>JARQOC010000009.1:141198015-141798015 GCA_033576535.1 Allobates femoralis
TGACCACTTATAAAATGTGTTCAAAGTGCTGCCCATTGTATTGGATTGTCAATGCAACCCTCTTCTCCCACTCTTGGCACACTGATAGCAACAACGCAGAAGAAATGCTAGCACAGACTTCCAGTATCCGTTGTTTCAGATGCTGCACATCTCGTACCTTCACAGCATAGAAAATTACCTTCAGATGAGGGATGAGGCAAACTGTTTTGTGAATGGTGAAGTTAACAAACAAAACCACCGCTATTGGTCTGACACTAACCCACAGTGGATAGATCCCTCCAAGACTGGGGAGCACAAAAATTGATGGTATGGTGTGGTATATGGGGTACAAAGATAGTGGGGCCATTCTTCATCAATGGAAACCTCAATGCCACCGGATATCTGAATCATGTAGTAATTTCAGATCTATCTATTGTTCCCATGAAAACTCCCTCATCCTCATTTGATTTGAAGACCAGGGATTATCTTTTTGTACAAAAACCTATTTAACCTGTCTTTCATGCCCTCCCCAAGACACACAAAGGGATGTTTACCCCACTTCAGCAGCTGATCGTAGCTGGGATTGGATCCCTCTATGAGAGGCTATCAGAATGGGTGAACACCAGGCTGCAAGTCTTGGTGGAGGGCATGAGAGGCAGGATAAAAGATACTAAACATCTATTACAATGCCTTGGTCATCTAAGATGGAATAGCCAATCCATTTGGATCATCATGGATGTTGCTCAGTTATACTCGTCCATTTTACATGACAAAGCCCTTATAGTTATTTCTAAAATATTAGAAAGAACAGGTGTTTTTGAGAACAATGAAAAAGAGTATTTGCTTTTTGCTATTGAACACTTACTCAAAAGAAATTTATTTAAATTTGATGGGAACTTTTATATCCAGAAATGTGGCTGTCCTATGTGAGCCAAATTCTCCCCATCTCTGGCAAATTGATATATGCTGGAATGGGAAAATGAATTAGTGTATTGTTTTGATAACCCTTTCATTGATCAAGTTCGCTGGTACAGGAGATACATCAGTGATATGATCCTAATTTGGACTCTGTTGTCTGGTGTATCTCCCGATACCACTTCCCAGTCCCTGTTGGAGTTTTTTCAAAATAATGACTATAATCTTTCATTCACAATGGAGGTTTCTACAACACGCACACCATTTCTCTATTTACAACTTGAGGGAAATGTGGAAACAGGAGTTATTAGTACTAGATTATACAGAAAATCTATTTGCGGCAACTGTGTACTTCACGCGAGTAGCTGCCATCCTAAACATGTCTGGGTGAATTCATCTGAGCTAAAAGAAACTGCTCAAGAGAGGATGATTTCCAAAAAAGAGATTGGTATCATCACCAGGAGACTTAAGGAAAGAGTGTATAGAATGTGGACAATTGATAGGGCAAAAAACATCACCAACATGAAAAAGAGATCAGCGCTGCTTTGTGACAAGAAAAGCAAAGAGGATAATCATTGTCTGCCTTCTGGCTGTTTTCCAGCAGCTGGCAGTAAGTATAACAGCTTGCCAACCTTTGTCACTTCTTACAGAACTAATTCCATACACATTAAAAAATTGCTGGACAAGAATCTTCCCATCTTGTACCAGGATGATGTTCTCTGCATCATTCTTTCTCAGGGCTGGAGATCAGTTTCATGAAAATCCAGCAGTATTGGTAGTCTAATTTCACCCAGTACTTTTACAAGCGAACCAATTAGGAAACCAACTTGGTTGTCATATAAAGGATCCTATTGACGTGGGGGCAAAGAATGTAATCTGTGCAAACATGTTGAGGTAAACCCCCATTTCCAGTATGTTGTTACCGGAAAAAGATATAAAATTCATTTGTATATCAACTGTAATACAAAACATGTGTATCTGGCTACCTGCAGCGAGAGTAGAATTGATTATGTGGGGTGCACAATTCGCCCTTTGAAAAAACGTCTATCTGAACACATCTGCAGCTAGTCCAGATTCAACTTGTACAAGAACAGGGATGTTGGGCTTGTCCCGACATTTCAGAGATATTCATGCTGGTAATTTGTCAACATTGATAGTGAAAGGAATTGAACGTGTTCCCCATCCGTATTGAGGCGGAGATTGGGAGCGGGCTCTGCATAACAGAGAGCTTTTCTGGATCTTACAACTGGATGCCCGCTCTCCTAATGATATGAATTTCCACAACGATTTGCTGTATTTTTACTGATGTTTTCAATACGTTTACACTGCTTATTTATGTGACCGATAGTTTATGTTACCATATGTAGTAGCAAACTCCAGCATTACAATCATTGTGATAGCAATTTGCACAAATGGACAGCTTTCATTTTAACCGAAAATAGGATAACACGCACACACAGATTTTAATTTGATCTATTGTAAGCCAATCTAAATCTATTATGATTAGTTCCCATATTGAATTTAGAATAGCATAATCACAATCTGCTTCTTTTGTATGTCGGCTCATTTTGAATCGATACAGTGAACTGCATAAAATAAATCATTTATTCAATAAATGATAATTATTTCTATTGTAAAGGATAATATTTTCTTCTTTTAAAGAAACATGTGTGATATTACAAAAATTCCACATGACATATTATATACATTTTACAATCCTTGGAGATAAATATTGTCATATTAATAATGGATTAATATAATATTCATATCAGATTCTGTATTAATAATCATGTAATCGTTTTTCCAATGTATATCTTTAAATTGTCGAGCAATGAATCGGTTATTAATGTGAATTGGTTCTCATTTCCACCTAGTATGTATGGCAAGACATGAGTTAAACACGATCCTAATTTTAATGACTAATTGGTTTCAGGGGTTGTATGGGGTGTTCACTTTGTATATGTTTTGCATTGTTCATTGTTTCTGTTCGGAGGATTAAAAGGGTTCTCTCTCGAAACGCGTCCAGCGTTTCCCTGTACATGCTTTGATGTTTTTAATCTGGAAATAAAGGATTGAAAAAGAAGAAAGACAACGGCATTCCTCTTTTTTCTAATGTATTGGATGGACGCTAGCCATTATACCGGTGTCAGAGTCCAGTGAGTATACCGAAAAGCTGCCTCCCGTCCTTCACTCCTTGTATGAAACCATATTAGAGTATTTTGTCTGGCTTAGTTTAGTATGTCCCTCATTGAGGAACTGCTCTAAATGTTTCACTGTACTATATTTGGATTATATTAATAAAGTAATGATTTGATATTACAATTGAATCTTTCCTTTGTGATAGGGAGTATTGTACCCTGTCCCATTGAAGTATTTTGATATTGGGAAGAATAGTCTAGAAAGGGACTTAACGTTGGAACTTTTTATATAGTAGTCATTTGTATGGTATTAACAAGGAGGCGTGTCTCACAGGATTCTCAGGGGCGTGTCTTTAGGCTGCTCTACATTAAGCCACACCCGCTGGGCAAAGACCAACAAACTAGGCAATAAAGAAAAAGGCCGATATCTATGAAACGGTATGGTGGTTTTATAATAAAATCTCAGTATTGAATACTCAGGGGAGATGCAGGTGTGAAATGAAAGCAAAAATTGGCTAGTTTTGACCAGGGGACGGGTCCTTTTTAATGTTTGATCACATGTTTATCCCTTTACAAACTGTAACACATATTCTGTAATACAAGAAAGTACAAAGAAACATAAAATGAGATGTCACATATCAGATTGTACTTGCTCTTTCAGCTACCTTCAGCTTCAAAGTAACAGCAAACATACAGTATATGCAGAGGTCTGCCAAAGACTCGTAGGCACAAAATCATCAAAGTATCAAAGAATTCTGGCATAAATTGCTTTCAAAAGTAGCAAAATATTTGCACAACCCAGAATGAAAATGCCAGTTTCTCTCTGCTCTGCCAAAATGAGCGTAGTTTGGCCAGGACATTGGCATGGCAGGGGGTGCGATGTCACAGCTCGTCTACAGCATGATGAGCTGTGGTGTTTTTATTCCAGAAATCTTACTCTAGTGTAGAGTGCCCCAACTCCAGCCCTGAGGACCCACCAACAAGTCATGTTTTCAGGATTTTCTTAGTATTGTACAGGTGATAATTTAATAACCTGTACAAATGATAATTCAATCACCTGTACAATACTAAGGAAATCCTGAAAACATGACCTGTAGATAGGTCTTGAGGACTGGAGTTAGGGAAAACTGCTCAAGTCAATAATTGGACTAAGATTTTGGTAAATGCATGTGCACACCAATCGTCAGATACTTGTAATTCATTACAAGGCATTTATATGCCAACACTGATCTCAAAAGGATTTACCTGCACTGCAAAAAAAATTCTGGAATTAGTCAATATATATTTGCTATTTCTCACAGAAAACCCAAGAGAAAAACACAAAATGAGCATTAACCTTTGACCCCTTTAATCTTCTATTAAACCTAAAGGATACTGTTCTTCATTTTGCTACTATGACAAGTACTACAATAACCACTTTCCTTATACTTTTGATAGCTGCATTCAAACTATTGATAAATATGACGTTTTTTCGAGTTTCTTCCAAAGTCTTCTTCCTTTGACTCCGAGGCATAAAAGTAGGAAGCCTTGTGAAAGCTCTGTTGTATGAAGGAAAAATACATCTTGTTACTAAGCATCTCACCAGCTGGATTCTGAGAGGCTACTGAATGCAGGACTTGTATTATCCAGAAATACTGGGAGGGGCAGGAACTAATGAGAAAGATTGATGTCAGTGAAAGTAAAGAAGACTGATGTATTTTAAACGACACAAACAATAAGACACTACGCTCTAGCTAAAGATACGGAAGACTTAAGAGATAAACGATAGATGTGGATGTCAATACTGATAGAACCAATGAAGAAACTCCTTTAGTTTAAACAAGGTAAAGAATATTTATACCGTGTTAGCCAGTAGATAGAAAAATATATTGCAATCTGAGAGTCCTCAGTGGTTGATACCTTTTAATGGCTAACTGAAAAGATGGTAAACATAGCAAGCTTTCGAGACGACTCAGGTCTCTTCTTCAGGCTGAAAATGACACAAATTCTGAAGACACATACATTTATACATAAGCAATAGAGGGAAAAAAAAAAAAAAAAAAAAAAAAAAAAAAAAAAGGAAGGGGAAAGAAGAGAACAGAAAAAAAAAAAAGGCAAAACAGTGTTATATGCTCTGGTGGATATGACAGGTGACGCAAAGCAGAGTCGGGTAGGGAGGGGTGGAGGAGCAGGGACACAGAAAGCAGATTTCTAAGATAAGCGGAACCAATTGTATTAGGTAGATGGTTAGTAACCCATGGAGACCTGAAATTACTTAGTTAAGTTCTTCAGAGCAGATTAAGTGAGAGAGTTCACAGAAGTGTCAGGAGTTCATTGTCCTATGATTTCAGTGTGTAGCAAGCTGTCTCCAAATGCACTTTCATTTTATATATAAAATGCATGAATCTGCTATCCCCAAATGTCCGATCATTTTACATAGAATCCCATAAATCCATGTGAAATATTTAGTCCGGTTTCGAGTGTGTTGAAGGTTGTTATCAATTTGTATTCCCAAATTCTTCTCTCTCTCTGAGATTTGAAGTTACTCTTTAAGATGAGCAGCCTCATATCGGATTCAGTGTTGTGCTCAGAGCTGCAAAAATGCTTTGCTACAGGTAGATCATTTGGGGATAGCAGATTCATGCATTTTATATATAAAATGAAAGTGCATTTGGAGACAGCTTGCTACACACTGAAATCATAGGACAATGAACTCCTGACACTTCTGTGAACTCTCTCACTTAATCTGCTCTGAAGAACTTAACTAAGTAATTTCAGGTCTCCATGGGTTACTAACCATCTACCTAATACAATTGGTTCCGCTTATCTTAGAAATCTGCTTTCTGTGTCCCTGCTCCTCCACCCCTCCCTACCCGACTCTGCTTTGCGTCACCTGTCATATCCACCAGAGCATATAACACTGTTTTGCCTTTTTTTTTTTTCTGTTCTCTTCTTTCCCCTTCCTTTTTTTTTTTTTTTTTTTTTTTTTTTTTTTTTTCCCTCTATTGCTTATGTATAAATGTATGTGTCTTCAGAATTTGTGTCATTTTCAGCCTGAAGAAGAGACCTGAGTCGTCTCGAAAGCTTGCTATGTTTACCATCTTTTCAGTTAGCCATTAAAAGGTATCAACCACTGAGGACTCTCAGATTGCAATATATTTTTTTAGTTTAAACAGGGCTTTTCACCATTTTGATCATGTTAAATTGGCCACATGATGGAATACTCTAGTGGGCGCAGGGCTAAGTAAATCATAGTTTTTAGTTTTTAACTTCTCTTTGTTGTGGAGATATTAGCTTGTAAAGTTTAGATTAGAAGTTCTGTTATAGTTTAACTGGGCATTACCAGAGATTTTTCTCTGAGGGAGGGTCCTTCTTCGTTTGCATGAGATTGACCTATCATAAGCAGGCAGTAACACGCAGAGGCGAAAAGAACACACCCTCCACTTATCTCTGCAGCTGCAGTGTAGCAATACAGAAGAACTGAGTTACGTATCATCACAAACACCTCCAAATCTCATCGCTCAGCTCTCACTCTCTTCCCACACTGATTGCCATGAGATGAGGTCTGGAAGTAGTTGAAATGACATAATGCATCTCTGCTGTATCTCTACACAATAGCTACAGAGATCAGTAAGAAGTGGAGAAGTTCTTTTCCCCATGACATGACACTGCCTGCTTATGATTCGTCAACTTCATGCAAGGGAAGAAGTACATGCCTCAAAGATCAATCTCGGGTAATGCCCAGTTGAAGCATAACATAAATTATAACTTAAACTTTAGAAGTGAATATATCCACTATGGAAAAGAGAAATTAATAAATATAATTTACTAGGTGTAGAGCCTGGTGTTGCCCGGGCATAATAATAATAATAATAATAATAATAATAATAATAAATAATAAATCTTTATATAGCGCCAACATATTCCGCAGCGCTTTACAATACAGTGGGTAGTAGATGAAAATGCACAGTATAATACAGTAAGAAAATGCACAATATAATACAGTAATTCCAGTAGAGAAAGAATACAGTTCAATAATAGGAAACAATACAATAAGCATAGAATCAATGTAAAAAAATAGAATACAATAGATAAAGCAAAAATAAAGGTGACCCTGCTCAAAAGACCTTACAATCTACAACAAGATAGGGGTTACACAAAATACAGGGGCTTATTACACTGATGGTCCAGGCATCTTGAGGAAATGGGGGATAGAAATAAAGTTACATGAATGGTCACCAGACAATCTGTGTAGACCTTTTGCGCTTGGTGGAGTTTGAAGGAGAGTTACTATATGTCGAGAAAGATAGTGAATGGGCTATGTACAGTGCAAAGGAATTTTGTTAGGGAGCATGATAGGCCGCCTTGAAAAGATGTGTTTTTAGTGAATGTCTGAAGCCATGCAAGTTGTGGATGATCCTGATTTCTTGGACTAGAGCATTCCAGAGAATTGGTGCAGCTCGGGAGAAGTCTTGGAGTCGGGAGTGGGAGGATCAGATTAGTACAGATATTAGTTGAAGGTCATTTGTAAAGCGTAGAGAACGGGTGGGGTAATAGACAGAGATGAGGGAGGAGATATCGTGGAGTGCTGCATTGTGAAGAGCTTTGTGGGTGAGAACAAGCAATTTGAACTTCATCCTGTAGTGTATAGGCAGCCAGTGCAATGACTGGCACAGAGCAGAGGCATCTGAGTAACGATTGGCCAGGATCATGGCTGCTGCATTAAGGATGGACTGTAGATGGGAAAGTTTAAAGAGGGGGAGGCCAATAATGCCCAATATATGGTCATAATGCTTATATATGGTAATGGACATATATGGTCGTAATGCCCATATATGGTAATATTGCCTGGTAGCCCTGCCCCCTTCACATATTCCCACCCCTTTATAGCTCCCACTCTCCACATAGTTCCCGGGGTGTGGCTATATGGAAGGGTGGGGCATTAAAGGGTGGAGGTACCAGGAGGGGGTGGAGCTATGATACATATATACAAATACAGTCAGCTTTATATATTAGATTTACGGTGTCGAAATAGCGTACATGTGGATACACTACAGTTTGCAGCAGGGCCTATTTTTACGCTTATTAGGTGATTTACGGTGTCAAAACATTGCCCGGGCATAATTCACTGTTTTGTTTTATATCTAAAAAGAGTATGTCACAATAGAATGTTAGTCTATAACATTCTAAATCATGTCACTGTATTTGTGGTGGTATTTATGTCTCCTGAGTTCTACTTGTGGATTTGCATTTGATTCATTCTATTGTAACACACACACATGCACACATGCATTCATACCCTCAGCTTAATATATTAGATATGGAAGGATATGAGGCTGCATTTAGCTATATGGAGGGCTATAAAGCTATAAAGCTTTATTATGCCATATGGAGGACTATAAGTCTTTAGGGGTGTGGCTATGCAGAGTGGATATGGCTATGGGGAGTGGGTAGGGCTATATGGAATGGATGGGGCTATACTGAGTGGGTGGGGCTATGCTGAGTGGTCGTGGCTATGTGGAGTGGATGGGGCTATGTGGAGTGTGCAGGGCTTGATACATACATACACACATACATACATACATACACACACTCAACTTTATATATTAGACTAGTAAAACGGCCCGATGCTATCGCATCGGGAGTGCCGTGACATGAAGATGGGGGCGGGTTTTTTGGCACTGGGGGTAGCAGCTGTCACTTCACCTTGTGCAGTCTGTCCCCTGTGTGGTGATTTTGGCCCTCGGTCTCTGCCCCCCTCCTGTGTGCTTTGTGTAATGTGGCGGCAGAGGATGGTGGGATGAGGAACTGGCGCAGTTCCTCGTTCAGCCTGCCGCAGGGTGAGTGAGGTGAGCGAGGTGAGTGCGGTGAGCCGGCTGCAGGCTGAGTGGGGTGAATGCGGGCTGAGTGGAGTGAGTGCAGGCTGAGCAGGCAGGGTGAGTGCAGGTTGAGTGAGTTTGGAGTAACCATGGTGTAGGCTGAATTAGTACGGGGCTGGGTGAGTGAGGGCTGGGTGAGTGCAGGGTAAGCATGGTGTAGGCAGAGTGAGCGCGGGGCTGGATGAGTGGGGAGCTGAATGAGTGGTGGGGCAGAGTGCAGGTATAGTGAGCGTGGGGCACAGTGAGTGCAGGGTGCATGGGCAGAGTGAGTGCAGGGTGAGTGAGTGTGGGGGCAGAGTGAGTGGTGGGGCAGAGTGAATGTGGGGAGTGAGTGAGGGGGAAGAGTGAGTGAGGGGGCAGAGTGAGTGCAGGGTAGAGTGAATGTGGGCTCAGTGAGTGCAGGGTGAGAGAGTGTGGGCTAAGTGAGTGAAGGGTGAGTGAGTGTGGGGTGAGTGTGGGCTGAGTGAGATGTAGAGAGTGCAGGGCAGAGTGAGTGTAGGCTCTGAGTGCAGGGTGAGTGAGTGCAGGGCAGAGTGAATGTGGGGATGAGTGAGGGGGCAGAGTGAGTGAGGGGGCAGAGTGAGCGCAGGACAGAGTGAGTGCAGGGCAGAGTGAGTGTGGGCTCAGTGAGTGGAGGCTGAGTGAGTGCAGGGTGAGTGAGTGGAGGGTGAGTGTGGGCTTAGTGAGAAAAGAGTGAGTGTGGTGTGAGTGTGTGCAGGGTGAGTGTGGGCTGAGTGAGATGTAGAGAGTGCAGGGCAGAGTGAGTGTGGGCTGAGTGAGTGCAGGTCAGAGTGAGTGTGGGCTAAGTGAAAGCAGGGTGAGTGTGGGCTGAGTGAGATGTAGAGAGTGCAGGGCAGAGTGAGTGTGGGCTCAGTGAGTGCAGGGTGAGTGTGGGCTGAGTGAGGGGTAGAGTGAGTGTAGGGCACAGTGAGTGTGGCTTCAGTGAGTGGAGGTTCAGTGAGTGCAGGGTGAGTAAGTGTGAGGCAGAGACCGGGATGAATGCAGGGCTGACGGTGGTGTGGGATGCAGCAGAATTACCTGGCTGCTTCTCCATGTGTTCTGCGTGCGGTGCAGAAGGACCTGTGGTGACGTCATAGTCATGTGACGTGGCTCCGCCCATGGCACAGATGTCAGCACAGGTCCCGTAAGTCAGGGCTTATTGGCGGCGGGGAGGATGGCTGGCGGGGGCAGAAGTAGCGAGTAGGAGTGCGGGGACCGGGCGGGGGTTGAGCAGGCGAACTGCTAGGAGCGGGCCGGAAGAAAATGCATTAGGCAGCGAGTGTTTCATTTGCGGCCACTGTGCCGCTACGGCGCCATCCAGCAATGCAACCGACGGCTCGCGATGGCGCATGCGCGCCATCGCTCGCAGCGCCGCAAAGCATGCTGGAATAGCGGCACAGTGGCCGGAAACGAAAAACTGGTAATTATGTAAGTAGATGTGTTACTTAGGCCACATCATAGCATAGTGGTTGCAGTGCTGTGTTTACCATTCTTAAATTGGAATGAAACTAAAACAAGATACAGATTAGACATTAGGAACAACCGTCTGACAGTGAGGGCAGTCAGAGAGTGGAACAGGTGGCAACGAGAGATGGTGAGCTCTCTATCAATGGAAATCTTCAATCAAAGGCTGGATAAACATATACCTGGGATGATTTAAGAAAACCTGCAATCGCAGGACATTGGACCTGATGTCCCTTGAGGTCCTTTTCAACTCTACCATTCTATGATTCTATGAAACTGGGGAAAGGTCTTCTTTAAGTGATTTCCATGAAGGGTTGAAAGATTCTTAATGAATTCTATTATACATTCCACAGGGAAATAATGTAAAATCTGTGTGACAACAGTTTTATTGAGTAAGTAGCAATGCACACACTGATCTTTTGTCTAAATGTGAAATGAATGATGATCTGAGATTGAGGGCAGTGACCAGTATGCAAAGTAGAAATTGTATTAATAAGTAGTATGAAGAAGTGAACCCTTCAGGGAGACTGAATGCTGCAATGCAGACAAATAAAGTGGTTCTCTCTATAACATAATAATAATAATAATAATACAAAAACCTTACACTACTTACCATAAGAAACTGTGTAAATTGGCGCCCCTCATACTGAGAGCCCTGGATTAGTGGTTGGAGAGGTGCAGTTGAAGCTTCAGTTTTTATGGATATGAGTATAAATTACATAGTCTTGTAATTAGTTTTTTATATCTATCTAGGATTAAATATTAGACATAAACTGAAAAAAAATCTGCACAGCACTCAAGATATAGTGTGAACTGGTGCAAGCTGCGATGCTGGAACAAATAACCAGAAAAATTTCACTGCAGCACTCAGTTACTACCAAATATGTGCACATGCTAACAAGTGGTTTATATATGAGGAAAAAAATGAAAACTATCTTTTTTTCAAAAGATTCAATATTCTCATCTTTTAGTAAATAAAAAGATGAGAATATTGAGTTTTTAAAAAAAAAACGCAAGTTTTTAATTTTTTCCTCATACAGTATATAAACCACTTGTTAGCATGTGCACACATTTGGTAGTAACTGAGTGCTGCAGTGAATTTTTTCTGGTATTATATATTAGATAGATGATAGATTGATAGATAGGCAAACACAGGGCCTGATTCATTATTGCATTTGCCCATTTTTTTCTCTGGCTTTAATGGCCACTTTACACACCAACTTATTTGTCCAACTTCTGACCAACTTACTGGTTGCAGTGAGATCATGGACACATTGTTCTATTTTGTGGCTGTGTACAAATGTAACAATGTGTCCATGATTTCACTGCAACCAGTAAGTTGGTCAGAAGTTGGACAGATAAGTTGGTGTGTGTAAAGTGGCCCTTAGTGGTTTTCACCTGTTTTTTTTCTCTTTTTAATCTGTGCCTTTTTAAAGTCTGGTTTATGTGTGTTTGCCTATTTAATATTTTATTGTTTGTGATTGTGTGTGGAGATGGGGTTTTTAGACATCTTCGGCTTATTTATCAATTGTGAATTTTTAAAAAGTTTCAAAACATTTTGCGCAAATATAGTGGTCTCTTTTGTGCATATTTTGCAACATTTTAGTGGAATCTGCAATTTTTTGTGTGAAAAAGAGACAAAATTGAGTAAAGAGGGGGAGAAAAAGTGTATTTTGTTGAATATTTGTGAACTGCGTGTGCCATTTTGGAGAATGTGGTGCAAAAAACATCAACAAATACCACAAGATAAAAAAAAGCACAGTGACAAAAAACAAAAAGGTAATTATAAATCGGGCAACTAGTCTCTGAATGGGATGGGAAAAAAAGGTAATGGTATAACTCACCATTTCTAGGACTCCTTAAAAGGAACCTGTCAGGTGGTTTATGCTTCCCCAGCTATCACTGTCTACACCTGCAGCTTCATAATACTATTCTAATCATCCCTGTGTGAGCTCAGAGTGTAATGTAAAAGGTGAAAAAAAGCATTTATACTCTTACATTTCAGTCTACACCTTGGAGGAGGGAGTCTGTCTGGCAGGATAATAGTTAACTCACTATTAAATTTCATGGCTAAAGGACCTGTGTGATGTAATGATCATGTGACCATAGTGGGCGGAGCTAAGCCAGCAAATGTATTATGTTCTATGAGAACTTAGCTCCTCCTATTGTAGTCACATGGTTATGACATCACATCAGGTCTCCCAACATGTTCTAACATAAGGCTGAAATGTTAACTATTAACCTGCCAAACAGTCCCCGTCCTCCAAGCTGGAGACTGACTGCCTCATTACATAAGGAAATGTAAGTGTATAAATGCTTTTCCTTCACCTTTCACATGACACTATGAGCTCAGACAGGGATGATTAGACTGGTATTATGAAGCTGCAGCTATAGATAGTGATAGCTGGGGGGGCATAAACTAGCTGACAGGTTCTCTTTAAATTGTTTGCTGATATTCAAGTTTAACACCTTACTCCTCGCCCTAAATCATCTTTGGTTAATGTTACTTCCATCTTCACTTGATGGTTTCCAGCCTCTAGGACAGTGTTCCCCAACTCTAGTTGTCAAGAGCCACGGACAGCTATGGCATTGCAAAATGGAGCCTTCCTTATTCAAAATCCCTTTTACCTTATACAAATCTCCCACTTTACCAGCACTAAAGCAACCCCAGACCATCCATATAAATGGCCCTCCCTGTATATATTGCATTAAAAACCAGACATTTGAAGCCAGAATAGTCATTTACCACATTAAATGAATCATAAATACACTCTATACATTGTTAATGTTAGCTTCATTGAAATAAAATATGCTTTTCTTTCAAAAATAAGGACATTTCTAAATGACCCCAACTTTTGAATGGTAGTGTATGTAAATTGCTTCTTTAAAGGGGACGAACTTCAGTGCCACCTATTGGAAGTATCAATCCTAAGTTAATTTTGACCTTTAACGAGCCTTGCCATATCATCAAAGATATTATTCATACAAACTGAGCATATGATTTAGCTTATGTCCTTGGTGACATGAAAAGGCTCAACATTGACTTTTAGCTACTTCCAATAGGCAGCACTAGAGTTCAAGTCGTCTTTGAAGATACAATTTACATATTTAATTTCCCAGGGGAGCATGCAAGGCATTTAAGTCTCCTCATACTGGCATGTCATTCCCATATGGGGAAACGTTATCCCTTAGATCCCCATTTGAAAATAAAAAGACACCTGTTTGCAGAGAACACTAAAAAGATGATCTGTATCAAGCTTCACAACTTTAGGTCATGAAGTAGGTATGATGAGTTGGATCAGCTATGGCTGAGATATTGCTTCTAAACTGTTAAGTCAGAGCCAGTCTGCACAATTGGTATGACTGAAGTGCTGCTGCACACATGGGGGAGACCTGTGAATCAACGAGAGTGAGGCGGGGAGAATCCGACCGGTGTCTACATCAGACCAGTCATGTCTCTTCCTATAAGCCCTGGCTGGCTTTTCAAAGCTCGTTTACTCTGCAGCTCAACAGTGTCTCAGATTATAACCTTTCTGACTGCACTCACTCAAAGTTACACTACTGATAAGGTACCTCTAAATAGAGACATCTTAGGCCGGCTTCACACCACGGTGTGAGCAGGTCCTGGGCTGTCCGATGTGAATCTGACAGCACTGGACCCGGTTTGCAAACAGAACTGGAGGGCAAATATGCCTGAAAGCTCAACAGGGGACAGCCTGTGGTGCTGAAGTTTAGCAGCGCTTGCTGCTAATCTTCAGCTGCCGGTGTCCAGTTCCCGGATCCGATGTTTTTGGCGCCGGATTGGCCTGGATCTGGGAGGATCAGATTTGGGCAGATTTTTTCCCTGGACAAAAAAAACGTTGCAAACAATGATTTTATTTCCGGGAGGAAAATTCTAATTCACCCGGATCCTCCCAGACAGATGGAAACCGGATGGCACATAGCTGTCATCTGGTTCCATCCGGCCCCATAGGGATTCATAATGTCAAAATCGGGTCCGGGGCTGTCAGGTTTACACCGGACAGCCCCGGACCTGATCACACCGCGGTGTGAAGTAGGCCTTAGAAGTAGAGTACGTCACCAAGCTGTTGCCGTGACTCTGGCACATCTTCAGACACTTTAGTCTACCTTTACGGTACTTCTTGAATTGGCCTCCTTTAGACCCTTTCGTGTGACAAATGTTTAGAGTGATGTGGCGCATTTTAAGCCCTGTCTTTTCCACTAAGTCGCTCCCCATTCCTCTAAAAATTAAATGTCTAAAGATTTGACTGTGAAGAAAACTTACAATGAATGAGAACCTGCAGTGTTCTTGTACTCCAATGCCTAACAACTTGTTAAATAGCGCATCTAAAGCTCTAAGGCTTCATTCAAGGAAAATATCTTCTCAGGTTTGTTGTAGCAGTTCCGTCCTCTACTCTGAGACCTGGTTTGTACATTATCCCCAAGGACTTTAATAATAGAGCCTTATGTATGGTGAATAGAAGGATCTGTCTGGATGAAGTGCTGCCGTCTGGGGTCCTGTGTTTATTTAGTCAGTAGCATGTGTGGTTTGTTGTGTGACTGAGCTCTACACGTTTTACATATATAAAGTTTAATCTCCCTTTTGTATCATATTTTACAGAATTCTATTTTGTAAGATATTCTGATGTTTTCTATTTTGCATTTTGTCACAGTATGTTGCATTGTTTGCTTTATTTTTTTATAACTTTTCTTTGTGAGGCCCACGTCACACACACAGATATCTGTGCAGATATTGTTCACAGATCTCTGGTTGCAGTGAAATCATGGACACATTGTTCCATTTTGTGGCTGTATACAAATGAACAATGTGTCCATGATTTCACTACAACCAGAGATCTGCAAACAATATCTGCACAGATATCTGTGTGTGTGACGTGGCCCTAAAATAGAGAACATCAGAATATCTTACAAAATAGCATTCATTACAAATGTGATACAAAAAGATGATTAAACTTTTTATATGTCAAAATATAGAGGGTATTGTTTTGTTTATTATTTTTCATTTCTAATTATTTACTGGGCACCAAAACGCTGCAGCACTTTTTCACCCGTGTGGACAATTTTTAGGTTCAGCCCAGTAATCACTTGTATAGCACCTGGGACCGGTGTTGTACGCTAAGGTGAGCCGTAAATGCATTCCTTATTGATGAAGAAACGAAAAGCGGCACTCACCGGTGGTGGTTTTCAGCTCCGATTATTTATTCATCCTTAAGGAATGACATGTGCGCGGGGAGAGGGAGTAGGAGGCGGTGGACGACGGCACGCCGTTTCGTGGTATTACCGCTTCCATGGGTCCTGTGCACTTGAGGATGAATAAATAATCGGAGCTGAAAACCACCACCGGTGAGTGCCGCTTTTCATTTCTTCGTTAATAAGTCATTTCTAATGATTTTTTTCAATTCGGAGGGTAATTCAACACTCATTGACACTTTGACTTATCTCTTTTTAAATAGATTTTTTGAAAATAGAAAAAAAAACTAAAGTTCCCCTGAAATGGAGGTCCCTGCCATCCACCTCTTGTCACTTTAATGGTATCATGGCATTGTCACCATCTGCCATCAGTTATAATGCCGCATGACTTGGCCCTCATGCCCAATCACTGCCTTTATGGATGACAAGTCACCACATTAACCCAATAAGGAACAGGCAATTTTTAGTTTTTGCACTTCAGTTTCTTCTCTCCCCTCTTGTTTTTTGTGTTGTAATTTTACGATATTATGTAATGAAAAACTGGAAAAAAAATTTAAAGTGGGATACAGGCGGAAAAAAAATGCAATTCCGCCATTGTTTGATTTCATAACATTTATTGTGCAGTAAAAATACCTGGAAAAAGGATTTTCTACATCAGTTTGTTTGCGAGAATACCAAACATGCATCAGGTTTTCTTTTATTATATTTTCCCATTGTTTGTTCTATTATTCTCTTTGTGTCATCATTTTCCAAGAGCTGTAAAACTGTTATTTTTCTGTTGATGAGACTGAATGAGGGCCTGTCTTATGGCGGTGAGCCATCTTTCTATTGATACCCCTATGTGCACATATGAGGATATGACTGCTTGTTATTCCATTTTTTATGGAGGTGACAAAAAAACCCCCACAATTTTGACATTATATACTTTTTCTCTTTACAGTGTTCGATTGAATTAATTCCATTTTACTAATGCATTAATAGCAAATATGTTTATTTTATTTTAATTTTTTCCTTCTTTGATTTTAACGGAGGTTAAACATTCATTTTTCAAAAAAATGTTTACTTCCATTAAGGAATGTGAACCTGCCATTATTTGATCACTTATACGATATATTGCAATACCACAGTATTCCAATGTAGAGAGAAAAATCTCTCCTACGACTGAGCTTAAAGGGCTTCTCCACTCCAGGGACAACCCCTTCTCATTGCCCATGTTCACTCCTATAAAAGTAGAAGAGCCTATACTCCCCTCCAGTGCCAATGGGGTTATAGCAATGTCAGAACTTACATTCCCGGGGCCCACAAGACATTGTTATGACATAGAAAAGATAAAGGAGACAACACGAGGCGCAATAGTGCCCTATCAATGAGACACTGTTATTTGTACACAGATCACAAAATGGTGCACTCACCTTTTCTAGTTGTGTGCACCCACAACTAGTTTAAATAGCATGTAGTACAAATGGCTGCCGCAGGACCTCCACCTCCACGTAACACGTGTAGCAATATCCAAATCCAGGGATGATGACGGTGCTTGGAATAGCACCGAAACGCGTAGATGGAAAATAAAGAAGGGGGGTCTTTTATTCAAGACTTTGGACTAATTATTTCTAGCAGCGCGGACTGTATATACACCATCCCTGGATTTGGATATTGTTATGACATGTGAGTCCCACAACCAATCACTGCCGGATTCCTTATATTATAGTTTTGACCCACTGCTCTTTGTAGAGAAAAATGTATTTATTCACACTAAAAAGTTTATGTTCTTGAGTTGCCTCTTTTGTGAACTCTTTTTTTGCTCTTCTAGAACATAATATTTTAAATGAGCATTTGCGTTTCGGATCTGTGTTTTCACTTACAAAGACATTTTCTTTAGAAAAGGCAAGAAAGCATCCCCACATCAATTGGTCCAAAGAGATATTGAGTTGCGAATATGATCCAAAATTGTGAATACTGTGAATAGTTTTGGCATGCTGATTACCCCTGGGAAGACTTAAAACTGTTTCAAGTCTTCTCCATGTAAAAATAATGGTTTCTCCTAGGCATTTAATGATCCCCAGAGTCATTGAAATTATTGTATCAACTTTTTATCACTTCTTAAAACTTCTGGTACTTTTCATGATTGTTATATTTATGCTCTAGTAGAAACTTGGTACCTCTTCCTTCGTCATCACTGGGTTTATTTTGTAGAGTGAGGTGGATTGAAAATGGCTGTCATCAGCTCTGTATCTAAGTGTTGTGATTTCTTAGAGAATTGGTTGCAATCCTTTTGGTGGTAATTGGTAGTAAGTTTTATATATGATTAAAAGACGGCGGAACGCAGAAAGATGTTCCAAGCTATTAGGTTCTATGAGGAAGGGGAAAGAGCCGACCATCTCCTGGCCCTGGTGGCCGGGGTGCAGAGGGACGCTTCCTATATACTAAGACTTCAGGCGGCTGATGGGAGAGAGGTGACTTCCACTAAGGACATACCTGGTCCTGGTCGACTTTTATGCAAAACTGTACAGATCACAGGTTGATCCAGGGGAAGGGGAGATTGCCGATTTCCTGGATAGAGACAAGCTTCCATGACATGGTTAGATGAGCCGTTTGACATGGAGGAGCTGGAGATTGCCCTAGCGTCTATAGCTAATAAAAAAACCTTGGGGGTAGATGGATTACCAGGGGAATTGTACAAACAGTTTCAGGGACCTCTATTGCCAACTCTGTTGGAGGTGTACAACGCGGGATTGGAGAGGTAGGAGTTGCCACGGTCTATGCAGAAGGCAATTATTGTAGTACTGCCCAAAAAAGGCAAGGATCCCACTGCACCGGCCTCGTACCGTCCAATCACCCTACTGACAGTGGACATTAAGCTTCTGGCTAAAATTTTGGCGAGCAGCCTTGGTAAAGTTATTACATCTATTATACATCCTGACCAAGCAGGTTTTATGCCCAACAGGTCCACAGCTACTAATTTGCGCAGATTGTTTATTAACATGCAAGCCAGATTGGACAATGTTGGATGCAGGGCTATCCTGTCACTGGACGCTGCCAAAGCTTTTGACAGTGTGGAGTGGAGATACCTGTGGGCCACGATGAGATGTATGGAATTTGTCGAGAAATTTGTGGGTTGGGTTCAGCTGTTGTATGCTGCCCCCAGAGCTAGACTGCGGGTTAACGGGTGGTTGTCTGAAGATTTCCCCCTCTCCCGGTGAATGAGACAGGGGTGCCCGTTGTTCCCTATATTGTTAACCATTGCCATTTAACCATTGGCAGTGGTCATAAGACGGGACCAGAGCATTGTGGGATTTCGGCATGGGACGCATGAGGAGAAGGTGGCGCTTTATACGATACGTTCCTGTTCTTGGGAGATATGGACGATTGGCTGAGAGCTGTAATGAGAGTTCTGGATGCTTACGGTGCTGTGTCAGGGATCTCCATCAATTGGGATAAATCAATGTTGCTCCTGCTGGCAGGGCTGGTTTTAGGCAAAGTGGAGGCTTGGGCAAAAGGTTAAAGTTTGCCCTAAATGCTGACATATTGCACCGTCACACTCAGACATTTCGGTTACATGTACACCACTGAATTCAGATTGGTGAATAAGTGCGATTTATAATATTGAAGTCATTCAGCGATTGTTTCCGGACTTTTTACACAGGAAGATGAAGAATGATGGGTGCAGAACAATCACCGGTAGAGCAATCCATCCTCTACAGTATCATGTTATCAGCAGCACTTCTGCAGTTTGCAGCAGGGGATGTTCTGTAAAGTACAGGGATTTTTGTTCCTCCATAATCAATTCAATCACCCGATGATGAGCTGCATGTTGCTCGTTTCTTGGGTGATTGCCGACATGTTTATGTCTAGGAACTCTCGTCTGTGCTGGTGGGATTTATAACTGTAGATGTTACATACACGCAACACACGGTATGTGACGCAAACACTATATATTACTTGTATACACCAAGCACACACACATAGACACACACATCCATTCCCATCATTGTCTGTGTCACACAGGACGGCTCCTCCAGGGAAAGTCGCTCTTTCTAACCTCTTATCCTCTCACCAAGAGATGGGGATTGTGAACACAGGACTCCTTATATTGATTAAAAATTACCTACAAGTGTTTAACAAAATAGAATTTACAAACTGGAGATTCAGTAAGAGGAATGTTTCCATAGGATTATCTACTTAAATGTCATCTTTAACACATGAAGAATATAGCAGATCTATTATAAAAAAATACATTTGAATTAAGCCCTATCCTGGTGGTCTTGTGTTGTTCTGGGGTCACTAGAGGAAATATTGACCTTAAAGGAGTTTCCAGAATTCTATAAACATGACTGATTTTTTTCAAAAACAGCGCCACCCCCTGTCTACAGGTTGTGTGTGATATTGCAGCTCAGCTTAATTGAAGGGAAAGGGCCTATGCTGTAATACCACATGCCACCTGTGCACAGGGGTGGTGCTGTTTTTGAAAGAATGTAGTAAAGTTTTATTAATCCTGGACATCCCCTTTAATGCTTTGTAAGTTCTGCTTGATAACTGGCTACAAATGTAGGAATTAAGGAGGTCCCCAAACTTTAATTACTCCCATCATGAACATGTGAAGATTGAAGCCTGTGGGGGGCGCTCCTGCTGCTATTATATGGCAATTACAAGGGTTTTATAACTTTTACCACTGAGCGATTTTTCATTTTTGTTTTTTCCTCACCTCTTCCAAGAGCCATACGTTTTTTATGTTTCCTTCCACATAGCCGTACGAGGGCTTATTTTTTGCGGGATGAGTTGTACTATTGATTTACATCATTCATTCTACCACAAAATGTACTGGAGAATGAGAAAAACATTCCAAGTGCTTTGAAATTGCAAAAAAAAAAGTGCAATTACACAAATTTTTTCGAGTTTTTGATTTATCATGTTAACTATATGGTAAAAGTGACTTCATAAGTTGATTATCTAGGTCAGAATAAGAACATACTGAACATTTTTTTCTATTTCAATCATAAAAAAAACCCCAGAAAAATGGGAAAAAGAAATAAAATAAAAATACAAATTAGCTTTATTTGCCATTTTCCGAGACCCGTGATGTTTTAATTTTTGAAGATACGCATGAGGGCTTACTTTATGTGCCCTGAGCTGACATTTTTACTGATACCATTTTGAGTCAGATACAACATTTTGATCGCATGTTATTGCATTGTATTGTAACAATGTGGTGGCCCAAAAAAACATAATTCTGGCGTTTTTATTTTTTCCCGTTACGCCATTTACCAATTGGAATAATTTACTTCATATATTTATAGCTTAGATTCTTATGAACGCAGCGATACCAAATATGTGTATCTTTTTATTTTTTTGCTGTTTTATTGCTATTTTCAGTTCAGCTACTTTGGGGCCCTAAGAGAGTGGGGGCCCTGGGCAACTGCCCAGTCTGCCTCCCCAAACGCCGACCCTGGCCGCTGGACTGGGCAATGGCTGAGGGCCAGGATTTATTGGTCCTATTACGTGTAGATCAAGAATTTTGTTATCTTGGAATAAATGTATCGGCTAATATAGCGGAGTATGAAAAACTTACCCTGAACCCCTTATTAGATATATTTAGGCAGAAGATTGCAGCTTGGGGTAGGCTACATCTGTCAGGGGCAGGACGGGCGAACTTACTTAAAATGATTATTATGCCCCAGCTCCTCTATGTCTTACACAATGCTCCTGTGTGGTTGCCTCAAAACAGATTTTACAGAATTAATGAAATTTTGAGAGAACTGATCTGGAAGAGAAAGACTGGATTACTTACCGATAATCTGGTTTTATGGAGCCACAACAGCACCCACTGGAGAGAGATGGATCCGCCCCCAGGGACAGGAAACCTACAGATAAAAAGGGGGCGGTCCCCTCGCCTCCTCAGTTGGGTTACAGAGCACGAGAGGAACCGCCAAATTAATAAACATACCAAAACACAAGCAAAAATGCAGGCAACCCCCACCACTAAAGTAACCAGGTAGAGATGCAAAAAGCAAACAGGGGGGAAGTGAGTGGGTGCTGTCGTGGCTCCATAAAACCAGATTACCAGTAAGTAATCCAGTCTTTTCTTCACGCCACAACAGCACCCACTGGAGAGACTTGCCGAGAACAACCCAGGGAGGGACCACCGTGCAGAGCACAACCCCCCCGAACACCACGTCAGAAGTATAGGAGAGGACCAGCCCACGGTGGAAAAAGGCGGAAGGCAAAGACCAGGTTCCAGCCTTACACATGAACTCAGGTGGCACAGCAGCCCGAGCAGCCCAGGAAGAAGCCAGAGCCTGAGCGGAATGGCACGAACTCCAGTCAGAAGATGGACGCCCGCAGCAGCATAGGCAACGGATATGGCATCACGAAACCACCGGGAGAATGCGCTCCGTGGAACACCAGACCGTCTGCGAAGACCCTGAAATGAGAGAAACAGAGCCCTGCACTGCCTCCAAGCCTGAGGCCTACCCAGTAGGGAAGGATACTCCGACTAACATCTAAAGCGTGGAAACGTACCTCCCCAGAAATACTGGGATTGGGAAACCAAAAGAAAGAACGGAGAACTATCACAGACCTCAATGGAAGGCAGAACCACCCTCAGAAGGGATGAGGGACCAGGCAACAAAATCAGGCTAACTGGGAATTCAGAGAGGACAGGCAGGTCCACGGAAAAGGGCCCGAAAACCACTAACCCACCGAACAGACAAAAGCGCCACTAGCAGGGCCGTCCGGAGGGAAGGCATTCACGGAAGCAGACTCCAATGGCCCAAAGGGGTAGCCGGAGCAGCTAATACCAGATACAATCCCAAGGGGGCACACTAGCAACATGCACCGGAGCACTACGGACACACGCAGAGAGGAACCAAGAGACCTACATATCACCAGCAACATGAACCCCGTAGAAAGCCCCCAAGACAGACACCAGAACCGTCAGTGTATAAACGGACAACCGAAGAAGGTGCCCTACTGTAGAAAACCCAAAACGGCCACACGGGGGGCACATGAGAACGGGATGGAGAAAAAATCCCAAGAATTCCCAACACACCAAGCCCGAACACGAGTAGCGGAGCCCGAAGAAGGCTGCAATTAGGGCGGAAAGAAAGAACCACCCAAGCCGCCCTTCAAGAACTTATGCCGTCGGATGCGGACCCTACACTGGAGGACGACTGAAAGGACAACAGGACCGGAACAGAAGGCAGCAGGCATGGTTCCGCCACAGACACCGGTCTGAACCATCAAACCACGGCCGCAGTGGCCAGAAGGAAGCCCCAGGAGCCCGTAGGGAGTCTACCATGCCAGTAAGGACGGAGAACAGCAGGGAGGCAACCATGCAGACCTGGCGGGACGCAATAGTGGAGAACAAGGCCATCTCCGGGAGACCCCATATGTCCCAATGCGCGAAAAAAAAAAAAAACAATGCGACACAGAGACCAGGTCCCTAACGGAAGAGTGCCGATGCAGAAAAGGCCGCCTTGACAATGTCCACTCCCCCGAACTGCAGGGCTGACAAGGAAGAGATGTTACGGGTAACGTGAGGAAGTCGACTGCAAGACTCCTTCTGAGAAAGCAGACCAGGGCCAACAGGAGCCCGACAAATAGGTGTCCTCCGGGAACAAGACCACTACGACGCTACCCAAAACAACCAGTCAATAGACATGGGAGGCCAGGACCGAGGTCCGCCCTGATGAATCAAAAAATGCGACAGATGACGAAAAAGACTCCACAGGAGTCCCCGCCAACTATGGAAGAAAATGGAGGAAGGCATGGCGTAACCCGGATAACTCCCACATGGGAGAGGAAACATCAGAATTCGCAATGGACCACCGACCTTGAGCAATTGAACATACTAACTGGATTCACCATCCCTCAGGGACAGCACTCGCGACCAGAACAGACACCGGAGAAACCACCCGGGCACCCTCAGGGAAAGGACATGCAGGGCCGATCACTAGGACAGGACCCGAACAGCCCCAGGAGCCAGACGAGCGACCGCAAAGCTTCCCCCGAAGAGGATATGCAGCTGGAAGAAACCCATGTAGGAGACCCCGGGAATAGGACAGAGCCCCCTGTACCGGCGGGAGACAGGACAACAGGGACCCCAACAGGGAGACCACCTCCCGCAGGCACCTACAAGGGTGGCGAAAGCCTCCCTAACTTCCCCAGAAATCAGCAACCCGTCGGCTACCGGGAGGAGGCATAGCCGTCAGACAGAGTCGAGGAGAAAGCCTAGGAAGGACCGGCGATATGAGGAAGAAACCTGGACATGGCCCAGTCGAACATACAATGCCACCACCATGGCAATGTGGCCCAGCAGCAACAATCCAGCCAAGCATGGCCACCATGTGTACAACCGCTAACCAAGCGCCCGTAGAGAGGAAAACGTAGTATGGAGGCGAGGTCCACATAGAGCCGCAGAGTTCCTCACGACGAGGAAACCATTCAAGCACGGAAACACTAGGGTGACGGAAATACGCCATCTCTACTGCAAGCAAGGAGGAGAACCCCCGAGGCCCACGGAAAGACCAACGAAAGTGCGACCACTGGAACTGACAAGAACAGCCTTCGAAAGCGACTACGACACTGAAAGCCATTGGAAGGCAGGAGGTATGGCTAGATGGGAACCTGATGCCATCAAATCCCGTACTGCCCGGAAGCAACCAGGAAATAAGAAAGTAATCACAGATCTGCACGGATTGTAGTGACCTTCCAGTCTGGAGGAACAGGGTAACCACCCTTCTGGGTAGCCTGGGACAGGAGCCTGCGTGGCGACCGAATACCCGGCAGATCCAATAGTCTCCATGTGAACAAGCGATAGCGGAGAAAAGGATTTCAACCACTGCAAGAATTAAAGGGCCGAAAGGAACCATCTGGTAAGGAACCCAGGAAGAAGGGTAAAAACCCCCACCTCCAGGCCCCTGGGACCACAATAAGGACCAACTATTCCAACCGACCCCGGATTTCAGACACAAGGGCCTGCAGCTGTGAAGGAGAAGGAGGTGAAATCCATACACTGAATCAGGAAGAATACGATCAAACTCCAGAGTCAGGCCGGATGAAACCAGTACGGTCCCAATAGCGATTCTACTGGTTGAATGGTCTGCGTTTGAATGCTCACCCATAAGACGGAAGAGGAGGAGGAGGGAATCCCACATGCCCGTCAGCCGCCTCGGAGAGGAGATCATCTAGAGCCCCGCCAACAAGGACTTACCCAGGCAAAGCAATGCGCAGAACGTGGCCATGGCCTGTGCATTCCCCTTCCAGCGTTTCATCCAAAAGTGCCCATATAGCAGAATTGGAAAAACCTGCCGACATCGCTGCCAGATGCAGGGAATCTGCCGACATGTCTGCCCCGTAGGCAGCACCCCCATGAATCAATGGGACCGAGGACCATAATTTGGCTCGTGACACCCCTGTACGGATCTGCGTCTCCAGTTTGTCAATCCACAGCAGCAGAGAACTAGCTGCACATGTAGCCGAAACAGTAGGCTTAACGGCCCCCATGCAGGGCTCCCCCGTTTTTGTTTTTTTTTTGTACAGGAGCAAATCCGCATTACGAAGCAGAGCAGAAAGGACCTGAATTCCCTACTGAAAAAAGGAGGAATGCGTTGAAGTGGAGGCCACTGCCGAAACCACCTTCTGCACGATAGACACAGCATGCAACACATCATCTTCAAACGGGTAGCCCCCCCCATTGTACCCTGTACAGAATATAACCAAAGTGTCCATACAGGCAAAAGGGAAGCATGATCTCCCCTGATGATGAAACAAGGATACCATCTGCTGAGGAGTCCAGAACCCTCCAAATGAGAAGTAGACTCATGCTTAATGTTTCGGATTGGGCACCGCTCCTGAGGGAGTGTAAGGAGTGTAAGACGTAAATTCAGGCTGCACGCTCAGAAATTCCTCACTGTAGTTATGATTTGGAAAGTGTGGCAAAAAATTAAACAATGGAGGGAGGTGGAAGGCCTCACTAGATATACTTCTATTTGGTACGATCCCAGGTTGACTGAACTGCTATGACTGTGGAATTTTGGTTAGTGGAGGAGGATTGGAATATGGTATGTGTTGCAGCTTCTGAATGGTGAAGCATTTAAATCATTTAAAGAGCTGGGGAAGGATTTACCCTTAGAACGTACAATATTTTACCAATATCTGCAGCTGCGACATACTTTCTTTCAACAGGCCAGAAGGTCACAGGTACGGGTTCAAGCAGATAGTGTAATATCTGTTCCTGGGTCACAACGGGGCACTAGAGGGCTTATCTTTTTGCTATACCGAGACCTGTTAGAGACTCTTCTGGAAAGACATCCATTGGCGGCGAGGTTAAAGTGGTCTGAAGACCTAGGACCTATAGCAGATTCGCAATGGTAAGATATTCTGCAGTATATTCCCAAGATCTCCATGAGTGAGTCCAGTAGAATGTTGGAATTATTTACTGTGCATAGAGTGTATCGGACACCGGTGTGGATGTACAGAGCTGGATTAAGTGGCGACTCTGGCTGTCCTCGGTGTGGGATGGAGGAGGCTGACATTATCCATATGCTTTGGTCGTGCCCTCGATTGCAAGCATTTTGGATTACTGTTTTGAACCTCATACAAGGGGTGATGGAAGTAAATATGACCCGTGAACCACTAACATGCATCGTAGGGCATGTAGGTGATGTGCTAACAGATGACTGGGGAAAGTTGGCAATTGTGAGAATGCTATATATTGCTCAAAAGAATCACTCTGCATTGGTTTGATAAGGAGCTCCCAGTTAGAAAAGAATTTATACATAAACTATATTATTTTAATGGAGCGCAACATACAACGGGGTAAACTGAGTCAATTCGAAAACATCTGGGGTGGCTGGCTTGACTACCCAGGGCTGGCGTCTTTTGAGCAACTAAGGGACAGGGTATTAGGATTGTAATTCCAAAGGAATGAGAGGACAGTCATGTATATGTATGGATATGATTGTATTTTGATTAACCTGAACCTGCATGTCCTGGAGTTGATGCGGTGGGTTGAAGGGGTGGGGGTTGGGAGGTAGGGAGGGGTGTTTTATTATCTTTGATGGGTTAATATTGGAAAATGTGGATTTCCTGTATTGTACACTGTCACGTCTGTTTGTTATTGTGGTTAATAAAAAATACTTGATTTAAAAAAATTGATGGGGTGGCGCAAACACCCAGCACCACTGTGAGTTTTCCCCATTTCGCCCTCAAGTGAAATTTACTCAAGTGGATAAAATATGGGGTGATATAGTGGAGCAGTTGTTAATTCCTCAGCCGTATTGCTGAAAGGCCCTAGAGTTGGCACATAAACACCTAATGTTCGGCCACCTGGGGGTAAATAAAACGCAGGAGCGACTTTTACAGATTTTTTTTGGCCCGGAGTCGTCAGAGAGGTAAAACGTTTTTGTGAATCCTGCCCTGAATGTCAGCTAACCGCACCCAAGGCTCATTTCCGCAGTCCATTGGTACCTTTGCCTATCATAGAGGTACCTTTGGAGCGGATCGCCATGGATCTGGTTGGACCAATTGTAAAGTCTGCCCGGGGTCACCAACATATCCTGGTAATAGTCGATTATGCCACTGGATGCGGTACCACTCAGACATACTTCAGCTAAGCTTATTGCTCAGGAGTTATTTGCCATGCTCTGTCGTGTGGGGTTGCCCAAGGAGACCTTATGGATCAGGGGACCTCATTCATGTCCAAGGTCACCAAGGAGCCGTGCAAACTTCTCCAGATTAAGCAGCTGCATGCTTCAGTGTACCTCCCCCCAGACTGATGGTCTGATGGAGTGTTTTAATAAAACCCTGAAAACTATGCTCTAAAGGGTGGTCTCCAAGGACAGGAAGGATTGGGATCTGTTGCTTACTTATTTAATGTTTGCTATCTGTGAAGTGCCACAGTTGTCAAACATTTTTTCGCCCTTTGAGTTGTTGTATGGTCGGTATCCACGGGGTTTGTTGGACATAGCTAAAGAAACATGGGAGCAGGAGCCCACCACCCATAAAAGCGTAATTGAGTACATAATGGGTATGCAGGACCAAATCACAGCTGTCATTCCAATTGTGAAGGAACATCTGCAGGATGCGCAGGCAGCTCAAAGCGCTAGGTATAACAGAAAGGCCATAGTCAGGTCCTTTAACCAGGGGGATCGCGTGTAAAGGTACCGTCACATGCGGCAATATTGCTAACAATTTCACTGGCAATTTGCTGGGTGCAGTGAAATCATGGACACATTGTTGCATTTGTACACGGCAACAAAATAGAACGATGTGTCCATGATTTCACTGCAACCAGCAAATTGCCAGTGAACTTGCTAGCAAAATTGCCGCATGTGACGGTACCTTTAGTGTTGGTACCACCACAAAAAGTAAGTTCTTAGCTAAGTGGTAAGGTCCCTATGAAATCCGGGAAAAGGTTGGGGAAGTGTATTACAAGGTGTTTCAACCAGGTCGGAGGAAACCAGAGCTAATATACCATGTAAACCTATTGAAACCCTGGAAAGACAGAGGATGTATAGTATCTGATGTAACCCCGGACCTATTTTCCTCCGGTCTCCTGACTCTGGCTATGGTGGCATCCGGGGAGGATGAGACAGGAGTGAAGATAGGGGAAAATCTCACCAAACAACAGAGGCGGGAGGCACAGAGGTTAGTGCAGCAGAATCCGAATGTATTCTCAGACATGCCAGGCAGGACATCCATCATCTGACACGATATTGTCACCGAACCTCACGTAAAGGTATGCATGAAACCATACCGGGTACCGGAGACTCGAAGGCAAGCTGTTGTGGAGGAGGTGAAAAAAATGCTTCACCTCGGGGTGATTGAGAAGTCCAGGAGTGAGTGGGCCAGTCCCATAGTTCTGATCCCAAAAACGGATGAATCGTTACAGTTTTGTAACGACTACCGGAGATTAAACAAAGTGTCAAAATTCAGCCAATGCCAAAAATTCGACCAAAATTACCCAATGCCCAGGGTGGACGAGCTGATTGAGAGACTGAGACAAGCGCAATATTTCACAACGCTCGATTTGACCAAGGGCTACTGGCAGGTGCCAATGACGGAGTCAGCAAAGGTCTTGCCTTTTGGGCTACATGGTGCTCCAGCCACGTTCCAGAGGCTGATGGACATAGTGTTGGACCCACATCAGACATATGCATCAGCGTATCTGGATAACATCATAATCTATAACACCTTCAAATGGTCGCATCAACATCTATCTTATTTGGGGATTAAATTATCAGCTAATTTGAAAGATATATATAACGGATCAATTGTCCCCCACTCCTGCAAACAATTGAGTCCGACTGCTTGAGATGGTCCAGATCATCTTTTTCATGGTTTGGCAGATGCCAGATTTTGAAAATGAATATCCTCCATAGGATCATGTACTTGTTGCAGACTCTTCTGGTGGGTTTACACACACCAATCATTGTATCCAATCTCTGAACCAATCTCTGGTTGCAGTGAAATCATGGACACATAGTTCCATTTTGTGGCTGTGTACAACATGGAGTAATCTGTCCATGATTTCACTGCAACCAGAGATTGGTTCAGAGATTGGATACAATGATTGGTGTGTGTAAACCCACCATTCCAGTTAGAATTCCTCGGGACTTCTTTCGGAGGATTTCTTCCATTCAACGCCAATTTATTTGTAATGGCAGATCAGCCAGAATAGGAAGTGCCATTCTTACCAGACCGAAAGCGAGTGGGGGCATAGGACTCCCCGATCTTAAACGTTATCACAGTGCTACCCATCTGACCAGATTGGTAGACTGGTGCAGGAACAATAAGCATAAGGCCTGGGTGCAAATTGAACAAAGTTTCTGCCCATTCCCGCTGAATGGGCTCCCATGGGCGATGGCTTCGGCCCCTCCCTGACTGCTTACTCATCCAACTATAGGCACCACATTGCGTGTCTGCAACACATTGCCTCTGCAAGCCTCATTTATTCCGCCCTGCTTACCACTTACATCAATTATAAGTCACCCCGATTTTATTGCTGCTAGATCCGATAAGACTTTTGCATTGTGGATAGAGGCTGGGAGAGATAGAGTGGAGGCTATGGGTGCAGGAGATGATTGGTCGATCCTGGAAGCGTTGTCGTCTTAGGAGGAACTGACCAAATTAGGTTGGTGGAAATGCTTTCAGCTACGACACTATCTGCACTCATTGCCTCCGAGGACTTGTTTTAATCGGTCCAGGACGCAATTTGAATCATTATGTACCAGCCAGTGACCGATCAGACACACCTTGTCCCTGCTCTATTCTATGCTGAGTTCCCTTGAGAGACCAGACTCCGCCCGCCTTTATCTTACAGTGGGAAACTGAATTGAATATTAATTTTACAGATGACCAGATTGTGAGAATATTCCAACTTACAGTACATCCATTAGTTCAAAGTTCCAAGAGGCCAATTACAAATTGCTCTCAAGGTGGTACAGAACACCGGTCAAGCTCAATGCAATGTTCCCGGGGACGGGTATAGAATGCTGGAGATGCGGGAAGGAACGAGGCTCATTCACGCATATCTTTTGGGATTGTGAAGTTATACAACCTTTCTGGTCTGCAGTGGAGAATGTGATACAACTGGTTGCTGATATTAAACTACTTATCACCGGCTTTGATACCCTTGCACCACTGTGAGATCCCCGTGAAGATATATAGGAACTCTCTGTTTAAATTTCTAATAATAGCTGCCAGATCTTGTATCCCGGTCTTGTGGGGGAAAAACACCCCTCCCACCATCTCCCACTGGATCAGACGGGTCAATGAACTGATGTATATGGAGGATTTGATAACTTCTCTATGAGATTCCCAGACTAATTTTGGTTCTACTTGGTTGGTCTGGATGGAATTCCAACAAACTGAGCGGTATCGCTCCCTGCTTGGTGGTGGGTTGCCCTTGGACCATCTTCCAATTTGAGTGGGTTGCCTGTCATGGCGGGCCTGGGGTGTGTTGCCTCCCCTGGATTCCCCCTCCCTCCCTCCTACTCCCATCCTTCCCTCACTTTCCTCACTCTCCCAAGTCGATTAGTCTCCACTTTCCCCCTTGCCTTTTCTTTTTACTCCTCTCTTGACCTCTAGGTCTTGTTAATCATCCTTTTATTTTGATACAACCTCAATTCTCTGTTTTTTTAATTCAATATAACTTGCTTCTCATAAGATTAGGCCTTATAGTGGCCATGCACAAGGCAATTGTTGCTGGACTGCTAAGGACCTATTTCTCAATTTCTTATTTGTCCACATTATGATGCTGCTGTACTGTTCTTATGAGCCCAACGTACTTGTATCACTACATGGAACTGGTGATATTTGAGGGCTTGCCTTGATTTTTCTGTTTATACTCATATGACAGACAATATGATCAGTGATAACAAAAATTCTCAATTAAATGTCACCTGCTTAACCCAAGAGGAAGTACGGCATCGTCTAAAAATCACTAAAATTGACAAATCCCCGGGCCCAGATGGGATACACCCCAGAGTGCTGCAGGAATTAAGTACTATCATAGATAGACCATTATTTTTAATATTTAAAGATTCCATAATAACAGGGTCTGTACCACAGGACTGGCGTATAGCTAATGTGGTGCCAATATTCAAAAAGGGGACAAAAACTGAACTTGGAAATTATAGGCCAGTAAGCTTAACCTCTACTGGGGGTAAAATCCTAGAGGGTTTTCTAAGAGATGCTATACTGGAGTATCTGAAGAAAAATAACCTCAGGACCCATTATCAACATGGTTTTTCGAGGGACCGTTCCTGTCAAACTAATCTAATAAGCTTCTATGAAGAAGTAAGTTCTGGACTGGACCAAGGAAATGCAGTGGATGTGGTGTATATGGACTTTTCAAAAGCTTTTGATACGGTGCCACACAAAATGAGGGCAATGGGGATAGGGGAAAATATGTGTAAGTGGGTTAAGAACTGGCTTAGTGATAGGAAACAAACGGTGGTTATTAATGGAACACACTCAGAATGGGTCACAGTTAACAGTGGGGTACCACAGGGGTCAGTGTTGGGCCCGCTTCTATTTCATATATTTATGAATGACCTTGTAGGGGGCATACAGAGTAGAATCTCAATATTTGCGGATGACACTAAACTCTGCAGGGTAATCAATACAGAGGAGGACAATTTTATATTACAGCAGGATTTATGTAAACTAGAAGCTTGGGCTGATAAATGGCAAATGCGCTTTAATGGGGATAAATGTAAGGTCATGCACTTGGGCAGAGGAAACAAAAGGTATAATTATGTGCTTAATTGTAAAACACTGGACAAAACTGTCACTGAAAAAGACCTGGGTGTATGGGTAGATGACAAACTCACATTTAGTGGCCAGTGTCAGGCAGCTGCTGCAAAGGCAAATAAAATAATGGGATGCATTAAAAGAGGCATAGATGCTCATGAGGAGAACATAATTTTACCTCTATACAAGTCACTAGTGTGACCACACTTAGAATACTGTGTACAATTCTGGTCTCCGGTGTATAAGAAAGACATAGCTGAACTAGAGCGGGTCCAGAGAAGAGCGACAAAAGTCATTAGAGGACTAAGGGGTCTGCAATACCAAGACAGGTTATTAAACTTGGGGTTATTTAGCTTGGAAAAACGAAGGCTTAGGGGTGATCTTATAATAATGTATAAATATATGAGGGGACAGTACAGAGACCTTTCTAATGATCTCTTTACTCTTAAGCCTGAGACTGGACAAGGGGGCATCCTCTACGTCTGGAGGAAAGCAGGTTTAATCATAATCACAGACGCGGATTCTTTACTGTAAGAGCAGTGAGACTATGGAACTCTCTGCCACATGATGTTGTAATGAGTGAGTCACTACTAACATTTAAGAAGGGCCTGGATGCCTTTCTTGAAAACTATAACATTACCAGTTATACATACTAGATTCTTTGATAGGGCGTTGATCCAGGGAACTAGTCTGATTGCCGTACCTGGAGTCAGGAAGGAATTTTTTCCCCCAATGTGGAGCTTAGTGTTGCCACATGGTTTTTTTTTTGCCTTCCTCTGGATCAACATGTTAGGCTATGGGTTGAACTAGATGGACTGAAAGTCTTCCTTCAACCTTAAAAACTATGTTACTATGTTACTATTCGCAAAACAAAAAATTATAAAAAAAATAAAAATCTATAGCACCAATTAGCAGGCCCACTTGGTTCAGTTACAAGAGGTGATGGATTCGCTCAGAACTGCCGATCTGACAGCTAATCCAAAGAAATGTTCATTGGGACTCAAGGAAGACCATTATTTGGGGTACATAATAGGCCAATTGGTAATTAAGCCCCAAATCAATAAAATTGAAGCTATTCAAAAATGGCCCCAACCCCTTACAACGAAGCATGTAAGGGCTTTTCTGGGCATTATAGGGTACTATCAACGCTTCAGTTCCAATTTTGCTGAAATGTCAGCACCATTGACGGATCTTCTGAAAGGAAAGAAGTCCATCATGATGCGCTGGAATCCGCAGGCAGAGGAGTCCCTCCACGCCCTGAATGTGGTCCTATGTGGAAAGCCCATTCTCACCAACACCAACAGAAAGAGTTTATTGTGCAGACCGAAGCATCTAAGGTTGGTCTAGGAGCGGTAATTTCCCATTTGGTACACAGGGAAGAACACCTAGGGGATAACTCTATTTATCTTGTTATAGTATTTTAATTGTTAAAAAGGCACTTAGTGAAAAAAGTGATATTTTGCAAACAGTATAAAAGGAGACTTCCCACCCCCACAAAGACAAACTACATAAACTTCCCACGAGGTGATGTCAGGACAAAGGTCAAGAGGGTTGGATGACGTTACGGTATTGTCATAAAGCGTTCAGATTGTGGTCACCTGGGGGCCACCCGACACACTATGCGTCTAAGGGAGGTCACACAAGTTCCCACATATGGTCAGTTTCAAGTCAAAAACCGTCGTCCTCCTGTTCCGGGGTCCACACCCACCAACCCAAGTCTGAACCCACACAGGTGGTGTTGGTCAGTGTCAGGTTATACAGATCAGTGATATGGTCTGTTTAGCGAAAGAGATTTGCCCAAATGGGTTGGTGGGTGTGGACCCCGGAACAGGAGGACGACGGTTTTTGACTTGAAACTGACCATATGTGGGAACTTGTGTGACCTCCCTTAGACGCATAGTGTGTCGGGTGACCCCCAGGTGACCACAATCTGAACGCTTTATGACAATACCGTAACGTCATCCAACCCTCTTGACCTTTGTCCTGACATCACCTCGTGGGAAGTTTATGTAGTTTGTCTTTGTGGGGGTGGGAAGTCTCCTTTTTTATACTGTTTGCACAATATCACTTTTTTCACTAAGTGCCTTTTTAACAATTAAAATACTATAACAAGATAAATAGAGTTATCCCCTAATTATTTTATACTTAAACACTGATTAACTCCCTAAACGTGAAAATCGGTGATAAAACACAGGGAAGAACACCCGTCACCTACTTGAGAAGGAAGCTCACCCCACTGGAGAGGAACTATAGCGTAGTGGAAAAGGAGTGTCTGGCCATAAAGTGGGCTTTGGAGTCTCTACACTATTACCTTTTGGGGCAAAAGTTTCGCTTTGTTACGGACCACTCCCCGATGGTCTGGATGAGAAGTGCCAAAGAGGGAAATGCTAGGGTCACCCAGTGGTTCCTCTCCCTCAGAACTACAGTTTTACTGTGGAACATCGGGCGTGGAGGTTGCAAGGCAATGCGGATGTCCTGTCTAGGGGAATTGGTATGATGGCTGGTGTTCAACCCCACAAGCTTGAATAGAGGAAGGGAAGGTATGTGAGACAGTGACCAGGGTCATATATGAAGGCCATTATGTGTCACCGAGAATGTGCTCGGAGACCCTGTAATCTCACTCCACTCCGGGTTTTCTACTATTCCCAGGTCCAGAAATAGGTTTTTTAACCTGGACTGCAGCAAAGGGCGGAGTTCTCAGTGGGAGCCAGGAGGAGCAGTTCTGCGTGCTGGTGTGGCGCCCCACTGGTCAGGCATCACAGTTGTGGTACTGCACCCATAAAAGAGTGTGCAGTTATCCCTGTCACAGTGGGAATGCAAAGTTTGTAGGAGGCTCCCACCCCGGCACTCCCACACTTGAGCCTAGGCAAAATGTTGGAGCCCAGTCCCTGGGGGGAGAGTTAGGGGAGGAGGGAGGTAGAAAAACGGGAAGTTCTAGTTTGCCTCAAGGACAAGAAGGAAAGGGAGCCGTGAGAGAGGAAAGGGATCTCTGAGAGAGGGGCATAGAGAAGAAAAGGCAGCCCAGGAAAAGAGAGAGGGAACCCCCATACCAGAGCGCCTATACTCCGGGGGGAACCCTGGTCTAACACGGAGAGCCAGCTCCGAGGACGCGGTGCAGGGAGCCTAGCCCATGAGCCGCCAATACCGGCCATCGCGGGTCAGTAAACTGACCCCTACACCCCGTCCATACAGCACCACCATACCAGGATTGCCCAACTAAAGCTCGAGGCCTCCCTTCTTAAGAGCTGGGAAGCAAGGGAACTTATCAGCACCCCAACGGGCCTGGTATTAAGGGGGTAGTGCAAGAACAGGAACCAACAGCAGGTCCTGGGATAGTCAAGAGAAGGCATACCATGGGATACTCCGAGAGACACTGTCATAATATAATGTTGTCCTGTAACATGTAATATATGTGCATTGGTACAAGATGTAATGTTATATATATATATATATATTGTAGAATGCTTAATGAGGTAGTATAAGTGTTAGGCTGGGGTCACACATAAGCCCTTGGTCCGTTTTTGGCTTCATTTTTGTCATTTTTTTTTCTAAGTCCAAAAACTGACAGAAAAACGGATTGGATGTAATAAACACCCTGTCCGTTTTTTTCTGGACCTCAAAACATTGCTCTGTCCGTTTTTGAGCCAAAAACGTTGCTAGCAACGTTTTTGGCATCAGTTAAAAAACGCATGCGTTTTTTTAACATGGGGCCCTATGGGAAACGCATGCGTTAACGCATGGCACATATAGGCACTTGCGTTAACGCATGCGTTAACGCACATGCGTTTTTAATGAAAAAATGACTAAGTCCAAAAACGTTCAGAGGTGCAGGAGGCTCAAAAAGCACCCTATAAAAAACGGATTGGTGATGAAAATCACTTCCAAAAACGGACTTCTATGTGTGACCCCAGCCTAACAAGTAAAGTCACTCCTTATATGCACCCAGCTTATCACACCCCTAAGTCTTTATGTTAGGCTGGGGTCACAGTTGACATGAGTTTTTTTTAGTGATTTAACAAAACTCATGCGTTTTTTCATGTCAGCATGAGTTTTTTAAGGTGTGTGATGGCACCCTGCGTTTTTGGCTGCGTTTTTAAATCTGCACCAAAAAATAGTGCATGTACTATTTTTTGGTGCGTTTTGAAAAACGCATGCGTTTTTATAACATGGGCCCCTATGGAAAACGCATGCAAAAACGCATGTACAATTAGTACGTTTTAGTGCCATTCAAAAACGCATGCGTTTTCAATAGGAGCCCATGTTAAAAAAAACGCATGCGTTTTTTTAACATGGGCTCCTATGGAAAACGCATGCATTTTTGAATGGCACTAAAAGGTACTAATTGTACATGCGTTTTTGCATGCGTTTCCCATAAGGCCCCATATTAAAAAACGCATGCGTTTTTGGAAATACACCAAAAACGCATTGTACAGTCACAAATGCGTTTTTGCTATTAGGGCATGCGTTTTTTAACATCGGGGCCTATGGGTGCGTTTTTTACGTGCGTTTTTGAAAACGCAGGTCTCCAAAAACGCTTGTGAAAAATGCAACTGTGACCCTAGCCTAAGTCTGTTCCCATTAAAAACTACCACACATTTGAGATTTGGCAGGCCTGAAGGCAATACCTCTTCCTTACGCTCATACCCCCTATAGAAGACCATAGGTGTGTGGAAAATGGACTTCAAATGTTTCATTTTCCAGTTTGGCCACATCAGGGTAAATAAAGCATTACACCGTATTAGCAATAAAACCCAGAGAACACACTGCTAAATACTAAATAAATATAGTTCCACATTAGAAAATGAATTCATGATTCTTTACATTGAGTTCATCTGATAGGTAAGAGTACTAAAAACTGTTTTTAAAGTGTGGAAGGAAATTAGAAAACCTGAAGAAGATTCAGTCAAGAATCAAACTCCATTTATATGCCTGTCAGATCCTGGTGCTGGAAGAAAGAAGGGGTGACTACTATATTTACCTCTATATACTATAGATAATATGCTAACCTTCATGTAGAACAGGAGTTCCTGACCTATCGCTCAGAAGCCACATGATGCTTGCAAGCCCATGTTGTTTGGCTTGCGGCTGTCTTCCAGCTTGTTGCATTAGCTCCAGGTCTATCAAACCGCTGTGAAGAGCAAGTCTCCAGATGGTAACTTGCCCCACATAATAGAGCAGATCTGAATTATGTTAATCTAGGAACCTCTGGATCTTGATGTACTGCCTCAATGTGATTTCTGGGGAAGCTTTGGCTGTCATCATACTGGTAAAGGGGTCTCTGGGTGTCACTACTGAGAGTGGGCAGGAGCTGGATGTAGCTCACAACATTCTTTCAGAGCTGGATGTGGCTCGTGTCTCTCTCTCAGAGCTGGATGTGGCTCGTGTCTCTCTCTCAGAGCTGGATGTGGCTCATGTCTCTCTCTCAGAGCTGGATGTGGCTCGTGTCTCTCTCTCAGAGCTGGATGTGGATCGTGTCTCTCTCAGAGCTGGATGTGGCTCATGTCTCTCTCTCAGAGCTGGATGTGGCTCGTGTCTCTCTCTCAGAGCTGGATGTGGCTCGTGTCTCTCTCTCAGAGCTGGATGTGGCTCGTGTCTCTCAGAGCTGGATGTGGCTCATGTCTCTCTCTCAGAGCTGGATGTGGCTCATGTCTCTCTCTCAGAGCTGGATGTGGCTCGTGTCTCTCTCTCAGAGCTGGATGTGGCTCGTGTCTCTCAGAGCTGGATGTGGCTCATGTCTCTCTCTCAGAGCTGGATGTGGCTCATGTCTCTCTCTCAGAGCTGGATGTGGCTCGTGTCTCTCTCTCAGAGCTGGATGTGGCTCGTGTCTCTCAGAGCTGGATGTGGCTCATGTCCTCTCTCAGAGCTGGATGTGGCTCTGTCTCTCTCTCCCCCAGAGCTGGATGTGGCTCGTGTCTCTCTCTCAGAGCTGGATGTGGCTCGTTACCCTCTCTCAGAGCTGGATGTGGCTCGTGACCCTCTGTCAGAGCTCGATGTGGCTCATGAACCTCTCTCAGAGTAGAATTTGGCTCTCAGGGGCAGAAAGGTTATGGACCTCTGATGTAGAACATCTGGAGTACAGGAACGTTTTGCTGTATTGGTGAATAGTTTTGCACATTCAACTTGCCTTGTTTCTTGCTGCTTCCTGCACATTTAATGTTTTTTCTTGGTCTTTTACAGGGATACAGGGGCAGGATGACCATTTAATAACAGAAGTGAAGGTCACATTGGGTCATAAAGTAAATCTTCCATGTGACATGCACAGCCATCATGATTCCAGCACCTCCACATTGCAATGGTTGTATGTAAGTAAGGATAAAGAATTACTACCCTTGTAATAAGCTCCATCTGGTGCATGTGAGCAATCATAATATGTGCATTTATACATCTAGTATATAGGTTATAAGGGTTGTATAAAGTGAGACAAGGGAATCTGTCACAATTTCTATAAAGTCATAAATAGGCTCATTAATGGTGATTGACAGCTGCTTCCAGGCTCATTCAAGAAATTTCAGTTTTAAAAACTACTCCACTGAATGTTTTATGGACATAACAATCCTCGTTAAGGAAATACTTGTAAACCTTATATCCATATAACAAACAATAATCTATTACCTCCTTTGAAAGATGCTGAGGAATTGAATAGCAGCTTAAGGAATATATTACATTAATACAGACCTTCAGAAATAGAGGAAAATGTAATAACCTCATAACATAGCTCCCAACTGTCCTAGATTCAGCAGGACTGGTCAGTCTGGCTATATCAAGGCTTTATCCTGACTTCCACTCACTTCTCTTTGGCAACTTTATTGTAGCCAGTGGCATAACTTGAAGTTGATGGGCCCCAATGCAAAAGTATCAACGGAGCCCCCAATAATTACTAATCTTTAATAGTAATAGTCTTTTTCTATTGGCCAAAGGGACTTTTGCAGCAGCCCCCTAGGCTCCAGGGCCAGGGAGCGATTACAACCCCTGCACCTGTTGTAGTTAAGCCCCTGAGTATAGTTCCTCCTCATGGGCAGATCCTTCATCTCTACTTACAAACTTATATTACTAAAATTAGCAATTCTCTGAAGCCACAACCTCTATCTTTGCAGACACAAATTTGAAGAAGCAGATTATACAGGTACATAGAGATATATCTGTACAATTCAGTGTATTTCTATGCAGCCTTATTCTGGAGGTAAAGAAAAACATTTTTTTCCTATAAAAATAGAATGAAAGAAAACAATTGCAAAAATGGGGCTAAAGCTAAGGCTGAAGGCACATGCGTGTGAGAGTCGCACAAGTGCAATGCGAGAAAAGCTCGCATTGCACTCGGACCAGTATCAATAAATGATACTGGTCCCATTAGCGTGATTTTCTCACATTACACTCGCATTGCGAGAGAAATGCGAGTTCAATCGCAGCATGCTGCGATTGAACGTAATTTCCTCGCGCGAGTAGCCATTAAAAGTATATGGATGTGAGTCAAACTTGCACCCATACAGCACACTGTGCGATAGTCGCATGTGTGTGCTTTTAAAATTGCTTAAAGTCCGCGGCTGACAAAGCCCGGATTTTTAATTTGCCATTTTCCCAGTACTTAACAAATCATCTTGAACCGCTGTGACAGCAACGGTGCAAGGTGATTAATAAAAACCCAGCTGCTGTGTCCATTTTTTAATTACCAGGGTTTAGTAGCATATTAACCCCATCTGCAGCCTCTGTGCGGCATGTCAGCACAGAGGCTGCAGATGTGGCTAATAACCCGGTGTGTGCATGGTTAACCGCTGTTTGTGTGGTGCCAGCATGTGTGCAGGGAGTGTCCACACTCTGTGGACACCTGCTGACATCACACACTGGGTCAGCATGAATTAATAGTAGCTGTAAATAAAAGCTGCAAATTATGGGTAATTTGTAATTTAATGTAAAGTCAGGAGTTGTCCTTGTGACTGTACGCAAATTGCGTACAGTACCAGCCACTGTCCTTGGTGCTGAAGTCATAACATCAGCAGCATGCCGTGCACGGAGCTGATGTTAAGACTTCAGCACCAAGGACAGCGGCTGGTACTGTATGCAATTTACGTTCAGTACCAAGGACAGCTCCTGAACCGTCCGGCACTTACCGTACGTTAAATTACAATTACCGATAATTTGTGGCTTTTACTTACAGCTACTATTAACCCAGGCTGACCCAGTGTGTGATGTCAGCATGTGTCCAGGGAGTGTGGACACTCCCTGGACACATGCTGCCACCACAGCAACATCGTTTTAACCCTGCAAACACCGGGTTATTAGTCGCATCTGCAGCCTCTGTGCTGACATGCCGCTGCTGATAGTCAGGACCGTGACTAGCTCCGACGAGCACGGTCCTGACGTATCAGCGGCAGAAGCTGCGTGCGGCTGCACACCGGACCGGGGGCAAATTAGCTCTCCAGTTCTGTGTGCTGATGTGGTCGGGGGCTGTCTGGCACAAGCGGACAGCCACGGATCGGATCCCAACTGTAATGTGAAGCCAGCGTAAGACACAAAAGCTACACTGACATTATGGGAAAGATTTTGTATACCTGAAGCTGCATGTGCAGACACTGAGCCTTTAGGTAGAAGTACAGATATATTGCATACCATCTGTGCATTTCAATGACTCTGTGTTCTAGAGTGAAATAGAAAAGTTCACAAATAGCACAATACATGAACATATTAGTGGTTGGCCAAAGCTATTGACACCCATGCAATTCTGTCAGATAATACTCAGTTTCTTCCTGAAAATGATTGCAATCCCCAATCTTTGTATTATTATCTTCATTTAATTTTCTTTCAATGTTTTGCTTTTTGTTTCATTCTCTTTTTGTTTTTTATGATCATTTCACACAAAACTCCACAAATTGCAGACAAAGTATTGGCACCTCAGCTAATACTTGGTTGCACAACCTTTAGCCAAAATAACTGCCATCAACAGGTAAGTTTTGGCAAACTCCTGTCTGGCTTTTTTATGTCTCGGGGTAAAAAGTGGGGTCTTGCTGGGTATCCTACCATACAGTGGCCATGTTCACACACAAGCTTTTTTGCCCATCTCTGCGTTTTTTGTGCTGCAAAAAAAACGCAGGTGCATTAACGCATGGTACACTTGAGTGTACTGCGTTTTTTACCTCCACTTGCTTTTTTTCCCCCAGTCCAAAAAAGCGTTTTTTGGGTGCTGGAAAAAAAACGCAGGTTATTTTCCAAAAACGCATGCGTTTTTTTAACATGGGGCCCTATGGAAACGCATGCGTTAACGCAGGGCACATATAGGCACCTGCGTTAACGCATGCGTTTCCCATAGGACCCCATGTTAAAAAACGCATGCGTTTTCCAAAAAACGCATGCGTTTCTATAACATGGGGCCCTATGGGAAACGCATGCGTTTTTAAATGGCACATTTATGCACCCTGCGTTAACGCTTGCGTTTTTACCTGCGTTTTTGAGGAAAAATGACAAAGTCCACAAAGGCTGTATTTCCTTTCAGACACACAAGAGACATTTTTTAGCACTCCTAAAAAAACGCATGTGGTTTTAGAATGCTAAAAAAAACGCAAATTGTGTGTGAACAATGCCAGTCCCTTTTCATTCAGACGCCGACGGATAGTACGGGTTGACACTGTTGTACCCTCGGACTGCAGGCAGCTTGAACTTGTTTGGATGTTAGTCGAAGGTTCTTTATCCACCATCAGCAAAATCTTGCGTTGAAATCTCTCGTCAATCTTTCTTTTCCATCCACATCTAGGGAGGTTAGCCACAGTGCCATGGGTTTTAAACTTCTTGATGACACTGCGCACGGTAGACACAGAACATTCAGGTCTTTGGAGATGGACTTGTAGCCTTGAGATTGCTCATGCTTCCTCACAATTTGGTTTCTCAATTCCTCAGACAGTTCTTTGGTCTTCTTTCTTTTCTCCATGCTCAATGTGGTACACACAAGGACACAGGACAGAGGTTGAGTCAACTTTAATCCATGTCAACTGGCTGCAAGTGTGATTTAGTTATTGCCAACACCTGTTAGGTGCCACAGGTAAGTTACAGGTGCTATTAATTACACAAATTTGAGAAGCATCACATGATTTTTCTAACAGTGCCAATACTTTTGTCCACTCCCTTTTTTATGTTTGGTGTGGAATTATATCCAATTTGGCTTTAGTACAGTTATTTTGGTGTTTTTTCATTGAAGACAAATTAAATGAAGATAATAATACCAAGAATTTGTGATTGCAATCATTTTCAGGAAGAAACTGAGTATCATCTGACAGAATCGCAGGGGTGTCAATACTTTTGGCCAACACTGTATTTGGTCTCCCTGTAATGGTAAGAACTCGCAGAACACAGCGATGAAATTAGATATGGTGATCAGTAAATGGTGTAATGTAAATGGTGTAAGGTGAGTCCCTGTAGGGTATATATAAAAAAACAAACAAAGATGCGGCGCCAATCTAAGTGAATTACCAATGTAACTCTCTGGTGCCTTTTAATGAAGTTTTATGCACTCACCTCTTGCCATAAAACTTCAAGAATGTGTTTTTTCCAAAGCCTCCTCACGCTTTGAAGATTTATCCGCGTCTGCTGCTTGCCTTGAATTGATCCTGTGTTGTATCCTGCCACGGATTCCCACAGGCATAAAGGTTCAATAGGAGGTAATCCAATTCTATGGTGGCCGCGCTCCCCGTGGTAATGATTTTAAGAACTTCTTGTCCACAAATAAAATTTATTGCTCAAAACATATGAAAATATAAAAATGGATACAACGTGTTTTGGCGAGGACAACGGCCTTCCTCAGGTATCTGAATAAAAATACATATGACACTTTGCTTTATAGGTAAACGATAATTATCAGGGGCATAACTACAACAGGTGCAGGGGTTGCGATCGCACCCGGGCCCCGGAGCCTAGGGGCCCAAAGGTCCCTTTGGCCTACAGAATTTTTATCTGATGAAGGCTTGTTATATTTTAAGCTGAAACGCGTAATAAAAGAAGAACTTATTTTGGAATAATTTGCCATCCCTGTGATCCCTCTGGAAGCGCTTCAATTCAAACCAGAAAAATTTTTTTTCCTGCACTTTGGCCTACAGAAAAAGACTCTTGCTGTTAAAGATTTGTAATAATTGGGGGCCCCGTTGGAGCTTTCCCATCGGGACCCATGAGCTTCAAGTTACGCCACTGATATAATTATATATATAAATATTATCATTAAAAAAAACATTCCATTACAACCATTACAAGATCCAGACTTTTGCTCTGTGGAGATATCAGAATCTGCAGAGGAACAAAATCAAACTGAAACAGATCTAAATACATTCGAACTAACAATACATGAGGAGACCGAACCATCATTAGTATTCACCACAGTGCTACACGCACCTTCACCATCATCAGTAATATGTAATATTTCTGTTTTAGAAATAGGTCAAACGAGACCAAGCACATTGGAGATAGTGATTTTACCCCCTTTAATCAGCTGCTCCTAATTAGCTCGGAACCTGAGCCCGGTGCAAAAGAATCATATAACAAATTATTTTGCACCACTAGTAAATCAAAGAGAAAAATAGGGCAAGGGAATCGAGAGGGAGAGGGCACACAATAAGGAAAAGGAAAAATGGAAGGAATAAGAATGATAAAAATAAAAAATTGAACATGGAGAATCTGCAGGTATATCTATACCAACTGTGAAAATATCTAATCTATCCTCATATATTCTATCTGAATCAGAAATAGAAATTCTAATTAAGGGCTTAAATTTTTTGGCCAGCACGGCGGCTCAAGTGGTTAGCACTGCAGTCCTTGCAGCATTGAGGTCCCCAAGGTCCTGGGTTCAATTCCCACTAAGGACAACATCTGCAAGGAGTTTGTATGTTCTCCCTGTGTTTGCATGGGTTTCCTCCCACATCGTAAAGACATATTGATAGGATGTTTAGATTGTGAGCTCCAAGAGAGACAGCATTACTGATGTATATAAAGCGCTATGGAATTAATAGCGCTATATTAATGAATAAATATTATTATTATTTTTGCCCGTCACAAGACACTAAGGCATTGGATCTGAATGCTTTTACATGGAAACTAACCCTCAAATGACATTTTTTTTGTTGGAAGAAAAAAACGATATCGAATACTGATAACATTAAGCCAATGAGTGATATGAAATCTACTAAAATCATTAATAATTATGTACATAAAGAGATACAGCCAAAATCTGGGTTTTACCCCATACAAAATAGAGGACATAATTCTCCTGCACCAATGCAAAAAATGTCTCTATATTCAGACTTCTGGAAGTAAATAAGCAAAATAATGGTGATAAATTAGTGAAAGATAAAACACCTCAGAAATAAGTAACGAAAAAATAGTGTATTTAGTTTTGGAAATTAGCCACATGGGGACATGTATCATCACAAAAACGCATTTTAGAAAAGTTGATTCCAACAGATTTTTGGATTTTAGAAGTGCCCATTACAAAAAATGGAAAGAAAACATTCCATGCAGTCTGTTTTATCGCATTAGGAAAAACTGTACTGAAGAGAAAGACTATGAAACCCAGGCTGACATCTTAAAGAAAAGATTTGAGGAAAAGAAATATCCAAAAAATTGGTTCATGCTGCATAGGAAAAAACCAGGGCAAAAAAGCAGGAGGATTGTTTGAGTAAAAAAGTAAGAGGAAGAAAATGAGGTGATTTGTTAAAAAAACAAAGGATAGAGAAGGAGGCAGGTGGAAATGTAATTTTATCACGACTTATAATAGGGGGAATGAAACGATACCCATGATTCTGAAAAAGTACTGGTATATTTTAAAACGGGATCCGATTTTGGGAAAATGTCTGCCTGAGGAACCAGCTATAACATTTAGAAGGGGGAAAACGATAAAAAGCATTAGAGTACCATTACACGTCACAATATCGTTCCGATATCGCATACAGTTTCACGGGAGCGCGCACGTTTTTGGCACTTGTCCAAGATCGCATAAGAGATGTCACACAGGGAGATATCGTCAGGCAACGCAACTAGGATGTTGTACCCAACTTTTGTGCGCTGGGTATGAGCAACCCAGGGACCGAGCATTAACATTGTAGTGAATAGGGGAAGTTGCGTTCCACATCGTAGTTGCGCCGTCACACAGCACGATCATGCCAGATCGCATATGCAACATTGTACGGTTGAAGTACTTGCACAATCTTCATGCAATATCGTCCTTGCGATTTATTGCAGTAGCATTGCCCTGTTACTCGACACAACGCACCAACAATATCAACTGCAACGACCACACCACGTGACTTTTTGTCGATGTTGCATTGCGATATTGTGACGTGTAACGGTACCCTAATAGCCCCAAGTAGGTTAAGAGACAATAAAAAAAATCTGCAAAAAATGGAAAAAGTAAAGATCATGAGTTTGGAGTTTTTAGATGCAGCTCCAGGAAATGTCATACGTTTGGGATTCTGAACCATGGTGTGAAACAGATTGCAAGCAAAAGTACAGGTAAAATAATTGAAATAAAACAGAATCTGAGTTGCGATAGCGAATATATTGTTTACGTTATTAATTGTAGATGTGGGCTATAGTACGTGGGGCGCACAAGTCACTAGTGCGACCACACTTAGGGCCACTTTACACACATCAACTTATCTGTCCAACTTCTGAACAACTTACTGGTTGCAGTGAAATCATGGACACATTGCTCCATTGTACACAACCACAAAATGGAGCAATGTGTCCATGATTTCACTGCAACCAGCAAGTTGGTCAGAAGTTGGACAGATAAGTTGGTGTGTGTAAAGTGGCCATTAGAATACTGTGTACAATTCTGGTCTCCGGTGTATAAGAAAGACATAGCTGAACTAGAGTGGGTCCAGAGAAGAGCGACAAAAGTCATTAGAGGACTAAGGGGTCTGCAATACCAAGACAGGTTATTAAACTTGGGATTATTTAGCTTGGAAAAACGAAGGCCTAGGGGTGATCTTATTATAATCTATAAATATATGAGGGAACAGTACAGAGAACTTTCTAATGATCTCTTTACTCTTAGGCTGATGACGGACAATGGGGCATCCTCTATGTCTGGAGGAAAGAAGGCAAATAAAATAATGGGATGCATTAAAAGAGGCATAGATGTTCATGAGGAGAACATAATTTTACCTCTATACAAGTCACTAGTGCGACCACACTTAGAATACTGTGTACAATTCTGGTCTCCGGTGTATAAGAAAGACATAGCTGAACTAGAGCGGGTCCAGAGAAGAGCGACAAAGTCATTAGAGGATTAAGGGTCTACAATATCAAGACAGGTTATTAAACTTGGGGTTATTTAGCTTGGAAAAACGAAGGCTTAGGGTGATCTTATAATAATGTATAAATATATGAGGGGGCAGTACAGAGACCTTTCTAATGATCTCTTTACTCTTAGGCCTGAGGCGGGAGACAAGGGGGAATACTCTATGTCTGGAGGAAAGAAGGTTTAATCATAATCACAGACATAGATTCTTTACTGTAAGAGCAGTGAGACTATGGAACTCTCTGCCACATGATGTTGTAATGAGTGACTCACTACTAACATTTAAGAAGGGCCTGGATGTCTTTCTTGAAAACTATAATATTACCAGTTATATATACTAGATTCTTTGATAGGGCGTTGATCCAGGGAACTAGTCCGGTTGCCATATCTGGAGTCAGGAAGGAATTTTTTTCCCCAATGTGGAGCTAGTGTTGCCACATGGTTTTTGTTTCCTTCCTCTGGATCAACATGTTAGGCTATGGGTTGAACTAGATGGACTGAAAGTCTTCCTTCAACCTTAAAAACTATGTTACTATGTTACAACGCAGACTTTACGTGCTCGTATGAAAGGGCACAGAAATAGAGCAAAAAATGGGTTTTTAAAACATTGCACATGTCTGACAAACTATATCAATAGAAATTCTCTGCTTAATTGCAAAGAGACATATTGGATTTACCACCTTCAAACATTGCAACCATGCCGTGTACAAATGGAACAATGTCTCCATGATTTCACTGCAACCAGCAAATTGCCAGTGAAATTGCTAGAAAAATTGCCGCTTGTAAAGGTACCTTTAGTGGTATTTAGCATAGTGATTTGAAGTTTGGGGATGTTTGTTTTTACTATGTAATGAAGCACTATAGCTGAAGCGGACAATGAGACTGATTGGACAGGTGTGATTATACCCACACCCTCATGAGAATACCTAGCAAGCTGTAATTATCCTTTACCTACTGACTGATGGTGGGTTTACACACACCAATTTATCTGTTCAATATCTGAACAGATCTCTGGTTGCAGTGAAATCATGGACACATTGCTCCATGTTGTACACAGCTACAAAATGGAACTATGTGTCCATGATTTCACTGCAACCAGAGATCTGTTCAGATATTGAACAGATAAATTGGTGTGTGTAAACCCACCATGACCGGACCTTGATACGGAGTACCCCTGCTCTGTAGGCTCCAAAGTTTCTAAAAAAAATGCATCAAAAACACTGTGTGAATGTAACCTAAATTAACTTAAGCAGCCGGCGCATTTGGGCACTCCACCCCCAGACTGTAACACACCCCCACTTTCCGCCCAAATTTTGGGGGAAAAAGTGTGTCTTATGGCCACTTTACACGTCCCGATATCGGCGTCCAACTCCGATAAAAAGTCACGTGGTTCATGCATTGGCCAAGATATCGTTTGTGCGTTGTATGGTGTAAATGTCCAATACGATGCATGAACAATGCCAAAACGATATCGGGGATCGAATGAGCGTGCTCTCCAACGGCCCGATATTGGATGGTTGACGTGGCCGGATCGGGCTGTGTGAAAGCCCAACAACGATGTGGAGCACAACTTCCCCTATTCTCTCCCATGTTAAATGGTCGTTCCTGGGTCGGCCATACAATGGGGCTGTTGTGTTGCCTGCCGATATCGCGCTGTGTAACATCTCCTATGCGATCTTGGAATTCTGCCCAGAAAAAGCGCGCTCTTGCGGCGTTGTATCCAACATCGGACCGATGTTGGGACGTGTAAAGTGGCCATTATAGTCTGAAAAATACGGTATATATGGATGTTCATATCAACGAGGGAACAGCTTGGATAAAGGACGTCTTGTTTTTTCTCATCCTAAAAGTGTAGCCATGGACCATAGCAGGCACACAAGTTGCAGCATTTTGGTTGTAAGTTAATCTGTTTTTTTGCAGTTCAGTTAATGTACAAATAAAGCTTTTGGATTTCAGTTGACCAATGGAGCTGGAGTTTTTTTCTTCTACATGGATCATATAGTGAAGCTTATATCAAAATGTGAAAGTTCTGCCTGCAACAACTATGCATGAATGAAAAATAAATTCATGGGTCCCTCCCAAGTAGAGATGACTATGATGCACAGATGACTTTGCGTAAGTCCTAGATAATCAAAAGTCACGCCAAAGATACCAGACAGCATAAGTACCATTACACGCAGCAACATTGCTGCAATGTTGCCGGCAACTTCACGGGAGCGCGCACGTTTTTGGCACTTTTTCAAGATTGCCTTGTAGATGTCACATGGGGAGATATCGTAGGCAACGCAACTAGGATGTTAAAAGCAACTTTCGGTCGCTGGTTATGAGCAACCCAGCGAGCAATCCTTAACAATGTAGTGAATAAGGAAATTTGCTTTCAACATCGCTATTGCGGTGTCACACAGAGTGATGCTAGCAGATTGCCTGAGCAACATTGCCAGGTTTCAGAACATGTTCTGCAACCTGGCAACTCCGCTCAAGCAACTTCTTGCTGTTGAATTGCCCTGTCACACGTAGCAACGCACTAGCGATGTTGCTACAACTTCGCCACGTCCCTGAGTTGCTGATGATGTTGCCGGCAATGTTACCTTAGGGTACCGTTACACATCGCAACATTGCATGCAATTTCACTTGCAATTTGCTGGCTGCAATGAAATCATGGACATATTGTTACATTTGTACACAGCAACAAAATAGAACAATGTGTCCATGATTTCACTGCAACCAGCAAATTGCAAGTGAAATTGCATGCAATGTTGCGACGTGTAACGGTACCCTTAAGGGTACCTTTACTCGTCGCAACATTGCATGCAATTTCACATGCAACTTAGGGCTGCTTTACACACACCAACTTCTGTGACCAACTTCTGAACAGATCTCTGGTTGCAGTGAAATCATGGACACATTGTTACATTTGTACACAGCCACAAAATGGAACAATGTGTCCATGATTTCACTGCAACCAGTAAGTTGCAAGTGAAATTGCATGCAATGTTGCGACATGTAAAGCGGCCTTAAGAAATTCACTGCGTCCCGTACAACTGACCTGGACACTACACCAGAGTTCCTTGAATGGATCTGTTAAAAAATATATATTTGTACCGTTTTAGCCAGTACATAGAAAAATATTATAATCTGAGAGTCCTCAGTGGTTGATACCTTTTAATTGGCTAACTGAAAAGATGTTAAGAAAAAGCAACACAGGCTTTCGAGACACTAAGGTCTCTTCATCAGGTTAGTAATGACACAAATTCTGAATGTACACATTTATCCACACACAAATAGGAGGCTGGATATGCAGTAAATAAGTTAGGTGTGGTGAAGCATGACATATAATGGTCAGAAATGGGAAGTGAGAGATTGCTTCTTATCTAAGGCGGCCGTCACACGCTGAGATATCGTGCAAGATATCGCTTGAAAGCGGCAGATTAAACATCGCGTAAGCGATGTCTGTGCGTGTGATGGCCAGATACGACGAGCGATATCTGATCAAATCTCTAAATCGTGATCTGAGGTTCGGTTCTCAGATCTGACGATATCGGCCAATTAAATACGCACAATCGACACGTGTAAATTCCCGACATCACACGAAACGTGTGATTTAAGCGATGGCAAAATCCATCACGTAGGCGTGTCAGGAGTTTCCTATTGCCTGACCTCCTCAGTGGTGATTCGTGCAACGAAATGGTTTCGGATTGGCTGCTTCACCACTAGCTCGCATTGGTGGAAGATGATGCGTTGCCATTGGCTGCCCTCACAGGGCGCCATTTTGAAAGCGCTGTCTTCAGCACCACACATAGGCGTCGGCTGCACAATATCTCCGAACTGTGCACCCAATTGCGTCAACTTGATAATCGATTCTGCGTGGTCCCCGACCCTGCTATATAGTGTCCACCTTGTCATATACCCACACAATGTTGGCGGGCGCGGCACACATAACGCGGCTGTACGTTTTGCCCATTGCAATTTAGTTATGTGCTACAGCACACATATACATTACGATCAATATCACAGGACATTGTGGGGATGAGGCCGCCATGTTTCAAAGGACATCTGACCCAATGAGGACGCAGTACTGAGCACCAATGGTGTAGTGAGGGGCGCAGCTTGGAGCCCATGTACCACGCCTATCGGCTCCAATTACGCCCACATTTGCTCCCACATCGTTTAGGAGATTTCTGTGTGACTTTAGCTGAACGATGTCCACTGCTGATAACTGCATCTCTCAGACGATCGCTGGATGGGTGGATCGGGGAATCGTCTGAGCGATGTCTGTGGGTGTAGCGTCGTGATGAGCGATTTTGCGCATCGTTCGGACGATATGCAAATTTAACATCGTCTACGATATCTTTAGCGATATCTCAGCGTGTGACGGCCGCCTAAGGAGGATACTGCCACAGATGCTGACAGTTTCATGTCCCTGGATTAACTGTTAGTTGGTCCAAGATTTGAAAAGTGGTCTGTGATGGGAGGGGTAGAGTAAAAGCATCTGGACAATAAATAAGCGGGGATTAATGTCTCACACGGATTTATGTCTTTTTACATTAATTAAAGAGGACCTGTCACCAAAGCAGGCATGGTGATCTAATTACAGCACTGGATACAGCATGTCTGCAGCATGCAGACAAGGGGTCCCCAGCACTTGAGCAGCCCTGTACCCCGAGATAATACAGTTAGAAAACTTACATGCTACATCCACTAAGGAGGTGGCTAGGGGCTGCAGCCAAGGGCAGATTCACACCCCCTGCATGTGTAATCTGCCCACCGCTGCCAATCATTCTCTCCCTGTCTGCAGTATTTAAACTGAGTTTTTTTTTCTCTCCCGTGTAGCCCCGCCCCCTGAGGGGTGCAGGGGGTGTGAATCTGCCCTTGGCTGCAGCCCCTAGCCACCTCCTTAGTGGCTGTAGCATGTAAGTTTTCTAACTATATTATCTCGGGGTACAGGGCTGCTCAAGTGCTGGGGGACCCCTTGACCGCATGCTGCAGACATGCTGCATCCAGTGCTGTAATTAGATCACCATGCCTGCTTTGGTGACAGGTCCTCTTTAAGGAAATTTCAAATCTTGGAAAACTAGTCAAAGGTTGAACTCTGGTATTTACTGGAAAACACACATGTAAAAATATCACTGTGTTCTTAACTGGAATTAGAAGTTTTCAATCACACTAAAAAATGCTGCTTCATAGCTGGACTTATGTTATTATAGTTGGGTATATGTAACCTAAAGGTCAATACTTGATCTTGTTGTAGGTGCGTACACAAGGATCCAAAGTAGCAAAAAAGGTCAAACAATCTAAAACGTAACCTTTACTAAGTAAATTTAAGAGGGGTACACCTATAGTGTCCACTTAAGGAGATTTAAAACCAACAAACAAACATGTAAACATACAGCTTCAAAGTGCAAGGATAAAAATGGGTAAACCTCTATATACTCCTCGCACCCAAACTGATACCTTATGGTCTAAGGGATCAGGTGATAAAGCCAAAACCTCAGAGGTATCTTTATATTTATATTCAGATTTTAACCTGAGTTAGCTTAATCCTTATTCATGCTCGAATCTTATGGTAAAACAGTACCTGCCTATAACCTCAGGATCTCAGACACTGTGTGTAATAGAAGCCCACAGGGGAGGAATAAATAAAACAACCCAAATATTGATGTCATGCTGCACACGTCAATCACCTGCTGCACTGATTTACAGGTGGGTAAATCCTGGTGGATGGTTCCCTTTAAATCTGTTGTACGCTCATACTCTGAGGCAATGTGCACATGGAGTATTTTTGCAGAGTTTTTGGAGCAGAAATGCCACCGTTTTGGAGCATATTTATTTAAAGGAGAATTTGGAGAGTTTACATTCGGTTTCCAATCCTAAAATACTCAGTGTGCAGAACACCACTGAGCAGAACTTCCAAGTTTTTGAAGAGGATTTGAAGAATTTCTGCTAAGCTTACACTTCTCGAAAAAACTCTGTTTGCACATACCCATAAGTTATGTACTACACTCAACATCTTTTTCAGGTGTATCTCATCTGGAATTCACCTGGAAAAACACTGTAAAAACACCACAGTAAGTGAACATAATGCAAAGCGATGCAAAAACAACATTTATGGGTTAAATTATAAAGTCGCTCACAATGGAGCCACCAAAAAATTGACAGCAAAACCGCCAACAAAGGCAACTTGGCCTAGTAAAAGCTTGGTAGCTGAACCCGAGTCTTAGGGTACCATTACACGTTGCAATATCGTTCCGATATCGCATACAATTTCACGGGAGCGCGCACGTTTTTGGCACTTGTCCAAGATCGCATAGGAGATGTCACACAGGGAGATATCGGCAGGCAACGCAACTAGGATGTTGTACGCAACTTTTGTGCACTGGGTATGAGCAACTCAGCGTCCGAGCATTTACATTGTACTGAATAGGGGAAATTGCGTTCAATATCGTAGTTGCGCAGTCACACAGCACGATCATGCCAGATCGCATATACAACATTGTATGGTTGAAGGGCTTGCACAATCTTCTTGCAATATTGTACCTGCGATTTATTGCAGTCGCATTGCTTTGTTGCACGACACAACGCACGAACAATATCAACTGCAACGACCACACCACATGACTTTTTGTCGATGTAGCATTGCGATATTGCGACATGTAATGGTACCCTCAAAGACACTGAGTGCACATAACCCAGAACAAGAGAATTTCCTAACAGTAGCCATATCTGTTACCAAGTACCTTTTCCAGAAATATATATGATCACTGAAAATAGTTCCATTCCATTACTAAAACTTCAGAAAAGTCCTTTTATTTACCTGTAGAATCATTGTGATTAGTGTACACATGTACACTGTGAGATAAGGTTTCTGTAGTTATTTGCTTTTATCTTTTTGATAGGAGAAAGATGGAAATCACGTGATATATACCACTGGACCAAAAGGAACATCTATAGAGGAAACAGAAATGAAAAGTCGTGTGACCGTGAACAAGAATATGCAGCTTGTAATTGAAAATGTCAAATTACTGGATGAAAAGTTATTTATTTGTCGGGTTGAGGACCAAAATGGCATAGCCAAAGAAAGCAAAGTGCATCTCAAAGTCTACAGTGAGTTATAAGTGCAGAAATGTATTGTAATAGAAGTGTGCCCTTTACATAGTTATACTTGACAAACCAGACAAGTGATTCTGTCTGTACCATCGCTTAGAAGAGTATTTTTAGCAATGGTGTAACTAGAATCCGATGGGTCCATATGTAAAATTTGGACATGAACCCCCACCTGCATGTTGGTCAGAGGTATTTACCCATGTAATGTTCTAGGTCCTATAAAGATAAATGTGTTTGCCCACCAATTAAATTATGCCCCTCATCCTGGCATTTTCCTGTAATAATGTTCCTATCTTGGTCCCTTCCTGGTATAATGTCTCCCAGTCAGGGCACCTTCCTGATATAATGCAAATCAAAAAAAAAGGACTAGCTCCAACCACCTAATATTCCCAGGACTCCCAGGCAAACCGGAAAGTGGCTTGGCAACCACCAGTAGCAATAGAAAAAGGTGTAGAATCCGGTGCCACAAAATTCCTTTTTATTTTCAAAAGTTTTAAAAATCACACATGCTCCAGAGGAGCTCCTGGACGCGTTTCGTGGGTCTAGCCCACTTAATCGTCAGTACAATGGCAATACAGACAAAAAGAATATATACAATTTAAAAGCAAAAAACAGCCCCCTCTCGCATGTGTGACAAATATACATCAATTATTTCTAACCAATCACATACCTGCAGGTTCTAAAGAGTTAAAGGGAAAAATATGTGGGGAAGAAGAGGGGGAGGGGAGGAAAAGAGAAAGAGAAGAAAAAGAGCTGATAACAGAAAGTAAAAGAGAAAAAAAAAAAAAAGAGAAAAAAAAAAAAAAATATAATAGAGAAGGAATGAAGGGGAGGGAAAGAGAGGAAAAGAGCTGATAACAGAAAGTAAAAGAGAGAAAAAAAAAAAGAGAAAAAAAAAAAATATATATATATATAATAGAGAAGGAATGAAGGGGAGAGAAAGAGAAGAAAAAGAGCTGATAACAGAAAGTAAAGGAGAGAAAAAAAAAAAAAAAGAGAAAAAAAAAAATATATAATAGAGAAGGAATGCTATAATGTCCCCCATCCTGCGCCTCTTTCCTCATATAATGTTCCCTCATCCTGAGTCTCTTCCTGGTATAATGTCCCCCAACCTGAGCTCCTTCCTGGTATAACATCACCTATCCTGGGCCCCTTCCTCGTATTATGTCCCCTTACTGATATAATGTCCCCTATACTGGAATCCTCAATGGTATAATGTACCCTATTTTGGGCCTCCTCCTGGTATAATGTCCCCTACACTGCGCTCCTGCCTGGTATTGTGTCCTTGATCCTTATCCCATACCAGTATTAATGGTCCCCATCCTGAGCTCTTTCCTGGGATAATGACCCCATCATGGGTCCCTTCCAGTAATAACCGTCCCCTTTCTGAGCCCATTGCTGATATAATATCTCCCATTCTAAGCCCTAACTTGGCAAAATGTCACTCATCCTGTTGGCCCTTTTCCAGTAATAATGTTCCCCATTCTTCTGCTCTTCTCCAACAAATCTAAAAGGAAAACAAAACCAATGCATTTTACCTTCCTCCTCTCCAACAATGCACTGTGTCCTCTTGAATTTGCAGTACCCAGAATCGTACATGATGTTACTGCCATGGGTTGTCAATGACACTCACGCCAATGACAGCTGCCGGCCTCCGATTGGCCATGGGTCCTGGACGGGTCTCTGGACGCAATACATCACAGCTGCATGTGTATCTGAGAAACAAACCTAGCTGATAGACATTAGCACCGTGCACTGGCCCAGTCCCAGATATACCCTCTGCAACCGTGATCATTACGCCCCTGATTGTTAGGCTACATTCACATATTCATGTGAAGCGTCCTACGTTTTATTAATGTCCATAAAAATCTGATCTATCAAAATAGAAAAATGTATAATCCCAATCAGTAAACTCTGTAAAGAGAGTAAAATGCAAGAACAAAAAATTATATTTATGTTGGTCGCCACAATTTCTGCACAAAAAGGCAAAGGAAGTAATCAAAACATTATATCTATCCCAAAATGGTACAAATAAAAGCTTTGTGAAGATGCTGACAACACAAGCCCTGTTACAGCACCATTGACCCAAAATGAAAATGTTATTGGTCTCCGAAAATAGCGAAACTATTATCATTTTTGATTTGAAAAATGAGAGATTTTTTTTTACCAAGATAAAAAAAAAACTGGTGAGTTTGGGTATTGTCATGATCATAGTGACCCGGGCAAACAGGTTTTTGCCATGCAATGTACGCCGGAAAGCAATTGTAAGACAACAATGTTAGAATTACATTTTATTCACAATTTCACTGCACTTGGAATTTTTTTTTGTTTTAATGTATAGTACCCGGTATGTGGGAAAATTAATGTTGTCTTTCAAAAGTACAACTCGTTCCACAAGAAACAAGACCTCATATACCTTTATGGACAGAAAATACAAAAAAGTTATGGCTCTTAAAAAAGGAGAAGAATGAAAATGCAGAAAATGCCTCTATCAAACTTGAGTCATTTTTATTGCATGAAAAAACATTGAACATTTTTCATCAGTGTTTTGGATCCAAATTTCATCAGTGTTTGGTCCATCCATCAGTTTTTACTATCAGTGTTTAATCAGTGATTGTTTTCATATGCAAAAAAAAACAGGAGAAATAAAAAAGCTTCTCAAATCTATTACAATGGTAAAAACATACAGCACACGGACTGTACACTGAGCTCTCAATGATTTTCATGGACCCAATGACTTGTACGGGTAATTTTAATCTGACTCTGATTAATTAATCAGAAAATCTCTGTAATCTCTTTATGGCCCCCATAAACTATAGTGGGTACATGTTCTATGAATCGAACCCATGGGTGAAAAATGGTCATCTGAATAAGGTCTAAAGTTTATACTGATCAGAATAAAATGTATAAAACATGAAATATGCAAGTTATCTCTTCAGAGAGGAATTAGACTTAAACTCTAGCACCACCTATTGAAAGTAGTAAATCTAAAAGTTAAAATCAACCCTTGAACAAGCCTTGTCATATGACTTTAGATTAATGTGGCGCCCTTGAGGGTACAGTCGCCACACAGGAACTGCACCTCAGCCAGAGGTGTGGTACCCGACTCTCATGTAAGGAGGGGATACTACCCGACACCCAAACACCCACTAGCAACACCACACCACCCAGGTCCTGGGGTTCAAGCGGACCCTGTTTAAGGAAGGCCCCATCCCAGGCTGGAAGGGGAAACTGGTAGAGGGTGTGAGTGGAGGAAGTAGAAAAGGGGAGCACTAGGAAGTAGAATAGGGGATAGGGGGAACAACATCAGAGAGGATGCATAGCAGGTGACGGATGTAGGAGGACGTAGAGAGGAGAATGTTAGGGAGTTGGAGAGACGACACGGTCATGAGTAGACGTGTGTGACCAAGGTCCTGGGGACTGGAGCTGGTTAGAGCTCGTCCCAGGAAAGGGAAAGGAATGGACAGACGGAGGAGCAAGAAAGAGGCTCTGGTGTGAAAGAAGAGGTCCCAGGGGCACGGGAAGTGAGCAATCCACCCGTGGCGCCCGAATCTATGCCAACCAGGATTGGAGTCGGATGGAGGGACCGGGCTGCAGAGGGGGACCGGCCTCAGACTAGTGGAGAAACTGAAGGACTTACTAGCAAACTGGGGATCGAGGTATCTTCATGGGCCATGGCCCAACTGCACACTTATTCGCCGGAAAGCTAGCCATGGAGGGTCAAGGGACTAGGAAGATGTCGCCGGTCAGAACCCAGGGCTGCTGGATCGGGACACTGAGTGTGAGGCGCGAGACAGGAGGGAGAGAGCCAGCGCTGAGAGTCGACCTGAGAAAGGAATTTAAGAAGGGGTTTCTGATAAAGTGTCACCAATTTACCTGAGAGTTGGCTGGAGCCCTAACCCGGAGAACACAGCACCTCACGGACCACTGGAAACACCTGGAGACGTGAACAAACAGTGAGTGAAACCTAAAGATTACATCCAGCTGTGTCCTCCAAGTTATTTCCTGCGTTGCTACCACTGCACGACTTCTGTATCAACTGCCCTGGAGCCTTGCTCTACCTGTGGAGAGCAGAACAACTTCAGCTGCATTACCAACGGCCCCAGATGATCTGATTGCAGCGTCGGCCATCCATCCCCATTGCCAAAACCCACGGGTGGCGTCACAAATTAATTTCCCATAAAATATTCCCCTTTTTATTGACACAACCATGCCCACGGAACCGAGTCACAATCCCAAGACCTCCCCAAAGAACTTCTGACTCGGTCCTGGTGGGGTGTAATTAATACTAGATTAGAATCTCAATTTGCAGACACGGTGTTTTAGGGTATTGTCGTCCCCGCCCCCTGCAATTGCTGGCTCCAATATGTGGCAATATCTTGTCTTCTTCCACTCTGAAGAGACAAGAGATATTTTATTTCCCAGAGGAGCATTGCAGCTTTTAAGTCTCCTCATTACTGGCATGCCAGACCTGGTGTGTCAGACCCACAAAGAGAAAAACGTACCCCTTAAAGGCATCCTGTCATGTTTTTGGTTTTTAAACCACCACCAATTTAACTTAGATTATGCACTGCACAACCGCAACTTGATTTAAAAATTCCATGTATTTATCATAAAAAAAGCACTTCAGATGCTTAGATGTTTGCATTAGATACACACCACGACCAGATCCGATCCGGGGCTGTCAGGGATGAACCTGACAGCCCCGGATCGGATCTGGACACAGAACCGGAGGGCAAATATACCCTCCGGTCCCAGTCCAGTGTGCAGCCAGATGCCGCTAATTGCAGCCACAGCTGCTGATTATTCAAGATCGCGGATAGCAGGGAACTAGCCGCGGTCCTGAAATTATAGCAGTGTGCAGCCACTGGTGTACGTTGCCGGATCCTCCCAGATCGGGGCAATCCGGCCCCATAGACTCCCATGTTAGGGAGCACCGGATAGCCCCAGATCCGGGAAAATCCAGGAGGATCCGATTTGAGGACATTTTTCTCCCTGGACACAAAAATGCTGCATGCTCCGATTTTGTATCCAGGAGAAAAATCCGATTCCTCCCGGATTCTCCCAGACACATGAAAATCAGATGGCAGAGAGCTGCCATCCAGCTCCATTTGGCCCCATAGGATACTATGGGGCCAAAATCCGGTCCGGGGCTGTCCGGTTTACACCGAACAGCCCCGGATTGGATTTCACCGTGGGGTGAAGCCGGCCTTAGCTCCTCTTATTATTGTCACTCGGTCGTGACATTACCACAGGTCCTCCTACAGCACATGTGAATTTCTGAAGGTCCTTAAGTGATGTTAATATATTACAATGCAGGGAGGTGTGACTACATTTAATAAACTGCATGATTGAAGTGGATTGACGTGACTGATATCAGCTGAAGAATACACCCCGATGACTGTTTGTGCAGTTACTAATGCAAATATCTAAGCATCTGAAGTGCTTTTTTTTATCATAAATACTTGTCTTTTTCACATCTGTTCATAAATACTTAACCAGGTAGACTGTCTGAACTTTTATTTATCCATTGACTCCTAACGATCGATCAGTGAGAAAAGGGCGAAAAATGAATGAAAAGTACAATCTGTCTTCTGTATTTCATCCATTTTACATGAATCCCCATCGACTTTAACCTCCTTCCCAACATGGCTCTTCTCCATTTTTGTGTTTTCACTTTTTCCTCTCTCTTTTCCAAGAGCCATACCTTTTTTATTTTTCTATCAACATAGCTCGTACGAGGGCTTGTGTTTTACAAGATATTGCTTTATAGGCATTACTCACAATATCTAGCCATTATTTGCCAACAGATGTGGGCTCATGTCCTGATCCAACATCAAATTCAGGGAGCCGAGATATGAGGTAAAGGGTTAATGGCCGACCCTGAACTGCGCAATGGATGAGTATTTTGGCTGGTAAAACACTCCTAAAAAGATGAAGCAAACTTAATAAATCCATAAAATCACATTCATGTCAATAGGATATAAGCAGCCCACAGAAACTACAATAATCAGCTTACACATGAGCTCCAGGAGGGAGAACAAGATGATTAAAACTGCAGATGATTGAAACACAGTACGGGGCCTCCAGAGGGGTTGTATCGCCTGTGGCATGGTATATTGAATTCTTGGTAAATATTACCCTGCGTGCCTTTGTTTCGCAGTGCTGTAATGTACTTGTGGCACCCCAGGGGTCCGGTTGCCACAGTGGCATTGCCTCCCTCACAGGGGGTGATGTCATGCCTGGAAGCAAGAAGGGGTCCCCTTTTCAGGTAACACCAGCATCCAACACTTGTCATGACTCCAGACCAGAAGGGGGAGCTCTGAACCCGGTTTTAGGGGAGCTTCCCTATAGATACAGAAATGTAAAATATGGCCTTGTCAGGAAGAAGGCATGCTTTGGCAGTAAGGGGTTAAGAAGGTAGTGATCCTACACCCAGTGCAACTAAGTCACAGCTTACAATTATGCTTCAGTTCTTTGCTTCTTATCTTACTGTAATATGTCCCAAGGAAGGCCCTGATCCAGTGCCGAAACATGTAGCCTGTTTCATTCCTGATAGAAATAAAACCTTCATTTCTGCCTCTCTTCACTTCTTCACAAGTAAGCAGAGCCATTGGTTACCCTTTTTTTTTAATACTTACCGTAACTATTTGTTCTGCAAAATCAATCCAGAAGTAATCCAAAAGACAGCATGCAACCCAGCACTTCGATAACATTTTTACAATTTAAATCCACTATAAAAACACGTGAGAAAAATTACAAGATCAAAGACAGAAGAAAAACGTCCCACAACAGACCATTAAGGATAACTTGTTGTGTCTGAACTGACTGTGCCCTAGAAAAAGCATTTGACCTGGTAGTAGCACATCCTTACACTACCTAAACATTTGAAATCAAAGTAATTTACGTATAAATAGTGACATCAGTATAAAATCCAATATTGATTCATTGTAGGTGAAGTAGTATCTACTTACACACGTGGTCAAAATTGTTGGTCCCCCTCGTTTACTGAAAGAAAAACATACAATGGTCACAGAAATAACTTGAATCTGACAAAAGTAATAATACATTAAAAATCTATGGAAATGAACAAATGACAGTTAGACATTGCTATTCATCCCTGCTTCCACAGAGTTTTAAAAAAAAATTAAACTTGTGAAATAGGCTGGACAGAAATGATGGTACTCCTGAAAATAATGTGACTAAATGGACGTTAAATTAAGATGTGTCCACTAATTAACATCACAGGTGTCTACAATCTTGTAATCAGTCAGTGGGTCTGTATATATCTATAAAAAAATCCAAGAATGCGCACATAGGGTGATATCTTCTTTGAAGAAGGATAAAAGGTTATATAAAGAGGCTGCTCACCTGATACAGTTGTGATGACCCACAACTGGTAATGATCGCTCAGATACAAGTAGCTGCTGCAGGACCGTACTCTCCACAGATCCCTGTGGTATAATCAGCTCCCAGGACACAGTACCTCGAGGTCCGCGCTGCCACTTCAGAAAGGAACAAAAGAAGCCAGTACAAGGGAATGTCTGGATCAACGATTCTTCTTTATTATCCTACGCGTTTCAGAGTCATCTCCCAACTCCTTCATCAGGGAATGTCCTGATGAAGGACATTCCCTGATGAAGGAGTTGGGAGATGACTCTGAAACGCGTAGGATAATAAAGAAGAATCGTTGATCCAGACATTCCCTTGTACTGGCTTCTTTTGTTCCTTTCTGAAGTGGCAGCGCGGACCTCGAGGTACTGTGTCCTGGGAGCTGGGTCTGTATATAGGGCTACAAATACTCACTGTGGTTTTTGGTGATATGGTTGTGTAACACACTCAACATAGACTAAAGGAAGCAAAGGAACGAGTTGTCTCAGGAGATTAGAAAGAAAATTATAGACAAGCATGTTAAAGGTAAAGTTTATAAGACAATCTCCAAGCACCTTGATGTTCCTGTGACTACAGTTGCATATATTATAAAGAAATTTAAGATCCATGTGACTGTAGCCAACCTCCCTGGACGTGGTCACTGGAGGAAAATTGATGACAAATCAAAGAGACGGATGATATGAATGGTAAAAAAAAAGCCCAGAAAACTTCTAAAGACATTGATATTCCTTGAGCTTGCAGTTCACCTTTAATGTCAGATCGATCACACCACCCGTCATTTTTGAGCCAAAGTGGACTTCATGGGATATGACCAAGGAGGACACCATTGTTGAAAAAAAAAATCATGAAAAAGCCAGACTGGAATTTGCCAAACTACATGTTGACAAGCCACAAAGCTCCTTGGAGAATGTCCTTTGAACAGATAAGAGAAAAATAGAACTTTTTGGTAAGGCACATCAGCTCTATGTTCACTGATGGAAAAATTAAGCATATCAAGAAAAGTTACAGGAATCGTTTGATTGCAGTGATCACCTCAAAAGGTTGTGCAACAAAATGTTAAGTTAAGGGACTATCATTTCTGTCCAGTCCTATTTCATGAGTTGAACTTTTTTTTTTAATTCTGTGGAAGCAGGGATGAATAGCAATGTCTGACTTTCATTTGCTCATTTTCATAGATTTTTTATTTATTATTACTTTTGTCACATTCAAGTTATTTCTGTGACCATTGTGAATTTTTCTTTCAGTAAACGAGGGGTACCAACAATTTTGGCCACATGTGTAACAATTCCCCTAAGACAGAAAATATGACAAGGTATAACGTTTAACAGATAGTGTAGCACTCACCGGCCAGGAGTTAAAATGTTACTTCATTCATCAGCGGTCATCAGGATTACAAACGGGGGTTGTGGTGGAAGAGGGAAAGTTTTGGAGACCCCCCTTCTTTTCCTCCGCAACTTCCATTTGTAAGCCTGATGACCGCCGATGAACTGACCTTTTAACTCCTGTCCGGTTAGTGCTACTCCATCTGTTAAACGTAATAACGGAAGTGCCACTTTGAACCGGAAGTGTGCACCAGCGGGAAAAGATTGTGTGTCAGCGTGGAGACGACGAGCGGTTCCTGCGCTCTCTGGTGAACCCTGTGATGGAGCAGAACGACCGAGGGTGGTGTCCGACTCCTGCTGCAAAATTGTGAGAAAATATAACAAGAACTTTGTAAAATATAGAGTCCCCTACAGAAGATAAAAAGAGAAAAATGTGGCACTAATCTGAGGGTAGTAGATCAGAAATATAACTGATGAGTTATATCAAACTATATACATTTACCTCTGAGAGGAATAAAAGGTGTATATTCAGAAAATACATGGTATTCTAGAAGTGCGATCTGTCACTTCTAGTATACCGAAATGCATTGTATTATAATAACAAATTCATTTTTCTGGACCATATTAGTCACTTACCTTTTCTAGGTTGACTGGGTGCACCTTTTGCGGTTATCTTTGTCTCATGACAAGACTTTTGTTTTGTTGATTGGCTTAAAAAATGAAATTGATAACGTTGATGTGAACTGTGTCAAAGTTTTCTTGGTCAAAGCAAACTGCCTTGTTGGCACTCAATGCAAAGGAGAACATACCTTGCTAGTAGGGGCGTATCAGAAAGCTTGTGGTCTCTAATGCATAATCTCCAACGGGACTCCCAACTTTCTTGGGTACTTAATAGAATTGGTTAGTGTGAACACCGGAGCTAGCTATATGTCTATGTCTAGTTGCAGCTAGATATCAATAAATGACGGCATCACCTGGACATGAAAAGGTGCTGGCAAAAAATATACATAAATAAAGGGGTTATTTGCTGCGACACTTATCATGGTGTGAATGAACAAGCATATGGCTATGTTCAAGGCTATGTACAGCTAAGGTGGTATATATGACAATGAAACACAGTTGCAGCTAGAGGCCTGGGTGATACTGCACATAATTCACCCTTAAGGGTCATAATTGCTTAAATTATGGAGGGTGGCCCAACGCTAACTTTTGAATATGGCTCACAAAGAAGGGGCGAGAAGGTATGAGGTTAACCCTTCTGCAGGATGTTTATTAAAACATAACACATTAAAATATATTAAAAATGTATACAACATCTGTACATTTGAGCAATGCTAGGAATATTTCATCAAAAGATAGTAAGCATTGTTTTAATCTCTAAAGAACGTTTACTAAGGGTATTAAAATATATCGAACGTCTGTATAGTTAAGTAATACTAAAATGATACAGAATCTTTGGAGGTTAAAACAATAAGTACTAAAGGTACTGTTTACTTGTATAGGAGTATATCCTCTAGAAATATGGGTACAAGCTTATATGATGTTACGTAGATTGTCTTGTTGCTCTTTAATTTCCCCTTCGGTGGCATTCTAGGGATATTTTGGGATGTCGAAATTGGTGAAATTTGATGAAAATAAAGAGTAGAGCTTGTGAGTATATATATATCCTTTAAAGTAGGACTAGGTCTAAACTATGTAAAATATCTTAACCCAGGCACCATCCTCTGAAGGTATGTGGTACAGTGCTCGGGTTGATGTAGTAGCATCTCTAAGGGGTGTCCCAGGAAGGTTTTTCTGATTCTAAAAATTGTTTACAATATTATGTTAAGGACCACTAACTAACAAGTGAAGTGTGAATGTTATGTACTATCTAATTGGTAGATAATTACTCACTATGGGTCCCTGGACATATCTGTTCAGGTGGGTATATTTGTATTATTCCTAATCCCTTGGAGCTGATTGGATTACAAAATGTTTTATGTTCTAAAATATATGAACATAGACATATGGTTAGTCACAATTTAGTGTGGTTGGCTGACCCTACCATCCTGTACCATGAAAGGGCTCAGTGAAAAGCTTAATAATCTCCAACTGGACTCCCAACTTACTTGGGTACTTAATAGAATTGGTCTTCTCATATTGGTCAGAAGAACCTTTTTGGCCTCCTTTGGCTTCAGGGCTGCAGCGAGACTGAAACCCCCGCATCCACTGTATACCCCTGTCCGCTAGCTTTGTTATTTGTGACACCCATCATTTCTTCACCAGTATTGAATATTTAAATGTACCCTAAAAAGTCAAATTTACAAAACAATGGTCCACACATTGCATTCTAACTCCTCAGTGACTAGATGTAGAGTTACAGAATGCTACTTCCCGGCAACTTTCTGATTGTGGTTCTTTCATAACACAGAGGCACCTGATGAACCAGAAATCACTATGGAAGAAAATGGAATTTCAATATCAGATGAGGCCATTCAGGTAAATGAAAATTCTGTATGAAAACTGTCACAGACAATTAAAAGTTCAGCCACATGCAGACATCAGTGTTTATTCACAGACACTAAAGAAATGGTATCAGTGTCATCCGTGTTCTGGATCCGAGTTTCATCAGTGTTTGGTTCGTGTGTCAGTTTTTACCATCAATTTTTCCTGTATGGAACAACAATAAGGCACACAACGACGCTTCTCCTATACATTATAATGTTAATCACGGACAATACACAGATTATTCACTGATGCCATCCGTGTGCTGCCCATGATTTTATCAGACCCATGAACTTATATTGGTACTTCTTATATGTGATGCCGGTAAAAAATGGACATGACTCTATAAGTATTGCACAGTCACAAAAGTCAACAAAAAAATATGGACATATGAACAGCCCCATAGACTGTAATGGTAAGTGTTTTATCCATGAAAATGGTGAATAGTACACAGATGTGAAACACGCCAGTTTCTGCTGGGCCATGTACGAGCCATTCATTCAGGTTAACCTGGAAGCCTGATTCTGTCTTGTGTTCATTGTTCATCTATATAGATTGAGTCCCACATAGCCTCCTATATACATTATGAGCCCCATAGAGTCTACTATGCACTTTATGATCCCTCACATAGCCTCCTTTATACAGTATGAGCCCCACATAGCCTCATATATATAGTATGAGCTCCACATAGTCTCCTCTATATAGTAAGAGCCCCACATACAGGCTGAGCGCCATGCAGCATGAGCCTTACATATCCCTCTACTGTATATTGATACTCAGTATGAGCCCATACATCTAAGAAGAAAAAACAAACATAAACTTGCCTCATTTCCTTTTCCCCGCGCTCTCTGCTTCACTGATCCTCCGCACAGTAGATACGCTGATGTGACGCCATCGCGGCTGCTGCCTCACACACTGATTGCTGGAAGGATGAGACAGCGGCCCCTCTTCTATCAATGTATTCACTGCTATCTGCATCCTGTATAGGTATTTGGCACCTAATGTGCTGAAAAGTAACATGTTAGGTGCCAAATACTTTACTTGCTAACATCTTTGCAAGAGAGTGGCAAAATGAAAGGAAAAAAGATACATAAATAAAAACCATGAAATTCTGCTCTGCCATCACAACTGCATCCTGTGTCCGTTTCAACATGGAATATTTGGGGGAAAGTCCTTTTTAAGTGTTTTTTTTTACATATTTCTTTTATTACAGATTGGAACATGTGAAAGTAATAATGGTTTTCCTACACCCAATATTACCTGGTATAAGAATAGCACTCAACTGAAAAATGGAAAGGACGGTAAGCAAAAATAGTAATAATAGAACATTAAAGTATTATTTAGTGAATGATTAGTATTCATTATGATATCTATAAACCAGTGGACCACCCATTTAAATTGATGATAAAAATATGATAGGATATTTTGAAAGCAGAATGGTAAATAAGCAGTTTAAAGGGAGTGTGTTCACCCAAACTGAGTGACCATACAGTGAAAGACAAAGCAATTACTCACTCACCAGAACACACATGCATGGACCAGTCTTGGCAGACAAAGGTACAATGAAAGGAAGATGAAAAAGGATCCATTATTTCTTTTGAATCGTTAATATAAAAAAAAACACCTGGAAGAACGCAGGTGAAAATATAGGTATTATGGAGTCTAAGAAAGTGTTAAAATCACATTTATCAGTGACTACCGCCATGTGTAGTTTTATTTCCCCCTTTACTTTGTCACCTAGTGTAGTCATAGGGAACGGGAGAAGTATACAGTGAGAGATGAACTGGCTATTAAGGGGGGAGGAGGCGTGTTTTCCTTTTTCTATTCATTTTGCCTTATATACAAGTCATTATACAGGAAAGAATGTTTCCTAATATTTTTTCCTGTAAAATCCATTTTATCTTCAGATTTGTATGTGTTATTATCCGTCCATAAAAGCGGAGTAAGGCAATATACCCTGTCTATATACCTCTAATCCAAAGCTATCCCTGCTCCGCTAGCTATCCTTACACTGAATGCAAGTAAAGACGTTTTACTAGAGAAAGAACAGTATTTAGCCCTGAAAAGGACTTTTGTTTTTAGGTTGCCGCAGCAGTATAGCTATAGAAGGACTATAATGCAATAAAACCAACCTATATGCCTGCTGTAATCAAAGATATCCCTACTAGATCAACTGTCCCTGAAGTGGTTCCAGTGGATAGTGTGCTAAGCAACGTGTCTTATATAGCCAACATTGCTTCTGCACTACTGTGTATGGCAGGCAATCCTCACATGTTGATTGTCGTGAAACAAGCGGGGCGGGTACTCGTACATGGCGCTCAAGCACCTGCGATACTCTGTAATGACCAGAGGTCCTATTAAGATCCAGTGAGTCACAGACTGAGACAGAGGCAGAAATAAACAACAGTATTTTTACTGATATGGGGATCAAAGTATGGTTCAGTATGGAATGTAAAAGTCTCAAAATCCCCTTAAAATATTACCAATAACAGTTTAACACCCTCAGCGTTAGCCGACATCAATGCACCGATCTCAGAGTCCCCAGGGTATGTAAATCACACTCAGAACCAGGAGCAAATTTACCTACACGTTAGACTTATCAAGGATTTAACTTAACTAAAGGCTATGTACATCAACTGTGGGCGGTCTGATGGGACCTCTGAGATGGCACACTGAGTATAACTTATCACAGCTAATAACAATACAATACACTATATCAATGCTGGCTATACACTTAGCACAGGGATACCCGGGCATCTCAAAACTATGGTACCATCAACCTCAAATGTAGCTTTACACCGGTGTATGTTCCACGTGGGCTGCAGCAAGTCCAGAAAAAGAAAAAGAAAAGAAAAACCTTTGGCGCCAAAAAAACGTATTGTAAAAAAAACAGCAAAATTTGGCAGCTTACCAGCCAATGCCAGATTCACATGTCCAGCACTTTAGTTCTGTAAGCTTGGGGTGCAATCTGTGGAGCACTCTTTTCCAGGGCTTGTCAGGACCTTGTCAGGATCCTCTCAATGTGGATGGCACCGGACGCCGGCTCTCCTTTCGCAGTCACTCACGGCCTTCCTGGACGCCAATCACTCGCTCCATCAGGGGGAACATCTCCTCAGCCTCCTCGGATGCTGGACACTTTCTCAGTTCAAGATAAAGTGTTTAGTCCACACAACAGGGCTTGCAAACAACTTTAAAGGCCCATATAGCTTGCACTGGCTCTGCTGTAATCCTTACACTAGTAATGGCCACCGCAGTGAGCGATCAACAACAACAGGAGCAACTGACAGAGCCGTCACCAAGGCAACCAGAGATTGTGCTTTCACTTTCCTAGACACAGAGCAGTCACCATGGCAACCAGAGACTTTTTCACTTTCCTGGGCCACTACAAAATGGCAGTCTGCTTGGTTTTAGCAGCTTATTAGTTTACTCTCTTACAACTCAATTGAGTAATACGTGTAGCTGAGCACCCTGCTACTCGATTGAGTATCAAGCAATGGTGAGCATGCTCGTATACGACTATATATTATTGAAAAAATCTACTGAAAATATTTGGATTAAACATCATATGGATCACAAAAAGGAATCAATAAAAATGGCAGCCACGCAAGATCAAAGCTTAATACATGTCTATTGACAGACAAATAAATTATGCCACCATTTTTCAAGATCCATAACATTTTTATTTGTTTATTGTTATTTTTTTTTAAAAGAAGTAAAATATACTCAAGTTTGGGATGCTATTATACTGACGTGAAGAATCATGTTACCAGTTAATTCTTATCACACAATGAGCACCGGAAAAGGACCATCCCTCCCTTCTAAGAATGAGAAAGAAAATGAGGAATTACGTTTATTCACTGCATGATTTTACTGCACTCCGGAGAGAGGCGCCATCTCAATTTTTGACTCCGCAGGAATGTTAGAATTGGCGCTGTCAGCCGTACTCCATGACACTGTCCACATCTCTGTATCACTGCGGTCACCGACAAAATGTCTCTGCACTGTGAACCTAAACTTTGTACTCCCTTATCCTCTTGCAAACACTTATCCTCTTGCAAACACCCAGTAGGGAAGCAATGGCGTCAGACACATGGGCAGGTCCTGCTCCCATTTGTTGCAGTCCTAATGTGAGCAACCATTATTGCTTGTTTTCATGTCAATGTCATCAGCAGATCTCCACAGTAATTAAAAGTTAAGAATATCATCAATTTATAAAACATTTCAAATTTTAGACTATTAAAAAGTTTGATCTATTTTTAAGATAGAATATAAATATTCAACAGTTTTTTTTATTGTTTCCCTTTTTTTGTTGATATCTTCCCTTTAAAGTTACTATTTCCTCTATTTCTTCAGGCTGTTTTTTCTAGAGGTACTGATTCTCCTTCAGACACTTGCCATTTTGCATGTAAGACTATCTACACCAGCTAAATAATCAATACATATATAACCAATACATAAAACATATCCACCCAGTATATAAAATATTTTCATATTGCTAATTCAGTAACTAGAATATAACTAATATAATCATAATCATTAAAGAGGTCAAACTGGCCACATCATGAAATAGTGTATGTTTTTCTTTTTTAATTTTTCTTATCTGTTGTGGAAATATTAGCTTGTAAAGTTTAGGTTATGATTTATGATATACATCAACTGGGCATTACTAGAGGCGTGTGCTTCTTTCCCTGCATGAGGCTAACCAATCATAAGCAGGCAGAATAATACAGGAGAGAAAAGAACATGCCCTCCTCTCCTCATTAATCTTTGTAGCAGATTTAAGTAATGAGTCATTACAAACACTTTCACATCTCAATCTCACAGCAGTCAGTGTGATGGGAGGGTGAGCTGTGAGATGATACACAGTGGGGGAAAAAGTATTTAGTCAGCCACCAATTGTGCAAGTTCTCCCACTTAAAAAGTTTAGAGACGCCTGTAATTGACATCATAGGTGACCTCAACTATGAAAGACAAAATGAGAAAACAAATCCTGAAAATCACATTGTCTTGTTTGGAAAGAATTTTTTTTCAAATTTTGGTGGAAAATAAGTATTTGGACAATAACAAAAGTTCATCTCAATACTGTGACCTCTGTTATATATCCTTTGTTGGCAATGACAAACGTTTTCTGTAAGTCTTCAGAAGCTTGACACCCTGTGGTTGGTAAGTTGGCCCATCCCTCCATGCAGATCCACTCTAGAACAGTGATGTTTTGGAGCTGTCACTGGGCAACGCAGACTTTGAACTTCCTCCAAAGATCTTCTATAGGGTTGAGATCTGGAGACTGGCTAGGCTACTCCAGGACCTTGAAATGCTTCTTACGAAGCCACTCTCTCATTGAACTGGTAGTGTTCTTGCGATCATTGTCATGCTGAAAGACCCAGCCATGTTTCATCTTCAGTGCCCTTGCTGATGGAACAAGGTTTGCACTCAAACTCTCACGATACATGGTCCCTTTCATTCGTTCATGTACACAGATCAGTAGTTCTGGTCCTCAGCATTCTTTCTCCTCCAAACACGACGAGTTGTGTTTCTACCAAACAGTTCTACTTTGGTTTCATCTGACCATATGACATTCTCCCAATACTCTTCTGGATCACCCAAATGCTCTCTAGCAAACTTCAGATGAGCCCGGACATGTAATAGCTTAAGCAGGGGGACACATATGGCACTGCAGGATTTGAGTCCCTGGTGGCGTAATGTGTTACTGATGGTAGCCTGTGTTACCTTGGTCCAGCTCTCTGCAGGTCATTCACTAGGCCCCCCATGTGGTTCTGGGATTTTTCCCCACCATTCTTGAGATCATTTTGACCTCCTGGGGTGAGATCTTACGTGGAGCTCCAGATCGAGGGAGATTATCAATGATCTTGTATGTCTTTCATTTTCTAATTACTGCTCCCACAGTTGATATCCTTACACCAAGCTGCTTGCCTATTGCAGATTCAGTCTTCTCAGCCTAGTGCAGGTTTACAATTTTGTTTCTGGTGTCCTTCGACAGCTCTGTGCACTTCACCATACTGGAGTTTGGAGTGTCTTTGGAGTGTCTTTGGTCTATAGAGATATTTTGTAAGGTATGGAGTTTGGAGTGTGACTGTTTGAGGTTGCAGACAGGTGTCTTTTATACTGATAACAAGTTTAAACAGGCACCAGTGCTACAGGTAATGAGTGGAGGACAGAGGATCCTCTTAAAGAGGCCTGTGGTCTATGAGGGCAAGAAATCTTGCTTGTTTGTAGGTGACTTATTTTCCACCAAAACTTTAAAAAAAATTATTTCCAAATCAGACAATGCGATTTCCAGGATTTGTTTTCTCATTTTGTCTCTCATAGTTGAGGTCTACCTATGATGTCAATTACAGGCCTGTCTCATCTTGTTAAGTGGCTGACTAAATACTGTTTTTCCCCACTGTATAGAGGCATTTGTAATAATACATAACTCAGTTCTGCTGTATCTCAACAGAGTATCTGCACTAAATCAGTGAGGAGAGGAGGGTGTGTAGTTTTCTTCCTTGTGTGTTGCTGGTTAATTATGATTGATCAACCTCATGAAGGGCAGAGGTACACGCCCCCAGAGACAAATCTCTAACAAAACACACTTGGACCATAACAAAAATTATAATCTAAACTTTGCAAACTAATATTTCTTCAATGGACCCACCTTTGTAGCCACCGTGCCATTATATAGCTACTTTAACATGCTCAAGCTGGAAAAAGATCCTATGTAAATAAAGGAGTTAACTCGCTTCCCTGAGGACATGCTAATAGCTGTTTATTTGTGCTATAAGGTGATAGAACCATATGGATTTGATATTGATGACCTATCCTGGACAATCCTTGTATAGGAAAACCATATCAAGATTGCATTTTGTTTGATTACCTTGTTTTTTCTCATGTCTACAGGTGTGGTGGTCACATCTCAGGTCATAGTGAAGTCCAATGGACTTATTACAGTCAAGAGTATTCTTTCTTCTCCTGTGAAAAAATCTGATGTTTTCTCTTGGTTTTACTGCGAAGTGTCTTATTACCTTCCAAAGGGTTTTTTTATGAAGGAATCGGAGAGAAAAAACATCACCGTAGATTGTAAGTAATAATACACCAACATATACATTTATTGCATTGTCTCTCATTGCAGCTTTGACATATTACACTTGTATAGTCTTGATATTGATTATCGTACTACATCAATTCTTTACAGATCCAAATACTAAAGTAACTCTGTTTGTGAAGAGCCAGTCTGACATGATAAAGGAAGGAGATATAGTCCAGCTGTTATGTGAGGGTGATGGGAACCCACAACCTCAAATTACGCTACATAGGGTAAGCTACCTTAGCTTCCTCTCTTTTCTTTCACAATGAGAAATGCAATTTCAGAATCCTTTTTAATAATTTTTACACTAAAAGAGTTGTTTAATCCTGATTCTCAAATATACATTTATACCTTTTTAACTATTTAATGTTGGGAAAGTACAACCTGCCTTAGGCCTCTTTCACATAGGTGTTTTTTTGAAAATACGGCATATCTGGCAGATTTACAGCAGCGGCCACATCTTCTGTCTAACGGCCGCACTTGCGGCATACTTGTGGCAAGCCCCATGCATTGTCTATGGGGTTTGCTGCAAGTGCAGTTTTGCTGGTTGCAGCAGACCGCATTTTTTTTCACGGCTGCAAGTGCCGCAATCAGCAAAACCGCACTTGCCGCACCCGACCGCAAACCCCATAGACAATGCACAGGGCTTGCCGAACCGGGACCGCAAGTGCGTCCGTTAGGCGGAAGATGCGGCAGATGCGGTAAATCTGCCGGATATGCCGCATTTTCAAAAAAACGCCCATGTGAAAGCAGCCTTACCAGGACTTTCCTGCCAGGTTTGTTTTTGCTCATAATATAAAAATTATGGAGCATGTTTAGTTCCTTCAACATATCATTACTCTTGTTGTTCTTACTAGATATTAATGCATTGATAAGTGGGTGTCACCACTGAGGGGTGTCCCTACACACTATTACACTGTCCAAATAATTGTTAACAACAATATAATAATTAAGGACATTCCCATTTGACAAGGGGGAGAATGGTAACAAACAGTTGTCTATCTATTATGTACATTTCTAAAAGGAATACCTTAAACACCATAACAGAGGATTTAGAGGAAATGATGCCCTGGAATTGTTATTTCATGGGGAGAGGTGTTAAAGGGGCTGTCCAATTTTCAAAACTACATTTTAATAAATAGATCCTGCTTTTTGTTTTCATCTGAGGACCTCGCATATATGCTTTGTCACCAGACTTTTGACTGGCTCTTTTACCTTGGAGCTGCACACAGTGGACTCTTAGTTTTCACTGTAAAGGTATGCTGTCTGGTCAGTTTAGGTGTCCAGCAGTCACGATGACTGTAGGATAATGGAGAACCAAGGCGCCTGATCATTCTCTCAAGATAGGGAGTTCTGTACTATTCTTTTCTTGGAAATACTCCTCATGGTGGAGAGGCCTGAGTCTCCTTTCATGACCCTGCTCCTGACCAGTACGGCTCGGATTCCCACTCCTCCTTCCCCTGGGACAGTGAAGTAATAAAGCCCGCAGTTGAAAATGGCCGTATAACCGCTCAGAAGCCTCGTTGAGGCATGTCTCCTTACTGAGTGCCTACACTGAGTCACTGCCTCTCTCTGGGTTTAAAAAAAAAATCATCTTTATAAACTAAGTGTCTCATTTTCTTCATATATCTCCTTAGCTATAATTTTATTCTATATTATTTTACATTCAAATGATCATGTTTAATATTTCAGAGTGCAGCTGACTTTTTGTTAAATATGTTATGTTAAGTAAGCATTGCACCTGTTCACATTACATGTTAGGGAGCGACACAGTTTTCTCTTGTTTAGATTATGGGGTCAAACCTTCTGCCTGTGCACCCTTCCACCACTAGCCATAGGTGATTTTGTTTTCCATTAGCAGGTTCCTACTCACCCATTCGAATGGAAGTTTTTAAACCAAAACAGGGGCAGTGACTCAGAATGTAGGTTTTCAGTAAGGAGTTAAACCTCAACATAGCTACTGGGCAGTTATAGATATGGCCTTCTTTAAAAGCTAAGTGTCTCATTTTTTTCATATATCACCTTAGCTATAATGTTATTCTATATTCTTTGACTTTCAGATTAGCATGTCTTAGTATTTCAGAGTGCAGCTGTCTTTTTGTTACAATAAGTCATGTTCAGCATTACACCTGTTCACATTTCATGTCAGAGTGTGCAGCAGATTTTCTTGTTGACTACTGTCAGGGAGGCGGCAGCTGGATGTGGCTTGTGACAATCTCTGATGGTACCTTTACACACCGCTACAGGATGGTGGAAACAACCGGGTGCTTCACGTGCACGAGCACGCACAAACTGTTGAAAACGGTAACCGCACCACCGTTACACGCCGCAACAAGGTGCGCTACAGTAGGTTACATCTATCTCTGGATACACCGCCGGGTGCCACAAGTTACCTTCTGTAGCTCACCTTACCTCATTTACACGCCGCTATAACAAGGTAATATGGGCGGAACAAAGGCAGCAGGGACAACACATAGGCGTGCCACAATTGTGGATTACGAGAATTTCGTACGCTGATAGGACAACGCAATAGCATCATGATTGGCCAGCCAGCGCAGGAGGCTGACTAATACATGACGCACGAGCAATTGTGTAGTGTGACTGGTCAGCTCCTTAAATATGCCGCCCTATGCAGCGACTACCTATTGTAACGCAGGAGCTTCCTCCAATGATCGCTGAAGGGGGGCGTTTTCCCGGAGCCTGTGTCACGCCCTAGGTAGATAGCATGGTGTCGAAACAACCCTCCTGTTCCTTATTTACACGCCGATACAGGTCGTAACCATCGCCTTGAAATCAACCTGTTTTTGAGCACTGCTCTGAAACAGGTGCCGCAAGTGACGGGTGGAAACAACCGTCTTTACACGCCGCTACCTCGGGTTGATTTGGCGGTGCAAGATACATTTCTCTCATCTACCCGGTTGTTTCCACTATCCTGTAGTGGCGTGTAAAGGTACCATTAGAGCTGAATGTTGCTCTCATGGTCAGAAAGGTTGGGGACCACTGGTCTAGGCGATAGTTCAGTTCTACTTAGATGTGTGGCAGCATATGCTTAGATATGGATTACACTGTTTCAGTGATGCTTAGTCTCAGGTCATTTCACCAACTGCCCTACACGTTTTGTAATTGAAAACTAAAAATTATGACTTACAAGCAGATGGTATATTTGATAACTTCTATCTAAAATTTATGAAAACGTAACCATATTTCCCTCTTGTAAGAAAAGGAAGCAAGATGTTGCTGTTATTTCAGCTCTGGGATATTTCAAGGTAAAATTAAATTTGGAGCTTTGATAGAATACAATGGATGTTTAGCAGTGTCGGACTCCGGTGTCAGGGTGGGCTAAAGGGTAACCAAATCTGTTCCTTTCTTCTTATCTCCTACGTCTTCACTGGCCTCCGTCCCTCTCTCTAGTGTGCTGGTCAGTGTCCCTTGGTTCTGGACCTGGCGTGGCTCCAGCAACCGGCTCTCTCCAGTACCTTGCTTGGGCTGTTTCACTGGACTTAACTGCTCTCTTCACTGCTCAGAGCAGACTAACTGACTCCTCCCCTCAGGCCTGGATCCTTATGGGGGAACTTGCTTAAGGCAGCAAGTAGAGCTCCCCCTCCAGGTCTGGGGTGGAAGGTGTTGTGTACTGTGTGTACCAAAGTGTAAACCCTTCCTTGCACCAGATAGGTCCTGTGGCAATCCCCAGCAGGGGTGCCACACTATCATGGTGTTCTTCTCTAGTGATTTTCCTCTTCGTATGATGCGTCCAAAGTAGGCAAGTCGTAGCTTGGTGTTCCTTGCTTCAAGTGACATGTCTGGCTTGATTTGTTCCAGAATTGATTTGTTTGTTCTTCTTGCCATCCATGGTATTAATAACATCCTTCTCCAACACCATATTTTGGAGGTGTTGATTCTTCTGTCTTGTTTCTTTATCATCCATGTTTCTGGTCTTTATACCACTGATATAGTCTTAGAAAAGGAGTCACCACTAACCTAAGATGTTGCCAATTGCAAAAGTTAAACTATATTGTCCAGAGGCTGGAAATGTGCCTGTCATTGGTGAAAGCTGCATTTATATGTGGCAATGCTTCAAAGCTCCAAGAAATAATTGGTGTCTTCTTCGATTAAAGTACATTATGAGTATTTGAAGGGCACTGCCATGATTAACAATGGTTGTACTGTTGCCACCTTGATTTCTTACCCAGCCTTGATAATAGCAGAATTTTTGGTAAATGTTGGACTAGTAATCAACAATCATACGGCTTCCAATTCTTCTGGCGTACACACGATTAGTAATGATGATGGGTAAATTAAAGTTGCAACATTTATTGTTGATCATTTGTGCAGTCCGGCTGCTATGTGCTTTACCTTAAGCCTTTTGGAGCCAAACAGAAATATTATTTAAGGAAAACCTTTACAAATAGACCCTTGTACTCACAATCCACATACTATCAGTGATATTTCAACCTTGAATCTTGAGTTGGGGTAACCGCACCGTCCCTCTTCCAGAACTGAATAAAGCTGTTTCACTCTGATGTCATCCATAATATATCTATGCTTTGTTTTTTCCCAGAAAGATGAAGAGGAGTCTCTTTCAGAAGAGTCTTCATATTCATGGGCCGTCTCAAGGCGAGATTCTGGTGGATATGTCTGTAAAGGGCTCGGTCTGGATATTTTTAATGAAATGGAAGCAGAGACTGAATTACATGTTCACTGTAAGCTGGTTCTTTAACATAAATAATTGCATTCTTATATAAAACCAATCTATTGATACACCTTACACTTTGTAAATGTCTGATATTGGTCCTTGTGGAACAGAGAATAATACAATTGTTCCTCTTGTTCAGACTTTCCAGTTTTGCCAGTTGAATGATTTCTTCCCATTTTATATGATTTATGGCTGATGTAATACAGTAGATAATTATATCAAATGATCCATATTTTACCCTCAGTGTCAGAAAAAATTTAAATCTGAAAGATTTATTTTAAGACTGGATAAAATAATGCAAGAAAATAAAGCTACGGAAGTGTGACCTACAGATATGGACTAAGCCTTATACCCCAATGTCTTCTCTCTGTTCCTAGTCCTGGATCCTCCGGAGCTGTCTAAAGACTCTCCCATTATTGCGGAGATTGGAAGTATTCTTAGTGTTTCCTGCAACGTAAATGCATCAGCGCAAACTGATATCCACTGGACAAAGGTGAGTGTGACCCGGTACAGAGGCTTCAAAACCATTGAAGTTGGGTATAGAGAACTTGAACACCAATAGCCACAATCCATATATGAGGGCAACACTGCATAAATTAGTCAGCAAAAAAACTCCAAAAAGAAAAATTGCAAGCCCATAATAGATAGAAATACACTTTTTATTAATGGCAAAATAATAGAATACAAATAAGTAAAGAGACACATACAGATAAAGACCAAAACAGAAAACCAGGAGGGATAAGTGGCAGTAAATAGCACTGGAAAGTAAATTCATATATATATATATTACTAATTATTATACAGCATAAAAGTGTGGACTTAACACAGAACACTAAGCATATTTTAAGTAACAAGTTCAAATTAGTATTAAATTGTTAATAAACTAAAAATTCCTAGATCAGCCCCCTATAGTGAATTTGAGTAAATGGAATAGCATAACTACTACTTGTAACCACAAATCTTATATACCTGAAGTAATACAGGAAAAAATAGTCATACTGAGAAGGGCCATATTAGGAGGCAAAGGCAACATAGCCCCAAAAAAATATGAAGTGGCCAAGACAATATTAAATATGCTGTACCATTTGGGGTGTTACCTACAGAAGAAGCAAAGTCAGTCCCCAAGAGAGTAGAAAATATACAGGGTCCCACCGCACCCGACGCGTGTTTCATGGAGTCAAACAAGGCATATTGGCTATAGGTAGTACAAGACATGCTCCAGTAAGATATACCAAAAAATACAGCAGATAACCAGAGGGAATTTCTAATAATGTGTTTCCCTAATTGCACTTTGTTTTACTCCCAATCAGAAATTCAGTACAAGCCCTATTTACTTGAGAAGTCCCAGCCTCTTTGATCTAGTATAATAATGATGCATATAGGGCATGCTTTCAAGGTAAACCCCAATGGCATCTTTAAACTCCGCAGAGATCTTTTCCTGAGTTTGTGAATAATAAACTAAATTCACTTTCACTTACACTGAAATTTCCTTACTTTTGGATCTTAAAGGGATCCTGTCACCTCCAAAAAGGCACCTAAACTTCAAAAACATGTCCCTGCAGCATCTTATGACCATTCTCACCCTCCTTTTGTCTCCAAAATGCTTCCTGTAAAAGTTCATAAAAACATTTTAATACTCACTCATTAGCCATGATAATTAGTAGGGGCTATATTCTTTAGTCCTCAGGACGTGTTGGTTTGGTGCCTTGTTCGTCATAAGATCACCCCCTAATTCATGTTCTATACAGGCCCTCCCTGCTTTTCACGGCACTGGCTGTGCATGAAATCACGTCATTTCCGGGTAGGGTGACGTCAGTACACCCACGCTGCTCGTTCAACTTCAAGCACCGTATGCGCAATGTACATGTACAGTACATGGGTGTACTGACGTCACCCTACCCGGAAATTACGCGATTCACGTCAAAAGGAGTGTGAGAATGGTCATAAGATGCTGCAGGGACATGTTTTTGAAGCTTAGGTGCCTTTTTGGTGGTGACAGGATCCCTTTAAAAAGAGTGAGAGATCGGAACAATTAATACTAAATAGTCTACAGTGCTGTTATTTTCGGACTTGCTCTAATTCATCTTTATATTGAATATTTCAATTAATAATTGAATCCACTGTCTGTAAACTGCTTTGTCTTATTGTTTCTTTGGCCCTTTCTAGGGAGGCAGCATCATTGCCAATGGCTCTGAATTAAGCCTTAGTTTACAGGATTACACTGATAGAGGGCAATATGTCTGTGTTGCAAGTGTAACCGGAGTGCCCAAACTTACCCAGAGAACAGAGATACAAGTAATACTAAGAGGTAATGGGGAATTGATTCGGAATAGGGAGTGTCTGACATAAGAAAGTGTCCTATCTAATGATGGCCATTAATTATAGGGAAACCACAAGTGATTGTAAGTCCACAACAGGTAGCTGTACAAGATGGCGAAGAGGTGACTGTAAACTGTACTGCAATCGGCAATCCCTTTCCTTGGATTTCCTGGTATATGAATGGATCAGAGGTAAGTGGACAGGTGTGATAGTAAGTGGCTGCTTATGATATTAAGCCAGCGCCAGGCTTGGCGCGAGGAACGCCATTATTACTTTTTCTTTTTACAAGGCTATTTTTATATATATATAAAATATAATATATATATATATATATAGTCAGCTTCCTCTCTCTCTACTTTTTTTTTATCTAATATCTTTAAAAGTGGATTTTTCTCCATGAATTTAAATTCATAAACTTTTATTAGATTGCTGTTATTGTATTGCTGTGTTGTGGTTTTTCTTTTTCCTGATGAAGCGAGGCAGCCTTAAAACTAGTTGAATAAACTTTTGTTGAAAAACGCCCAACATAATTTTTGACCAACAGCGCAGTACTAATACTAATACTACTTCTATCATACTTATTGGCTCCTTGAGACTGTGGATCTGCATCAGTGGCCATCTATACAGCTGCATCTCAATGAATTAGAACATCATCAGAAAGTACATTTTTTTCAGTAATTCAATATGTAAAGCTATATAAATAAAGATTGCCCCCCTTATGCTGGAACATAGCCCACCCTCGTCCTGGCACATAGCCCCCTCGTTCTGGTACATAGCCCCTCCTTGTCCTGGTACATAGCCCGCTCTTGTTCTGGTACATAACCCCCCTTATCCTGGCACATAGCTCCCTCTCCCGGAAATGCACACCTCCCCATTCTGGCTCCCTCTTGTCACAGTATATGCCCCCTTGCTGGAGCGCACACACTTAAAAAATAAACTCTTTTAACTCACACTCCGTCGCCTGATCCCTGCTCCAAGCTCAGTGGTAACATAGCAACATAGTAACATAGTTTTTAAGGTTGAAGGAAGACTTTAAGTCCGTCTAGTTCAACCCATAGCCTGGATGTTGATCCAGAGGAAGGCAAAAAAAACCATGTGGCAACACTGAGCTCCACATTGAGGAAAAACATTCTTTCCTGACTCCAGATACGGCAATCAGACTAGTTCCCTGGATCAACTCCCTATCAAGAATCTAGTATATATAACTGGTAATATTATACTTTTCAAGAAAGGCATCCAGGCCCTTCTTAAATGTTAGTAGTGAGTCACTCATTACAACATCATGTGGCAGAGAGTTCCATAATCTCACTGTTCTTACAGTAAAGAATCCGCGTCTGTGATTATGATTAAACATTCTTTCCTCCAGACGTAGAGGATGCCCCCTTGTCCCCATCTCAGGCCTAAGAGTAAAGAGATCATTAGAAAGTTCTCTGTACTGTCCCCTCATATATTTATACATTATTATAAGATCACCCTAAGCCTTCGTTTTTCCAAGCTAAATAACCCCAAGTTTAATAACCTGTCTTGGTATTGCAGACCCCTTACTCCTCTAATGACTTTTGTCGCTCTTCTCTGGACCCGCTCTAGTTCAGCTATGTCTTTCTTATACATCGGAGACCAGAATTGTACACAGTATTCTAAGTGTGGTCGCACTAGTGACTTGTATAGAGGTAAAATTATGTTCTCCTCATGAGCATCTATGCCTCTTTTAATACATCCCATTATTTTATTTGCCTTTGCAGCAGCTGCCTGACACTGGCCACTAAATGTGAGTTTGTCATCTACCCATACACCCAGGTCTTTTTCAGTGACAGTTTTGCCCAGTGTTCTACAATTAAGCACATAATTATACATTTTGTTTCCTCTGCCCAAGTGCATGACTTTACATTTATCCCCATTAAAGCTCATTTGCCATTTATCAGCCCAAGCTGCTAGTTTATATAGTTGTCATAGAGACACAGGTGTCTCTTCCTGTGTCTGTCCTGGGCATCAGGTCATGTGACCGGGGCGCACAGTGATGACATCTCTGTGCTGTGCTGATCCCATGATCAGAAGCCGGGCACAGACACAGGAAGAGCACCGCTGAGCTGGGAGCGAGCGTTGGAGGGTGAGTTAAAAGGGTTTATCATTTAAGTGTGGGCATGCCAACAGGGGGGCATATAGTGTGATGAGAGGGGGCCATATTCAGAATGGGGGGGTGAGTCCAAGCACATGTAATATGTACCACTCTCAGTGCCGGTTTCAGCACCGAGCTGATGAACAGCGGGTGCAGTGCATATTACATGGGCATAATGAGCGGGGCACCTGTCCACGGGCTGCCTCTGCAGCCCGCAGCCAGCCTCCTCCAGGGCCGCTTTCCCCTCCCGCTACAGCACAGCAGATATGGGCAATAGATTCGGATTATAAGATGCACCCCCCCCCCACTACCTCCAAAATTTGGGGGAACAAAAGTGAGTCTTATAGTCCAAAAAATGCAGTATATTCACCCTTGATCTCTCGAGGTATACAGCAGCGTGATTTTTAATCCTTCATCCTCCCTACTCTATATGCACCACGCTGGGGACTGCAGCAGCCATGATATGCTTTTATAGTGGTTGTGACTCTTGCAACCACAAAAGGTGAAGCCTCTGATACCTATTTAAGTGATATTTTATCTCTCAGACCCTTCATCCTCCATACTTTCATTTTCTGAGATAATGACCTATGGGTTTTCATTAGCTGTAAGCCACAATCATCAACATTTACAGAAATAAACACTTGATATAGATCACTCTGTTTGTAATGACTCTATATAATATATGTTTCAGTTTATGTTTTGAATTACTGAAAAAAAATTTACTTTTTGATGATATTTCAATTCATTGAGATGCACCTGTATGTTTTATTCCATCCACTGAGGTCAGCATATTTAATCATGTATTCTCCTTTTTTTTTATCCTTGGAGAAAACCCATTGTGCTGTTTCTCCCTCCTAGCAGTTCTTTATAGATTGGCAGAGTGCTCATGGTACAGATAAAAGAAAAAGGGGGAAGGGGAACAAGAGGCGCAATAGTGCCTTATCACTTAGACACTTATAGTACGGTGGTATAAAGGAACCACTCACCTATTTCAGTTGTGCGACCCACAACTGGTATACAGACATATAGTATTTTATCCGGATGGCTGCTGCTGGACTCCCACCGACCACTTGCACGTGGAATCGCACAGTAAAAAATGGGAAAGGAAACGGTGTTCACCAGTCCGCGCTGCCAGGATCCACTTATTCCAGGGAAGAAACTCACGATCCGATGTGATATGATCAAAGCCTTTATTGCATCCAACACGTTTCAACGCCTTTCCTGGCGTCTTCCCTGAGGAAGACGCCAGGAAAGGCGTTGAAACGCGTTGGATGCAATAAAGGCTTTGATCATATTACATCTGATCGTGAGTTTCTTCCCTGGAATAAGTGGATCCTGGCAGCGCGGACTGGTGAACACCGTTTCCTTTCCCATTTTTTACCATGGTACAGATATGCTCATGTCAAAGCAGTGACTGGACATGGAGGAGGCATGTGGACCCTCGTTACCAGTCCTAAATTACTGCAAAACTGTCAGTAGCTGTGACAATGTAAAACTGCTAACTGGGTCCTGAAGGAGATCTGCCTAAACATGATTGTGTGGAACATTTTAGTCTCATTTGATAAGTGCACTGAAGTTCCCGGACTTAAAGGGAACCAACCAGCCGGATTTAAGGCTATAAAGGAAGCTGGAGCCTTACAGACCCTGGGATACTGAGTGCAATCATACCTTTACTTCAATGATTACATGTATGATTGCAGAAAAAACTGATATCAAATACCCGGAATCAAGTGCAGTACATTAGCATAACTGCAGCACAACGTCACTATGAGGGGCTGAGTTTCTTTGTATTACTCCCCTGTGGGCTCTAAGCCAAACCCTCCCCCCTCCCTCTCTTCCTCCCCTCTCCCTCCATTCCTATCAGTATATACCAGGGACGGGACGTCTAACATCGTGCATGGTGATAGGAACATAGAAGCCTGACATTATGCTATCACTTTCCCCCTCCCCCCCTCCTGTGTCTCCGACCTCTCAGTGCTTCTTACACCTAATATGCATTGTATATACTGGGAGGGAGGGAAGGAGAGGGGAGGAAGAGAGGGAGGGGGTTTGGCTTAGAGCCCACAGAGGAGTAATACAAAGAAATGCAGCCCCTTATACTGATGTTGTGCTGCACTTATGCTAATGTGCTGCACAGTTTTCCCGGTGTTTGATAACCGTTTTCTCTGCAATCATACATGTAATCATTGAAGGAGAGCTATGATTGCACTTAGCATCACAGTGCCTGTAAGGAACTGACTCACTTTATAGCCCTAAATCCTACTGGTTGATTCCCTTTAAAGTCCTCCTCAGTCTCAATAGTAAGAGCACTGCTATTCTACAACTAGCACAAGAGACTGAATTTGGGGAAGAAATTACTATAGGGTAATTGGTTATAATAAATTAGTCAAGTGTCTGAAATACTCTCATTGACTCTTTGTGGTTAATTCTACAGGTATATGGACAACATTATAATATTTCTGCTTATGAAGCTTTTAGTCAACTGACCTTCCAGGTGACTGAAGATCAACTGAACGAGCGAATCATGTGTAAGGCACACAATATATTCAAGAGCAGCATGGAATACATTAATTTACAGGAAAGTAAGTCATATATATATTGTACATATAATACCACATAATACTCTCGGTTATCAGAATTATTTTTGTCTTGCGCTTTCAGTGCACATCTTGTAGATATCTTGTATTAGACATTCCACTTTCATAACTGTGGCAATGCCCACATTTTTGGCCTTCTGCTGTGTCTGATACTCTTTCATCCTGTACAATATAAATACATGAAAAAATGTCATGCTTTGTTAAACCTTTTGTGACATCCGTCTGTCCGTGGTACCCCTTTTGTGCCTGTAGCCTCAGACTAGACACAAGCCGCTCCATTAGGAAGAACCCAGAGAAACCCTGGGATCTGGATTTACAACAGGGTCTAGGAGATTTCTGCCTATGGAAGGGCTGCAGTACAAAGAAAAGAAAGTCGCCAATCAGGGTCAAAGCCAGGAGGTCAAGAGGACAAAATCAGGATCCATTAGAGTAGTCAAGGAGCCGGGTCAAAACCAATATGGCAGCAGGGTACAAAATCATCAGGCAGAAGAAGCATTCAAAAAACAGGCCTGGGTAGAAGAGGAAAATAATAATACAAGAAAGGACTCTAGTCAAGGAAGCCGAAAACTATTTCTGGCAGCTCCCAGCAGAAAGCTGAAGGTATGAGTAGGGTGTGGTGCTTTCCAATAGGCTGAAGCTAGTAGTTAATAACTTTAGCGGGACAGCACAGACACACACCTACATTCAGTTAGAATGTGAAATACAGAAGGTCCCAGCCACTCTAACCTTAGAGATGTTAGAGCCAGAACCTCTGGTGAGCGCAGGCTCTGCTCATCCTCTATCAACAGCACCACCTACAGGGTGAATATGGCCTGGTGACAGATGAGGCAGACTCTGATGGGGACATGACACCCTTGTAGCATGGCTTAAAAAGTAAAGAGCCTGAAAAATACACATTTGTCTATGTGTATATGATAGTATATAAAAGCTCAAATCTATGACTACTAGAGGTGAGCAAAAAGACTTGCAGGTCTCTGGCCAGCAGTCACATTGGTGGTTGTTGGGGACCACTTGACCTGAGAATTGCAAAGCTCCTCATTCCTGTGACATTCCCTATACCTCCTCTGATTAGGCCCCACAATGTCATTATGTTGTGGTGCAGTGCACATATGATGTCAGAGGAGGCGCTGGAGATGCCGCAAGTAGTTTGTAGTGCTATGCTCTGCAATTCTGACCACTATGGCTACTGGACCAGCATTCTGCAGAACTTTACATTCCACTCTATTTACCATGTGATAAACTTGTTGTATGCAATAATCTTACGGATAAGCCCCACAACTCAACATGTGATTATTGGAAGTCACATCCCCAATCACCCTGCAGGTGTACATTATCTATATAAGGGTACCTTGTCATGCCACAACCGTGGTAGACATTTTTGACGGCGATATGTCGCCCTGGAATTATCACCGCCAAATTGCCTCCTAATTGCAGCGTGTAATGTGGGAATTTCATAAACCAAATGTCGCCTGGTTCCGATTTCAGAGCACTACTCTGAAATCAGGCGACCGGAGCGAGGCAACATATCGCCGTCAAAAATGTCTTCCGCGGTTGTGGCGTGTAAAGGTGCCCTTAGGGTACCGTCACACCTGGTGATGTCGGCGGCGATTTTATAGGCGATGCTGGGATGTGGCCTATCGCCGCCGACATCGCCAATGCGTCGCCTAATGTGAATAGGCGAGGGCGACGCATTTGAGTGGTCGCCTGCAATGTTTGTCATTCATTTTCTCTTGTTGATTTCTTAACAAAATTCTACTTGATCTTCTACATAATATTGTGACCTGAGAAATAACTTCGCTCACTGCTTATTTCAATAGTGAAATAGTCTCCTGCTCTGTTTATATACTGGTGAACAGGGACTGACGCAGATAGCCTTCAGTTAGTGACACCAAAATATTTGCACTATTAGTTGCGTGAGGTCACTGTGGGGCGTGTAGTCGACAGTGCATCACGAGACGCGGCGAGGAGGAAGGGACGTCTGAGCTTGGAAGCTACCGAAACAGACGGTTACCTAACTTCCTTACTTATGGAGATATGACCAAAATCCAACGATCCCCACGCAACTAATTAAAAGCTAATGAAATAAGCAGATAGACAGCCCCCTTGACAAATTGCTCTATTCATGTGTACACACCGACAATGCTGTCCTTTTTCAAGCACAGGACCAGAAGTAAAACTTAGAAAGATGGTCTGATACTTAAAGTGTCCTAAAAAAATATCTGTTTTAAAGCCTAACTGCCTTTGTAATTTGCTTTATTACTGTTCTCCCTATACAGCTATTCCTTATATGTATCTTCTTATTTTACTTCCTGAGATGTCTCATTTGAGTCCAGGCACTCAATAGGGATTCTCAATATGGACGTCATCAGGGGGTGGCGCTGCAGCCACGTTTCTGTTACTGCCCTTAACCTGATCGTCATCAGGGGGTGGCGCTGAGGTCACCTGGCCTGCATTTTCTTTTACCACCGCCTCCTGATGATGTCCTTAATCAGTCGCAGTGAAAGAAGGAGAGTTCACCACAGCTTGTAACACTATCCTGAAATGGTTCATCATTAGGGGTGGTGGACGATCCAGTACAGGGCAGTGATAGAAGCTGTGGAGCAGCCATGCAGTCAACTCTCCTTCTTTCACTGCAGTCATTCAGGACAAAAGAAAGTGTAGTAAGTGACCGCAGGCAGGCCCCCTGATGACATCTTGCTTCCCTTGAGGGTGATTGAAGCTGCAGGGAAGTATCTCCTGACCGCCCATTTGAGAATCCCCACTGAATGCTTAGACTTGAAAGCAATGTCATAGGAAATAAAATGCAGGGATTAGCTGTATAAGGAGGACAGATTTTAAAATAAAGAAAATTCCAAAAGTAGTTAGGATTTATACACGGAATATTATGTATCAGACAACCCTTTTAAGGGAACTGGAATGATGTGGCTATAAAAGGCATGGGTCACCTGGACGACTAGACTATACTCTATTGACTTTAAGCTAGTAGACTGTACCACAATAGTATAATAGTAAGTTATATACTTACAATTTACCGCTTTTTTTTGGCCTAGGAAACCCATGAAATAGATACTATAAATAGCTCACTAAACCAAGATATTTCATAGTAATTATGGATATGAAGTCACCTTTCAGTTTTTGTGAAGTTCTTAAAAATCTGTATTTCATGCTACTGTTTTGTTTATTAGGCAACACTCCAAAATGCAGCTAATAGAAACAATATAATTATACTCGATACAAACATATGAGTTCTAAATTATTCCAAATAGTAGTAATATCCTGAAACACAAAAACGGGGAATACTTGACTTAAAGGGGTACTCCGGGGGGATAAGAAATTCTTCTACTGACCCTTCTCTGAAATTACAAAGATGAGATGCTGTGTGCACTTCTATTATCCATGCAATAACTGTAATTCAGTGTGATGCAAGAGCTGTTCTGTCTGCTACCCCTTCCCCCTGGGAGGTTACATCACACATCGGGAAGGGGGGGGTGCCATGCTGTTATTATCAGGGGACTGGCTGTGCCTAGCTGCTTCTGTCAGAGAACACCCCCAGATCTTGGACTGCAGAGAAACAGCTATTATCATGAGACCGGCTGTTACTAACAGCAGGGAGTACACTCCCTGATGTCTGATGTAATGTACCAGGAGAGAGGGGGAGCAGAAAGAGCAGTTTTTGTATGATTGTTTTCTCTGTCCAAATTGGCATCAGAAAAATGTGCAGATTGGCACTGCACCATAGTATAATAGTGGTCTGAGTGGTATCTGATAAAACATCAAACAGCACTCAGCTGTGTTATACGCTTGTGTGGGCAAGCCCTTAGACTGGCCCTCATTCACAAGATCTGGATTACTAACATTAATTATCCTCTTTTATAAGACACATTATAATGATTTGTCTTATGCAGCAGATGCTAATATGAGTAAAATCATGCTGATCTGGTTTTCATTATTTCTTTTCCCACAGGATATATAACCACACCTGCATCTAGTGTCCACAGAGGTAAGTTTAATATTAAATCTGTTGGAATCATGAAAGATGCAAATATAGAAGAGCCAAAGTTGTAGAGTTCTTGCAATTTTTCCTGCATGTTGAAAAATTCATATGCTGTAGATTTTTACCCTGTCATTGATAATGTGGCACCCCTGCGGATCCAGTCACCACAGCTGGCTGGGGTACAGTACCAATGTGTAGTACCACACTCTCGGGTAAGGAGGGGACACTGACTGGTATCCAGACACCCAGGCCAACACTATACCACTCCAGGTTAGGGTTAGGACGAGAATGCTCCTACAGAAGAGTACAGTCCCTGATCCTGTCTGGAGGGGAGGAACCAGGGTAGTGGGGATGGGTGGAGAGTAGAGTTTAGGGGAGCACCCAGGAGGAAGTGAAGTCAGGAAGGACACATGTTAGTGACGCAGGACACGTGACAGGAAGTATGAAAGGACTGAGGAAAGATCTAGAAGACAGTTGGTGAGTGGTTGGCAGGAGCTGAAGGAGACTGTGAGGGCCAGAGTGTCTATCAGAGAGGGATAACATCTGGAAACAGATGTCCAGGGGACTGGAGCCAGTGGGTGCTCATCCTAAGACCTGAGAGAGAGGCAAGAGCGGATGGGAGAGCTGAGAGAAAGACAGAGGGTGCTCAAGAAGACGGAAAGGGTCCCAGGGGACTGAGTAGTGAGCAATCCACCTGGAGACGCCTGCATCTACAGTGACAGAAATTGTGTGGAGGGACCAGGCCGCAGAGTAGGGGGTACTGGGCCCCAGACTAGTAGTGACCAACCAGGCTCATCTAGCAACCCGGAAGCTGCGGAATGTCCAAGTGCCACAGCCAAAACTGCACACATCCACTGAAAAGGTGGCCACGTATGGTAAAGGGACTGGCACCATAGAAACCCTACCAAAGGCCCGTGGCCACTGGCTGGAGGCACTATGTGTGAGGCGCAGGGCAGGAGGGCGAAGCAAGAGCAAAAGAAGAGTTGACTGTGAAAGAACAGTAGAAAGGGGGTACCGGTTGATTTCCACCACCTTACCCGGGAGTTGGCTGGATCCCCTTCTCCACCTCCAAGGACTCAGTGCTCCACGGGTTGTTGCAACTGTGGTAACTGCTGTAACCGGGAATGACAAAGCTGTGAGTAAACACCTTGATAATGCACCCTGTTGTGTCTGTGACTTTCTTGCTGTGTCCCTGCACTGTAACATCAGCACCAACTCACCCAAGTAACATCTGCTGCCCTGGGGGATCAGCCCTACCCGTGGAGGGCTTACCAACTTAGCTGCCTTGTCATCAACCCCAGTGGATCTGTGTAGCAGCAGCGGCCACCACTAACCGCAAATCGTGGGTGGCATCACGTGAACAAGCATCCCCAAGTCTGGTACCTCTGTCCCCAAAGTCTCCTTTCCTTACCACCAGTACCCAAAGAAGAACCCCCATTCCTTTTTGATTGACCGCTCCGGGGCCACGGACCGTGTTACGCCACTGTGACATCCCAGCAATGTCCACCGACCCGGCTCCGAGTACGCCATGGCCTCCACAGGGCGAGTCAAAGTGGCATCACAAACAGGATCACTGGCTCGGTAAAACATGTCTCGTGCACCTAAGGACAGTGTTTAAGAACTCTGAATAGTGGCCAGCCAAAGAGGAGAGGCACCATGACTATCAAGGAGGGAGTGGTGCAGCCTCCCTTTGTGGGTCAGGTTCCAAGAGACATAAAAAGCCATACACACCCATCAAAGGAACTTCGATGCAGCAGGACTTGTGAGTCGGCCAGAGAGACCCAGTCGGTGTGACCGACAATGCTAAGAGAAGGAACCGCCCAAAGAAGGGAGCAGTTGACCTGAAGCGAGACAGACGGAGGAGCAAGATCGCAGCACGGAACCCACAAGTCACCATGGAGAGCAGTGACCGGAGGACCTGGGAGTATGGGGAGGAGATCGAGGACCCCTCCAGAATACCGGAGGAAGGCCTAGAGCAGCTGTCGCTCCTTGACCCGGGTTTCCTGCATGGCGAGGTGGAGAACCTGGGCCAACAGCTGAGAAGGGCCCAGGTGGAGGTGGTAGAAGCCTGGAAAGACGCCCAGTTGGACCGGATACACACTTCTATTGTTTAATCAACTTTTAGAAACTTATAAAGCTGCCGTTATCTCAACTAAGATTAGGATAACTATCATTTATCTGCAAACACACAAGAAAACGATTTTCACATCATGTCTTTGTTAGAGGCTCTGTCATCAAAAAAAAAAATACAGTTAAACAAATGAAAAATAATCACTAACTTTTATTTTTCAATATAATTTAGTTTCCCTGTCACAGGAAAATGTTTGTTTTCTAATTGATTTAGAATTTGCACATTTTGTACAATTTTTTCAACACTAAGATAAAAACTATAAAAAATATCAGGAAGTTCTAATAGGGTAGATCAGAAAGTTACTAAATTGTACAAATTTGTCTTACAGGATCGGAGGAAACAGAAGAACCAGTCACCAAGAAAGGTGAGACAGGATATATTGGAAGATGACCTGTAAAGGAAATCTTAAAAATAAAAACGGACAGCGCCACAGACCTTTGATGGTGCAAAAAAATCCTTGTATATTTATTCCATGGTCAAGAGAAGCGACGTTTCGACCACTCCTGTGGTCTTTATCAAGCTTGATAAAGACCACAGGAGTGGTCGAAACGTCGCTTCTCTTGACCATGGAATAAATATACAAGGATTTTTTTGCACCATCAAAGGTCTGTGGTGCTGTCCGTTTTTATTTTTAATATTGTATAATGATCCGGATGTGAACTCTCCGGTGTGGACGTGCGTCCAGGTGCTGGCTGGAAGTTGGGAAGGCCTAATCTGTAAAGGGAATCTGTCAGTAGGATCCTCCCTTGTCTATATGGATGTTCAAAGAAAATGGAATAAAATTATACTTTGATATTTACGATTTGATGTCTTACTCCAGAGAAATCCATGTTTTTCTTATATGTACCCTACATGAGTTTTCCAGGCTATGGGTCAAACACTAATCTGCATGAGAATCTGCCACCGAAGCATTACCAGTGTGAGATGCATAACTAATACAGAACAGGACAACTTTGTCTTTTTACCAACACATTCGAAGCTGCAGCTTTCACAGCTCTGCTGTAATACAACAATATTGCAGCACTGTCTGCCTGTGAGATGGAGGCTGAATCTGATAGGAACCTGCAGATCTGTCAGGTATACTCACACAAAACTCTGTAGTGAGAGCAGGAGAGCAGAGAGTCACACATCACACTGGGAACACCTCCTTCATACAATATAATCCCTGGAGATGGAGTTATCTTCCAGGCAGCATCTGCCCATAGCCTGGAACAGCTCATTTACATATTAAGAAAAACATGGATTTTTCTACAATGAGACATCAGATCTCAGATACCAAGGTAACAGTTTACTCAACTTTCTATGCCCTTCAGTCACATATAGTTTGCATCACCTGATGAAGGCAGCGCTCTGCTGCAGAAACGCGTAGTGGCCTGTAAGAGGTTAATAAAGAAACCTTTTCTAAAATAACCCTAGTGCCATTTACCTCTAGCCCTAGCGCTCCACAGACCAGGGATTTTTTTACTCTCAGCTTCACTCTGCTGATCCGGCACCTAAGCGCCCCGTTATCCGGCCTCACCGTCCACCGCCCGGATACAACTTTGCTGTATCCGGGCGGTGGACGGTGAGGCCGGATAACGGGGCGCTTAGGTGCCGGATCAGCAGAGTTCGGGGCCGCAGGAGCAGATGGATTTACAGTGTGCCTAGATACAGGAGTCTCTTCACACCGGTCACCTCATCTTACCATTAAGGCGCCGGGTGTGGCGTTGAAACGCGTAGGAGAAGAAAGAATAAAGAGGACGAAAAGTTGTTGGGCTCTTTTGTGAGTTATTTGAACCCAGAAGCAGCGCGGACCGTGACACACCATCACTCCCATCATTTTCTCTTGGATTATACCAACATGTCAGTATTACCATATAGTGAACATGGTGAATAAAAAACCCAAAAAACAAACATGTAATTGCACTTTTTTTTGTAATTTCACTGCACTTGGAATTTATTTCCCATTTTCCTGTACTGTATATGGTAAAATAAATGATGACATTCAAAAGTACAGCTCGTCCTGCAAAACACAAGCCCTCATGTCTATATTGATGGAATAATAAAAAACGTATGGCTCATGGAAGAAGGGGGAGGAAAAAAATGGAAAATCACCTGGGGGTGGAGGGGTTAATCTTGAATCCACATAAGCTACTGGTAAAGAATATTTAAATTTCCATATATCTCTTACAGGATCTGAAGCCGCCACTAAAGACCCCACTGTAGGTAAGACATCCCTTTGACCCCAGCATGAGCAAAGGTGTTCAAGATTCAAGTTGCTGAACTGGAATAAATGCACTCATTTGGCAGATTGATCTCTTGTGATCGCCCTGAACAAATTGTTCTTAAAACTAATACAGAAACCTGCAATATTCCACCCAGCAGAAGAAACATTGATGCTGGATAAAAGTATTCATAAAAATGTAATAAACGTTTTTATTAGTATACACAAAAAAAAAATCACGTAATTAATATATAGGGGTAAAAGCCATACTAGGGCAATCAGGAAAATCAAGTGGCTACCTGGACTCACATATAAGGACATTATAGGGAATCTTTCACCAGGTTTTTGCTACATTATCTGAGAGCTCTGATTGACAGTGGTCAGTGTGGGGTTATGCAGAGCAGAGGAACTATATGGCACAAAACAGCTAGTCCTCTACCGATAATGTCTTGCTGACAAAACACTGATTTTGTTGAAACAACAAGCCTAGTAAGTGACCCATCCCTGTAATAAGGGTCTTTGCCTGTTAGGTCCTCTTTAATCTGAGATCAGCAACCTGTCACCCCCTGGTGCTATGCAAACTGAATGCAGCACTTAATGCAGCGTGTCTGATGCATTTAAGGAAGGAGTCCTCCATGTCCCTCCATAAGCTGTTAAAAAGACTTTAGAAAGTGAACAGATAAGGAGTCGGGAGGGACATACTCATTATGGAGTCCTCGCTGCTCCCTGGTGTCCCCACTGCTGCCTTCCTCTCTGTGCCTCCTCCAGCCCCTTCTGTGCCGCCTCTTTTATGTGTCTCCCCTCCTCGCCCGCTCATGCACCTAATCGGCTTAAGCGAGCAATGGGCTGGAGTGGTCCTGGCAGCTATAACACCTCCTGCCAGTGTTGTCAGCGACGGATCCTGCCCTGCTTCAGATTTTACTGTATTCATACAGCTGGGCTGGATCCGGTCACAGGCAGGAGGTGTTTCAGCTTCCAGGACCGCTCCAGCCCATTGCTCACTCTGCGCCTGCTTCACTTAAGTCGATGAGGCACATGAGCGGGCGAGGAGGGTCGACACATAAAGGAGGTGGCACAGAGGGGGCTGAAGACGGCAGAGAGAGGAAGGGGGCAGGGAGATCACCAGGCAACAGCGATGACTCCATACTGAGAAAGTCCCTCTGGACTCCTTATCTATACACTTTCGAAAGTCTTTTTAACAGCTTACGGGGAAGTACAAACATGGGGGACCCCTTCCCTGAAGGCAGCAGACACGCTGTATTAAGTGCTGCATTCAGTTTGCATGGCACCAGGGGGGTGACAGGTCCTCATTAAATAGCAAAAACCTTCTAACAGATTCCCTGTAAGTACAGTTAATGCAAAAAATATACATCCAAAAGTCAACGTTTAGTGCTTTTGTACTCGATACCTGCATCGGGTGTTGATGGCCGACTGGACTCACACTCTATTTGAATAATCTATATTTTGCTGTCCTTTCTACCCTTCTATACATTTAGGTATTTGTAGCAGTACACATTTGCTTTAACCAATATTTCCCGCTTTCTTAATTTTTTTTAAAGGGGTTGTCTGGTCTAAGCTGATAATTGTGCAGTCACTCTATGTGACTGCAAACTCATCAATCCCCCTAGGGCCCGAATAGAGGTTTCAAAACCGGGAACGGGCCACAGTTATGCAGTATGCATGTTCCCAGCCAGAACTCCCAACTGGTGGGCGCGGCCTCGCTTAATACAAGTGTATGAAACAAGACTGCACCCACTAGATGGCCGCTCCCACTAGTCAGACGCACCTGCGCCATACACTTGTATTGAGTGATGCTACACCCACTAGTTGGAAGTCCTGGCTGGCCACGTGCATACTGCTTAGGCAAGCTACACACTACGGTTTTTGGCTGTCAGAGTGGATACTGTTTTTTGCAGGATCACCCTTAAAGAACCTGACAGGATAGGATGTGTAGAAAGTGTGTCCAAATATGGTCCCGAATCCTAATTTTAGCAGGATTCCTTTTCTGCCGCTGTCCACGGTGCTAAAGTTTGCCTGTGTCTGCTCTGCTGCTGTCCATGGTGCTGAATTCACAACCTGTGCTTGAAGTTGTGCTGTCCATGGTGCTGATCTTTGCACAGCAGGATTTCTGAGCATGCTCTGTGCTTAAAATCGGATCTGGGAAATGATCCATTTATTTCATGGATCCGGCCCCCATAGACTCCCATGTTATGTGCACTTGATTGCCCCGGATCCGTTTCTGTCCGGTTTTGTCCAATTTTTTCACCGGAGCCCAAAAATGCTGCAGGCTCCGTTTTTGGGGACATTGAAAAACTGGAAAAAAACGAATCCGGCACAGAAAACACAACAACAGATGGCCAAATATGACCAATCCGGCAACATAGGGATACATGGGAGGCAAAACTGGATCCTGTTCTGTCCTGTTCAAAAAAGACAGAACAGGATCCCAAAAACCATGGTGTGAAGCCAGCCTTAATTGTGGTCCATTCCCAGCTTACACAGTGCACTGCGAGGACCTGCTGTTTTGTATGTGCTGGGAGGATTGATGAGTTTGCAGTCACATAGACTGACTACAGAATCATCAGTTTAGACCAGACAACCCCTTTAATGTCCTGGTTTGGGAATCCACGTGGCCACCTGTTTTCCTTGGTTTCCTTTTTATGGCTTTTACCCCTATGTATTACGGTAATTATGTTGTTTTTTTAAGATCCATTACTATTGTAGCTTATTATATTTTCATGAAATATTTTTTCCTGCACATTATTTTAAAATTTAGGTTTCAACTTTGATGATTTGTAAATAAAAATGAAATACATTTGTATTCCCAAACGTGATCTACATTTGAATATGACATTATGTATAACATGGCAGCTCATCCCCTCATTTAGCTCTACAATGGGTTATTGTGGGCCGGATATCCTGATTTAACAAACCATTCAATAACTATGCAAAATAAAATCAGCACACGTTGTAGTTGTGCTTACCGGGTTAGAACGCAAAGGGAATCTGTCATCAGATTTTTGCCACGTAATCTTAGGGCAGCATAATGTAGGGACAGAAACCCTGACTCTAGTGATATATCACTTATTTGGCTGTAGTTTTGCTAATTTACTGCAATAAAACAGGGTTTTTAGCTCTAGAAGACTAATAAACTTGCTGTCATGTAGTCCTCCATATTCATGAGCTCAGCATAACTCCGCCCTCACCACTGATTGGCTGCTTTCTGTGTACTCGGGTGTAGTTGTGGAGCCCACTGGGACGGGGTACTTGGTACCGGACCGGGGTATCACAGGGGGTATCACGGTAGTCTTGGTCCGGACCGTGTCCCGGGCCCACAAGTAATGGGGGGTGTTTACAGGGGATTTTGTTGTGACACCACCCACAGGTTGTGGTCAGGGTGACCACCGCTGCTGCAGAACCTCCGGGGATGATGTTTGGCAGCCGGTGATGTAACGGCTCTCTGCGGGCAGAGCCTGGTTCCCCGGGGCAGTGGTGATAATAGTCTATAGATGGATGCAGGGCGGGGGATAGTAGTATAGATGACAGTTTGTGAGGGAGAACAGGGTTTGCAAGTCTGGAGCCCACTGGGACGGGGTACTCGGTGCCGGACCGGGGTGCTGCTGGGGGATGTCACGGCGGTCCTGGTCCGGACCGTGTCCCGGGCCCGCACAATAAAATGGGGGTTATTTACAGGGGATTTGTCAGTCGTGACGCCACCCACCCATATGCGGGCAGTGATGGGGCCGCTGCTGCTGCAGAACCTCCGGGGATGATGGGATAGCAGCTTGGATGGAATAGTTCCTGTGGGTAGAACTGGGTTCCCGGGGCAGTGGTGATAGTAGTTAAAGTCTGTGAGGATGGTTATTGATGCTGCAGGAGAGTAGGGGTAGCAGTAGAGATGATGAGAGTAGAGGCAATGGCAGTTTATGAGGGCAAGTGGGGATTCAGCATAAGGATCACACACACGGTTTCTATTGTTTTCCAAGTCTTTACTTGCAGATGGTATAACACAGTATTGTCCACGGAGTCTGTACCGGGTTGCTCCCACCCTGACCGGGTCCTTGGCTTCCTACTTATGCGCTGTGTGTGGCCCTGCTGCCGCTTGTAGCTGAACTGCTGGCCCTGTCTCTGCTCATGGGTACCAATCTGCTGGGCAACTTGAGTTCTCTGTGTCACTGACCCCTCCGTTGTTGCTTTGCTATGGTACAGTGAAGATGGTGGACCTTCACTATCCCGGTATTTACTATCCTGTCTGTCTCAGGCACAGCCTTGGATCCGGTATCTGTCTTAAGTGCCTCTATCCGGGGTTAAGTTTGGGGTAACTCTTTGTCCCGGGGATGTTCCTCTGTTACTCTGTCTCCTTTCCTCAGACCTCTCAGGACCTCTACCTCTACTCGACTCTCCTCTGAGCTAAACTGACTGACTGTCACTCCTGCTCTGTGGTAAACAATTTTAGCTCCTCCCACTAGTGCAGGTGCCACCTAAGCTCCTCCCACTTTCTAGTGTAGTGTTGTGTAGGGAGTAAACCTGTGTTGATGTTTCTGTGGCACATTAACCCTTGGGGTGCCACACAAGGATTACACAGACTCACGGTTTTGTAGTTTTCCTAGTCTTTACTGTAGGTGTTGTTCAGTAGATATTGTCCACGGAGTCTGTACCGGGGTCGGGTTGCTCCCACCCTGACCGGGTCCTTGGCTTCCTTCTCCTGCGCTGTGTGTGTGGTCCTGCTGCCACTTTAGCTAAGCTGCTGGCCCTGCCTTCCCTCATGGGTACCCACTTGCTAGGCAACTTGAGCCTTAATTTTGTGTTTCCGACCCCGTCGTGTTGCTTCGCTGTAGTACAGTGAAGATATGTAATTCTCACTCATCCAGTGTTTGTGCCTGATACAAGCAGCACAGTAATGTCGGATCCGGTATCCGGTCTTTGCGCTTCACCGGGGTGAGTTATAGGGTAACTCTGTGTCCCGGGTGTGTTCCTCTGCTTCTCCTACTCCTTTCCTCAGACCTTGGCCGGCCTGGAAGTGGAAAGTGGGTTGGGCCTAACGCATCCCTTTTACACCCAGGTCCTTTCCCTCAGTCTTCTCAGGAACTGAACTGCCACTTCCTCTCCACACCAGAATATATAGGGAAGCAGCTTTAGCTCCTGCTTCTGGCCTGGAGGCGCTAGTGTAGTGTTGTGGGTTGTGTGGGGAATTAACCCTTTGTAATGTTACTGTGGCACATTATAACCATGTGGCACCCTAGGGATTAAAGAGCTCTACATTCAGAGAAATGCTCGATCTGCAGAAGAGGAAACAGTGATTTTATCAAACTGCGGCAAGCAGCTTAGTAATTGACACATTGCTGGAATCGGGGTCTTTGTCCCTAATTCATGACACTCTCAGATATGACACAAAATTCCTGGTGACAGATTCCCTCCCATCGTAACTAAGAATATACAATATATAACTAATAAGACTTTAAGAGATATTGATCAATGTGTACTATGTGTGCAGAGTCCAGAGAACAGAAAAGTTATGGCGTGGTGATTGTGGCGGTGATCGTGTGCATTCTCCTGCTGGCCATCCTGGGAGCGGTGCTGTATTTCTTGTATAAGAAGGGCCGTATACCTTGTGGACGCTCGGGAACAAAAGATATGTGAGTATGGACTCTATCAGCAAACAACGGTGCACAACGAGCGTCACCGACATTAGAAAGGAAGAGTCACATAGTCTCATGCTATTCTCTAATTTGCACCTAGTAATCTGTGTCAGATCACAGTGTCCACGTGTTATCTCACACAATCAGTGTGTGACAATCTGTGGAGCCGCATCCTCTGTGATATGAGTCACGCTCATGTTTTTCTTTGTATCTCGTGCATTACACTTCTGATATGACTCAAGATCACACGCTGCCCTATTATTATCCATAGAGCAATCACCATATACTTTCAATGCTGCGCAATATTCTTTACTGTACAGGAATCACAATATGTGCTTATAATTACAACTAAACACTATCGGGCTGATTTAACAAGACTGGCATAGTGCCAACCATACAGGAGTATAAGGTGTGAATTAATTAAGAACCAAACAGCATTTAAGGGGTTTTTCTTATGAGCAAAGTTCATTTTAATCAATAGATCTTGGAATAATAATAATTTACACAATTTTATGTTTAAAAAATGTTCCTGTGCTGAGATAATCTTATATATGTGTCCCTGCTATGTACTGTGTAATGAATGTATCAGACCATACAGGGACATGATCTGATCATTCTACATCTCCTGTGCTGAGATAATCTTATATACAGTATGTGTCCCTGCTATGTACTGTGTAATGGATGTGTCTGACTGTACAGGGACATGGTCCGATCATACCACATCTCCTGTGCTGAGATCTAATATATAAAGCTGAATGTGTGTATGTGTGTAAGTGTGTGTGTATGTGTGTATATCCGGGATTGGCATCTACACCGTCGCAGCTACAGCCGCAAAATTTTGCAGAGTCACACGTCTGGACCCCGGGAGCGTCATAGGCTATGTTGTGAGGCGAAATTTTAACCCTGCGCGTTCCAGTTCACCAAACAATTTTGCCCCTATCTACATAATGGGACAAAAGGGAAAGGAAACGTGTGGGAGGAAAATCGACAGCTGTCAGCTATAGAGACAAAATTTTGCACAGTCACACGTCTGGACCCCGGGAGCGTCATAGGCTATGTTGGAATGCGCGGGGTTAAAATTTCGCCTCACAATTCACCAAACAATTTTGCCCCTATCTACATAATGGGGAAAAAGTGACATTCACAACTGTCAACTGGTAACTGAGAGGGACTTAATGATAGCGCCAAAGACTAACAGCACATACCAGCATATAGTCACTAAGGTGGGGCCCCAACATGAGATATTCACCACACACAGGGACATGTATACACACCACACGCACACAAAGAGTAACAGCAAGTGTATAGTCGCTAAGGTGCAGCCCCAACATTGCATACTCACCATGCACCCGAACAAACAGACACCACAAAGACACACACACACCCCCAAGGGCACACACACACACTCTATAGCGACACATGCACTCACCACACAGGGACACACACACACCACAAAGAGACACACACACACTACACAGACCCCCCCCCACAGGGACACACACACATACACACCCTATAGGGACACATGCACTCACCCCACAGGGACACACACCACAAAGGGACACACACAACACCGAGACACACACACCCACACAGACACCCCCCCACAGGGACACATACACACCCTATAGGGACACATGCACTCACCCCACAGGGACACACACAGACACCACAAAGAGACACACACAACACAGATACACATACACACACACACCACAGACCCCCACACAGGGGCACACACACATACACACCCTATAGGGGCACATGCACTTACCCCACAGGGACACACACACCACAAAGAGACACACACAACAGAGACACACACCACACAGACCCCATCCCACAGGGACACACACATACACACCCCAAGGACACACACACCACACAGACAGACACAGATGTGCACAAATCACCTCACACAACTCGCCTCATACGTGTGCTATCTTTATTTTCCAAACATAAACATCTGATTGACATCTGCCTTAATTCCCTATATGACACATGTGTTGCACATTGGCTGTTTTTAGTCACATGAGCTGTCTATTATGTGTATGTGTGAGGTAACATATACTACCCGGCCAGGGGGAGGGTTTACTGTTGGCTGGAGATTTATTAGGCTGCCTATAGCAATCAATCACAGCTCAGCTTCTATTTTCCTACAGGTCATTAATATGACATATTCAAATTCTATTTTGTTGTAGCTAACAGCAGTTATTTATTAACCCGGGCGTAGCCGGGTACTACAGCTAGTAATCTTATATATGTGTCCCTGCTATGTACTGTGTAATGGGTGTGTCTGACCATACAGGGACATGGACTGATCATACCATATCTCCTGTGCTGAGATAATCTTATATATGTGTCCCTGCTATGTACTATGTAATGGATGTGTCTGACTGTACAGGGACAGGGTCTGATCATACCACATCTCCTGTGCTGAGATAATCTTATATATGTGAGTCGGTCAACAAGGTAGGGGGTACTCGGATACCGGGACAGGGGGTTTACGTCGATGGGGATCACGGCTGGTCGATTCCCAGGTTCCATTCCCTGGACCCTCAGTGGCAGGATGGGGGTGATGACGATGATGATGGATGGAGAAATGGTAATGTGACGCCACCTGTGGTACCTGGTAACGTGGATACCAGCGCTGCGGCCGGCCGCTAAGGTGATGGAGGTGCAGCTCAGAGTAGTACAGCTCCCCACAGGTGTAGCTTTACCTCAGGGCAGCAGGGGTAGATGAGGGGAGTAGTAGTCCTCATGGTTTTGATGCTGTAGGAGCCCTCCGGGCGGCGGAGGAGTTGAGAACAGACACCAGATTAGCTCAAAAAGTTCTTTACTGTCACCAGATGAAAAACAGGTACACAGTACAGTCTGGTTTACCGGGGACGTAGCCACAGATTTTGAGGTAAATATGCAGAGTCTGTTGGTGGTCCCTTTTGTAATAGCTTTCTGGGTTCCTCTTTAACCACCCTGAAGAGCCCTTTCGCCAGTCCCCTGGTCTGCTACTGTTAGGTACAGTCGGTTCCTTACCGGTATGGACGGGAGCGACAGAAGAGTAATCCTCCCGTCACCGGAATTCAGTCCTTTCCCTAGAGTGTCCTGGACCCAACTTGGAACTGAGGTAAGGATTCAGTCCATGGCGCTATGGCTCCCTTATGTCGGTCCCACAGCTTGTTGGTTTGCAGTCAGGAATAGACTGACTGACTGCCTCTGCTCTGGTATGCCGGTGGTGACCCCGGACTTCCCAGCTGGCTCCAACCGGTCCTGGTTTGTCCCCTCGGTGTCTGGGTCACCCCTCTCCAAAGAGGTGCCCTCCTGTCAAAGACGCAGTCTCTTGACGTCCGTCCTCCTGCTCCTCTCTCACTGACTGAAACTGTCACTCAAGTCTCCCACTCTACTCCAGGCTCCACCCCCTGGGACCTACTGAATATACGTTCTCCTATCTTAAGGTGGCCTAGTGTATGCGTGCTTATGACAGACTCTGTATGAAACCCAATATCCATGACTACGGAGGCACTACACCTCCTGTTTGGAGTGCAGTACCTCCCTGTGGCGACTTCCCATAGGGGCACCACATATCTGTCCCTGCTATGTACTTTGTAATGGATGTGTCTGACCATACAGAGACATGGTCTGATCATACCACATCTCCTGTGATGAGATAACCTTATATATGTGTCCCTGCCATGTACTGTGTAATGGATGTGTCTGACCGTACAGGGACATTGACTGATCATACCATATCTCCTGGACTGTGGAGGATGTAAAAGAGTGTAAAGACCCTACGGCATGGGATCATAAATTATTCTTTAAGTTAAAACATTTTTAAAAAAAATGTTTTTGATCACAACAAAAAAAAAAAAACCAGCGGTGATCCTGAGCTGTGATATCTGTATACAACTCTGTATCCTCCCCGACCCAGGAGATGTGATCAGACCATATCTCTGTATGGTTAAAACGCATCTAATTGTGGAATTTATTATTATTCCAAGATCTATTGACTAAAATTAACTTTCTTCCTGGGGAAAACCCCCTTAATGAAGTTGTCACCTCTCCTAAGTGTCATGCACCTCCTCGCACCAGAGATGATACTCCAGTCCTTTCTGGTGTCCATTCATCAGATGGATGCGGTCATGTTCCTACCTCAGCTCCATCTTTTTCATCAGAACTGATTCAGAGTGGCGTAAAAATGGTAAAAGTCTGCAAAACCTCTAAGCTTTTACATCACTAAAGCTTTGCTGAATGCTGTTGATTCCTTTACATTTTTCATCGATGTGCAGCTCTAAAGCATTAAACTCTTATTTCATGTAAAGCTATTTTTTTTATGTCAATGGATTCTATGATACAAAACATGGTATATTTTTCGATGTAGGGAGCAGGATCGGGGTCCGGTTTGGTGTTTCCATCTTAGGGTACATACAACTGTTTGATAACTTTTTATTACTGTTTTTGGGAGGCGGGATGAACTAAAACCGCTTTTCTGTTTTTTTACGGTGTTCAGTTTATGGATAGATAGCAGGATCGTTTAGTGAAGGTTTAATACTTTATTCAACATTAAAACAATACCTAATCTTTTTCTTACTTCACTGTTTATAATATCACTATGCTTCATTTGCTTTTTTTTTTAATGGCTGTATATGACATTCATTTTGACACTTCAGTAAATACAATTTACAATATGAAATAAAGTTCCCTATGTTATTACTGGCAATATAATGTAAACATTTGATACAGTTGATTTATATTGGATCTAGTTTTCTTTGCGCACCGAATATGCGACTCTCATCCAACATATAGAAAAGACTAGGTAGACGTTTGGTTTACGTAAAAATATTCAATTTAGCTTCTCAGATGACCAATGTTTTTCCGAGTATTGTCAGTTTATTCCATAGACAGCAATTGGCCCAAGAATATGGCTGTCTGAACACGGATGTACATGCACATAGAGCCTTTAAGTCATGTGTATGGTGGGGACCAATAGATCTAGGATTAGTTTGGAAAATCGTCATCTCCTGGGACAGACGGACACTTCAGGAATACATCATCCTTATGATGATTATCATCATTTTTATTTCTCTATTTTTTTTGTTATTGATAGTCCATTCTTCTTTTTTTTTTTTATTTATCATACTCTATTTATTTTATTTTAGTCTATTTTTATTTATTCTAGATATTTTATCTAATTGAATTATGGAGATTATCATTTATTCAATCTTTTGAATATTTTTATCTTCATTTTTATCCTTTTTTGAGTGATGGATATAAGCCAACATGGTTTTCAATTGAATAGTCATGATGATATGAATTCGATCCATTTGATATGGGCTCCATAGAAGTTAATGATTTTTCATATTTAAAGAATTTTTAGATAGGGTATTTATAGGGTTTTAGATCTATGTCAATTAAATAAAATGTGTTAAAACAATTAGAATTTTTAATAAGTAAAAATAAAAATAACAATAAGAATATTAAAGAAAAGGGGCTTGGGTCCAACAGGATAAGGGCTAGGGACACACTTGGGTGCCTGCATCCAGTTTTTTTAGTTGTCATTTTTGAGCCATTTTTACCGCATGCGTTAATGCATAGTACATATAGGTACCATGCATTAACGCATGCGTTTCCCATAGACCCCTATGTTACAAAAACACATGCACTTTTGACAAAAACCACACTTTTGACACTATTAAAAACTGATTTCTCAAAAACGAAATGCGTTAAATGGATTGCACCCGTGCACACTTTTGCAATGCGGCGGTTTTTGCTTTGGAGTCTATGGGTGCATTAACGCTTGCATTTTTCAACATCTCAAAATGAAAAAACTGGATGCAGTAGCAGGATTGCAGACGCAAGTGTGGCCCTGGCCTTAGTCTTTCCTAGAGGACTGTGACATGAGGGAATTTGATCTTGGTTGATTCCAGGATGATTCCTGATCAATTGTGTTGGAAGTATGACAATTCTATTAAAGAGGTTGTGTGGTGTCCTTTTATTTTTGAGTATGCAGTGGTCAGATGATAGAATATTTCAGCCTATGTTTTTAATTTAAAAATAAAAAAATATTCTTACGGTACTTATTAAATGTATTGGGTGTTGATATTTATAGCATAATTAATTTTCCTTCAGGATTACATTCATTTATATAATTATTGTATACTAGTTGTGAGCCCGATGCGATTGCATCGGGATTCTAGAATGTGTGTATAGTTTATTTATTAAGAGTTTAAAATAATAATCCAATTGTTCCATGATATCTTTCCATTAACTATATATGTTTGTATGGTGGATATCAACGTGGGTCCGCCGCTTTGTCTGTGCCGATGTCGGTAGCTAGGCGAAGACCGAAGGTCTTCGCCCAGCTACCTTGGGGCTCCTGGCGGGGTTCAGGGGTGAGCAATGGCCGCTGCGCGGGCATTGCTCGCGGTACGGGATGCAGGGCCGAGCAATGGCCGCTTCGCGGGCATAGCTCGGCGGGGTGTACGTGGGGCTTCTGGCGGGGTTCAGGGCCGAGCAGCGGGCATTGCGGCTATGAGCAATGGCCGCTTCGCGGGCATTGCTCGGGCTGCTGCAACAACTCGCAACGTCCACTTCGCAGGCATTGCGAGTGAGTCGCGTGGGCGCTGTGCCACGGAAGTAGCGGCGTGTGGGACGGAAGTCGCTACGGCAATTATATAATAGATGGAAGACAATGTGTTCTGCATTATATTATATAGAAGGCAATGTGTGGTCCATTATATTATATGGAAGACAATGTGTTCTGCATTATATTATATAGAAGGCAATGTGTGGTCCATTATATTATATGGAAGGCAATGTGTGGTCCATTATATTATATAGAAGGCAATGTGTGGTCCGTTATATTATATGGAAGGGAATGTGTGCCCCATTATATTGTATGGAACTTAGGGAATGTGTTTTTCATTATGTTATATGGAAGGCAATGTGTGCCCCATTATATTATATGGAAGGCAATGTGTGCCTCATTATACTATACTAGCTGTGAGCCCGATGCAAATGCATCGGGATTCTAGAACGTGCGTTAATTAGATTATAGTAGCTATATTTTTTTTTTATTTACATTTTTTTTGAATAACTTAATGTTATGAATATTTTATTTATTTGTTTTTTTTTATTAAAATTAGTTAATGTTATGAATTTTTATATGGAATATTTTTTTTATTATTTCTTATTTTATTATTGTAATTATTTATTATTTAATATTTTTATAATATTATTTTTTTTTTTATTTTAATTGAATTTTTTTTTATTTCAGTAATTTGATTTTCTTAGAATTAATGTTATTAATATTTTAATTATATATATTTTTATTTTATTTATTTATTTTTTTAATTTTGATTTATTTTATTATTTATTATTTTTATTATTTGTATATTTATTTTTTTATTTTAATTAAATGTATTTGTATTAGATTAATTTTTTTAATTTTAATTAGCGGCCGCACTTGCCGCAAGTGCAAAACCGCACTTGCCGCACCTGCCGCAAGTCCCCCTATACTTTCTATGGGGATTACCGCAACCGCGCTGCGAGTGCGGCGGCTGAGGTAGCGACTCGCAATGGCCTCGCGGCCATGGCTCGCGCTACACAGCGACTCGCAATGGATCCCCATACAAAGTATAGGGAGACTTGCGGCAGGTGCGGCGGCTGAGGTAGCGACTCGCAATGGCCTCACGGCCATTGCTTGCGCTACCTCAGCGGTAAATCGCTAAGTTTGTGGCCGAGCCTCTGGTTCTATTTCCGGCTAACGACTCGCAATGGCCGCTTCGCGGCCATTGCTCGCGCGTGGTGACGTCACATAGTGACAAAGCCACGGCGATTTCGGGGTCTGACACGATTTTGCCTACGGCAATTATATAGTAGATACAGATTTCAACTCTGACATCATTGAATCCTCCCATAACACATCATGAACATGTGGATTACTATTGGCTTTTTTGTTCATATAGCTATGAGTTTTGTATCTTGCTGGTCTGTATTTGGTGTATTCCTGAAGAACAGGCTGGGCCAACCTTGAAGCGCGTTGAAATAAACACCACTTCAACCAAGAATTTGGTCCATCTTCACTTTTATACAGCAATGCGGATCATACTCATTTTCTGTCTTTGTGATCCTTGGCGTTTTCTTCAGGAATATAGACCACACTTGACAACTGTGATGCAACTGGTTTTATTTGCTTTTCATGGAAAAAAATATACTGTATACAAACAATATAAATAAATATCCAATACTGCCTGACAGCTAACTACACATATAATTGCCCATTCAGGGTAGCCTGGTAACGCACACAGCATCCCACACAAAACAGATACTTGGCTCTCTGTGCTCCGGGAAATCTGCTGAGAGTAATCACATTGTGAACTCTGCCCTTTTATACCATACGCCAGCATTGCAGGTGATTAGCCACAATTATACTGAAAACCTGGAGAGACTAAATGGAACAAGGAAAGGCACAGTTCTCTTGCTGCCAAACTCCCATCATTTAAATGGTACACAACAGGAGCCTAGGTGAAATGTACATACCATCAAACATATTACTCCTGGTGCTATACTTTCCAAAGCTATGTATTTTTTTCGGAAGATCATTTTCTACTTATCTCACTCTTAGGTGTTTTATGTGCGGCTCACCCTGTGCACTGACCTTCCCTTATCCAGCTAATGGCAGCTCTTTAAAATAAATAAAAATAAATAATTAAAATGTTAATTCTATACCTTACAGAAATGTCATTTCAAGCTCATGTTTTTTTCTAATCTCCTAATTTTCAGCACAAAACCAGGAGAAAAAGATCAAATTGTAGTGGAAATGAAGCCTGAGTCACCGGCTGAGGAATCTGTCCTTCTCCCAGGAGCACAAGACAAGAAGCAGACAGCGGACCAGGTGAGTGACAGGCACCCAACACTACAAACATGGTACAGATATATAATCACTCCAGTAAACACAGGTCAAGCCTTACAAAGACAGCCGTAGAGTCTATCACAAGGCCAGCAAAGTTATAGTAGAGTCGGCAAACTACCCCAATTGTCCGTCCTCTTAGAGGTTAAAGCTTTATTTTGAGTTCCCATTTTCTCCCCTCCATGAACTAGTCATATTATAAACTGCATCTACAGATACTTGAACAAAAAGGTTTCCAAGGCTCTAATCTTCAAACTTTTTTTAATTGCGGCATATTAAAAGCTCACCAAAATGATGGCTTTGGCGATGACTAGGCTTCAAAAAGGCCCTTTCCCAGGCCAAAATTTAATGTGAGAAATTAGGATCAACAGTAGTAATATTTTTCTTCTCCGACAGATGATATTAGGGGAGAAAAAGGTCAGATCTGTTGAGCTGTCATCTATTGAAATTCATCTCTGATAGAAAACACAGGAGTGCTCAACTGAGTCTTATTATGCGCGTAGGGAGCCTTATCATGCGTAGGGAGCCTTACATGGAGGAGAGCAATGCTATGTGTAGGGAGACTTACATAAGTGAGAGCAATACTATGCGTTGGGAGCCTTTCTATGCATAGGGGGCATCACTGTGTAGGGAGCGTTACTATGCGTAGGGTAGTCGGGAGAGAGTGTTCAGCTTAGTTCTAAACAGAGGAGAGTGACATCAAATAATAAAAGACTACTATCTCACATGGCAAATTCCCCTTACCCTGTTGCCTCTCACTGTTTTTGTTACTGAGTTGTAGCAATGCGTGCCCAGTTAGCCACATGACCACTGCAGCCCATCACCAGCAGTGATTGGTTAAAATTTTTAAATAAATAATAAGCAAATTAATTCCCTTCTTCTGATTTACATGTATTTATTCAGCGCAAATGAAATGTGAACATATTAAAACTTAAAGGACTTGTTCAGGACATAATAATTGATGACCATCTGAGTATAGATCATCAATATGACATCAGTCAGGATCTTGCTCTCAGAGCACCTCCACTAATCAGCTGAAATCTGCACTGACAATGGCTGGGTATAAGCAATGTCTGGGGTGAAATACAGCAGCTTATGTATTTCCACCCTTTAGTAACTGACTATAATGGCTAATGATGTGTTTAATTCTTCTCTTTCAAGGAAAAGTATATGGACCTAAGAAACTGAGTAGCCTGAAACTAATGTCATCATAGCCTGGAATGACTATTGCGGGATCCATGTTTATCTGCAAATGTGGATGTTATGAAGACCGTCATTCCCCCAGAGACCTTCCCAACTAATCCACTGTCACCATGTAACTGATGGCAAAATCAAACACTTTGCCTAAAACCGTCTGCTGCAACTGGACATGATCTGCGGACAGAATGATGATCCTTGGTTTCCATCCGGCCATATGGATTCTCTTAAATCTGTCTCTTTATAACGAGATCAGGATAAATCAGTATAAATATGATGCAGGCTTTCCCTGAGGCTCTGCATTTTGTCATGTACAACGGAGTAATGGGCACATGTTGAGTCAGGTAGTCCAGTGGTGGCCGCCTGAGGGTGATGCCATGCTCCCGCTCAATGATTCACTTCTAGGTAAACCTTAGCTTATTGTGTTCTGACAATGTTTTATGTTGACACATTCAAAAGATTTTAGGAAATTAAAATCTTAGAAAAACTAATTTATATTTTTGTGCCTCTCAGACTAATACACAATGCAAAATGACTGTATGTTTACTTGGCCGTACCTGAGAGGGTTATCTAAACTATGTGCTTTTTTTATTTTTATTCCTATCAGAAGGTCAAAAATAGATTCTGGCAAAAAGTAGGCAAACCTCCCAAATCTATTCTATTGCTGGAATCAATAATAAAAAAATTATCAACAGGAAAATCCTAATAGAGCATAATCCCTAAAGTATGTGGGATATAGATGGGCAAATGTTTGATTGAATGGAGACACCTTATGACATTAACTATATATGTAACCAACCAATATGGAGACAGAGGTTCAGCTCTCACAAGGGGCTCGGTGTCTGCGATGTACATAATGGTGGGATTGACACTGTTCTACAAATATAATGATTGCTTATTTTTCTGAGACTGCAGCAAAGAATCTACAACCAAATGGCGAATATATATATTTTCAGAAGAACATTGAAGTTTCCTCTTGCCTGCAGCAGTGGTATGTGCACACCACGTCTTTTACTCTCAGGTTACTTCAACACATTTTTTAAGGAGTTTTTTTTGTCTTTTTTATTTTTTTATTTTTAGGTGTTTTTAAAAAAAGATGCCAGGTGTCCACTGTGTCTGTATTTTTGGGCTCTTATAGACTTCTTTCTGTAGTTTGTGACATCTTCCAAGCGGTAGTCGCTGGTTAATGGTCACTTATTTTAACCGTTAATGTGTCTTTTGAAACCTGAAGTGACCAAAAGACTGAACATATGAGCAGCAAGGTGTGTGGACAACATTCAGATGTAAAGTCTTTTGAGCGTTTCAGGGCGCTGTATCAGGCGGGTTCCAGAGATGACCTACCTGAACGACGTGGTGTGCACATACCCCTCCAGGTAACGTGGAGGAGACATTAGCACAGAGCTCGGCTCTGTCAGCATTAGTAAAGTCTATCACTGGTAACATGCACTGACAATCTGACAGCGGTCACTTCACCTTCTCATTCAGAATTTTAATATTGGCTGGAATTGATTGGCCATATCTATACACCCCAAACATTACATGTATACATAACACCTCAGGGCAGGTAGGGGCACTTTTCCATTTCCCTAGAAGAGCACATGACTATACAGGGTCTCTTCTACAGATGTTACTACTTTGTATCATGTTGAAAAAAAGTGTATACATATATATATAAATATAAATATATTATATATACTTATATATTTGCATTGGTTTGTGTGTACATTTGAGGAATCTAATATCGCTTTGCCTATGTTTTTTATGTATGTGAAAATAAAGAATTAAATCCTAGATTGGCTTTGTTTCTGCTGCAGCCCCCTTGTCATATACCAGCAACACGTATAGTAAACCTTGTGCCAAAGTAATTCTGTGAGGGTGCTTGCACACGGTCCGGAGGAGCTGCGTGTTGGATGCAGCTCCTCCGGACCTGAGTGAAGCCGCTGGTGGCCGCAGGGAGACCGCAGCCGCCCTGTGCTCACCATGTGCGGCAGGTGCAGGGCGGCTTCTTCCTGCAGTCACCCGATGTGAGCCACTTCCGACTCCGCAGCATGAAATGAACTTGCGGAGGAGCGGACTCCCGGCAACCCGCACCGCAGCTCCAAACACGCTGTGGGTGGGTTACGCATAGTGAGGATGGGATTTCTTGAAATCATATCCACTATGCTTATACTGTACTATGCAGCGTTTTGGAAGCAGCGGCAAGACGCTGCGTCAAAAACGCTGCGTACACTGATCGTGTGCAAGCACCATAAGGAATAAAGACAAATATATGGCTAATTGCAGTTAAAGAATCACCCATCGAGAGCACAGCTGCCTCTAAATGTGGTGGATTATTAAGGAGAGATCACAGAAGCGCTGACCAAGTGTTATACACAGTGCTACGGTCACAACTCTCTACAGGAAATAACAAAAACAAAATGTAACAAAAATGTATGAAACATAAGAAATAATGAAGAAAAACAGAAAGAATCCCCTTCTCCTCAAAATAAAACACAAACATACGGTAGTATTTATTTATATAGCGCCATTATATTCCATGGCGCTTTACATGCTAAAAGGGCAGACTAGGACAAGTAACATAGTAACAATACAAGTAACAATAAATGTTGACAATTCGGTTGTACAGATACAAGAGGGGAGAAATCCTGTCCGCGAAGGCTCACAGTCTACGAGGGGCGGGTGGGGATACAGTGGGAGGGGGAAATTCCAGTCGTGAGGCGGTGTGGTGGACCGGGTCTTATTGCAGGTGGTAAGCCTGAAGACCCACCTCTTCCGCCAAGCCTCTTTTGAAGGTTCCCAGGGTAGGAGAATGTCTGATGTGTTGGGGCAGAGAGTTCCAGAGTATAGGTGAAGCACGGGAGAAATCCTGTATGCGGTTGTGCGAAGAGGAGATGAGGGTGGAGTAGAGGAGAAGCTCTTGGGAGGATCGCAGGTTGCGTGATGGTAGGTATCGGGAGACCATGTCAGAGATGTATGGAGGGGACAGGTTGTGAATTTCTTTGTATGTCATGGTTAATGTTTTAAACTGGATCTCTGGGAAGTAGGGAGCCAGTGAAGGGCTTGGCAGAGGGGGGAAACAGGGGAGTAGCGGGGAGACAGATGGATTAGGCGGGCAGCGGAGTTCAATATAGATTGGAGAGGTGCAAGGGAGGTATTGGGGAGGCCGGTGAGCAGGAGGTTGCAGTAATCGAGGCAGGAGATGAAGAGAGCGTGAACAAGGGTTTTAGCAGTGTTGTGGTCAAGGAAAGTGCGAATCCTATAGATGTTCTAAGTGGGATTTCTTGCCTTATGGTGGGTTTACACGTCACGATATCGCTCCGATATCGTATACAATGGCGCGGGAGCGCGCATTTTGTGCCCGATTTTCCCAGGATCGCATCGGCGGTTTACACGTTGCGATATCGGGATACAACGTCCCTACGATGTGTACGCCCCCCGACCCAGGAACGACCATTTAACATGGGAGTGAATGGGTGACGTTGCACTACACATCGGAGTTGGGCTGTCACACAGGACGATCCAGCTCCAACCGGCATCCGATATCGGGCGGTTGAATAGCACGCTCATTCCACCCCCGATATTGGTTTGCCATCGTTCCTGCATCGCATTGTACGTTCACACCGTACAACTCACGAACGATATCGGGTCCAACGCATGAACCACGTGACTTTTGGTCGGAGTTGGACGCCGATATCGCAACGTGTAAACCCACCATTATAAATGGGGTTGGGACAATCAGTTGTGTTGTGCAGAAGTCTGGTGGATACACAGCTGATAGTCCTACTGAATAGACTGTTAGCTGCTTTTTTTCTTGCCATAATACAAATTCTAAGTAAAGAAAAATGAGTGGCCATCATTACTTTAAGAAATGAAGGTCAGTCAGTCCGAAAAATTGGGAAAAACTTTGAAAGTGTCCCCAAGTGCAGTTGCAAAAACCATCAAGCTACAAAGAAACTAGCTCACATGAGGACCGCCCAGGAAAGGAAGACCAAGAGTCACCTCTGCTGCGGAGGATAAGTTCATCCGAGTCACCAGCCTCAGAAATCGCAGGTTAACAGCTGCTCAGACTAGAGATCAGGTCAATGCCACGCAGAGTTCTAACAGCCGACACATCTCTACAACAACTGTTAAGAGGAGACTTTGTGCAGCAGGCCTTCATGGAAAAATAGCTGCTAGGAAACCACTGATAAGGACAGGCAACAAGTAGAAGAGACTTGTTTGGGCTAAAGAACACAAGGAATGGACATTAGACCAGTGGAGATCTGTGCTTTGGTCTGATGAGTCCAAATTTGAGACCATTGGTTCCAACCACCGTGTCTGTGTGGCGCAGAAAAGGTGAACGGATGGACTCTACATGCCTGGCTCCCACCGTGAAGCATGGAGGAGTAGATATGATGGTGATGGGGTGCTACGCCAGATGACCTGTCCTCCACAGTCACCAGACCTGAACCCAATCGAGATGGTTTGGGGTGAGATGGACTGCAGAGTGAAGGCAAAAGAGCCAACAGGTGCTAAGCATTTCAGGGAACTCTTTCAAGACTGTTGGAGGACCATTTCCGGTGACTCATCAAGAGTGTGCAAAGCAATAATCAAAGCAAAAGGTGGCTACTTTGAAAATATGTCTTATATTCTAGGTTCTTCAGTTGATTCACACCTTTTTGTTAAGTATATAATTCCACATGTGTTAATTCATAGTTTTGATGTATTCAGTGTGAATCTACAATTTTCACAGTCATGAAAATAAAGAAAACTCTTTGAACTTTTGGTCTGTACTGTATATACACATCAGTATGAGGGATATATACATGATTTGTAAGACTGACAGTGGTATAATAATATAGACCCCATTTCTCTTTTCCTTCACCAAATTTTGGGTGCGTCTTATGATTACCGTTTTTTTCGCTTCATATTTCCAGGTCAGTTGTATCGCATAATGAGCACTGTATAAACAAAATGCAATAAACAATGATAGAATAGCATTTTTGTATTTTCAGCAAATTTGCATCCCTCCACCTCCTATTTTAAATGTTATATGGCAAAATGAATGGTGTTACTGAAAACTAAAGCTTTTCCTGTAAAAGACAAGTCCGTGTATGTTTGTCGATGGGCAAAATTAAAGACTTTCTGGCTCTCACAGATGAAAAGGCTAAAACAAATTCCCTCGTGCACACTGTAAGGTTTCTCTGGTGAGTGGGGAGATCACGAATACACAAGTATGTGATTTACATACATGCATGTGCTGATTAAACACGCGTAGTCTGAATACAGGTGAATTGATTGAGGCCATTTCATGTCTAGTTGTATGCAATTTGTATACTTCCGGCTACATTACATTTGCTAACATGATCAGTCTATTCTTGCCACTGGCATTAAAAAATCCCAAGTGTGCAGTGCACGTATTGTGAGAATACATCTAGAGTGACTACAGACTTTTAAACCTGGAAAGCCTTTTAATTATAAAATTAAGCACTGTAGCCCAATCCTAACTAGAATCGGGCCACCATCTAGTATTACATAAAGAATCGGGTAGTCTAGAATCTATATATAGTTTATTTAGTAATAGTTAGGGGAGTGCGGTGAAATTAATTGTGTGTATACAGGTGGCTGAGTGGGTAGCAGAGTATACGGTGGCTCAGTGGGTAGCAGTGAGTGCTGGAGAGGACAGAGGGGGCACAGAGGCTGGAGGGCAGAGGACAGAGGGGGCACAGAGGCTGGAGGGCAGAGGACAGAGGGGGCACAGAGGCTGGAGGGAAGAGGACAGAGGGGGCACAGAGGCTGGAGGGCAGAGGACAGAGGGGGCACAGAGGCTGGAGGGCAGAGGACAGAGGGGGCACAGAGGCTGGAGGGCAGAGGACAGAGGGGGCACAGAGGCTGGAGGGCAGGGGACAGAGGGGGCACACAGGCTGGAGGGCAGGGGACAGAGGGGGCACACAGGCTGGAGGGCAGAGGACAGAGGGGGCACACAGGCTGGAGGGCAGAGGACAGAGGGGGCACACAGGCTGGAGGGCAGAGGACAGAGGGGGCACAGAGGCTGGAGGGCAGAGGACAGAGGGGGCACAGAGGCTGGAGGGCAGAGGACAGAGGGGGCACAGAGGCTGGAGGGCAGAGGACAGAGGGGGCACAGAGGCTGGAGGGCAGAGGACAGAGGGGGCACAGAGGCTGGAGGGCAGGGGACAGAGGGGGCACACAGGCTGGAGGGCAGGGGACAGAGGGGGCACACAGGCTGGAGGGCAGAGGACAGAGGGGGCACACAGGCTGGAGGGCAGAGGACAGAGGGGGCACACAGGCTGGAGGGCAGAGGACAGAGGGGGCACACAGGCTGGAGGGCAGAGGACAGAGGGGGCACACAGGCTGGAGGGCAGAGGACAGAGGGGGCACACAGGCTGGAGGGCAGAGGACAGAGGGGGCACACAGGCTGGAGGGCAGAGGACAGAGGGGGCACACAGGCTGGAGGGCAGAGGACAGAGGGGGCACACAGGCTGGAGGGCAGAGGACAGAGGGGGCAAACAGGCTGGAGGGCAGAGGACAGTGGACAGTGGGGGCACACAGGCTGGAGGGCAGAGGAGCGTGTGGGGCTGCAGACTCACCGCGGGCCGCGCGTCGGGTGTAGGAGGAGAGGAGGGGCGGGCAGAGGTGCAGGACAGGAAGTGCCGGCCTCCCTCCTCTCCAGGCGCGCGGCGGGGAGCACGGGTACCCCCAGGGTGTGTGTGGCCCCCCAAGGTGGCAGGCAATGGGCCCCCCCTGCCCCCCCGGTATGTTCGCTAGTGTCTGGAGGGCAGAGGGTGGAGGGGAGTGGCTGGAGGGCACACGGAACTTCCGATATCGGAACGTTCCTGTGCCGGTGCCTGTAGCCGGGCTGCGCGCGGCTACTCTGCACTGGCTGACGTCACCAGGCCAGGGTGAAGACCATCACGGAAGTACCCTTCGGGTTTTCCGGAAGTGGCCTTCGGCTTTTATATATTAGATACTCAGTGTCAGGATTGAACTCTGCTCTCTGCTTTCAGCAGTTATAGTATGAATATCACATAAGTGGCCATGTAATATTATATATTGTGATCATGTGACAGCTTTTCTTCTTGCTTCTCTGTTTTTCACTGAACATTGAGAGAATTGGGTAGAGCAACTCGTCAGCACCTGACTGTAAGGCAAGAAACACACAGTCCGAGTGACACGCGAGCTACTCAGACGAGTCTTGCATGACTAACCTGGCCTCCCCTGTCTGGGCGGGAGTGTGGAGCTGCAGAGAAACACAAGTAGCTGCCACTATGCCGTCCAGACAGGGGGAGACCATTCCAAGTTAGTTATGCAAGACTCGTCCGAGTAGCTTGCATGTCACTCACACTGTGTGTTTCCAGCCTAAGTGTGAAAATCGCATATGAATGTTTGGTCACATGATGAAAGCTCAGATCACTTGAGGGAGGGATGGGGGGGGGCGTAAAACTGAATTCTTGCTTCGGGTACCAGAAAACCTAGATCCTGCTCTGGCTCAGAGAATGGGGACGTGGGGACCTTGAAAATAGGCATGCATCTGATCTAATGTAAGAAGTATAACTTTTTCATAAGATGGGTTTTACTGAGCATATAGTCTCCAACTTGAAAGTTTTCTTTTGTAAGACCTTGTTTGAAAAGGGTCATACTGGATGCAGCAAAGAATTGTGAGTATTCTGTTTCTCTGGTGTGGGATAATACTGCTTCAAGCTGCTTTGGGGAATGTATTCTTGAACCAGCTACAGAACTGGGGCATTTGGGATTGTCTTGACATTTACCAATATGGTGCTATTTCCATAAACTGGTCACCCGAGCATTGGAGGGTGAAGAAGAGGAAATATTGGACTTATGATGCCAAGGTTTTTTGATACTCACAAGAGTATGGAGCCACCTAATAAGGTATAACAAAATAAAAAAAATGAAGACCAACAGTTCATAACATTTCATAGCCCCTAATATAGCGGGACGGTGCAGGACATGTCAGAAGTGTAGCACAGACTACATGCAACTGCTTTGCTATGATGCAGATGTTTAAGGCCTGCTTTCAAGCTATCAAGCTTCTAAGCAGTATTAGAAAACCTATGTACTGCCAAAAGCATCAAAAAGTAGGTTCAGCAAGAGGTAAAAAGTAGTTAGATTACCTCCAGAACAGAACGACCCCTTAAATGAAGCAAACCATTCAGATCAGCTAGTACACAGCTCCTACCTGAACAAGGTTCTGCTTTGTAAAGGAACGACCATCTCTTCTTACCTCTCCATCCCCCCACACACACACCCCCAAGTAGAGGGCTCACACATAGAAATGGATCAGGAAAAGTCCAATGTTAAAGATTTTCTTTTCTAGCTGAAAGATACTTTTCATTTACTATATTTCAAATAAACGTGTATATTTTCCCGACACATCCAGCATTCTTTTCAAGTCTAAAATACGACACTAGTGTACTCCATCCCATTCACATGTAGAAGATCTCTGTAGCGGAGCTCAATCTTCAGTAACAAGAATAGGACTGGTTCTAAGACAGGAGACATCTTTCCCACAAAAGAAATCCTTTGGGAAATTATTCCAAACTATACTGGAAGCTATACCCACCACTACTGTATTAAGGGGAACCAACCACCGGGATTTAACCACCTGTAAATCAGTGCAGCAGGTGATTGACGTGTGCAGCATGACATCACTATTTGGGATTTTTTTTTTTCCTCCCCTGTGGGCTTGTCTTTCTGCTGTAAACCAAACCCCTCCCCATCCCTCTCATCAATACTCATCTGGGAGGGGGGAGGCAGTTAAGAGCAGAAAGATAAGCCAATGGGGGAGGTATAAAAGAAAAAAAAACAAATATTGATGTCATGCTGCACACGTCACTCGCCCGCTGCACTGATTTACAGGTGGTTAATTCCTGGTGGTTGCTTCCCTTTAATTGGCTAGCTTTTGGACTAAGACAAAGGATAATATATATATATATATATATATATGCATCTCTATGAACTTATATGTATGGATTACTGAATAAAGATTAAAAAAGCATATGAAACAAGAATTTTTGGAGTTTCCTTTTTTGGATTACCAAATAATCAAATTTGGTGTGCCAGGGTCTCTGCTATTTATTGACTCCTTTTTCCTTGAGCACCCAACTATACAGTGTGCCGGGCCGTCTTTACATTAAGACAAGGTTTAATGGCACCTCTGGCAGGTGTCTATCCTTTAAGCATAGGAAGGCACAACAGATTGGAATTCAGTGACTGCCGTAAAAGCATTACTCAAGCGTGTTTTCTTTATTTCTCCGCTGTAGTGGTGCTTTAAATGTAAGTCCTTTGTCTTTTACTCACCTGCTGCCATCTTCATCTTTTTGCAGTGTTGCTTTGTGTCTGGCTTTGGGGATTTCTGACCTACTGGCAGCTCCAGTATTTCATGGAAAGCCCCAGAGGTCACAACTCAATACATTTCTATAGGAGCCTCATTCTGGCCTTGTTCTGGCCTCATAGAGATGTGTTGGGAGCTTGTAATGTAATGTGTGGCCAGTTAGAAGTTACAGGCACAAGATGGCGCCGCGCGGGACTAGAGTGGAGTCTGTAAATGGTGAAGATTGTGGCATGTGAGTATAATACCAGGGAAAGAGGGCTTACATTTAAAGCACCACTGCAGCCCCTGAAAAAAAAACCTGAAAGTGAATCTTTAAAGGATGCCTAGCTTTTTATTTTGTTAAATAAAAAGCCTAAAAAAGTGCCCAGGCTTCATTGTTTACTTCTTCTGTCCCTTACTGACTGCTTTTGCTTACTTCCCACCTTTCCAGTTCCGTGTGCCCTATTGCCTCTGTTCACCTATTTTCTGTACTGGCTCTTTTTCATAAATTAGATATATTAGAGCAATCTGTTCGTGTTCCACCAATCTCCTACAGAATACCTGTCCTCTCTATCATAGTCATCTCATAATGTCCAATAAAATCATTCTTTCAAACCCCTTGACATTTTTACTCACTTGTATGGTCCAATAAAGTTCAACAGCACTTTACAGATATCATCGCCATTCCCATTGGGGCTCACAAGCTGCTGTTCACATAAATCGGGTTCCTGTCTTTGATGCAAGTTCAGTAGCCAAGCCTGCATCTTTCCCTGCAGCTATTGCCAGTGTTTTTTTATCTTTGTTCTTTTTTATTGAAGTTTTTCAAATTTTACATAGTTGAAATGGTACCATAACAGAACAGATCGGTTATCAAGACATTTCTTCAGAACGATCGCAGCCTACACAACACCCCCACCTTTCTTCCTCCCCCACCCTTTTCTGATTGGCACCCTGTAGCGCGTCTGGATCAAGTTTTACTCATCATTTCTGCCCCACGCTATGTACCTATTGTCCCCCACAGGGGTCCAGATTATTGTTGTTTATGAGCTCATGCTTAGATATCCAAAAGTTTTAACTTCCCCTGGTCGCCCCGTAGGTCCGGGGTTTGGTACCTCTTTGTTTGGGTGAACGGTAGAACCACATTTCTAATTCTCTCGTGGTCACACATATTCACCAAGAATGCCCTCCATTTATTGAAAAACCTTTTGATCAATTTGGATTTACATCTCGATGCTTCAAGTTGTTCCAGTTGGAGGAGCTGGTTTATGTCATGCAATAACTTGTGATTCGCGAGATGTGGGCCCCCTATTTAAAATATGTCTCAGGATGGACCTCTTTGCCGGGATCACTACATTATGTATCAAGGTACTATCTCTGCCTGGTGAGCCATCCCCTCCATCTTTCCTCCCAGGCAGTGGAAGATCCAAAGTTTGTGGTGTAGTTTCCAACCTGTCTTTGTCATTTTTGGCATCAGCAAGTCACTTCCCTCCAAAATGTCTGTGATTCCCCGTATTCCCATAACCCGTGGAATAGGTCAGTTGGGGATAGTTTGCACTTTGGTCATTCATGTGGCTTTGTGGGGTCGTTTGTTTGGGTTTTGAAGTTGAAACCATATATGGCCCTATGTATTATGTAATATTGAGTGTCCCTCCATGTTTCATTCACTACGCTTTTCTTAAATGCACCCCAACCCTGAAGGATTGTGTCTGCAATGTCTGAATCTTTCAATCGATGGGCCTAGCTTTAAAAGATTCATATTGGGGTCTCACCCAGCAGGAGATCTCTCAAAGAGCCATAGATGTGATACATTCACATTACTCATCTCACACTCAATAAATTCATCAAACACATTCCTCTGAAGTTCTTTGGAGATGTCAGATAGGTTTACCTTTATTGAGTGTTTCATCTGCACGTATTGTAGCATTTGCACCCCCCTGAGCTGGAATGTCTCCACAATTTCCTGTTCATACATCCACCTTATTTCCGCTACGATCATTATGTCTCTCATCTGGCTTATCCCTTTGGTGAATGGAGGGATAAACAGCTTGTTTTTTCTGCCTGTTCAGAAACCCGGGTGGGCCCATGGATCTAGGTATTTGGAGACCCTCCATGTAAGCCCGAGTTTGATCCTGGCCTTTTTACCTCTCCATAGGAACCTTGTAAAGGCTCTATTCAGTCTACCTATGTTGTTTCGTCTGAGCAACAAGGGTATTGTCTGTAAGGGGTATAATAGTTTGGAGAAGCTCATCATCTTTATCAGGTGGCTCCTGGCTAGTAAGGGCAGTGGTAGGTTTTGCCATCTGCTTAGCGGCTGCTCCATTTTCCAAAACAATGGTGTGTTGTTTAGGTTATAGGTTGCCGCTGTTCGCCCCTGGAGTACCCCTAAATATTTGATGTACTTCTGATCCACTGGAATACCAGACAGATTAAACCGCACACATTTGTATGTTTCTTTACCTGCCTTCAGAAATAATATCTCTCACTTTTCTTAGTTTCATTTAAATCCTGAGAACCCACTAAATGACTTTGTATTGTTGGTGAGTGACCTGAGTTGTGTACTGATAGGAAATTAAGTCAGCCCTTTTGGCAGATGACATTGTCAAACTCCTTATTATCCCTTCATGGCTATCCCTTGATTTCAGGTATTAAGATAGGGGTTCTATGGCCAAGTTGAACAGCAATCGCACCTGGTGCCCTTCAGTGGGAACACGTCGGATAGGAAGCCCGGTGTGCTTACCCTTGCTTGGGGGTTAAAGTACAGAACCTGAATAAACCTCTGCATCCCTCTCTTGAGAACCACTGCGTCACAGACTTTTTCCAGCCATGGCTACCTCACGTTGTCAAATGCTTTCTCTGTGTCTAGAGTGACCATGGCTGGGTGTCCATTCCGGGACCGCTGCTCCTGTCTCACTATATCAATGGTCAGCATGGCCTTCCTAACATTAGTCACTGCCGAGTGGCCCTTTATGAAACAGGCTGATTTCTCCATGTCAAGTCAAAGTAGAATTCCTGCTAGGTCATCCGCCATTATCTTTGCCATAAGTTTTAGATCTTGGTTTATCAGAGAAATTGGTTGATAGTTTGACGGATCATCTAGGTTTCTATCTCCCTTAGATAGTAGCCTAATGTACGCAGTGTTCATCTGCTGGGAAACCATGTCACCGTTCATCATTCCATTCAACGTATCAGCTAAGACTGGCGACACCTGGTCTTTTAGGACTTAGAAAAGGACCAGAACCTGATGGTTTCATGGGGAATTTTTCAATTGTGTAAGTACTCTATTGCTCTGCATACCTCCTCTGCTTGTATTTACGCATTCAAGACAGCTAGTTCCTGATCTGTTAGTTTCGGTATCATATATTTCTCCAACCAGTCACCCCCTGTTGTCCTGTTGGCCAATGTGAAGCCATAAAGGCCCCTGTAGTACTCACCTAGTACCCTACTAATTTCCCTGGAATCGGAAGTGAGTCCTCATACTTTTTTCTTTAACTATGGTATCAAAGTCAGCGGTCTTCTACCCCTGGCCAAGTTGGCGAGCAGCCTCCCTGCTTTGTTACCATATTTGTGGAGGCCTGCTTCTTTTTGAGCCCATCTCATTCGCTCTACTTTGTGTGGAATCAAAACACATATTTGACTCCTGGGCACTTTCCTTTTGATTGTGGAGAGCCGTCAGCTAAAAAGATCATGTAGGCCTCTCTCACCCTCTCACTTGCTTGATTGTAATGCTCGTGAGCCTATCAGTCACCCCCTCATATACTATTTTGGGAGACAGGCACACTCAGAACCGATTTTGCTATGTTTCCCATTGGTAATTTCAAATTCGTTCCACCATTCTCCCAGTATTTTGTGGAATTTTTGTCGGGAATCTCCACAAAATGTCAGTCCCTTTCGGCATTCTATTGTGAATTGTCACACTCACCGGGTTGTGGTCAGAGATGATACACTCCTCAATCACACTTTCACCCATCTTTACAAGCAAGGGATCACTCGCCCATATCCGGTCTATCCTGGACAAGCTGTCATGGGGGTGTGAATAGTGTGAAAAATCCCCACAGTACAGTGTTTTATCCTCCAGACATCAGTGAGTCCTGCAGCATTCCAGAGCGTTGTGGATCATGGCCTCTAGGGTGGCTAGACATTGCGATCCCCTGAGTTCCACTTTTTGTATTCGTGTTGGTTTGGGACCCTACTGAAGTCTCCTCCCACTATGATATGTGGTTCTTTGTCATTCAGAATCTTGCCCTCCAGCTGGTGCAAAATTTCTCAGCATTCATAATACCTATGCCCTGAATGTAGACTAAGTGTCCCAAACAGGCCTTCGAGCACTAGATGATTTCACCTGCCTGCATTATCATCCTTCTGTAATTTTATATTATGCACCAGGTGCTTATTAATTAGAATCAGTGTGCATGCTTTTCTGCCCTGAGCCGGTGAACTGTAGACTGCACCTACCCACGTCTTACACATCCTAAATAATTCTGCCCTTGCAAGATGGGAGTCTTGTATTAGAGCCACCTCAGCCCCCAATCTCTTTAGGTGGCGTAGTACCATTGACCTCTTTCCAGGTGATCGTAAACCCATTGCATTCCAAGATACAATTCTAACCATTATCCCAAGGAAAGTTGACTTCACTGGTAGTGTCCCAGAGCACCCCCTTCCGCCTAGGCCAATGTCACGCTGGGAGCGGGAGAGACACTCAGCGTAGGATAACGACGGGGGGGGGGGAATAAGGAGTCCCTAAAGCTATGGGCACAAGAGGGAGAGGGTGACCCCTAGTCTTACTGGGGCTGACCCTGTCTGCCCTGACGTCCCTATACAGTTTCCTCAACTGTTGCCGACCACGAACCTCGTCCCTCTCTGATCCTAGCACTACCTTATCTAAGGATCAGATGGAGAGGTTCACTAGACCCCTCCACTAACAACTAAAGACAAACACAAGGAAAAACAGACAATGGGGAAAGAAAACACTTATCTTGCAGCAGAGCACAGCAACCTCCACAACCTCAGCTTCTGCTGGAGCAAGGATAATGAGTGCCCAAGGAAATATCACCTGCACCGAGGGAGGGCAATGAAACTCCTTATAAAGGTGGGAAGAACCTGCTGGGTCCTAGTGACCCAGAATACTGGTGTAGAAACCAGACCGAGCACAAGACCTTCCCAGCCGTCTCCCCATGATAGGGAGATCTTATCATACCTTCTCTCTATCTACACAGAAGGTAAATGCCCCTGAAAGACGGACCGTCCTCAAACATTATGGCTGATTGGCCAAACGCTGGGACCGTCTGCGCGTGGCCTCTACCCTGTCATCCGTGCCACCCGTGACAGCCAATCAGAGGAGCAGAGTAGGTAGCTAAAAAAGTAAATTCCCACCCTCAAAACAAATAGATGGACAATAGGTATCCCCTACCATCCTGCCTGTGTCTGATACCATTTTGCACATACATGTCCATGACTTCCTATATCCCGATCTCAGTTTACTTCCTTAGTGGCCCCCCTTGCATACGTCGAGCTGTGCAACACCCCAACCCACCGATCTCCTCCACCGAATTTCCTCTGAGGACCAAGAGAGAACAAAACAAAAAAAAAAGAAAAGGAGGGGGGAAGCAAACCCCATATCTCCACCAAAATGTCTGATTCCAACTCAGTACGGAAAGTCACCTGCATTAGACTGCTGCGGGCCTCTTCTCCAGATACCAGGCAACTAGGATCCCATGTTACACTCTCACTTGTGGTACTCTTTCTCCTCGACTCCCTTGGTACTCTTGTCTGGGGTTAGGTTCACATTGTTGCTTGGGGTTTCTTGGTCCTGTAGGCTGGTCTGATCTGCCAAGCTCCCTCGGTGAATGCTATGTTTATTCCGATGCGCTCGGTGGTCCATAGCCGGGCGTTGCTCCATTCCTCGCTGTAGGGCTTTTGACTCGATTTTGTATCACCTTTTGTGTGTCTCTTGTCCTTTCCATCCCCAGGCAATGCCCAACCTTTTGGTGGTCTTATTGAAATTGACTGATCTGTCTTGGCTCCGCACTTTAAGGGTTGCCGGGTATAGTATTCGGAACTTTACTGTCTTCTGTTGTAGCGCCATGCAGATATTGCTGAACGCCCTTCTCTCTGGTGACTTCAGCCGAATAGTGGTTAAAAACAGACGACAGCCACTAAAACTCAGGGGCCACAAAATACTGGTCTTTAAACACTCGTAGAAGTGCATCTTTATGCTTATAATCCAAGTATTTTACAATGGGTGGCATTGTTGGCAATGGGATTTCTGTCTCAGTGCATGGTGGGACGATTTTTCTGTGTGCATCTCTAACAGGGCCTAGTCTGTGCGCTCTCTCCATCCTGCACCTGTGTCTCAAGCCCAGAGCCTGGGGAACCTCTGATCCCCAAATGTCGTCCAAATGGCTTGTAGGTACCCTTTCGAGGAGACCCACCAGATGTAGATTGTTGTGCTTCGATTGGTTCTCTAGATCATCCATTTTAATTTTGACAAACTGACTGCCTAGTAACTTCATCTAGACAGCTTTGTAAAGAAGATAATATATCCTGAGATCCTTTGTTCTGCCTCCTTAATGCGTGATTTGTGTGCATCAAGCATGCCTTCTATTTTGGACAAAGAGCTTTTAATTAGGTCAGCAATCAGTGCCTTTATGTCGCTCAAGATATGGGGTGGCTACTTTGCTGGACAAACGCCGATAGTCAATTGTATGCTTTGGATCATGTCTGCCTAATGGGGATTTATAGCCTGCTGTTCTTATTCGGGTTCTCCTTCTTTCTTCATGGCTTCTCTCTCTGTATGGTGCTCTCCTCTCTCCCTTGCTGGTGTGGTCTTGTGTGTAGGAGAGGGAGTGATGCAGAGGCGGACCTACCGCCCGTGCAGCCCGTTCATTGAACCGGGGCCACGAGGGAGAGGGGGCCCCCAGGCTCCAGCACCGCATGGCTAATTTAACTATGCAAATTAGCCATGTGGAGCGGAGCCTAGGCGCAAGGAAAGAGAGCAGCAGGAGCGGGTCCAGTGAGTGCGCAGCCGCGGGCTAGAGGAGCTCGGAGCACCGGTGCGGTGCCGGTGTGAAGTAGAGGAGCCATCCCTGAGATCAGCGTCAGTGCTGCGCTGCTGCTGAAGGAGAGGAGGAGGACTGTCACTGGCCGGAGGTGCGGTGCATGTGGCGCCGGGAGGTGGCTGCAGCTGCAGCGTCAGTGTGTGACGTCAATGTGTGCCCCATAACTACTGTGAGATGTAAATGCTGCAGCTGAAATGTGTGGATGGATCCTCTTGGATTGGCCTGCCCTGCCTTGCTCTAGGTAAGAGCACCAGAGCTGAGCAGGACTGAAGAGGGACCGGGATCAAGGCAGGCATGATTTTGTGGGGCTCCTGGGGGAGAAGCAGGGCTTTGGCAGTAGTCTTATCATGAATGGGTGGCCCCTGGCCTGGGGAGAAGCATGGCCTGGCTGCTCATGAATGGAGGGGCGGGGGACGCTGTCCTGGGGAGAAGCATGGCAATGATTGCTCATGAATGTGGAGGGCCCCTGGCCTGGGGAGAGCAGGCTGTCATGAATGGGGAGGGGGGGGCCCTGGGAGCTTGGTGCTGTCACAAATGGGGATGGGCAATGCAAGAGAGGCATTGGCTATCTGGACTGTATGAAATACTGGGACTGGGGGCGCATAAACGAGGCAGCCTAGGTATATATAGAGAAGCTTGGGCTATATAATAAATACTCATACTGGAGGCTATGCTGCTATATATCATTGATGATTTTAGGCTTGCTGGCTGTATATAAATGAAGGCTGTCTGACATATATATAATGAGGTACCAATAATTGAGGCATGCTGTTATATAGTCAATAATTGGAGCATTGACTGTAAAATCATTAAGGGTGGCTGCAGAATTATCTGAGGCTGATAATTGTATATTCCGGAGGTGTGCCTAAGATATTCTTATACTAAGCTATGCGGACTGATAAATGAGTGCTGCATTTATATTTGCACCATTACGCAAATGAGGAACCCTAAATATAAACTGAAAACATGCAGCTCATATTATGTTCCTTAGAATGCTGGCTTTATGTGCACCTGTAGCACGGAATTTCAAAACCATACAGCTTGCTGAAAACTCAGCTCATATTGTGCAGATGTGCTGTGTTACAACCAATACGAAAATACGCATCGTGTGAACGGGACCTAACTTTGTTGCCCTATAAGGGGCAGGGGGATGCCCAAAATATTTCTTACACAGGGGCCCACTACAGTCTGTGTCCTCCCCTGGAATGATGTGATCTCAATGTGGACCGCCTGCTGTTGGCCCTGTGTGGATCAGGCCCTTTCTGGCTTCGGTGTCCCCTTTCTCCATCCTCCCCCTCCATCTTTACTACACTGGGGCTGAAGCCCTTTGGGACAAGTACTGTGTTGTGGATCTGTGTCCCCCACTGCTGCCGCTTTCACGCTGTCTCTGGCGATGTTTGCAGATAAGCAGAGCTTTCCCCTCTTGTAGCCCCATTACCCTCTCCACCTCCAATGTTTCTCCGCCATCCTGTGGGCTCCTCCAGCTGCTGCTGCTCTCGTGGCTTCGCAGCAGGTAGCACTCCATTGACCCTGACTGCCGCTGCCTTCCTCACTTCCTGATGGCCTGCGGTGTCAGTGAGGGGTTGTTTTTGTGTCAGGTGACCGCGGCAGCTACTTCACCGCGTGTCCACCCTGGCCTGGGCTGGAACCGGAAGTCCGATATTGCCAGTGTTACACAGCAATCACCTGCCTCTTACAACAGCGTGTAGAGCCATTCTGCAGCGTATAAAACATATAGACCTTGGAATTGCCATTCCACACACTATCTTCCACTCCACCAGGGGTTTAACTACAACAGGTGCAGGGGTTACAATCGCCCCTGGGCCTTGGAACCTGGTGGGCCCCAAAAGTCTTTTTGGCCTGTAGAAAAACACTAATGATATTAAACATTTGCAATAATTGTGGGGCTCATTGGAGCTTTTGCATCAAGGCCCATGATTCAAGTTATGCCATCTGCCTCACCACATTGTGATTGCGGATTGCTTCTGTGTTCCTGTGACAGCCAATGTCTTTCATGGCAGTGACGACCAGCCTGCAACTGGCATTCAAAGGAGACTTAAAATAAGTGCTCACACAGGTAAATTAGGATTGCTGCCTAATTATCTGAAATTTATATTGCAGACATACAGTAAAGAACAAAAGTTTGGACACACCTTCTCATTCAAAGAGTTTTTTCTTTATTTTCATGACTATGAAAATTGTAGATTTACACTGAAGGCATCAAAACTATGAATTAACACATGTGGAATTATATACTTCACAAAAAAGTGTGAAACCACTGAAAATATGTCTTATATTCTAGGTTTCTTCAAAGTAGCCACCTTTTGTTTTGATTACTGCTTTGCACACTCTTGGCATTCTCTTGATGAGCTTCAAGAGGTAGTCACCGGAAATGGTTTTCACTTCACAGGTGTGCCCTGTCAGGTTTAATAAGTGGGATTTCTTGCCTTATAAATGGGGTTGGGTCCATCAGTTGTGTTGTGCAGAGGTCTGGTGGAGACACAGCTGATAGTCCTACTGAATAGACTGTTAGAATTTGTATTATGGCAAGAAAAAAGCAGCTAAGAAAAATGAGTGTCCATCATTACTTTAAGAAGTGAAGGTCAGTCAGTCCGAAAAATTGGGAAAACTTTGAAACTGTCCCCAAGTGCAGTTGCAAAAACCATCTAGCGCTACAAAGAAACTGGTTCACATGAGGATCGCCCCAGGAAAGGAAGACCAAGAGTCACCTTTGCTGCGGAGGATAAGTTCATCCGAGTCACCAGCCTCAGAAATCATAGGTTAACAGCAGCTCAGATTAGAGACCAGGTCAATGCCACACACAGTTCAAGCAGCAGACACATCTCTACAACAACTGTTACAGAAGAGAAAAAAACTGCACAGCACTCACAGACAATGTGAACTGGTGCCAGCAGGGATGCTGGGTTAAACTACTAGAAAACAATTCCTTGCAGCCCTCAGCTACTACCAGTGATGTACATATGCTAACAAGCTATATATATATGAGAAAAAAATTAAGAATTGAGTTTTTTGAAAAAACATAAGTTTTTATTTTTTTTTTTTTTAAATCTGAAGTTCTTAGTACACACATTGTCGCAGTCGATGAGCAAGCAGACATTGGCCAAAGTGACTTCAGGTCCGATGAGTCCTAACGCTGACACCCAAGTCCTCCTTGTCCACCCTACCCCACTACTAAGTGGGTGGACACCATCTAGACCCTAGATCACCTGTGGTCAATGAGGGTGCACATTGCAGTAATGGAGCCAGCCACTCCACACGATACAAAAGAGAAAAAAAACTGCACAGCACTCACAGACAATGTGAACTGGTGCCAGCATGGATGCTGGGTTAAACTACTAGAAAAAACCTTGCAGCACTCAGCTACTACCAGTGATGTACATATGCTAACAAGCTATATATAAATGACAAAAAATTTAAAAACTTACGTTTTTTCAAAAGACTCAATTCTTATTATTATTATTTTTTTTTTTTAAATCTGAAGTTCTTAGTACACACATTGGCCAATGTCTGCTTGCTCATCGACTGCGACAAAGTGACTTCAGGTCCGATGAGTCCTGAGGACACAGTTGTTTCACACTTTTTTGTTAAGTATATAATTCCATATGTGTTAATTCATAGTTTTGATGCTTTCAGTGTGAATCTACAATTTTCACAGTCATGAAAATAAAGAAAACTCTTTGAATGAGAAGGTGAGAAGGTGTGTCCAAACTTTTGGTCTGTACTGCATATACAGTGCCTTGTGAAAATATTTGGCCCACTTGAACTTTTCAACCTTTTGCCACATTTCAGGCTTCAAACATAAAGATATAAATTCTAATTTTTTTGTGAAGAATCAACAAGTGGGACACGATCGTGAAGTGGAACGAAATTTATTGGATATTCTAAACTTTTTTAACAAATAAAAAACTGAAAAGTTCGGTGTGCAATAATATTCTGCCTCCTTGAGTTAATACTTTGTAGCGCCACCTTTTACTGCGATTACAGCAGCAAGTTGCTTGGGGTATGTCTCTATCAGTTTAGTACATCGAGAGACTGAAATTCTTGCCCATTCTTTCTTACTGAGCTCCAGCTGTTTTGCGAGGTTGGATGGAGAGCGTTTGTGAACAGCAGTTTTCAGCTCTTTCCACAGATTCTTGATTGGATTCAGGTCTGGACTTTGACTTGGCCATTCTAACACCTGGATACGTTTATTTCTGAACCATTCCAGTGTAGATTTTGGTTTATGTTTGGGATCATTGTCTTGCTGAAAGATAAATCTCCGTCCCGGTCTCAGGTCTTTTGCACACTCAATTTTAACCATCTTCCCTGTCCCTGCTGAAGAAAAGCACTATTTCCCTGAGGAAGCCGCACGTGCAGCGGTGATACGCGTGGGGTCCTCCCACTCCCCCCCGTTTTTTGACCCGTCCGGGATACCATAGGGCTAAGAGAAAGAACCTTGGATAAAACAGGATTTACTACCAGGGCTAGGTAATGCAACCTATGTAGGGTACTTATCTGGGCCATATAATCAAGTGGATCAGGACTGGTTCTTAATTGATAGTGCACCTCTGAGCAGGTGACTATATAATCTTGTGAACTGACATTTAATTTTTGGGCTCTTGTGTACTAAGTTCTTGCATACACTGTTGCATTGCTAGAGAATCATTAACCCTTAGGCTATAAACTATATAGTATACCCTGGATTATTTGCAAATTGGCGGGTTAATTCGGGGGGTCGGTGTGTGTGTTTCTTGCATGTCTTGCACACCATGCATTTTAAATGTTTTTAAATTTTGCTCTTTGTATGTGGATTTATAAAATAAAGATTATTTTTTGTATATTGATTCAGGTGATCCTTTCTCATACACACTGTCTTTTTCTTACAACACGTGCTGAAGAAAAGCAGGCCCAAACCATGATGCTGCCACCACCATGTTTGACAGTGGGGATGGTGTTTTGAGAGTGATGAGATGTGTTGCTTTTACGCCAAACATATCGTTTTGCATTGTGGCCAAAAAGTTCACTTTTGGTTTCATCTTACCAGAGCACCTTATTCCACATGATTGGTGTCTCCCAGGTGGCTTGTGGCAAACTTCAAACGAGACTTTTTATGGATATCGTTGAGAAATGGCTTTCTTCTTGCCACTCTTCCATAAAGGCCAGATTTGTGCAGTGTATGACTGATTGTTGTCCTATGGACAGACTCTCCCACCTCAGCTGTAGATCTCTGCAGTTCATCCAGACTTTTGGCTGCATCTCTGATCAGTCTTCTTGTTCGAGATGAAAGTTTAAAGGGACGGTCGGGTCTTGGTACATTTGCAGTGGTCTGATCCTCCTTCCATTTCAATATGATCGCTTGCACAGTGCTCCTTGAGATGTTTAAAACTTGGGAAATCTTTTTGTATCCAAATCCGGCTTTAAACTTTGCCACAACAGTATCTCGGACCTACCTGGTGTGTTCCTTGGTCTTCATGATGCTCTCTGCACTTGAAACCAAATCCTGAGACTATCACAGAGCAGGTACATTTATACGGAGACTTGATTACACACAGGTGGATTCTATTCATCATTATCAGTCATTTTGGACAACATTGGATCATTCAAAGATCCTCACTGAACTTCTGGAGTGAGTTTGCTGCACTGAAAGTAAAGAGGATGAAAAATATTGCACGCCACACTTTAAAATTTTTGTTAACAAATAAAAAACTGAAAATATTCAATAAAGTTTGTTCCACTTCACAATAGTAACCCATTTGTTGTCGATTCTTCACAAAAAAATTAGAATTTATATCCTTATGTTTGAAGCCTGAAATGTGGCAAAAGTTTATAAAGTTCAAAAGGGCCAAATACTTTCACAACGCACTGTATGTGTATATAAATATATATATATATATATATAAAATATATAATGAGGGATCGGATCTTGGGGCACATGACGCCCCCACTCATACACATTCAACACTGTGGTGGTTTATGAGCTGTTTTCATGGCAAACCCCCTGTGCACATAGCATGGGGGAACTTCATGGGAACACAATCTCATTAGTTAGGTTAGGTAGACAAGGATAGGGGATTAAGTTATTTACCATTTAATATGATTTTATTTCAGACTTATGCCTTGACGTATCCTCAGGCTTGTGTTGCTACTAGGGTGGAACCCTAGATAAGACAGTAATGGAGCCTGAGTGTCTGTAATTTGTCACACAATTTGATGAGGTGATTATGGACCCGATTGGGTGGTTGTTGTGCTGGAAACTGTGGGTATATAGCCCCCTCCACAGAGTTATCAGTTATCACTTCAACCTGACCAGGTGAAGATCAAGACACCCACCCTCCCGCCCTCTTTTTCTTAGGACAAGGAGTATTTTTTTTGTCGTGAGGATTTGATCAAGGGAAAAGATTTTACTCTTAAATTGTTGGATGGATTACGGATTTACGGGTATGAAGGATATGGGATGGATGTTTTCCCACCTATTAATTTTAATTAATATTTATTTAATATTTATGGTTGTAATTTCGTAACCCGAATTAGAGCCTCACGGTCATCTTTCAAACTCTGTACTTGGCTAGTCTTCTTCATAGTTAAGGTTAATTAAGATGGAATTGGGGTCTGTGTACCCAAGGGGCTGATGGGCTGTAAGCCGTCATCTCTGTACATCAGTGATTGCTCATCTGTGGATCTGTGCTCTTTCATTTTTGTTCTGAAGCACATAATAATAACCTTTATTTACCGTATATACTCGTGTATAAGCCGACCCGTGTATAAGCCGACCCCCCTACTTTTGCCCCCAAAATCTGGGAAAACCTATTGACTCGTGTATAAGCCGAGGGTGGACCCCAGCACAGGTATACAGCCCCCAGCAGTGTGGTATACAGGCCCCCGCAGTGGTGTACAGGCCTCCCCAGTGGTAGTATACAGCCCCCAGAAGTGTGGTATACAGCAGCCTCCCCAGTGGTACATACAGGCCCCAGCAGTGTTACAGCAGCCTCCCCAGTGGTATATACAGCAGCAGCCCCAGTGGTAGTATACAGCAGCCCCAGAGATATATACAGCAGCCCCAGTGGTAGTATACAGCAGCCCCAGAGGTATATACAGCAGCCCCAGTGGTAGTATACTGAAGCCCCAGAGGTAGTATACAGCAGCCCCAGTAGTAGTATACAGCAGCCTCAGTGGTATATACAGCAGCAGCCCAGTAGTAGTATACAGAAGCGCCAGTGGTAGTATACAGCAGCCCCAGTAGTAGTATACAGCAGCCCCAGTAGTAGTATACAGCAGCCCCAGTAGTAGTATACAGCAGCCCCAGGGGTATATACAGCAGCAGCCCCAGGGGGTATATACAGCAGCAGCCCCAGGGGGTATATACAGCAGCAGCCTCAGGGGGTATATACAGCAGCAGCCCCAGGGGATATATACAGCAGCAGCCCCAGGGGGTATATACAGCAGTAGCTCCAGGGGGTATATACAGCAGCAGCCCCAGGGGGTATATACAGCAGCAGCCCCAGGGGGTATATACAGCAGCAGCCCCAGAGGTATACAGACCCCCCCATAAGTAGTATACAGGGGCCCCAGCTGTATACAGCAGCCCCAGCTGTATACAGCCCCCCCGTGGTATCCAGGGCCCCCCTTGCTGCACACCTGTAAAGGAAGATGTCAGTATACTTATCGCTGCCGCCGCCGCCGCTCCGCTGCTCGGTCACCGCGCTGCTCCGGGTCTTCATGCTTCCTGTTCCTTCTCCGGCGCTCGAACAATGACGTCATTTCCTGGGCGCCGGAGAAGGAACAGGAAGCATGAAGACCCGGAGCAGCGCGGTGACCGAGCAGTGGAGCGGCGGAGGCAGCGATAAGTATACTGACATCTTCCTTTACAGGTGTGCAGCAAGGGGGGCCCTGGATACCACGGGGGGGCTGTATACAGCTGGGGCTGCTGTATACAGCTGGGGTTACCGTATATACTCGTGTATAAGCCGAGGGGGGACTTTTCAGCACATTTTTTGTGCTGAAAAACTCGGCTTATACACGAGTATATACGGTATATGGTGCCAACATATTCCGCAGCACTTCACAATTTAGAGGTTCATATTTAAGCAATCATAAGAAACAGTTATCAGAAAATGCAATACAATACAATATACAATACAAAGCATAATACAATAATTAGAGCAAAATAATGACAGCGATGGTCATAAGAGCTTACAATCTAACAATGAGGTGGGGGTGACACAAAGTACAAGTGTTTATTTATAATGATGGTATAGTCAACTTGAGGAGATAGGGAACAGATAGGAGTAGTATAAGTGGCCACCAACCATTATTTGTGGTCCACTTTAAACTGTTGGAGCCGATAGGCTATGTCTAAATGACATTGACTAGGGATCATGATAGGCCACCCTAAAAAGATGTGTTTTTAGGGATCGCCTGAAAGTATGCAAGTTGTGGATATACCTAATTTCTTGGGGTAGAGCATTCCAGAGAATTGGTGCAGCTTGGGATAAATCTTGGAGCCGGGAGTGGGAGGTACGGATTAATGCATAAGTGAGTCTAAAGTCACTTCCAGAGTAAAGAGATGTGATACCAATGTGATAAGAATGGTGTGTGGATGTGGATAGAACAGGTAATCATAATTAAAAATAGTGACCACAGGCCTTATCATTCAATGTTCAATAAATGATCAGTTCTTGGTTGAAATACAAAAAGGGTGACTTCCTCTTCTTCTTACATTATGCCGTTATGATGAAATCATGAGCTGAGCTGAAATTAAACCACATCCTCAGCCAGGGAAACAGATGGGGGTATTGCACAGGAAAAAGTGAATATCTTGTAGTTGATGGTCACGATGGATCATGCCATCAGCACGTGATCAAGGATAGTATAAATGGAGCTGGTCATCATTCAGTGAAGGGGGAGGAAAACCTTTACAGAGTCCAACATGAATGGACGTCTATGTGAAGCAAGCCGTGGTCCCTTCTCGCTGATCGTGACTTCCCCGATGAAGAAGGTGACGCAGCTACAATACACGGTAAACGTATTGATGCTTATTCGCTATAATTAAAGTATATAATGATATACTTATGTAAACCCTGTATTCAATTGATGACAATTCATGTGCTACTTTAAAGCAAATAAATTTCATTTGTTTAAAAGAATATTACATATCAGCCTGATTTGATAAGTCAGTGAGCGCTACGTAGGTACGGGCTACTGCCCCAATCCAGGTAAATTTAGCAAGACATTAATTGGGTAGTCGGCAGGATACCCCACAGTGGGGTATTTAAAGAACACATTTTTTAGTAATATTTTCTTATTTGGCATTTTTCCAAATTATTTGGCAAGAGTACCAACATGTTTAGAAAACGTAAGGAAACAGCTAAGGAAATTGTTATGGAGGTTCCTGGTTGGACCGAGGCTCCATATAATATTATAGCACATGAATTGGTCAATTGTGGACTGGCGGAAAAATGGCAGGATAAGTTAAAAAAATTCTGAACCCTATAATGTTGTTGATGTACTTATAGGGACCCCTGCAAAGGCAGGTGATGTAGTAACCCCTCGATGTTGTGAAGTTACTCGAGGGATCCCTGCTGCAAAGACAGGTGATGTAGTAGCTAGTGATGGGCGAATCCTAAACTACTCGGAATCGCTAGACTCCGACGAGTCTGAGTCCAGGACTCGCTACTCGTTGCGAGTCTAGCGATTCCAATGTTAATGAATGGGAGGCGAGTATTGCAGCGATTCCTCTGCTGCCGGACCCTATAAGGGGTCTGGCAGCAGAGGAAAAACCTGCAAATCCCCATGTTATTCTTTTAAAGCCAGCGCAAAAAGCTGGCTTTTAAAGAATAGTAAAAAAAAAAAATAAAGGATTGAACCGGGGGAGGGGTAGGGGGGGTGAGGGGGTGTGGGGTATGTTGGGGTGGGGTGACCGCACGGCCGGCTACTTACCGCTGCCTCCGCCGGCGCCGGCTGCCGACTCGCTCCCCGAGTCTCTGCTGCTTTTTCCGGAGATTCCTGAACACTGACAGAAGCAGTGAATAAATTAACTTCGTCACTGCTCGGGAATCTCCAGAGCAGAGCGAGTCTGGCTGACAGCAGAGTTCAGCTCAGGTCATAATGACCTGAGCTGAACCCTGACTGTTTAGTCAGTTCTCAGCTCTGCTACATCCCTGTCTGTCTAAGCACAGACAGGGATGTAGTAGAGCTGAGATTGCGTTTTGGACTACGTCGGACGGAAGAGGATTTTTTTTAAATTAAGATTGAGTCCCTAATGGCTTTTTTTTTTTTTTATTTGTAATAAAAAAAAATTTTCTCTGTGTTGTGTTTTTTTTAAAACAATTTAATAGAAATTCATGGCGTCATGTCTAATATTGGCATGACCGCATAAATTTCGGGCTTAGGGCCAGCTGATAATACAAACGCTTTATTACCCAGTGAGCCACCACACCAGGGCCACTGGAAGAGCGGGGTTCAGCGCCAGAGGATGGCGTTTCAATGAAGCGCCATCTTCTGGGGCGGCTGCGGGCTGCAATTTGCAGTGGGGGTGCCCAGAAAGCTTGGGCCTCCCTGCTGCTGCGGATTCCAGCCCCTAGCTGCTTAGCTGTACCTGGCTAGACATAGAAAATTGCGGGAGCTCCCGCAATTTTTATTATTTCATGAAATTCATGAAATAATAAAAAAAGGGCTCCCCTATTACTTGCAGATGTTGTGCGGTGATGCCTGGTCCCTTTTTTAAAAGCAATTTTTTTTCTGACAAATCAATAAAAAAAATAAAAGGGCTTCGCACTTATTATCCTGGAATGCAGGGATATCAGCAGGTTGTAGCGGACGGGCTTGCCCCAACCAGGTCTTATTTGGTACCCTGGCCAACACCAATTATTTTAAACAAAAAAGGGGCCCCTTATTTTTTATTTCATGAATTTCATGAAATAATTAGAAAATTGCGGGGCCCACGCAATTTTATGTCTAGCCAGGTACAGCTAAGCAGCTGGGGCTGCAATCCGCAGCGCAGGGAGGCCCAAGCTTTCTGGGCACCCCCCGCTGCAAATTAGCCGCACCCCAGAAGATGGCGCGTTCATTGAAGCGCCATCCTCTGGCACTGAACCCCGCTCTTCCAGTGGCCCTGGTGCGGTGGCTCACTGGGTAATAAAGAGGTTAGGGCCAGCTTTGTATTATCAGCTGGCCCTAAGCCCGAAATTTATGGCGGTCACGCCAATATTAGACATGACTGCCATGAATTTCTATTAAATTGTTTTAAAAAAAACACAACACAGAGAAAAATTTTTTTATTAGAAATTAAAAAAAAGCCATTAGGGACTCCATTTTTATTAAAAAAAATCCTCTTCCGTCCGACGTAGTCCAAAACGCGATGTCCTCTCTGCTACATCCCTGTGCATAGATATAGATGTCTATGCACAGGGAGTGAGCAGACTGACAACAATCTCAGCTCTGCTACATCATCTCTGTGCACAGACATTCATGTCTGTACACAGGGAGAGCAGGCGGGCTCTAGGACCCTGGACCTGCCAGCAGCCCGCAGGACCCGAGGCCGACACAGAGCAGACAGCAGGAAGACGGAAGAGAGGTAAGGAGAATTTCTCCCCCCTCCCTTCGCTCCCTGCTCGCTCCCCCAGCCCAGTCCTAACTTAGGACTGGGGGGGGTACCGGACTCGTTACTGTGCGAGTAATCCCTGCGATTACTCGCACAGTAACGAGTCCAATGCAAGTCAATGGCAATCCTAGTTTTGTCAGAGTCTCTGACAAAACTAGGATTGCCATTGACTTGCATTGGACTCATTACTGTGCGAGTAATCGCTGGGAAACTCGCAGAGTAACGAGTCCTGCGAGTCCCTTACTACTCGCCGAGTAACGAGTCCTAGCGAGTAGACTCGCCCATCCCTAGTAGTAGCCCCTTGATGTTGTGAAGTTACTCGAGAGGAGATCCCTGCAAAGGCAGATGATGTGGTAACCCCTCGATATTGTGAAGTTACTTGAGGGATCCCTGCTGCAAAGGCAGGTGATGTGGTAACCCCTCGATGTTATGAAGTTACTCGTGGGATCCCTGCTGCAAAAGCAGGTGATGTGGTAACCCCCTCGATGTTGTTAAAATTACTCGAGAGGGTCCCTGCAAAGGCAGGTAATGTGGTAATATTGGGGAAGTGAAACTGGATGCTAGCCTCAGCCTATATGACAGTTCATAGTAAAATTCTCAGCTAGATAAGGTAAAATAGATAGATAAATTTGTTTAAGGGATAGTGCAAACACATTGCATTTGTGTATTAACATTTGTTTGTCGAATAATTGTGTGTGAAAGAATGTGACTGGTATGAGACTCCTTGATTGAACTGAATGACCGTATGCATGTAATAAGAATTTAAAAATAAAAATCCTGATTGTATAAAGGAGTCCACTTAGTCCAATTGGTTGTGAACCCTTGTCAACTGACATCCGGGATACAACGGAGGAACATTTAGTAAAGTGAAAAAACACATAGCCACACGTGTGAGAATGAGATAAGCTGAAACCAAGTATTTTGTTAACATTGCGAAATTAAGCAGAAAGACTGGGAATACACGTAGTCGGGCTTGTCCTGTCCGTGTTTTGCCGGTGGCCTATGGTTTTGCAGTAAACTAACCAATATTTGGGGAGGCTGCAAGTGAAGTGATTGTGTTGAATGTTCTGCAGATTTTGTGTGGGTTTCAGAAAAGTTGGATGTCTGAGGCTTGTCTGAGGCTCCCTACAATATCATAGCGCAGAAATTGTTACATAGTAGATTAGCTGATGCTTGAAATAATAAGATCAAGGGTTTATAACCCCTCGATGTTGTTAATGTACTCGAGGGAATCCCTGCCAAGGCAGGTGATGCTATACAGTTAGAAGGTGAAATTGGGTATTAGCTATTTTCTTAGCCCAAGAAATATAAATATGAACAAGGTATAAAATAATATTTGTTCACTGGTTCATGGTTTATAGTTAGTGGTGCAGCTACTTGGATTATAGGATGAAAAATAAGATGATTGACAAATTCATAGGAAAGAGTTGTGGGGGAAAGACGTTTTGCAAAATATTGAAGTACCGTATATACTCGTGTATAAGCCGAGTTTTTCAGCACAAAAAATGTGCTGAAAAGTCCCCCCTCGGCTTATACACGAGTATATACGGTAATAATAAAAAAAATATATATATACCCGGCTGTATACAGCCCCCCCCGTGGTATACCGGGCCCCCCCTGTGGCAACCTGTAAAGGAAGCGATGATTATACTTATCGGGTCGCTGTCGCCAACGCCGCCGCTCTGTCACCGTCCGTCACCGCGCTGCTCCTGGTCTTCATGCTTCCTTCACCGTCGCACAGGAAATGACGTCATTTTCTGTGCGCCGGTGAAGGAAGCATGAAGACGGGAAGGAGCGCGGTGACGGACGGTGACAGAGCGGCGGCGGCGGCATCGGCGACAGCGACCCGATAAGTATAATCATCGCTTCCTTTACAGGTTGCCACAGGGGGGCCCGGTATACCAGGGGGAGGGCTGTATACAGCCGGGTACCGCTGTATACAGCGGGAGCTGCTGTATACAGCGGGGGCTGCTGTATACCCCTCTGGGGCTGCTAAATACCCCTCTGGGGCTGCTGTATACCCCTCTGGGGCTGCTGTATACCCCTCTGGGGCTGCTGTATACCCTCTGGGGCTGCTGTATACAGCTCTGGGGCTGCTGTATACCCCTCTGGGGCTGCTATATACCCCTCTGGGGCTGCTGTATACCCCTCTGGGGCTGCTATATACCCCTCTGGGGCTGCTGTATACCCCTCTGGGGCTGCTGTATACCCCTCTGGGGCTGCTGTATACAGCTCTGGGGCTGCTGTATACAGCTCTAGGGCTGCTGTATACCCCTCTGGGGCTGCTATATACCCCTCTGGGGCTGCTGTATACCCCTCTGGGGCTGCTATATACCCCTCTGGGGCTGCTGTATACCCCTCTGGGGCTGCTGTATACCCCTCTGGGGCTGCTGTATACAGCTCTGGGACTGCTGTATACAGCTCTGGGGCTGCTGTATACCCCTCTGGGGCTGCTATATACCCCTCTGGGGCTGCTGTATACCCCTCTGGGGCTGCTGTATACCCCTCTGGGGCTGCTGTATACAGCTCTGGGGCTGCTGTATACAGCTCTGGGGCTGCTGTATACCCCTCTGGGGCTGCTGTATATACCACTGGGGAGGCTACTGTATACTACCACTGGGGAGGCTGCTGTATACTACCACTGGGGAGGCTGCTGTATACCACTGAGGGGGCCTGTATACCACACTGCTGGGGGCTGTATACCTGTGCTGGGGTCCACCCTCGGCTTATACACGAGTCAATAGGTTTTCCCAGGTTTTGGGGGCAAAAGTAGGGGGGTCGGCTTATACATGGGTCGGCTTATACACGAGTATATACGGTATATGTCCAAACAACCAAAAATAGTCTTTTCATGTTGATGCACATGTTCCTCTTGACTCATTGAAATGTTTGTTTAATTCCCAAGCAGATGCGGCAGCCTCAATGTCTATCAGGTTCAGTACCTGCGACAAAGAGAAAGAAATATGGTTGCAAGGTATAGCTGTCTGGACGCATCAGAAAAGTGGACACTTGGGAGAAAATGCCACTTACACGTGGGCACAAGACAGAGGAGTGCCCTTGTGTTTTATAACATCTAAACTTATTATTGCACGATGTCTCATATGTCAACATTCACAGAACAGGGCAGTACCACATACAGTAATGCGACACATAAGTGAATTGCCAGCTTAAATTTGGCATATGGATTTCATCGGTCCTCTGCCACAGAGTAGAAGTTGTAAATCTATCTGTACAGCTGCAGACACATACTCAGGATTGATGGTGAGGTTTCTTTGTAAACCTGCCACCCAGTGGAGTACTTTGAGAACACTGAAACTGATCACGTAGTATTATGGTACTCAATTACAGGTTTAAATGGACAATAAAGAGATAATTTGAGTGAGGCTCTCCAAATAATTAAGAACAGACCTATCACTGATTACACATAATCTGAGCATTCATAAAGTACATATAGATACACTGATCTATTGGAAATTGAATGAGGAAGCACAAATTCCTTTCAGAGCTATGGACCTCTACTCAGTAAAGGCAGTGCTCATAGCACCAGGTAACGTAAGTACAATTTCTATTGGTTTTGCAAGTAGGAAATTGCAAAAAGATCTTGTTTTGCTTTAAAAGGTGCAATAGTAGTAGGAGGTGTTATTGATCCTGATTATCAAGGAGAAATGAAGGTTCTCATTTGGGCAATCCTTTGGCCCGTAGACAACACTAAGGGTTCTGTCTCTAGATTTAACATGTTACTTAACTTGCAACAAGTTTACAAGTATAAGGAAGGAACAGCCCCTATAGAATTGACAGTCAGGGGAGATAAAGGTTTTGGGTCCTCCAATATCACTAATGTGGGGGCCAAAATAAGGGTACAGAATACCCAAGGACCGCCATCTGAGGCTGAGGTCATTGCAGTGGGAAAATATAGAACACTCTTGATACTGAGACCAGGAGTAGAGAAGTGGGAATATGCCCCACTGGAGAAATGTTATGTACGGGAATGATGCCATCTTTTATTGTACCCTAGGTATGGCTGTTACGCTTCCAAGGATTCCACTTATTTCTAGGCGTAGCTGATGGATGGAGTAACCTACACCGAGAAGGACCGATAGCCAACAAGTTCCAGATGCACCATCAAGTGATAACGGAGGCGTTGAATAACACTCAACCCACAGATTGTTTGATTTGTACACATTCGCCAGTGACAGCTACCAGTATTCCTTTCCTGGCTATACCGGTAACAATGGAAGAAATCCTGATGTGGGACAGTTGCTCAGACAGTTTAAAATCTGAGCGGACAATTAAGAATTTGCAGTATATGGTCTCCAAAGGAGGAGTTTGGGGGACGAGAAATAGTCAACCCAATTCTGATTTGGACAATATACAAATACAGCAGATGCTTTCAAACCTAGTTTGCTGGAAAGGACAATTCATGATGTATTCTGGCCTTATACCACTATGTTTATTAATGGAACTAGTGATACCTGTAGTAATATATCAGGTGATTTAATGTGTAATGAATCAGCAGAATATCAAGCTAATGAACCAAGGTATAGTAACCCTGATGCAGGATATTGTAAGTCCTATTGGGCAAAAACCGGGGTGGTTTATACTAACCAATGTGAGTATCTTTGTTGATTTAGTACACTGATTAGTTTTACAATATTGAGATCTCTCTAGAGGGATGTAGTGGATATGTGGGCAAAATATTATCTTTCTAATATTTATAAGCAATGACCACAAAGATAGCTGGTGGGCCAATACAATACGTTCTCTTTCCTGAATACGGCAAATTGGTTTAAAGGAAGTGGAGGATGGTTAATGGGGCTTCTGCAAGGGGCCTTCCAGGTCATATTGTTTTTAGTTTAACCGATACATATATTAAAAGTGATAGTATTTTTATTTCAATGTTGTTTGAAAAAAAAAGCAAGGAATTTGAAATCAGATGTAAAAGTGATTTCCTATTGATGTATTGATCAAATATAGTTGCAGACGCAATTTCTCAACATTGGCATAATGTTCTCATGGAATGTTCACCTTCAGCGGGAAGAATTTTGAATTTCTTGATTCACCTTGTCTTGGTGATTGCTATTATGGTAATTCCACTTTTAAACTGGAATTGTTATATAGCGTACAAAAAGTTCTGTAGAAGGCCAAAACTACTGATGTTTTTTTTTTATGGAAAATGAAGATAATTCCTGTGGTCAAGGACTGATTGTGATACCAATGTGATAAGAATGGTGTGTGGATGTGGATAGAACAGGTAATCATAATTAAAAATAGTGACCACAGGCCTTATCATTCAATGTTCAATAAATGATCAGTTCTTGGTTGGAATACAAAAAGGGTGACTTCCTCTTCTTCTTACATTATGCCGTTATGATGAAATCATGAGCTGAGCTGAAATTAAACCACATCCTCAGCCAGGGAAACAGATGGGGGTATTGCACAGAAAAGAAGTGAATATCTTGTAGTTGATGGTCACAGATGGATCATGCCATCAGCACGTGATCAAGGATAGTATAAATGGAGCTGGTCACATTCAGTGAAGGGGAGGAAAACCTTTACAGAGTCCAACATGAATGGACGTCTATGTGAAGCAAGCCGTGGTCCCTTCTCGCTGATCATGACTTCCCCGATGAAGAAGGTGACGCAGCTATAATACACGGTAAACGTATTGATGCTTATTCGCTATAATTAAGTCTAGGTATAATTGATATACTTTATGTTAAGCCTGTATTCAATTGATGACAATTCATGTGCTACTTTGCAAACAAATAAATTTAATCTTGCTATAAAGAATATTATTATTCATGCCTGATTTGTAAGTCAGCGAGTGCTACGTAGGTACGGGCTCTGCCTCGATCCAGGTATATTTAGCAAGACAAGAGAACGGGTGACGTAATAGACAGAGATGAGAGTGGAGGGGTAGGGAGGTGCTACACCGTGAAGAGCTTTGTGAGTGAGAACAAGCAGTTTACAATGACTGGCATAGAGCAGAAGTGTCTGAGTAACGGTTAGCTACATAGGTGATCCTGGCTGCTGCATTAAGGATGGACTGGAGAGGGGAGAGTCTAGTGCGGGGGAGGCCGATTAAAAGAGAATTACAATAGTCAAGGCGGGAGTGAATCAGGGCCACAGTGAGGGTTTTTGTGGTTTCCAAGGTGAGAAAGACTCTAAAGATGTTCTTCAGGTGCAAGTGGTAAGAGTGGCGAGATATTGTTTATATGGGGTGAAGGAAAAATCAGAGTCAAACATAACACCCAGACAGTGAGCCTGCTGACTAGGCATTCTCATGGTGCCGCACACTGAGAGAGAGAGATGTCAGATTTAGGGAGGTTAGTGGAGGGCGGGAGCAGAAGTAGTTCAGTTTTGGAAAGGTTGAGTTTCAGATAGACAGCGGACATGATATTGGAAACTGTGGTTAGACAGTCATTGGTGTTCTTTATTACAGTGGGAGTAAGGTCAGGGAAAGAAGTGTATAGTTGTGTGTCATCAGCATAAAGATGGTACTGAAAGTCAAATCTGCTGATGGTCTGTCCAATCAGGGCTGTGTAGAGTGAGAAGAGGCCCAAGGACTGAACCCTGAGGGACCCCAATAGTGAGAGGAAGAGAGGAGGAAGTGGAGCCAACAAATGATACACTGGAAGAGCGATCAGAAAGATAGGAAGAGAACCAGTAGAGAGCCGTGTCCTTGATGCCGATCGAGTGCAGCATAGAGAGTAGGAGATGGTGGTCAACAGTGTCAAAGGCTGCAGAGAGATCAAGAAGAATAAGCAGAGAGTGGTCATTATTACATTTTGCTGTCAGAAGGTCATTGGTCACTTTGGTGAGAGCAGTTTCTGTAGAATGTAGGGGGAGGAAACCAGACTGTAATAGAAGAGAGCGAGTGGAGAGGTAATGTGTGAGATGAGAGTAGACCAGGTGCTCCAGGAGTTTAGAGATGAAGGGGAGATTGGAGACTGGTCTGTAGTTGTTTGTGCAGGATGGATCAAGAGAACTTTTCTTTAATAATGGAGTAATGATGAAGTGTTTGAAGGAGGAGGGGAAGATGCCAGAAGAGAAGGAGAGAATGAAGATTTTGGTTAGGTGAATGGTGACCACCAGAGAGAGAGACTGGAGTAGGTGTGAGGGGATGGGGTCAGTGGTGCATGTGGTGGGACGAGAGGAGCCTAGAGACCTCTTCTGTGACTGGGTCAAATGTGGAGAGTGACCTGGAGGAAATGTGGGGAGAGGTAGGGGTAACAGTGATTTGGGTAGGGAGTTGATTTCCTGACGGATGTTTTCTATTTTCTCTGTGAAGTAAGAAGCCAGATATCAGCACAGAGGTCAATGATAGGGGCCTGCACTTTAGGACTGAGGAGAGAGTGAAAGGTGTCAGAGTTTTTTTTGGATTGTTGGATAGTGAGGAGATCAGGGTGGTGAAGTATGTTTTTTGGCACGGTGAACGGCAGTGATGTAAGGTTCTCAGCATAAATTTATAGTGAATGAGGTGTTCTGGTATGTGGGTTTTCCTCAATAGACGTTCAGCACTCCTAGAGCATCGCTGGAGGAATCGAGTTTGTGATGTGAGCCAGGGCTGTTTCTCTCTGTGTTTGGAGGTTCTGAGGGTGAGGGTTCAGGGAGCTTCTGAGAGAGTCATTTAAGTGATTAACTGCCAGATTAGGACAGGAGAATGAGGAGATTAGGGACAGTGATGAGTGTAGAGAGTGTGTGAGTGCATGATAGTTATGGTCTGTAGATTTCTGCATGTGTGATGGGTAGAGGTGTGCAGGGGTGGGCGAGGATTTGTGAGTGTGAAGGAGAGAATGTTGTGGTCAGAGAAGGAAAAGGTGAATTATCTAAGGAGGAGGTTGAACAGAGCGAGCAAAGATCAGGTCAAGGGTGTTACCATCTTGATGTCCGAGGTTGAGAGCTGTGAGAGGCCAAGGGATGTGGTTAGAGATGGGAGCTGGGATGTAGATGGGGAGATGGGGCTGTTTATGGGGATGTTGAAGTCTCCCAGAATAAGGGTTGCTAATTCTGAGGACATGAAATGCGGAAGCCACGCGTAGAAATGGTCGAGGAACTGGGTGTGCGTGACCGTGGGTGGCGGTATACCACTGCTACTCTGAGGGGGATGGGGTGGAAGAGCCTAATGGTGTGGACCTCAAAAGAAGGGAATGAGAGTGATAGAGCTGGGAGATTACCTGGAAAGTACGTTGTGGGGAAAGAAGTAAGGCAACTCCACCACCATGTCTGTTCCCAGGTCTCGGGGAATGAGAAAAATGTAAGCCGCCATAAGAAAGAGGCAGGGGACACTGTGTCTGAATCATGGATCCAGATTTCTGTGAGAGCTAGGAGGTTAAGAGAGTTACTAAGAAAGTAATTGTGGATGAAGGGAAGCTTGTTGCATACAGACCATGGATTCCAGAGAGTGCAATTAAGAGAGAGATGAAGATATGCAATAACGTTGATAAGGTTAGCATGGGTTTTTTTGTGTGGTGGGAGAGGGGTTGAAGTTCATGGAGGGTGGACCAGGATTTGGAGAGATATCACCTGAGAGGAGCAGCAGCAGCAAAAAGAGAAAAGGCAAATAATTTTAGTAATTGTGACTTTGTTTCTGATGCAATACTGTGGAATATGGTGGTTTGAGATTATTCAGTACCTTGAAGAGGGTATGGGAGCTCAATAAAGTAGAGGGAAGGACAGAGGGGCTTATGTGGATGAGGAGTGATGGAAGGGGGATGGCGCGGTGAAAAACATTTGGACAAATGAGCAATATCAGATGTATAGTGATAGCAGCATCAATTTTGTTCCACCCCAGGAGCGGACAGCAATAATGGCTCCTTCCTGCTCCCTCTCACTCTCCTCCTCAGACCTAATTTACCGTATATACTCGCGTATAAGCCGAGTTTTTCAGCCCAAAAATTGGGCTGAAAAGTCCCCCCCTCGGCTTATACGCGAGTCACTGTATACTGTATACACTGTATACAGTGTATACAGCATACAGGCCCGCCCCCATCACTATACAGGCCCCCCGCCTTGTGCACAAACCTGTAAAGGAAGAGATTAGTATACTTATCACTGTCCCGCTGCCGCTGTCCCGCCGCCGTCATCGCGCTCCTCCGTCTCCTTCCGTCTGCTTCCGGCTTCCTCCGGTCGGCGCAGGCAATGACGTCATTGTCTGCGCGACCGAGGAGGAAACCGGAAGAAGACGGAGTAGCGCGATGGTGGCGGCGGGACAGCGGCAGCGGGACAGTGATAAGTATACTAATCTCTTCCTTTACAGCAGAGGTCCAACTCCAGGCATCAAGGCCCCAAAGTGCAGGATTTAGGATCTCCTTAGTATTGCACAGGGGCTTGGAATCATTACCCTGTGCAGTGATCACATTAGCACCTGTGCAATACTAAGGAAATCCTGAAAACTGCACTGTTGGCGGACTTGAGGCCTGGAGTTGGGGACTCTGCTTTACAGGATTGTGCACAAGGCGGGGGGCCTGTATACTACCACTGGGCTGTATATACCACTGGGGCTGTATATACCTCTGGGCTGCTGTGTACTGATGGGGGGCTGTATACTACCACTGGGGCTATATATACCACTTGGGCTGCGTGTATACTACCACTGGGGCTGTATATACCTCTGGGGCTGCTGTATACTGATGGGGGGGCTGAATACTACCACTGGGGCTGTATATACCACTGGGGCTGCATGTATACTACCACTGGGGCTGTATATACCTCTGGGCTGCTGTGTACTGATGGGGGGGCTGTATACTCCACTCGGGTGCTGTATACTACCACTGGGTCTGCTGTATATACCTCTGGGGCTGCTGTATATAACTACTGGGGCTGCTGCTGTATATACTACTGGGCTGCTGCTGTATACTACCACTGGGGCTGCTGTATATACCTCTGGGGCTGCTGTATACTAACTACTGGGGCTGCTGCTGTATATATCACTGGGGCTGCTGCTGTATACTACCACTGGGGCTGCGTATATACCTCTGTGGCTGCTGTATACTAACTACTGGGGCTGCTGCTGTATATACCACTGGGGCTGCTGCTGTATATACCACTGGGGCTGCTGCTGTATACTACCACTGGGGCTGCTGTATATACCTCTGGGGCTGCTGTATACCACACTGCTGGGGGCTGTATACCTGTGCTGGGGTCCACCCTCGGCTTATACACGAGTCAATAGGTTTTCCCAGGTTTTGGGGGCAAAAGTAGGGGGGTCGGCTTATACACGGGTCGGCTTATACACGAGTATATACGGTAGGCCCCTTTCACACTAGTGTTTGTTACTATTTGCGGCAGATGCGGTACCACTTGTGGCAAGCCCCATGCATTGTGTAAGAGGCTTGCAGCAGGTGCAGCAAGTGCGGTATAGCCGTGGTTTCGACACTTTTGGCAGTTGCGACCCGCGAAAGAAAACGCTGTCAGCAGCATTTTTGCTTGCCGCAAGTGTGCCACAAGCGGTGCTGCAGCTCATCTGACCCTCCCTATGGCAGCCTCTGTTCCTAGATTTACCTTTCCTGCCCTACTTGCTCACCTCCTTTTGACAGAATAATTTTGTAAATTATAATCTATCCATGGGATTGGCGATCGGTTGGGGTCTGAACACCGGGACCCCTACAACCCAAGAGGAAGTACGGCATCGTCTAAAAATCACTAAAATTGACAAATCACCGGGCCCGGATGGGATACACCCCAGAGTGCTGCAGGAATTAAGTACTGTCATAGATAGACCATTATTTTTAATATTTAATGATTCCATAAAAACAGGGTCTGTACCACAGGACTGGCATATAGCAAATGTGGTGCCAATATTCAAAAAGGGGACAAAAACTGAACTTGGAAATTATAGGCCAGTAAGCTTAACCTCTACTGTGGGTAAAATCCTAGAGGGTTTTCTAAGAGATGCTATACTGGAATATCTGAACAAAAATAACCTCATGACCCATTATCAACATGGTTTTACGAGGGACCGTTCCTGTCAAACTAATCTAATAAGCTTCTATGAAGAAGTAAGTTCTGGACTGGACCGAGGAAATGCAGTGGATGTGGTGTATATGGACTTTTCAAAAGCTTTTGATACGGTGCCACACAAAAGGTTGATACATAAAATGAGGGCAATGGGGATAGGGGAAAATATGTGTAAGTGGGTTAAGAACTGGCTTAGTGATAGGAAACAAAGGGTGGTTATTAATGGAACACACTCAGAATGGGTCACAGTTAACAGTGGGGTACCACAGGGGTCAGTGTTGGGCCCGCTTCTATTTAATATATTTATTAATGACCTTGTAGGGGGCATACAGAGTAGAATCTCAATATTTGCAGATGACACTAAACTCTGCAGGGTAATCAATACAGAGGAGGACAATTTTATATTACAGGAGGATTTATGTAAACTAGAAGCTTGGGCTGCTAAATGGCAAATGCGCTTTAATGGGGATAAATGTAAAGTCATGCACTTGGGCAGAGGAAACAAAAGGTATAATTATGTGCTTAATTGTAAAACACTGGGCAAAACTGTCACTGAAAAAGACCTGGGTGTATGGGTAGATGACAAACTCACATTTAGTGGCCAGTGTCAGGCAGCTGCTGCAAAGGCAAATAAAATAATGGGATGCATTAAAAGAGGCATAGATGCTCATGAGGAGAACATAATTTTACCTCTATACAAGTCACTAGTGCGACCACACTTAGAATACTGTGTACAATTCTGGTCTCCGGTGTATAAGAAAGACATAGCTGAACTAGAGCGGGTCCAGAGAAGAGCGACAAAAGTCATTAGAGGACTAAGGGGTCTGCAATATCAAGACAGGTTATTAAGCTTGGGGTTATTTAGCTTGGAAAAACGAAGGCTGAGGGGTGATCTTATAATAATGTATAAATATATGAGGGGACAGTACAGAGACCTTTCTAATGATCTCTTTACTCTTAGGCCTGAGACGGGGACAAGGGGGCATCCTCTACGTCTGGAGGAAAGAAGGTTTAATCATAATCACAGACGCGGATTCTTTACTGTAAGAGCAGTGAGACTATGGAACTCTCTGCCACATGATGTTGTAATGAGTGAGTCACTACTAACATTTAAGAAGGGCCTGGATGCCTTTCTTGAAAACTATAATATTACCAGTTATATATACTAGATTCTTTGATAGGGCGTTGATCCAGGGAATTAGTCTGATTGCCATATCTGGAGTCAGGAAGGAATTTTTTCCCCCAATGTGGAGCTTAGTGTTGCCACATGGAGTTTTTTTGCCTTCCTCTGGATCAACATGTTAGGCTATGGGTTCAACTAGATGGACTTAAAGTCTTCCTTCAACCTTAAAAACTATGTTACTATGTTACAATGTTAGATCCTGAGAATGGGGGTCTCCAGAGCTATGTTTGTATAGACCTCTGGGTGGACATGAGCACTGTTTATTCTTTGTAGGATTGCTGGAAAGAGATGAGCGATGTACTTCACCATCTCCAGCAGTCTAATTGCTAATTAAGGGAGTAGTGATCTTCATGTTCACCCACTGCTCCTTTCAGATGACGCTCTACAGAACATCAGTGTCAGGATCAGTAGAGGTTCCATCAGGTGGACCCCACTGATCAGTAACTTATCTTTGGATAGGTGATAACTACTACAAATGTGAATAAGCTTATAATAACCCTGCACCTCCATCCCCACTGACCATGTATTGACAGATTGTACACTACCAACATCAGCCTCTGGAGGGAGCACTTTAAACATAAATTCATACAGTTCAGCTTTATAAATCTATAAAAAGTGATCATCCATCCTTTGTAAATATTTAATTTGTGATTTATTAATTACCAAAAAAAATCAGTATAAATGAAACATATATATCTTCATCACCATGTTGTATTTTTTGTGACTCTGACATATACCGGTCTTCCTTAGATTATTCTGCTTGTTGTGATGTCATTATTGCAGTATGGCAAATTTATTTGCTCATCTATATTTCCAATTCATCCAGAAGGTATTTTATGGGTTCAGGGATCTATGCAGCCACTCATGTCCCCCACACACCAAACTCCCCCAACCTTGTCTATATAGTCCTTGATTTGGGGCACAGTCATGCGGAACAGAAAAGAATTTTCCCCAATCTCTCACTACAATGTTATAATCATATATTTGTCAAAAATTGGCATTGGCCTCATTTCCCGGTAGTGACACATGAAGCATGACCACGTAGAACATGTTTCCACTTTCCAGAGTCCATCAATGTAGTTTTACAACTACTGACTAGATATGAGCGGATTGACTTGTGTAACACCGGTGAGGACTGACCGCCTCAAAGCTTCATTTAAAGAAAAAAATGTTTTCTGCAATCTCATTACAATTAAAAAAAATCTATCACCCTCGAAACTCAATTTATAGAGGACATGTCACCCCCTCTGGAGCTTTCCAAACTGAAAGCACCACTGAAAGCAGTGTGTCTGCTGCATTCAGGGAAGGGTTCTCCTATGTTTCTACTCACCCTGTGAGCTGTAGAAAACACTTTAGAAAGTGTAGATGTGGAGCCCACTGGGATGGGGTACTCGGTGCCGGACCGGGGTATCATGGAGAATCACGGTGGTCTTGGTCCGGACCGTGTCCCGAGCCCACAAGTAATGGGGGGTATTTACAGGGGAGAAAGTCGTGACTCCACCTGTGGTATGTGGTCAGGGTGACCACCGCTGCTGCAGAACCTCCAGGGATGATGTTTGGTAGCCGGTGATGTAACGGCTCTCCACGGGTAGAGCCTGGTCCCTGGGGCAGTGTGGAGATAGTCTATAGGTGGATGCAGGGCAGGGGTAGTAGTAGAAATGATAGCAGTTTGTGAGGGTGAGAACAGAGTTTGCAAGGATTACAGAGACTCACGGTTTTGTAGTTTTCTAAGTCTTTACTGTAGATGGCATTCAGTAGGTATTGTCCACGGAGTCTGTACCGGGGCCGGGTTGCTCCCACCCTAGCCGGTCCTTGCCTTCCTACTCCTGCACTGTGTGTGTGGCCTTGCTGCCGCTTTAGCTAGGCTGACGGCCCTGTCTCCCCTCATGTGTACCAACTTGCTAGGCAACTTGAGTTTTATTCCGTGTTCCTGACCCCGCCATGTTGCTTTGCTGTGCTACAGTGAACATGTTGGACCTTCACTATTCCGGTGTTCACTGTACTGTCCATTTCAGGCACAGCATCGGATCCGGTATCCGTCTTATGCGCTTCTCTGGGGTGAGTCTCAGGGAACTCAGTCTCCCAGGTGTGTTCCTCTCTGCTCCTTCTTCTTTCCTCAGACCTTGGCCGGCCTGGAACTGGACCGTGGACCATGGGGTGGGCTTAACACAGCCCTTTTACACCCAGGTCCTCTTCCTCAGTCCTCTCAGGAACTGAACTCACTACCACTTCCTCTCCACCCAGAATATATAGGGAAGCACCTTTAGCTCCCCCTTCTGGCCTGGGCGCTAGTGTAGTGTTGTGGGTTGTGTGGGGAATTAACCCTTGGTGATGTTACTGTGGCACAGTAACCCCTGGGGTGCCACATTCCCCCTTTGTGAATGACAGTACTCCGAGACTGTGGAAAAACAAACAAACAACATATCAATACAATTAATATTTACAGAGTCTTAAAAATAAAAATATACAAAAACCACTGAAATGTAAAAAGAGTCCAAAAAGTTCAAAAATAAATCAGTCCTTCCGGGGGTTTAGTCTATTGCCTCCAGGCTGATGAATATATACAATAAATTCTATACCACAACCAGTTCCGTGGTACATATTCTTGAACTTTTTCCTTTTATTAACTATGGACCATATTTAAGTAGTTCATACAGGATAGTCTCTGTAGGTACTGGGCTTTTAACGTTGCAAACAAGTAAAAACAAGTTTTTACTGGTGTCTCTAGTTTTTAAGTGCAGTAGGCTCCTAAGTCCTCGGGTCACCGCATAAGAGGCCAAGTTCTTGCTCTCCGTGGCTGCCACCTAACATCATGCTACTCTCATCCTTTTTGTACACTTTATTTTCTGGGTTCTATTTAACTATGTACTACTATTACATATATACATTTCACACTTTAATTTCACACTTTAGTCTTTGTACCTGGCCGGTATCTGACCCTTGGTACTACGCTGTGATCTGCGTAAGATTGGTATACTGGATGTACTTAGCATATTGGTGCTGGTGGACGTGTACCTGTTTGGAGTATCTGACAGTAGGACCGGCAAGCTCACTGGGACCAGGAATCTGTTGTTCCTCTACAGGCTCAACTTCCAGTTCGTCATGTCTTGGGACTTCTCGTGGTACGGGTTCTGATGATGGTTCTACCATTGGTGGGAAAGCAATCATGGGAACTACAACTGCTCCGTAGTAATTTGGCCATGTTTTGGGGAAATCTCCTAAGACAGTATGGAATACGTCTTCTTCTTTCCTGACAGGTTGGACCTGTACGAGTAAGGTTACTTCTGGTGTCTTCAGGGTTTCAGGACACAGTTTGAGATGGTCTCTTGACACAACTGCTGATGTTCTTCCTTTGTCCTTACTGATTAGACACACTTTGGCATTGTCTAAATTTGATGGTAAGACTGTACATGGGTGGTTTCCCACTGATTATCTAATTTGTTGGTGCTTCTCGTTCTTTTGAGAACTTGCTCTCCGGGTTGTAATGGAGTTGCTAGAGCATGTTGATTAAATGTTCTCTCTTGTCTTTCTCTAGCTTGCTGGAGACTTGCCAAGTACAAGAGTGCGTAGAGAAAAAACTGCTGTTGACGTAGGGTATCCCAATTGGATTCATCAACATCTGCATCTGGTTTCAAAATTCCCATATCTAAATCAATTGGCAGCTCACCGGGTCTTGCTCGCATAAGGTATGCTGGGGTGCAGTTTGTAGAACTCACCGGAACATGGTTGTACAGGACTACTAAGTCAGGTAATTTCTCTGGCCATTGATTTCTCTCTGACTCTGGTAAGGTTTTCAACAAGTCAATTACAATATGGTTCATCTTTTCGCATAAGCCATTGGTTTGGGGATGATAGGCTGTTGTGCGGATCTTCTTACAGCCATACATGTTGCAGAATTCCTGGAAAATCTCTGACTCGAAAGCTGGATCTTGATCTGCAAGGACTTGTTCTGGGTAGCCATGAGGTCTACAGAAATGTGTCTGAAATGCTTTGGCAGCTCTCTTCGCTGTTAGGTCCTTGACGGGTACCACTACTAAGAAGCGGGAGTAATGGTCCATGATGGTTAAGGCATAGACATAGGCTGACCGGCTTGGTGACAACTTGACGTGGTCTAACGCAACTAACTCAAGTGGTTGTTTGGTTACTATGGATTGGAGTGGGGCTCTCCGACTCTGTTGATCCTTTCTTCTGAGGTTGTACGGGCCACATTTTGTACACCAATCTTCAATTGATTTTCTCATGCCAACCCAGTAGAAACTCTCCCTTAAGAGCACTTCCAACGTCTTCCATCCAAAATGACCTGCACCGTCGTGGTAGGCTTCTAAGACCATTTTGACGTCTCTCTTGGGTTTGATAATCTGCCAGACCAACTCATGTGTTTAAGGGTTGGTGTGCCTTCTGCAGAGCTTCCCTTGATATAGGAACAACTTGCTTCTTTCTTTCCAGAGTTGTTGGGTCTCAGCTGGAGCATTCTGATTAGGGTACGCACCTTGTTGTGTAAGCAGTTCTTTCACTAGCTTCACAGCTGGATCGCTATCCTGGGTGTCAGCCCATCCATGGTGCACTAACAGGTTGAGATTTGCCTCCTGTTGTTTTTGATAGATGCCGGGTTGATACTGTTCTACCTTAGAACGGTGAAAAGCCGGTAGTACAATTTCTTCCAACTCCTCCGGTTCCTCTTCCACATCTTTCAGGTGTGGCATCCGGGATAAGGCATCTGCATTCCCATTCTTGCGGCCTGCCCTATATTTGATGACAAAATTGTAGTTAGACAGCCGGACTATACATCACAGCAAAATTAGGTGGGTTGGAGCAGAGTCCAGGTGGGTCAATGTGTTGTTATCAGTGTAGATGGTGAATTCTGCAGCTGCCAGGTAGTGTTTGGGCTGTAACCGAATGTTTCAAACTACTGCCAGTAGTTCTATCTTCAAGGAACTGTAATTCTCAGGGTTTCTTTCCATAGGCCGGAGTTTCCTGCTTGCAAAAGCAATAACTCTCTCTTTGCCTACTTGCTTCTGTGACAGTACTGCTCCCAGTCCCACATTGCTGGCATCCATCTACAGAATGAAGGGCTGATGGTAATCCGGATACGCCAGGATCTCCTCTCCTGTCAGCGCCCACTTTTGCTTTTTGAAGGACTCTTCCCTCTCGTCACTCCACTGGAAAGGGAGATTACAGGTTGAAGACCTTTTTGACTGTCCTACCAGTATGTCTTGTAGGGGAGCTGCTAACTTTGTGAATCCTCTGATAAATCTTCTATAATAGCCCACCAGTCCCAGGAATTGTCTCACCTCTTTCACACTAGTGGGTCTTGGACAATCCCTAATTTCCGGGCACTCCGCAGTAGCTACTGCTGAAGCTAAGTCTTCCATTTTGTATTGTCTCTAGAGCAGTGATTGCTATACCCCTATTCACATTATGTCTGTATTAGCTGTGCAGTTCAGCCACTGCTGGCACTCATTTAAGTGCACATAGTGTTTAGTGTCGCAGCAGATAACTCCCTTATATTAAATGTATTTTTTCTGCTTGCACCTACACTTAGAGGTTGATGCCAGTCATTCACATTATTTAGTTACAATTGTATTTTTTATGACTGAGTTCCCTCCTTATCCCCCTTCCCCCGCCCTGTGACCAGCTGAGGTCTCCATTTTGTCTGTGTCTAACACATACTTTTCTTGTTTTTAATCAGAATAGAGGCATAGAAACCCATACATTTTACACACCACCATTACATAGCATTAGGACCTGGAAAAACGGAAGCACCTTGGCGCTGGTTTCCGGGCACTCCGCAGTAGCTACTGCTGAAGCTAAGTCTTACATTTTGCATTGTATCTAGTGCAGTGATTGCTATACCCCTATTCACATTATGTCTGTATTAAATGAGTGCCAGCAGTGGCTGAACTGCACAGCTAAGTGCACATAGTGTTTAGTGTCGCAGCAGATAACTCCCTTATATTAAATGTATTTTTTCTGCTTGCACCTACACTTAGAGGTTGATGCCAGTCATTCATATTATTTAATCCCTAATCACGGTGACTTTATCAGGATCCAGTGCTACTCCCTCTGAACTCACGACATGTCCTAGGTACTGCACCCTTGGCTTGAGAAGGTGGCACTTGGATGGTTTGATCTTCATGCCGTATGCGGACAAGGCTTCAAACACATCTGCCAGGTCTTGTAGATGTTGTTCATATGTACTGGAGTAAACTATGACATCATCCAGGTACAGGAGGACAGTTTCAAAGTTCTTATGTGCTAGGCAGCTCCCCATCAGGCGTTTGCAACGCACCCGGTACCTTCCGAGTCCAAACGGCATACAATTGAACTCACAGAGGCCCATCAGCATAGTAAACGCTGTCTTGTCCTTGTCAGCCTCCGCCACAAGAACTTGCCAATACCCACTAGTCAGATCTAGGGTGGAAAAGTAGTTAGCAGATTTTAATGCGGCTAATGACTCCTCAATCCTAGGTAACGGGTATGCATCCTTGTGTGTCATGCGGTTGATCTGCCGGTAGTCTACGCACATTCTCATGGTCTTGTTCTTCTTTTTAACCAACACTAAATGCGCTGCCCAGGGGCTACAACTGTCTTTTATTACACCTGCAGTTTTCATCTCTTTGGTGATTTGATAGTGAGCAGGCGGTAATGGTCTATACCTCTCTTTAATAGGCTGATGGTTACCTGTGGGTATAGTGTGCTCTACCCCTTTAATTTGCCCAAAGTCTAACGTGTGTTTGCTGAATATCTGCTCATATTCTTTTACTACCCGGTATACTCCATGCTTTTGAGGGGGAGGTGTAGAACTGGTACTCATGTGTAGTTTTTGGCACCAATCCTCCAGCTTTTCCTGTGAGCCATTGTCATCCGCCTGATTTGACGGGTTCGAGGGCTCGACGGCTGTGATGGCATTGTTATCAACCGTAAATAATTTAGCCATGGTAGCATACTTCGGTACTGTGACCTCATCTTCCCCGCAAATTAGAAGGCGTAATGGCACTCTTCCCCGATGTACCTCAACTACTCCTCTGGCCGTCAGTATAGTGGGCCTACTGTCTCAGTACACGGCTTCTACCAGGGCTTGATAGTCTCGCCCTTTAATGCCTATTGCGGCTCTATACCAGACCAACATTTCAGTTTTGGGAGGTATTACAATGGGTATTTGGCAGTGCAAGGGTAAGTGACCCATTTCACCTCCTGATATTTCTACCTGTTGTTTCAGCATCAGGGCTTTTATTTCTTTTTGCAGAAGTCTCTGTTGCCCGGTTGTGGCAGTCTCGGCGATCTGCTGTACTGTAAGACTGTAATTGAAAATTGTTTTTCCGAGGTAATTACTTTCATTCCTAGTAACATTACTGATTCACGTTCTTGCCGGTCAACATCTACAATTATAATACCCTGGTTCTTCAATTCTACCTTCCCAATCTGAATGGTCATTTCTCTGAACCCAACTTGTGGTATTATGGACTAGCAATGGTGAACTAAGTTCAATGCAACTTTAGATGGACCACTAATAATGTCTGAATCAGCCCAGTACCTCTTGTAGAGAACATGTGGAATCTATGTTATCTGGGACCCGATATCCAACAAGGCTCTGGAGGGAATGCCATCCAACATGATAGGGATGACCGGACGTCTTCCCACGAACTTGTCATACCAGGCTGAAGGACCTTGAGAGTTTATTCCTGAGGAGCGGCCCGCCTTCCCAGGAGATCCTCGTTTAAAGCACATTCCTGGGCAAAGTGACCTGGCTCCTTGCAACAGCGGCAAATGGGCTGTTCATCCGACTGTTAGGGTACCTTTACACACGGCTACATTTGTAGCTTGTCACCAGGTAACTTACTGGTTGCAGTGAAATCATGGACACATGGTTCTATCTTGTTGCTGTGTACAAATGGAATAATCTCTCCATGATTTCACTGCAACCAGTAAGTTACCTGGTGACAAGCTACAAATGTAGCCGTGTGTAAAGGTACCCTTAGCGGTCGCTGGGTCGTCCTCTCGTCGCTTGGTACTTCCTGGGCCTCATCCACGGGACATCCTCCTTGCTGGTTGCCAACTCGAGCTTGGGAGCAGGCTTGGATCCAGGCAGCTCCTTGATGACTTTAGCCATGGAAACAACAGTGTCCGTCAGGGCATCTAGCTTTTGGTTGAGGGCCTCATTAGAGATAGGCTCTCTGTGGTCAGCAGCAGTCGCTAACATGGCAGATGTCGCTAATGCTCCCGGCTGCTGAGGCACTGCTGTAGGACCTTGAATAGAGTTTTTTTTTATCCCGGGGCTCTTCTATCTGCTGGAGGCGGATGGCTCTATCCTTTAGCTGGGCAAAAGTTATTCTGGGATCCTGGATGGTCATCATGCTAAACTGTCCTCTGTGAGAAGGGGATAGGAGGCCTTCTATGAACTGATCTATCAGCATTTTGTCAGCTCCCAGGGCTAAGGCAGGTTCTGCTAGTTTAAATGCTTTGTGCGCTTCCTGCAAGTTTAAGGCATAGTCTCATGCGCTTTCCTTCTTCTTTAGTTGGCACCCAAAGAACCTCATTTTAGCCCGTGTATCAGCACTGGACTCAAATGCTGCTTTCAGTCCAGCCACAAGATGCTCTACAGTGTCTTTTTATCTGTATCCGGCCAGGACGCAACTTCCTGCTGTGCATTGGCGGTTAACTGCCCAATAATCATGCCGACACGCTGGCTTCAGTTAGGGGGTACATAACGTAGTTACGCTTTTATCTTCATAACAAAGTCATTAAGTGTATTGGGCTCACCTGAGTATTGCGGTAATCACATTGCTCCCAGAGTGTATGGCATCAGGAGCGGCATGATGGGTGCTGCTCCTTGCGCTGCAGCACCGCAGGGTGCTCCGCTGTTGTCCGGTGCTGCAGCACCGCCGAGTGCTCCACTACTGCTCGGTATCGCAGCATCTCCTTGTTGTGACATCCTGTGCCCCTCCTGGTCTTCCGCTTCCGTCCGGATGTCTAATAAAGGTTCCACGGTGCGACAGGGATTCTCTTTCCCCTCCGGATGATGTCAGAGCGCTTTGCAGCGTGCTGCCCACAAGGACACACCCCCTTTTCTTCCCGCGCATCGTGCGCTTTGCAATGGTGGCAATTCAAAAATACAGACTTAGAATTTAAACTGCACCACAGTTTGCCGCGCACTCTGTAATGGCGGCAGTATCAAAACAGTTTCTCTCACAAATCACAGCACACAATGCCCGGTTTACCGGGCACGGTAGATCCTGTTCGTAACACCATTTTGTGGAGCCCACTGGGACGGGGTGCTCTGTGCCGGGCTGGGTTATCACCGGGAATCACGGCGGTCTTGGTCCGGACTGTGTCCCGAGCCCACAAGTAATGGGGAGTATTTACAGGGGAGAAAGTCGTGACACCACCTGTGGTATGTGATCAGGGTACTAATTGCAGGAAGGGGGGAGGGGAGACCTGCAGCTCATATACTCATGAGGCTCCGCCACTGGATCTGGGTGACCACCGCTGCTGCAGAACCTCCAGGGATGATGTTTGGCAGCCAGTGATGTAACTGCTCTCCACGGGCAGAGCCTGGTCCCTGGGGCAGTGTGGAGATAGTCTATAGGTGGATGCAGGGTAGGGGTAGTGGTAGAGATGATAGCAGTTTGTGAGGGTGAGAACAGGGTTTGCAAGGATTACAGAGACTCACGGTTTTGTAGTTTTCCAAGTCTTTACTGTAGATGATATTCAGTAGGTATTGTCCACGGAGTCTGTACTGGGGCCGGGTTGCTACCACTCTGGACGGGTCCTTGGCTTCCTACTCCTGCGCTGTGTTTGTGGCCCTGCTGCCGTTTTAGCTGCGCTGCCGGCCCTGTCTCCCCTCATGTGTACCAACTAGCTAGGCAATTTGAGTCTTATTCCGTGTTCCTGACCCCGCCGTGTTGCTTTGCTGTGGTACAGTGAAGATGTTGGACCTTCACTATTCCGGTGTTCACTGTGCTGTCTGTTTCAGGCACAGCATCGGATCTGGTATCCGTCCTATGCGCTTCTCTGGGGTGAGTCTCAGGGAACTCAGTCTCCCAGGTGTGTTCCTCTCTGCTCCTTCTTCTTTCCTCAGACCTTGGCCGGCCTGGAACTGGACAGTGGACCATGGGGTGGGCCTAACGCAACAATGAATTTGTGGACGTTTTGTCACTGTTGCTATTGACGAAGGATTCCATCGTCAAGGGTAAAAAAAAAGATATTAAATGAGCAAGGAGCACTACGCTTCCTCATGTCCTGGTCCATTTTATTAATTGGATTCAGGCCTTTAGCATTTTCGCTGCAGTGCTTGGGGAAAAATACCACGAGCACTGTAGTGGATTGTTCCAGTGTGTTCACTATTCATCTAGATAAGTTCCCTGGGGGGTCTAGTTTCCAAAATAGGGTCACATGTGGGGGAGCTCCAATGTTTAGGCACGCAGGGGCTCTCCAAACGTGACATGGCGTCCGCTAACAATTTGAGATAACAATTGCGAATGTTAACGGACACCATTCGCGTATGGAGAGCCCCTGTGTGCCTAAACATTGGAGCTTCTCCACAAGTGACCCCATTTTGGGAAAAAGACCCCAGGGAATTTATCTAGATGAATAGTGAACACTTTGAACCCCCATGTGCTTTACAAATTAGTCCGTAATAGGGAAAAAGAAGATTTTTGTGAAAAACCTACGGGATCAAAGTGCTCATTATGCATCTAGAAAAGTTCCTTGGAGGTCTAGTTTCCAAAATGGGGTCACTTGTGGGGGAGCTCCAATGTTCAGGCACACAGGGATGGGCTCTCCATACGCGACATGGTTTTTGCTAACAATTGGAGCTATTTTTCCATTGAAATTATTAGCGGACACCATGTCGCTTATGGAGAACCCGTGTGCCACCAGCACAAGGGCAACTGGAAGAGTTTGGGTACAGCACCAGAAAATGGTGCCTCTAATGAATGCGCTATTTTCTGGGGTGGCTATGGGTTGTAATTTGCAGTGTGAGGGGCCCAAAACGTTTGGGTCTCTCCACGCTGAGGATTCCAGCCCCAGCTGCCAAGTTGTAGCTGGCTGGCTACCAAAAATATAGCTAATGCCTTTGTTTTTCTCAAATCCGTTCTAGAAATAAAAAAAAAATGACATGGGGCTCCGCTATATTTTTGTTCCAGCCAGGTACAACTTGGCAGCTACAGACTGCCACCAACCCCCTGCTGCCTCGTTGTACCTGGCTGGCAACCAAAAATACAGCAAAACCCATTTTTTTATTTCTAGAACTAATTCTAGCTAAAAAAAATTATGTCGGACTTCGCCATATTTTTGGCCCAGCCAGGTACAACTTGGCAGCTGGGGAGCTGGAATCCTCAGCATGGAGAGGCCCAAGCGTTCTGGGCGCCCTATGCTGCGTATTGCAGCCCGCAGCTGCCCCATAAAATGGCACATTCATTGAAACGTCATTTTCTGGCGCTTTACTCAGGCTCTTCCAGTTGCCCTTGTGCCGGTGGCAAACTGGGTAATAAAGGGGTTAATGACAGCTTTTTATTGGCAGCTGGCACTAAGCCCAAGATTCATAATGTCGGGCCAATGTTAGACCCGGCCACTAGGAATCTCTAGTAAATAGTCAAAAAATACACCACACAGAGAAAAATCTTTTTATTTGGAAAAAAAACACAAACAAAATTCGGACTCCATCTTTATTATAAAGATCCGACGTAGTCCACTGCAAGGGATCAAGTGTCCTCTTCCTACAGTCTCTGGGGTCAGCGTTATGGTGCACTGTATGGCAATGATCTGTCATACAGTGCACCATGACTATGATCCCAGAGACTACAACAAGAGGACACTTGCTCCCTTGTTGCACCCATCCATCCACCCGTGCATCCATCTATCCATGCACTCATCCATCCATTCACTTATCCATCCATGCATGCATGCTCCCATCCACAAACACACGCATACACACATCCATGCACATATCCACACACGCATGCACACACGCACACACACATCCACACACACACGCACGCACACATCCATCCATGCACACATCCACGCACGCATCCACACACGCACACATCCACGCACACATTTATGCACTCACACATGTATGCACGCACACATCAGTCCATACACACATTTATACACGCCCACAATAATCCATGCACGCACACATCAATCCATGCACACATCCATGCACGTACGCATCCATCCACCCATGCATGCACTCATCCATCCACCCATGCATGCATCCATGCACCCACCCATGCATCCATCCATCCATGAACCCACCCATCCATCCATGCACCCACGCATCCATCCATTCATCCATGCACCCATGCATCCATTCATACATCCATACACCCACGCATCCATCCATTCATCCATGCACCATCATCCATTCCATGCCATCCAATTCATCCATCATCATTCATCTTACCTCACTCATGATCCACTGGTGAGGAGGAGGAGCCCGGGATAGGAGGAGGGGCCCACACCGGAGTAGAGGAGGCTGACCGGCAGGTGCAGCCCACCGGGAGAGGTGAGGGTGGCGACAGGACACAGGGCTGGACAGGAGGGGGGTGGGGATGAGCAGGGAGGGGGCTGATAAGGATGACCAGCGGGTGCACCGGCGGGTGCAGCCCACCGGTAGATGGATAACAATAGGAGGGAGGGGTGGATGGGAGGCACGGGGGGGCCCCAGCTGCCTCGTTGTACCTGGCTGGCAACAAAAAAAAAAAAAAGGACTTCGCTGTATTTTTTATTTCTAGAACTAATTCTAGAAAAAAAAATGACGTGGGACACCGCCATATTTTTGGTCAAGCCAGGTACAACTTGGCAGCTGGGGGCTGGAATCCTCAGCATGGAGAGGCGGTGAATTGCAGCCCAGAGCTGCCCCAGAAAATGGCGCATTCATTGAAGCTATGATCCCAGAGACTACAACAAGAGGACACTTGATCCCTTGTTGTACCCATCCATCCACCCATGCACCTATCCATCCATGCATGCACCCATCCACGCATGCACACATCTATCCATGCACACATCCATCAATGCAGCCCGCCAGGAGAGGTGAGGGGGGCGACAGGACACAGGGCTGGACAGGGGGGGCTGAACAGGTGGGGGGCGGGGATGAGCAGGGAGGAGGTTGATGAGGCTGACCAGCGGGTGCTCCGGCGGGTCCAGTCCGCCGGCGGATAGATAACAATAGGAGGGGGGGTGGATGGGAGGCACAGGGGGGCCCCTGATGAGCCCTGGAGCTGGAGGGGGCTGAGGAGGGGGAGGGCACCCGCTGACCCGCCCCTCCAGATCTGATTGTAGAACTCCAATCAGATCTGGAGGGGTGAATCACTCTGATTCGCTCTGATCAGCAGTTTCACTTTCAGCTGCCAATCAGAGCGATTTTAGCCACGGAGGGCTAAGTCACCCCCCCGGGCTAAAGTATAGGTCCTTGCGATCCTGCAGCTCCGGTAACTAGCCACTGAGCCGGTCACCGGAGCTGTAGGACCGCAAACAAGCCATGACATTATAGAAACGTCATGGATCGGGAACACACCGAATTCCATGACGTTTCTAGAACGTCAAAGGTCGGGAAGGGGTTAATAAAGTTAGCTTTTTTTCTTTTTTGTAATAAATGTCTATTGGTGAGTATTTTCCTTCATATGGGAAATTTCCTGACATGGGTCGGGAATATTGCTTATTCGTGAGGTTATGGCTATTTATTTGATTGTAATTTCATTGGTTGGTAACCCTAATGGTACCTTTACACGCCGCTACTGAGGGTAACCCTAATAGTACCTTTACACGCGCTACTGAGGGTAGCAACAGGTGAAAACGCGCACATGCGGTGCCTAACGGTTCCTAACGGTACCTGATGCCACAATTACACGCTGCCACAAGGTGCTCCACAGAAGGTATTTTCGTTCCCTGGATGTGCCGACGGGTGCCGCAGGTTACCTTCTGTGGAGCACCTTCCCTGATTTACACGCCGCTACCACAAGGGAATCTGGGCGTACATATTGTGCGCCGTAAGTACATAGGCGTGACTGAGTAGTGTATTACGTGACGCTCGTACGGTGATTGGACAATGCAATAACATCATGATTGGCCAGCCAGCGCAAGGAGGCTGCCTAATACATGACGCTATAGCAAATGTGTATTGTGACTGGTCAGCTCGTTAAATATGCCGCCCTGTGCAGGGACAGCCAATGGGTACACAGTAGTCCCCACCAATGATAGCTGATGGGGCGTGGTATACATGACGCTCAAGCACGCCCCAGGTAACTCAAATACCGTGCCTGTGCCCCGATTACACGCCACCACCATAGGGGTTATACCTGCTTGTTTTTCAGCACGCCTGAAAGACAGGTATCCAAAGAGACAGGAAGGTATAACCTAAATTACACGCCGCCACTTCGCGGTGTTTTGAATGTAAAAGGTACATTTGTCTCCGACAGCTGCCGGTTTCTACCTTTCGGTAGCGGCATGTAAAGGTACCATAATGGGTAATTAATCAGTTACGATTCAAGAAGAGATTCATTGAACCTCAATCTGTTTACCATTTTGTGTAAACTCAAAATAAATGGCATGGCCCAATTAATTCCACAAGAATTTCAGTGTCAGTTGTGTTTGTCAATTTGGGTTTTATGTTAATTAAAGTAAAGTGGGTCTTGTGTGGCCATGTCATCAGTGTTTGGTCAGATTTTCATCAGTGACCAGTCAGATTTTCATCAGTGTTTGAAAATATATATGATGAGACTAACCAGTCAGTCAGTCAGTCAGTCAGATATTAATTATTGTTCAGTCAGTCAGTCAGATATTCATCAGTGTTCAGTTAGACTAACCAAACACTGAACACTGATGAAAATCTGACTGTCAGTCAGATATTCATTAGTCAGGGCCACTTCACACTGCAGTGTGATCCGGTCCGGTTCTGTCCGGGAGGACCCTGACAGGCGCGGACCGGATCTGCACCCAGGACTGGGGGGCTATTATGCCCTCCGGTCCTGTGTGCAGCGTACGCAGCTGCAGCCACTGACAGGTCAGGACCGCGGCGCCCGCGGTTCTGACTTATCAGCAGCGGGAACTGCGTGCGCTGCACACAGGACCGGAGTGCATAATAGCCCCTCAGTCCTGTGTGCAGATCCAGTCCACGCCCGTCAGGGTCCTCATGGACAGAACCGGACCCGATCACACCACAGTGTGAAGAGGCCCTTAGTCAGTCAGATATTCATTAGTGTTCAGTCAGTCAGATTTTCATCAGTGTTTGATGAATATCTGACTGACTGAACACTAATGAATATCTGACTGACAGACTAACCAAACACTGATGAAAATCTGACTGACTGAACACTAATGAATATCTGACTGACTGATGAAAATCTGACTGACTGAACACTGGTTAGTCTGTACGTCAGATAATCATTAGTGTTCAGTCAGACTACTGATCATCGGTTTGTCTGTCAGTCAGATATTGCTATATAGTGTTCAGTCAGACTAACCAAACACTGATGAAAATCTGATGAAAATCTGACTGACTGACTGAACACTAATGAATATCTGACTGACCAGACTAACCAGTGTTTGAGTCATGACTAACCAAGACACTGATGAAAATCTGATGAAAATCTGACTGTACAGTCAGATATTCATTAGTGTTCAGACAGACTATAACCAGTCAGATTTTCATCAGTGTTTGGTCTGTCAGTTCAGATATTCATTAGTGTTCAGTCAGTCAGATTTTTCATCAGTGTTTTAGGTTAGTCATGTCAAGTCAAGATATTCATTAGTGTTCAGTCAGTCAAATTTTCAGTGTTTGGTTAGTCTGTCAGTCAGATATTCATTAGTGTTCACAGTCAGTCAGTCAGATATTCATCAGTGTTTGTTTTTGACAGACAATCCAAGTTTACATGTTCCTTGATTTAATGAGCACTAAGGCACAAAGCAAAGGGAACGTATTAGCAGATTTTCAAACCTTTTATTATTAGCTCTTTGTATGGGCCACAACGCGGTTCAATAGCACGCAGGCTATCTTCATCAGTGTTCAGTCGGTCAGATTTTCATCATGTTTAGTCAGTCAGATTTTCATCAGTGTTTAGTCAGTCAGATTTTCATCAGTGTTTAGTCAGTCAAATATTCATAAATCTTTAGCGTATGTGCTCACGATCCGGAGGAGCTGTGTGTTGGACGCAGTTCCTCCGGACCTGAGTGAAGCCACGGGTGACAGCAGGGAGACCACAACCGCCCTGTACTCACCGTGAATAGGGTATAATGGTGTGCACACAACGTAGGTGGTGAGTGGAGGTGCCAACTAACTGATTTCTTCAATCCCAGTAAATACAAATATGGATACAAAGTTGCACACTCCTTTAGATGTTTGTGATGCAAGGTTTATTATGAACAGTTAATGGCCACAGATGTCAACGCGTTTCGGCTTTAACCAAAGCCTTGATCACGACAATTGGCTATGAAACAAAACAAACAAAAGTGTATAAATATTTACAAACATATGGTGTCACCTGTGCTGTAGAGAGCACAGGAAAAAGGCAATTTACATATTTACATAGGTCAACGATACTGTTGAGGACAGCAAGAATGTATTACTGTCCCTGAGGATGTTATTAGTACATAGAAGGTAATAGGGGAGCTGAGCAGTTAGTTTAGGGAGTGCCAAAGAGTTGGTCAGTAGCGATTGGAGGAAGGTATAGATAGGTTAGAGAGGAATTAAATATAAATAGGTGTATATAGATATACTTAATTAGACATATTTAGTTAGAGAGATAGGGTCGTAGTATGAAAAAGTATCCGAGTTACCAGGTGTAGATCATGGAATGTTCTAGGATAAGATTGGAAAGAGGCGTCTTTCCTTGGTGGCGAACGCTCGATTAAGGTGGTTTGCTATATTTCAATAATTCCCAAATGGGGATAGGCGTTTTTCAGCACGGTCCTATGGAAAGCAATATCATAGCTGTCACTATTATGGCAAGAAGATCAACCAGAGCTAAATAAAGTACCATGTAGCGTTAGTCTCTCCAAGCTGACAAATCATTAGTATTATGTGATTATATAGTTTGATTATATCTCCTTAATTTCAATGTAGCCTAAAAAGATATATGTGTCAAATAGGTTGTATAGTATATGTGCAGAGCTAATCATTGTCAAAACAAAAGTTCCTTCTGCTTTTTACCCAAAGTGCATGTTGGGCATTAATGGACAGAGTGCCTGTCATTATAGAGTTAAATACCTTCTTTCAGTGATAGGTCCGCCCCCGTCAGAGTCCTGGTAGGAATGAGCACAGTGTGTTATCAGTTGCTGCTATTTATAGCAGAAAACAGGAAGTGGGGAATCCGCACATGCTCAGTAGCGTGTCTCGGACAAAGTGTGGCAGAAGTGCCATGTTAGGTATATGCTAACCAGTGACAGTCACCGTGTGCGGCGGGTGCAGGGTGGCTTCTCCCTGCAGTCACCTAATGGCAGCCGTTTCCGACTCCGCAGCATGAAATAAACATGCTGCAGAGGAGCAGACTGCCAGCAACCCACACCGCAGCTCCAAACACGCTGCGGGCAGATTAGGCATAGTGAGGATGGGATTTTTTGAAATCCCATCAACTATGTTTATACTGTACTACGCAGCATTTTGGACGCAGCAGCAAGACGCTGAGTCCAAAACCCTGCGTACACTGATCATGTGCACGCACCTTTAGTCAGTCAATCAGATTTTCTTCAGTGATCAGTCAGATTCTCATCAGTGCTTGGTTAGTCTGTGAGTTTTTACCTTCAGAGTTTAATCAGTTTTTTAGGCCCCTTTCACATCAGCGTTTTTTTCAAATTGCGGCAGATCCACCGTATCTGCTGCCTAATGGTCGTGCTTGCAGCAAGCCCCATGCATTGTCTATGGGGCTTGCGGCAGGTGCGGCAAGTGTGGTATTGAAGTGGTTCCGGCAGTTGCGGCCACGAAAAAAACTGCGGTCAGCAGCGTTTTTTCTCGTGGTGGCAACTGCCGGAACCACTGCAATACTGCACCTTGCATGGTGCTTGCCGCAAGTGTGACCGTGAGGCGGCAGATGCGGTAAATCTGCCAGATCTGCCGCAATTGGAAAAAAACACTGGGGCCTTACATATCAAAAAAAACTGATGGAGGTTTCTTAATCTTCGAATATCAAAAAAAACTGATGGCTGATATTCGAAGATTAAGAAACCTCCATCAGTTTTTTTTGATATTCGAAGATTAAGAAACCTCCAAGTCAATAAGTGGACAGGACACGCACCTGATCTTTATCAATGGCCGACTGACTTGCATTGGCGAATTGATTTAATTGATATATTTTTCAGTGTGTAGATTCTGCTTCTACCATTTTTCATCCTGCTATTTTTGGCTCCTCACCACTATTGTCCTCAGTAATCCACGGTTTATTATTAGTGGAGGCTATGATTACTATAATGGATTCTGGGTTCTCTGCAGACATTCAATTGAAGTTTCTCTCAAGCACTTAGGCCACGTGCACACGCTGAGTATTTGATGAGTTTTTTCCTCAGGATTTGTAACCAAAACCAGGAGTGGGTGATAAATACAGAAGTGGTGCAGGTGTTTCTATTAGACTTTTCCTCTGATTGCTCCACTCCTGGTTTTGTCTACAAATCCTGAGGTAAAAAGCTCATCAAATACTCAGCGTGTGCACATGGCCTTAACGTTATTACCAGTCCATATATATATAATTTTGTATTGATATTTGTCTTCTCCAAACTAAAATGTTTGTAGAAATAATACAAATCGTGTCCCTTGTAGATCTGCCCTGTTCCTATTTTATGTTATTGGAACTTTTTAACTTAATGAAGATTTGTATTTTTGGATTTCCGTGCACTTTTCTAGTTTTTCTTTTTTAGGTTTATGTCATTTACAATTTCCATTCTGCATCTTAATTCTTTATAACATATCATAGGTGACATCTGACTGATAGCTAGTTCCCCAGACCTCATCTTAAGGCCCCGTTACACGGTACAATATTGTTAACGATATCGCACAAACATCACGGGTTTGGAGTCGTTTAAGTGACATCGTTACTGCCTCATTGCGTGTGACTGAGATAAGGATACAATAAATCGTTGGATTGCTGAATCCAGATTTGAGAACATGTTCTCAATCAGAGGACACGATCGGCACTGCTGATATCTCTGTCTTAACGTGATTGATGTCGTTACCCCTATTCTCAGCAATAAAGAAGTATCGTTCGCTGGGTTGTGTGAACAATACCTGCTTGTCGCAAAATTGGTGCGTCGTGCACGGTATCTAGCGTGTGACATCTCATCGACGATCTCTAAACGATGTCCTAACGACCACCCCGCCCATGAGATCGTTGGCGATCTTGTTTCAACATTGAAGCGTGTAACGGTACCTTTAGCCTCTCATACAGCCAAATCAGAATATCCCACACACATACTGATGAGGGGCAGTTACCCCGAAACGCAGCATTTGTAGTTTGGGGTTCTGATCTGGCACAAATCTTTGGTCATAGTCGACTCTTTTACAAGCCTTTTAATATGACTTTGAGGATTGCTACCTAAAGGTGGCGCTAGAGTTCATCCACTTCTTCATTGAAGTGACAATGAATATATAAATTATTAAGATTTATAAAAATTATTATAAAAAAGTTACAAAAATAAAGTCAGCAATAATGACTGACCTTTTTTTCATTTTTATTACGCCTCAGTCATAACCTTTCTATTTTCTCATTTCATTATTTTTTTTTTTTTCGTTTTTCTGGGTATATATAAATTACTGTGCAACACACACACACACATATATATATATATATACCTAGTGAGGAAATATAAATACCGTATATACTCGTGTAAAAGCCGGGTTTTTCAGCCCAAATATTGGGCTGAAAAGTCCCCCCCTCGGCTTATATGCAGGTCAATACGGTATGTGGTGTGTGGGGGCTGTGTCCGGGTGCTGGGGACGCTGGAAGAGGCGGCGGGGGGGGGGGCTTCTGACTGAGCGGCCCGTCATGTGGTGCCGCTCATTAGATATGCACGGCTCACCCCGCCCATCACAGCGGCAGGGGGAGCCGTGCATACTGCCCCCAGTGGTAGTATACAGGCAGCCCCCCTCCTGCTGGCACTCGCCCCCCATACTGTGCAGAGCCCCCCCCGCTGCATTATGTTACCCTCCAGCGTCTTCATCACCGTGGGTCCTCCAGTCCTTGCTCGCTCGCAGTGTTCGGGTCTCACGTGACCCGGCGCGATGACATGTGACCCGGCGGTCGCAGTGGGATGACGAGACCGGGAACACAGCGTGAGAGGATGGACGCGAGGGCCCGCGGTGATGAAGACGCTGGATGGTAAGTTAATGCACGGGGGGGCTCTGCACAGTGTGGGGGGCTCTGCACAGTATGGGGGGCGAGTGCCAGCAGGAGGAGGGCTGCATCACATAGTGCACTGCATCCCGCGGCTGGGGGTGCAGTGCACTATGTGATGCAGCCCTCCTCCTGCTGGCACTCGCCTGCTGTATACTACTGGGGGCCTGCTGTATACCATACTGCTGGGGCCTGTATACCACTGGGGGGGCCTGTATACCTCACTGCTGGGGGCTGTATACCACTGGGGAGACCTGTATACCTTACTCCTGGTGGCTGTATACCATACTAATGGGGCCTGTATACACTGGGAGGGCCTGTATACCACACTGCTGGGGGCTGTATACCTCACTGCTGGGGTCCACCCTTGGCTTATACGCGAGTCAATAAGTTTTCCCAGTTTTTGGGGGTAAAAGTAGGGGGGTCGGCTTATAGACGGGTCGGCTTATACACGAGTATATACGGTATTTGATATACTGTCAACTTTGCTAGTTTTCCAACCTACAAGAAATGGAGAGTTCTGTCATTTTTAGTGTAGGTACACTTCTTTTTATTTTACATTCTGTCTCTCAAAGTTGGACAATTGCATTGTATGATTTTTACATAATTAATTTACATTTTATTGCATGAAATAAGAATTTAATACATCAGAAAAAAAGACCTTAATGTTTGCAGACAAAGGTTTCTGTATCAATTACTGAGCGCAGATGGTATCTGTAGTTTTTGGTCAAGTTTCCACACACTGCAGCAGGGATTTTGGCCCACTCCTCCATACAGATCTATAGATCTTTCAGGTTTCAGGGCTTCACTAGGCAACATTTTCAGCATCCTCCAAAGATTTTCTATTGAGTTCAGGTCTGGAGAGTGGCTAAACCACTCTAGGACCTTGAAATGCTTCTTACAATGTCAGTCCTTAGCTGCCCTGGCTGTATGTTTCGGGTCATTGTCATGCTGGAAGACTCGGCTACAACCCATCTTCAATGCTTCTACTGAGTGAAGGCGGTTTTTGGCTAAGATCTCACAATACATGACCCCTTCCACATATCCTCTCCTCCATCATCCTGTTCCTTTTGCAGCAAAGTACCCCCAAAGTATGATGTTTCCACCTCGATGCTTCATGGTTGGGAAAGTGTTCCGTGGGTTGTACTCCTCTTTCTTCTTCCTCCAAATATGCCAAGGGGAGTTGACAACAAAAAGTTCTATTTTGTTGTCATCTGACCACATGACCTTCTCCTGTCTCCTCTGAACATCCAGATGGTCATTGGCGGCCTTCAAACAGACCTGGACATGTGCTGGTGTGGGTAGGGGGATCTATCATGCAATTCAGGACTTTAATCAATGATGGCATAGCGTGTTACTAACAGTAATCTTGGAGAGCTGGGAATAGTCTCAAAGTCATTGATCAGGTCTTCTCATGTAGTTCTGGGCTGATTCATTACCCCACATGGTGAGATCTTGCATGGAGTCCCAGACTGAAGAAAATTGACAGTCATCTTGAGTTTCTTCAATTTTCTAATAGAATGTTAGGGTAATTGCCGTCTCACGAAGCTTCTTGTCTAATGTCCTGTAGCCCATCCCAGCCTTGTTAAGGTCTACAATTTAGTCTCTGGTGTCCATAGACAGCTCTTTGATCTTGTCCATGTTGTAGAGGCAGTAGTGTGATTGATTGTGTGGACAGGTTTCTTTTATACAGGTAACAAATTCACAGAGCTGCAATTAATACACATAATGAGTGCAGAGTAGGAGGGAGAAAAACTAAAGGTATGTGCTCACGGTCCGGAGGAGCTGTGTGGCGCCCTACTGGGTAGGCCGCCACCAGAGGTAATGCCCTCCTGCAGTTAAGGGGAGTAGCGCCTCTGCTTTCCAGGTGCTGGGATGGTGCAGTTGAGCCAAAAAGACACACACAACCCGTAGGCCCCTGGAATGGTGGGTGGACCCAGGCTCCAAAAGGTGGACAGGGAAGTGTAGTCAGTAGTCAGGAGAGAAGAGAGATGGGAGTGTAGAGGCGGTGTGGTGTCTACTCCCGTGGGTTAGAGCACAACCACGTTCACCCATGGGAGGTAAAGACTGACAGACGAAGGAAGAAGAGAGAGCCCTTGGGGTACGAAAGAGACCGATCCCTGTACACCTGTATCTGGCAATACAGAAGGGCTGGTGGACGACACAGGAACCCGACCCTGAACACAGCGCAGATGCTGTATGCCCGAACCGTTGAACCGGAGGCCCCAGGCCTCTAACGGTAGCTGTGGCCGAACACCTGACACAACTTGGAAGGTGGCGAATAAGGCAGTGCCGGAAGTGGCCGAACTAAGGAGCAGTGCCCGGGAAAGAGGACACAACAGCAGCCTTGGTTGCCGGTACTTGTGCTTTGTGCTTGCGGGGATGAGCAGTGTCGTGCTAGCTCCATAAGAGAACTACCCCTTATAGCGCTGGAAAGGGAAAGAGAGAAAGACCACCAGAGACAGACACACCTAGAGAGGAAGGAAAGGGCACAAACCATGGCTCGACTGCACTGTCCCAGTTCAGTGTTATTTACAGAACTGGAGGTTGGTAAGGGACGTACCCGGCGGCCATGCTGAAACAACTGAGTAAAAGTAACAGAACCCCAGCTGTGGTGTGTGAGACTTTTATTAGCATCGACCACCAGCGCAGTGGCCACATGAGACATCGGGGTACTGATGACCCAGTGAACATCCGCCAAGGTACGAACTGACTCCTCCATTCCGCTGCTCTGGGGACCGTGCTCCACCTGCGGGTAGCAGAACCATCCAAGCTGCCGGTCACCATCCCCAGAGGTTCCGAAGCAGCGGTAGCCACTCTGGCCGCATACTGCAAGTGGCGCCACGAATACCCCTATTCCCCCTTTGGCTTTCCATGTTATCTTCCCCTGTTTATTAAAAGGACACCGCCAGGGTCCCCTTTAAAAGAGCCAAGAAGGTGAAGAGCACAATGAGTAACTGAACGATTCCCGAGTCTTCCCCGACCCTGGAGTGGGCGTGTCACCTGCGTGTTGGACGCAGCTCCTCCGGACCGGAGGGACGCAGGCAAACTGCAGCCGCCCTGTACACACCATGTGCGGCGGGTGCAGGGCGGCTTCTCCCTGCAGTCACCCGATGGGAGCCGCTTCTGACTCCGCAGCAGGAAATGAACATGCGGAGGAGGAGCGGAATGCTGGCAACCCTCACCGCAGCTAAAAGAACGCTGTGATCCGGTTAAGCATAGTGGGCCTGGGATTTCTTAAAATCCTATCCACTATGCTGATACTGTACGATGAAGCGTTTTGGTTTAGCAGCAAGACACTGTGTTCAAAATGCTATGTCAACTGACCATGAGTATGCATCCTGACAGGTCTGTGAGAGCCAGAATTTTTGCTGGTTGGTTGGTGATCAAATCATTTTTTCATAAAATAAAATTCTATGTAGTTATTAAAAAATCATACAATGTGACTTTCTGGATTCATTCTCAGATTCTGTCTCTCACATTTAAAGTGTGCCTACGATAGTTCTTTGTAGGTGGAAAAACTTGTGTATCAAATATTTATTTTCCCCACTGCGTGTGTATGCATATGTATATATATATATCTTATACACTCATATATACAATATGTAGTCAGGTGAATATAGAAAAGAATTTACGTATATACTTGTGTATAAGCCGACCCGTGTATAAGCCGACCCCCTACTTTTGTCCCCAAAACCTGGGAAAACCTATTGACTCGTGTATAAGCCGAGGGTGGACCCCAGCACAGGTATACAGCCCCCAGCAGTGTGGTATACAGGCCCCCCCAGTGGTAGTATACAGCAGCCTCCCCAGTGGTAGTATACAGCAGCCTCCCCAGTGGTATATACAGGCCCCAGCAGTATATACAGCAGCCTCCCCAGTAGTATACAGCAGCCTCCCCAGTGGTATATACAGGCCCCAGCAGTGTATATACAGCAGCCTCCCCAGTGGTGTATACAGGCCCCAGTGGTGTATACAGGGTCCCCACCCCTTGTTTGCCAGCCACCTGTAAAGGAATAGATCATTATACTTATCCCTGTCCTGTCGCCGCTGCCACCGCTCTCTGACACCGCGCGCTCCTCCGGCTTCATCCGGCTTCTTCCTGCTTCCACCTCCGGCGCACAGACAATGACGTCATTGCCTGCGCCCGCTGGCCACAGCAGGAAGAAGCCGGATGAAGCCGGAGGAGCGCGCGGGTGTCAGAGAGCGGCGGCGGCGACGACAGGACAGGGATAAGTATAATGATCTATTCCTTTACAGGTGGCTGACAGCAAGGGGGGGGCCTGTATACACCACTGATGGGGGGGGGGCTGTATACCAAGTATATGACTCGTGTAAAAGCCTGAGCTTTACACATTTTTTGTGCTGAAAAACTCGGCTTATACACGAATATATACGGTAGCTATTTTGTTCAGTTTTTATACTTTTCCTGCTTTGTATGAAGTAGTTTATGGCTTTATTTTTAATTATTGATGTCATGTTTATATGAAATATATTTCATGATAAACAATTACCGTATGTACTCGTGTATAAGCTGACCCGCTATTTAGCCCCAAAACCTAAACTATTGACTCGAAAAACCGGGGGAAACAATATAAGCCTCAGTGTGTATACAGCAGGTGCCCCAGGCTAAGTATACAGCACCCCCAGTGGTGGTATACAGCAGCCCCCAGTGGTAGTATACAGCAGCAGCCCCAGTGGTAGGATACAGCAGCAGCCCAGTGGTAGATGACAGCAGCAGCCCCAGTAGGTATATACAGCAGCCCCAGTGGTATAACAGCAGCCCCAGTGGTAGGAGACAGCAGCCCCAGAGGTATATACAGCAGCCCCAGTGGTATATACAGCAGCAGCCCAGTGGTAGGAGACAGCAGCCTCAGTGGTAGTATGACAGAAGCCCCAGAGGTATATACAGCAGCCCCAGTGGTATATACAGCAGCACCCAGTGGTAGTATACAGAGCCCCAGTGGTATATACAGCAGCCCCAGGGTAGTATACAGAAGCCCCAGTGGTATATACAGCAGCCCCAGTGGTAGTATACAGCAGCCCCAGTGGTAGTATACAGCAGCCCCAGTGGTAGTATACAGCAGCCCCAGAGGTATATACAGCAGCCCCAGTGGTAGTATACAGCAGCAGCCCATTGGTAGTATACAGCAGCAGCCCCATTGGTAGTATACAGCAGCAGCCCCATTGGTAGTATACAGCAGCAGCCCCATTGGTAGTATACAGCAGCAGCCCCATTGGTAGTATACAGCAGCAGCCCCAGTGGTATATACAGGCCTACCCCCTTACTGCCACAATCCTGTAAAAGAATACATTAGTATACTTATCCCTGCCGCTGTCCCGTCGTCACCGCCGCCATCGCGCTCCTCCGGCTTCATCCAGCGTCTTCCGGCTTCCTCCTCTGGCGCGCAGACAATGACGTCATTGCCTGCGCCCACCGGAGGAAGCCGGAAGAAGCCGGATGAAGCCGGAGGAGCGCGATGGCGGCGGCGGGACAGCGGCAGGGATAAGTATACTAATGTATTCTTTTACAGGATTGTGGCAGTAAGGGGGGCCTGTATACTGATGGGGGGGTGACTGTATACTGTATACAGTGTATACAGTATACAGTGTCTCGCGTATAAGCCAAGGGGGGGACTTTTCAGCCCAATTTTTGGGCTGAAAAACTCGGCTTATACGCGAGTATATACGGTAATATCTCTGGAACGCTTCAACAGATCCTAGCGATTCTGAGAATCTTTTTCGTGACATATTGGGCTTCATGTTAGCAGTAAATTTAGGTCGATGATTTTTGCGTTTATTTGTGAAAAAAACTCAAAAATTAGCGAAATTTTCAATTTTTGGCAATTTTAAAATTTTGAATTTTTATTCTGTTAAACCAGAGAGTTATTTATTAACTATTTTGTATCACATAACATTTCCCATATGTCTACTTTACATCAGCACAATTTTGGAAAAAAAAAATTTTTTCTTATAGAAAAAGGGTTCAAAGTTCATCAGCAATTTCTCATTTTTCCAGCAAAATTTACAAAACCATTTTTTTAGTGACCACATCACATTTGGAGTTCCTTTGAGGGGCGTACATGACAAAAAACCCACAAAAGTGACACCATTGCAAAAACTGCACCCTCAAGCTACTCAAAACTACATTCAAGAAAATGATTAACCCTTCAGGTGCTTCACAGAAACTAAAGCAACAATGAAAGAAAAAAATGGACATTTTCATTTTTCCAATAAAAAATGTTATTTTAGCCTCAATTCTTCATTTTCACATGGGCAACAGGATAAAATGGATCCTAAAATTTGTTGAACAATTTCTCCTGAGTACACCAATACCTCATATGTGGTCACAAACCTTTGTTTGGGAGCACGGCAGGGCTCAGAAGGGAAGGAGCGCAATTTGACTTTTGGAGCTAATTTTCCATTTAAAAAAAAAATAAATGGCGCACCTTCCCTTCTGAGTCCTGCCGTGCGCCCAAACAGTGGTTTATGACCACATATGAGGTATCGGTGTACTCAGGAGAAATTGCCCAACAAATTTTAGGATACATTTTATCCTGTTGCCCATGTGAAAATGAAACAATTGAGGCTAAAAGAAAATTTTAATGAAAAAAAAAAAAAAAAGTGCATTTTCATTTTTATGGATCAGTTTGTGAAACACCTGGGGGTTCAAAGTTCTCACTATGCTTCTAGATAAGTTCCTTGGGGGAGACTAGTTTCCAAAATGGGGTCACTTGTGGGAGATCTCCAATGTTTAGGAACACAGGGGCTCTCCAAACTTGACATGGTGTCCACTAATTATTTGAGCTAATTTTCCATTCAAATTGTTAGCAAACACCATGTCACGTATGGAGAACCAGTGTGCCACCAGCATTGCCACCAGCACAAGCGACAACTGGAAGAGTTGGGGTACAGCACCAGAAAATGGCGCCTCTAATGAATGCGCTATTTACTAGGGTGGCTGTGGGTTGCAATTCGCAGCGTGGGGGGGCACAATTTGTAGAGACAGCGTATAGAGACCTAAAAATTGAGAATTCCAGCCCCCAACTGCCAAATTGTAGCTGGCTGGCAACCAAAAATACAGTGAAGCCCATTTTTTGCTTACTTAGGCCGGGTTCACACCAAGGCACAATCCGATCTGGGGCTGTCCGATGTGAACACATTGGAAGGCCTCGGATCAGATTTCGGCCCCATAGTATGCTATGGGTCCGGATGGCAGCTATCTGCCATCTGGTTTCCATCTGTCCGGGAGAATCCGGGTTTATTTGGATTTTTCTCCTGGACACAAATCTCCCCAAATTGGATCCTCCGGGGCAATCCGGCGCTCCCTAACGTGGGAGTCTAAGGGGCCAAATTGCCCCGATCCGGGAGGATCCAGGAACCGGATGCCAGCTGTTGAAGTTCAGTGTGAGTTACGCTGAACTTCAGCACCGGTGAGCTATCCCCTGTGAAGCAGTTCAGCACCATTTCGCAGGGGACAGTTGCGCTCGCCTGAATCCGGCTACAAACAGGGCATTAGCCCTCCGGTTCTGTTTGCAAATCCGGTCCGGGGCTGTTAGGTTCACCCCTGACAGCCCCAGATCGGATTGTGCCATGGTGTGAACCCGGCCTTATAGAACTAATATTAGAAACAAAAATGACGTGGGGCTTCGTCATGTTTTTGGTCCAGCTAGGTACAACTTGGTAGCTACGGACTCCCACCAACCCCCCAGCTGCCTTGTTGTATCTGGCTTGTAACCAAAAATACAGTGAAGCCCATTTTTTATTTCTAGAATTCTAGCAAAAAAATTACGTGGGGCTGTGCCATATTATTGGTCCAGCCAGGTACATCCAGGCAGCTGGGGGCTGGAATTCCCAGCATGGAGAGGCCCAAGCGTTCTGGGCCCCCGATGCTGCGAATTGCAGCCTGCAGCAGCCCCAGAAAATGGCGCATTCATTGAAGCGACATTTTCTGGCGCTGTACCCAGACTCTTCCAGTTGCCCTGGTGTTGGTGGCAAACTGGGTTATAAAGGGGTTAATGCCAGTATTTTTTTATTGGCAGCTGGCACTAACCCAGAGATTCATAATGTTGGGCCAATGTTAGACCCGGCCATTAGAAATCTCTAGTAAATAGTAAAAAAATACCCCACACAGAGAAAAATCATCTTATCTGGAAAAAAAAAATGCAATAAAAATTTGGACTCCATCTTTATTAATATCTGACGTAGTCCAAAACGAAGATCCGCGATGCTCGATCGCCTCCGACGTAGTCCACAACGAAGGTCCCATGACACACGATGATCCCTTGCTGCAGTCTCTGGATGTAGCAGAGGCTAAGTTTCCTCTTATTGCAGTCTCTGGTGTAATATAATGGTGCACTGTATGGCAATGATCTGCCATACAGTGCACCATCTGACACCAGAGACTACAACATGGGATCAAGTGTCCTCTCTTGTTGTAGTTTCTGGTTTAAAGGTGATGGTGCACTGTATGGCAATGATCTGCCATACAGTGCACCATCACTGTGACCCCAGAGACCACAACAAGGAATCAAGTGTCCTCTTGTTGTAGTATCTAGGGTAATGGTGATGGTGCACTGTATGGCAATGATTTGCCATACAGTGCACCATCACTGAAAAATCTCAACCAGGGGGTGTATGCTGTGGGGGAGGAGCCAATCTGTTCTGTTTCTTTCAGAATTCACTAAGGGTACCTTTACACGTCGCAATATTGCATGCAATTTCACTTGCAACTTACTGGTTGCAGTGAAATCATGGACACATTGTTCTATTTTGTTGCTGTGTGCAAATGTAACAATGTGTCCGTGATTTCACTGGACACAGTAAGTTGCAAGTGAAATTGCATGCAATGTTGAGACGTGTAAAGGTACCCTTAGTGTCAAGCCTCCTAGGGATAGCAGCATAACCCATAGTCTTGTGTCCCCCAATGAGGCGCAAGAGGAAAACTGAATTAGTCCTTACCGGTAATTCCCTTTCTTGGAGCCTTCCACGACAGCATTGGAGGATGTCGTCCATGCCCTATTGGGGGACAGGAGCACAGAGGTTAAAAGCCCCTCCCCTTCCTCAGTACTCCAGTGTTTACCAAGATCACCCCATGGATTGCCTGATACAAACCAGAACTAAACACCAACAAGGGGGGGAACTGATGCTGTCGTGGAAGGCTCCAAGAAAAGGAATTACCAGTAAGGACTAATTCAGTTTTCTCCATTCGCCTTCCACGACAGCATTGGAGGAATACCACCGATACTCCTCAGGGTGGGACTATTGCCTGTAGGACTTTCCTACCAAAGTTCAGATCCCACTGAAGGACAGAACTAACCTGTAGTGGCGAGAAAAAGTGAGGAGAGACGACCACGTAGCCCCTCTGCATATCAGCTCCGATGAAGCTCCAGCCTGCTCCGCCGAGGACGTAGCAGCTGCCCGAGTTTGAAGGAGCCTTCAACCCCACTGGAGGAGCAAGGACCGGAGCGACGTAGGCCTCACAGATCACCTTCGTGATCCAGGAAGTGATGGTAGCCTTGGAAGTCTTCTTCCCTGTATTTTCCCAAAATGCTGAACAAAACAGGTTCTGATCTAACCCCCAGGAAGCGGACTCTTGGAGGTAGTGGCGGACAGTCTGACGAATATCGAAGGAGTGAAACACGGCCTCAGCGCATTAGCAGGAGATTGACAAAATGAAGGCAGAACCACATCCTGGGACTGATGGAAAACCAACACAACTTTCAGAAGAAAAGATGAATGCAACCGAAGCATAATGCGAACAACGGACACCACGAGGCACGGAGCCCGGACAGAGAGTGCCTGCAGTTCTCCAACTCTGGGAGCAGAAGTAAGGGTCACAAAAAACTCCACCTTGTGAGAGAGAGACGTAAGGGATGCAGGAGACAAGGTGCAAAGGGCTTTCGGAAGTCCCTTTGGAGAACCAATGTTCAAATCCCAGGGAGGGACAAAAGGCCGAACCGGGGACGCCGCGCCCAAGCAGAAGTAAAAAAACGCTTGATCCATCGATGGGAAGCAAGATCCTGGGTAAAGACCGCCCCAAGTGTCAACACCTGGACTTAAAGAGTGCTTGGCCGAAGCCTCAAATCCAAGCCACGCTGCAAAAATCCAAGAGTTGGGCCACATTAGGATGATGCATGGCCGGGATGGAAGGAGCACACCAGGACAGGAACCGATTCCAGCCCTCCCATAAATAGGGTGCGTCACAGGCTGCCTGCCCTGCCGAAGCATGCGGATCACTGCCTGGGAGAGACCCTTGTTCTCAGGATCCCGGCCGCAACAGCCAGGCTGCCAGATTGAGCCACTGAGGGCCCGGGTAAAAACAGAGGACCCCGGGACAGTAGGTCGGAGACTGTGGGGCAATATATTCGGTCCCTCCAGGCCCAGGTCTCGGATGGCATCATACCACGCCCGATTGGGCCACAGGGGAGCCACCAAGATAGTTGTCACCCCCTCCGCCCGAATCTTTTGCAACGTCTTGGGAAGTAGTGGGATTGGAGGAAAGGCATACACCAAACAGAAGTCCTAGGGATGGGCAAAGGTGTCCAGCCCCTGAGGATGGTCCGACAGCATCAGGGAGAAAAAGGTCGGCACCTTTGTATTCGAGCCCGAAGCGAACAGGTCGATTGAAGGCACACCCCACCTGTCTGTAAGAGAGCGAAATACTTCCGGATGGAGGCACCATTCTCCTGGGTGGCCCTCCGTGCGGCTCAAGAAATCTGCCTGTACATTGGTCATTCCCTTCAGATGTACTGCCGAGGAGGAGAGAAGATAACGTACTGCCCACGAAATGATCAGTCTTGCCAGCCGATGCAAGTGTAAGCCTCGAGTACCGCCTTGGTGCCGCAAGAAGGCAACCGTAGTCACGTTGTCTGACAGGACCTTGACATGATGACCCCGGAGAACGTGAGCTGCAGCATGAAGTGCTTCCTCCACTGCCAGAAGTTCCCGGAAGTTTGAAGACTGGCAACTGACTGAGCGACTCCAAATCCCCTGGAATGGAGTGCGATCCACCATCGCGCCCCAACCGGAACCGCCTCAGTGGTAACGGAGATCACAGGAGACTGCAGCCAGGCCACCCCCGTCCGAAGGTGTATGGGATTCATCTACAAAGAAAGCAAGGTTACCACCTGCCCCAGGGCCAGACCCGCAAGTTTAAGGAATCCGGACGTCTGTCCCAGGAACGCAGTATGTGTTCCTGGAGCAGTCGGGAAGGAGCCTGAGCCCATGTTACCGACTGAATGCAGGCCGTCATAGCCCCTAATAGGGACATTGCTTCCCGCAAGGAGGGCGACCCCCTTGCCCGTAAGCGGGTCAGATTCATGCGGCGCAGAAGCTGATGTGCCGCAGGAAGGAACGAGGTCTGTCTGGAGGAGGCCAGAAAGACTCCCAAAAATTGACGTCGGGTTGCTGGCACCCGGTCCGATTCCCAAGATTACGCACCCACCCCAGGGACTGAAGAATCTCCAACGTTTTGGAGACCTGTGTGCGCAGAACCACTGCCGAAGGAGCCGCCACCAACATGTCGTCTAAATAGGGAAGCACAGATATCCCTTGGGTCTGGATGAATGCGATCACTTCCCTCATGAGTTTGGTAAACTCTGGGGGCCAACGAAATCCCGAAGGGCAGCACATTAAACCGATAATGGACCGTCACGCCTGCCCCGGAGATCGCGAATCGCAGAAAGCGCTTGTGGGACGGGTAAATGGGGACATGATAATACGTGTTCTGGAGGTCTACAAACAAGCTGGAGTAGCGCCCCTGGCCCTCCTCTCCAGGAGGAACCGGGGACCCCACACCCGAATCCAACAGGTCTCGCAGACCTGACAAGAAAAAACGTGCGAGAGTCCCCCTGAGAAAGGGAGGGGATGGCTCTCGAATTCCAAGCGCAGACCCTCCCAAATGGTCGAGAGGAGCCAAGGGCACGAGGAGATTGCTTGCCACTGTGGCAGAAACCGCAGGAGCTGCCCCGCAATGGGGAAGGCGGCATTGTTTAGGGGGCGGTTGGTGATGCCGCTGCTGGGGGAACAAGATATTACGGGTCTTGTCCCCTTTCTGGAATGGCCAGCGACCAGACTTAGCCTTCCCTTTAGACTGGGAGGGTTGGCTGCGCTCAGGCCGAAAGGACTGCCTCCGAAAGGGCTTCTGATCCGGGAGACACATTTTCCGGTCTGACACCTTTTCCAGGATGTTATCCAATGCCGGACCAAAGACAAAAGACCTTTGAAAGGGGAGGCCACACAGCTTAAGCGTAGACGTGACCTCCCCATTCCACATTGTAAGCTACACTGCCCTGCGAGCTGTTAGCCAACACTGCGCATCTGGCGCCAATGCGAATCGACTTAGCAGAGGCATCAGCCAGGAAGCCTGTAACACGTTTCAGAAGTGGGATGAAGTCCAAAGCTCCTCCCTGTGAGTACCCTGCAGGATGAATTCCAGCTGGGTGATCCACTTAAAGAGAAACCTGGCCACACATGTAGAGGAAATGTTCACCTTTATAGACATAGCTGCCGCCTCCCAGGAGTTTTTGAGGACACTCTCCATCTTACGATCGAGTGGGTCCTTCAACTGGGAGGAATCTTCAAAAGGCAACACAGTCTTATATGCTACCCCGATGTCCACCTTTGGGACCGCCCAGACAAAGTCATCACCCTCCAATCCATTCGGATGGGGTGAGCAACCGATGTTCTGGAGACTCCCACTCCCGGCGGAAGAGATCCCGGATGACCTCATGGACAGGGAAGCCCAACTGCCGCTTAGCCTTCAGGCCTCTGAACATTTAGTCCTGCACAGAAGGGGATTCCACCACCTCTACTCCCATGATACTATGGACAGTGTCCACCAATTCACCCATGGACTCCGTGTAAAAATAGTAGTGTCCAGATTCTCGTGTCTGGACAGAGGCAATATCCTCGCCGTCCTCTGACGCTGAGCTCTGGCCAGCCTCCATGAGATCCACAGAGTCACAATCCTGGAGCTTCCTCTCTTTCGGAGGGGAAGGCCTGGAAGCTGCAGCAAAAACCGGCAGTGCCGAGATAGAAGCCTGCACCTCTTTTCCTAATGGATTGGAGCTCCTCCAGCAGGGATAGGGAGTCCATCCTGACAACACTGCAGATTCTTGGACGAAGTGCCTCAGTGTCCGCGCTGCTGCTCCGAGACCAAAGAGAAACAGATACAGGAATGTCTGGATCAGCTACAGCCTTTATTTTCCGACGCGTTTCGGAGCCTCCTACCGAGCTCCTTCCTCAGGGAACCCTGATGTTCCCTGAGGAAGGAGCTCGGTAGGAGGCTCTGAAACGCGTCGGAAAATAAAGACTGTAGCTGATCCAGACATTCCTGTGTCTGTTTTCTTTGGTCTCGGAGCAGCAGCGCGGACACTGAGGCACTTCGTCCAAGAATTTGCATTACTACTACGGTCACCGTTGGGAGTGCGATCCCTGCAGCAGCTGTCTTTACGCTTTTCTACCAGTTGTGGGTTTCACAACTGACAAAGGTGAGCAATTCCTCATCGCTAAGTGAAAGTGTGTAATTGAGATAAGACCCTATATGCGCATTCTCTTTTCACAGATTTATAATCCTGACAACACTGTCAGTCATGGCCGACACCTTGTTGTAGGAAGAGGGAAATTTCGTGCCGCAGCCACATTTCCTGGACGGGTTTTTGCTCCCTTTCACAGGCGGCCCTTGTCTCCCTATAGAAAAAAAGAGAAGAGAAGGGGGTCCCAGTGGGAGTGCAGGGCCTAAATAACTCTACCCCTTGTGACCACCCCCAGAAACACTTACAGGAGCTGGGGGAACGCTGGGCTCTGCAGAAGCAGAGGTGGAAGCCTAGCACCCTCCATGTTTCAGGGATCAGCCTTACCTGGGTGTAGCTTCCGGCGGATACTTATCCAGAAGTACCGTGCCCCCAACGAGGAACACCTGTTCCCTCCCTCCTCCCGGTCACCGGCAGCGGGCAGTAGCGCGCGATAGGCCTGCTGGGTTCCCTGAAGCCGCGCCCAGCCTGCCACAGCCCGTACAGGAGCCGCCGCCCGGAACCGGAAGTGCCGCCACCTGAAACCGGCAGTGCCATCCCGGAACCGGTAATGCCATCCCGGAACCTCTGCGACACCTCTGATGCATGCCCCAGGGACCGCAGCTGGAGGAGGGAGACACCAGAGGCCTCCGGCGCTGCAATACATGGCCTGCTTTGCCCCGTGGGACGCAGGAAGGCCGGATGGTCCCACCACGGGAGCCCCGAGAAGGAGGCCACCCCCGACGTCCATCCCTGGCCCGGCTGTAAGTACACCCCAATGCTGCCTCTGCCGGCCCGACAGCACTGGAACCTCTCCATGCCCCAAGGGGGACAGGAAGACACTGGAGTACTGAGGAAGGGGAGGGGCTTTTAACCACTGTGTTCCTGTCCCCCAATAGGGCGTGGACGACATCCTCCAATGCGGTCATGGAAGGCGAATGGAGAAACAGGGATTTTTGTGTACTCACCGTAAAATCCTTTTCTCCTAGCTCATCATTGGGGGACACAGGACCATGGGTGTATGCTTTTCTGCCACTAGGAGGCGACACTAAGTAGAACTAAAAGTTAAGCCCTCCTTCCTGCAGTATACACCCGTACGTGGGCGTAGCTATTCAGTTTAGTACTAGAGCAGTAGGAGAGCTGGTAATAAGGTACAAATAGCGTAAGGTAAGGTAATGTACAGACTATGTACAAATAGTGTAGGGCAATGTTCTGTACAAACCGTTGAAGGCTTTTAGGGTGGGTGCTGTGTCCCCCAATGATGAGCTAGGAGAAATGGATTTTACGGTGAGTACACAAAAATCCCTGTTTCTCCGTCGCATCATTGGGGGACACAGGACCATGGGACCCTAAAGCAGTCCCTGGGTGGGAATTAATTGAGTAGCGGTCAAGCATCATGTGCCGGCGGCATACAGATGCGCGGCTGCTGCCTGCCGAATTTTTCTACCTAGGCTTGTATCTGTGCAGGCCTGGGTGTGAACGTTGTAGTGTTTGGTTGAAGTGCATCTGCAGACCAGTTTGCTGTCTTGTAAACCGGAGTTGCCTAGCCTTGAGGACAAATGGCCTTTGAGGCACTCTTGGTCGAGTTGACAGCGTTTTGACTTGTTTTTGAACTGGCATGCCCTTGATGCGGCAGTAATCTTGGATTGCGGGGCAGGTTTAACTTGCCAATGTGGGCTTAGACGCCGCCATAACTTTTGTAGGCTCCTCGGGGCTGACTAACAGCATTTTTGTATTGCAGAATGGGGCTGTTCGGGAGATGTAGTGTCTGAGGGCCCTTGCTAGGTCCAGGGTGCGGAGCTACTTTTCGAGGCGGTGTACTGGGTTTGGGCGGACGGGCGATGTCTATGTCAAGGTGGAAGTGTGATTCTACCTTGGGCATTAAGGACGGAGATGGCCGGAGGACTACTTAGCCTTGAACTATCGTTTTAAGGGATGACAGGATAGGGTGTTTGGACGCACACCTAATTGACATGATTGCGACTAAGAGGGCGTTGTTTATTTATTTATTTTTAACGAGAGATGGGATAATGGTACCTCTTTCAGGGGTTCAAATGGGGGCTTCTGAAGAGCGCTTAGTACTAGGTTTAGGCCATAGACAGTCACGGATGTCCTGTAGGGAGGCCGTGTGTGAGAAGCTCCTTGTATGAAAGTCATGACCTGTGGTTTAGGAGCAATCTTCCTTTGGGGAAGGACACTTAAGACTGAGATTTTGGCCTTTGATGGAGTTTGTTGCCATGCTAGAGCCCAGGCCGTCTTAAAGTAATTCTGGAATTACGTGGATGGAAAAAGGGGGTGGGTTGAGGTCGTAGCCCTCGCGCCACCGGAAAAACAGTTTTTTTTTTTTTTTTTTTTTTTTTCATGTGTGGTGGTTGAAGCGTAAGCACCTTGACTTTCGGGTATTAACCATGGTGGGCATGACGTCTGGTGTCAACCCTGCTTGGGTCAGGTTTTCATTTGCCACGCTACTAGAGGCGGAGCTCCTGAGTTCTGGTGGTCAAGGGGGGCCCTAGGATAAGAGGGTCAGCCGGTTTGGGAGCGGCTGGGCGCGTCAGCGAGGAGCTGGACGAGCTTTGTGAACCCTGGCCGTTGTGGTCAGCCTAGGTGTATTACTTGAGCCCTTTATGCTTTGATCCTTGTGATCACTTGAGGGGTTAGCGGGAGTGGGGGAAGGATTGTTGGAATAGACACCAGGGGAGGACTAGTGAGTCCACTCTTCAGGGCCGGCGGGTCCCGGGACCTGGTTACAAAGGCCAGGCCCTTTGTGTACATTCTTGACGTTATGAAGTCCACGACGGGGGTTTCACAGCGTCGACAGCCATGTAGACAGACTTACGGGTGAGGAACCCATCTTTTTAAAGTCCATTCTCTTGCGGCTTAGGAAGTGCACTGCCTAGTTATCCACTTCGGGGATGTGGGCTGTGATATGAATGAGTGGGTCTTTTCGGTTTGGTGAGATATATGTTCCACTTTGCGCAATGGCCATTTGCTGCGTGAGCCACCTTGATGTTTATGTCCGTCACCGTCATAGCGTTTTCTGATTGGATGCCACTGGGGCGACCAGCCCGAAGGTGGTGAAGATGTTGGAGTGCAAAGCGAATCGCTCGCCGCACTAGAATTTTGATTGGGAGACGTGACTCATGTGGTGTTCAGCAGCTAGAAGCTATGGGTCGTGTGCTGACAATAGACTACCCCTCTGTCCTATTTGAGCAGGCTGGTACCGGTGGATACCGCCAGGCAGCGAGGTGGGAGAAGTGGTTTTCCCTGTGTGAGTGCTGATGACTGTGTCCACCATGTGAGTGCTTTCTTGCCTTGTGTGGATGGGTGGTGCTTGCAATTGGGACTTTGGGAAAGAAGTAACGCTGGAGAAGGTGTAGGGACTGGCAGTGTTGATGAATAGACATCTGCCGGATTAGCTGACTGTAGTCTATTGTGTGAGAGGTTGGTCCTGCCGGAGAGTCTCTGAATTGGACCACCACTAGAGGGTCCGTTAACACGTACTTGAGTCATGTTCTAAACGATCTATAGATTATACGGCGGGTAAGGGTTTTACCGAGCTAGAGGCAGGAGCGGGTAGTCATACCTAGCGTGGGAGGTTAACCCAGCTTCTCTGACGGGAACCTGATGAGTGTTGATTACCTTATGTGCAGACATTAGCGACTTTGATGGATCTGAAGTTGTACCTCTGTTGCGGTCATCTACAGATCTTGCTTGAGGGAACTCGACGCCTGTTGTTGGAGTTCTGACTTCTGGATGAGGTCGGGTTACTTGCTAATGCTCTGTGAAAGAGAATTAAGGAACGACAGACAGACCTAGGCACTGAACCAGAGACTTTGTTAGCTGTGGATCTAATACGGTCCAGTGTGGTGGGAGTAACCTTAGGTATTTTGAATGGGCTGTGAGTCATGCGCGGTTGCATGACTAAAGCCTGGAATGGTAGGGATATACGCTAAGGATATACACTATATCTGAGCACTAGCACGGAGTTCAAGGTTTAGAGTTTCTTATATATGTAACAGAGGTTTCGATTCTGAGCCGTAGGCGGTTTAGCAGATGTTGCATACCGCCGGGGTAACTGTCGGAGTGCCCTGATCACTGCTTTTGTCACCTGTGACGTGGCAAGAGGTGATCTGACCTGGCTACTGACGGTTAGGCGAGTTCTGCCGAGGTCGGCCTGTGTAGGGCTGCATCCCGTTGGTGGATGTGGATACTGTCTGACTGTCAGTCGGGCCAGATGCTGTGAGCCGCTGAAGTGTAGGGCTAAGTAACGAGTGGCAGTGGTGTTTACACTGCCTGGTTGGAAGCACATGGGCTAATGTTGTGGGCAGTTCGTGCCCAACTTAACCTGCAAGATCGCCCTGCGATGACGACTGGAGCATGTTGAGGATTGTTTGCCATTGAGACACCCAGATTTTAAAATAAATCGTGTAGGCGGTTCTGTGATGTGTACGGTTATGTGCACTATACGGTTATGTTTTTCTGGCTGCTGGCTTTACCTACTTTGCCAGCAATTATGCTATGTCCTGTGTTATGTGCTTGTAGTTCACAGTCTGTGGCCTGCATTACTGTAGGGGTTGCTGATGGTTACTGGTTCTCAGTGTGGGTTGTTGTGACCCGTTGTGACGTGCCCTTATGGGGTGGGGTGTTAACCGTTTTACTGGATGCCGTGTGTAGCGGCCACGCAGTACGAGAGAGGTTTAGCGGATGCTCTGCAAACGCGGCTGTTTAGGACGATTTTGTGATAAATTATCCTTGCGGGCTGATGATTGACATTGGATGGGGATAGCCATTTATTTGGTATAGGTGTATTAATCTGTTATAGGTAACAGATACTGAGAGAACTGAATGAGAGGGTTCTCTGGGCACATAGCTCTTAGCTGTCACGATGGACGTCATGGATATGAGCTGATCTACAGGGCCTGACCATTTGTCATGGAGCGGAGTTGTGGTTTTATGTTCGGTCAGAGCTAACAGCCGGTCCAGTAAGGAGCAGGTGTCTGACTGGTCACTGCGACCAAAATGTAACACTAGGACGCTGTGGAAAACCGCACTGAACATGGCCCATGATGGTCTGTTAACTATAACTGTACAGGGTTAATTTATCTTTCACCCCGGGGCAGTTACCCTAGGCTCCCCTGCCTCCCATGTCAGGGCCACAGACAGGGGGTAATGTGAAAGAACAATGTCTCTAATCATTGTTCAACTCTAGGCTGTAAGGGGGCCGGATGGGCATCGGCTGCGGTCTCCTCCGTGGTGGAAGGAGTACTGGGACTTGCAGTACTGAGTGAGTGATCCTATCAGAGGCTCCTATATCCCCAGCGGGCCTCAGGTGACAGTACCCAATTCCAGGCTGTAAAAGGCTGGATGGGCCCAGACTGCAGCTTCACCCGGGTAGGAGAGTTGGTGGAAGCAGTGCTGGGACTTGTAGTGCCGCAGACTGAGCTCCTGCCAGCGGCTGCTATATCCCCAGAGGGGCCCCAGGTGACAGCCCTTAATGCGGGCTGGAGCCGCCACTGACCGATGTTCGGTCACCATATTCTTCTGGGCAGATGCTGTGGCCCATTTAGGATGCTTTGTTCTTAGGAGTCCTTAAGAATTGCACCCTTTTGGGGGCGTGGGGTAGGGTGTGCAGGCCAATAAGGCCATGTCTTGTTCCCCACCAGCACGTTCTTTGTTAAATTTCGCGCTTGTCCGGGGGCGTGGCTTAGGGCGGGGTTTATCTGGCCCAGCATCATGGCAGGGGGCGTGTGTTGCCGTGATTGACGCTAGCATCGGCCAATCGCGGCTATCCCTGTGCCGTCGCGTCATCGCGCCCGCCCCCATGACGCAGGCGGTCACCTGGTGAGCGGCCAATCACGGGCAGGCTGGGCGTTGCTAGTGTTTGGGCCCAGACCGGGGCCTAGATTAGTGTGGGCTACTGGGAGGGTCGCCGGGGCTCGCGATGCCCGCAGGCTGCGGCCCTGCAGAGGCCTGCTGCTCCCCGTCTACCTGCCTTGGACGCGCGCCCTGGAATGCCCGGCAGCGCGCATCCAAGCGTGGAGCTACCGCGGGGTGTTGTGAGTAGAGGAGGTGGAGGCTGCTGCTGAGCCCCCGATCCCTTGGGGCTATTGTGTCCAGGACTGAGGGTGAGAGGAGGTGACATGGGCGCTCCTCGCATACCCCTGTTGTGCAGGGGGATGTAGTGACGTGCTGCCAGAGGCTCTGAGCAGGGAGAGCGGAGCCCTTTGTGGGTCCTTTCCCTGTAGGGGAGCCGAGGTTCTGGTAGGGGCTTGGACTCCATGCCCTGGGGCCTCCGTGCGCCCTGAACTTACCGGCGGTGCGCGTCCCGGCCTGGGGCCGCCGCGGTTGGAGGAGGAGATGGGACCCAGTGTGTGTAGGCTGCTGGTGCTGCACTGAATCCCTTGGGGATGGATCGGTGCGGTGGCTGGGCACCTTGGTGGCCTCAATCACCTGCTTCTTTGTTGGAAGAGGTGAGAGGTGCGGCACATGTGCCTCCTTGCGTCCCCCTGTTCTGCAGGGGGATGCTATGGTTATGCACGGTGGTTGCTTGCCTCGTCTGGGGTAGTAGATCGGAGTCCCTTTATGGGGATCCGTCGCCCCTCCACCGGTGGTGTGTGCTACCTTGTGGGTCCTCATGCTCTATGCAGAGCAGCGCCTTTTGGCGTATAGTAAAAAGTAGAAATAAGAATTAAATAGCAAAAATGCAAAGTAAAAGTATGAGTAAGAATGGTAGATGTGGTCTGGCTACAGACACGTGTGCCTCCAGCGACACTAAGCTAAAACTGAATAGCTACGCCCACGTACGGGTGTATACTGCAGGAAGGAGGGCTTAACTGTTAGTTCTACTTAGTGTCGCCTCCTAGTGGCAGAAAAGCATACACCCATGGTCCTGTGTCCCCCAATGATGCGACGGAGAAAAAAAACAATACTGCACTGGTTGTTATTGATGGGTCACATAGCAGCTAAAATAATGCTTTTTTTTGTGACATATGACTTATTTTCTCATATTTTTCTGTGCTCTTTTAAAAACAGCATTTTCTGTTTGTGTGAGTGTGGCCGGCATCTGCCAGCACTGTGTGTATTGCCACAGCTTCTGAGAGCAGCTGTTAACAGTGAGCAGTGCAATGTGATAGCAGAAAAGGGGTGAACAGATGTGAGTGAGCTGTGTTGAAACAGATGAGTTTGCACTCTTCCTGACGATCTCACATTGCTTAGCAAATGTGCAGTAGCCTGTGGTAATCTGATACATTGTTTTCTCATAAGCTGCAGTCAGGAGTGCAGGCTACGCCCCCTTCCCTTATATGGTTACGTGCCCATTTTCACCGTGAAGACGGATCTGAGTGAGAATAAACATGTGTCTGCTTAATTATGTTACATATAAGCTTTGTTAGGTTAAGGCTCAGCGCTAAATCTTTACCTATTCCAACGGATATTATCAAAACATAAAAAACACCGAGAGTAGGTTCAACCCTTTTTCGGGATGTTTATTATAAAAAGTTGTACAAAAATTAAAAGTCGATAAATCTATACAGTTTTATCGTTTTCCTGTTAATATCGCAGATCTTGGTGTACATCGGTTGAAGCTTTTGCTATGCTTAGGGGACCCCAAGTTGTCCTGGAATGGCCTGCAAACATAAATAACTATTGTTACTAGTGTGTCCCTGCAAGGATTTATGATTGTATTAATGTAGGCATCACTCTTACCCAAGGTTGTTCTCTGGGTTTCGCCTATTGTGTACTACGTGCCAAATCGTTGCCAACAATTTTCATAACCAGCTAGGAGAAATGGAGAAATATTTAGCTATCTTTTATATTGTTTCAGTGCTCAAATCTTGAATATGGATCCAATCACTGGGATATATTACCTTGGTGTTGTAATTGCGGTCATGCTGATCCGTGTTATTGCTGTTCTGTATTTAGTGTGTACACTGATGTCTAAGTATGTTCCTCTAATAATTAGATTTTTTTGATGCAAAAGGTGGTTGTGAAGTCTCAAGGCGTGTTTTTCACCTTCTTGTTCCAACCTTATAATACAGTATTGGAGTGATTAAATACCTCTGGTAGTTATTCTCAGGTGGAGTCCAACTCCTCTCGTCTACTGTTACTATGTGGATTCCCTTTGGAGCTTAAGGTATAGACTCCTGTTGGTTTTAAAATATGCAACTGTGCATATAAATATACTTGCTATTCCTTAGATAATGCTGCAAACTTAATTGTGCTTTAAAGGAGTTGTGTGTTTCACATTACCTTATTGTGGTGTGTCTGCTCCCCCGGGTTCCCCCTCCTGGCTCTGTCCTGGCTGCAGCGTCTCTGAGCGAGGAGAACCCTAGAAATGCGCGGAGGCCAGCGGTCGCACACTTCCGGGTTTGCAGGTCAGCTGACTTACACGTCACAGCCTACGCTACGGTCATGTGTCGGGGTGGGCGAAGGGTGAGAGGAGCTTCGCTCAGGAACGCTTCAGCCAGGACGGAGCCAGGAGGGGGAACCCGGAGAGCAGACACACCACAATCAGGTAATGTGGAACACATAACTCCTTTAAAGCAGATTAAGTTTGCAGCATTATCTAAGGAATAGCAAGTTATTATTATCTGTGAGACAGATCAGTGATAATACTGGTGTGGCTGCATCCATGTTTTACAAGTGTGGGGGAATTGGGAGGGGGATTCAGGGTTTCCCCCACATTCCAAAAAACGGTAGTGTCAAACCACTGGGTTCATACTATAAGAAATTCCCATTTTCCCACTAAACATTTTTATTATATTTCCACTCTAACTTTGGAGGGGGAGGGGTGGGGGGAGAGAAGGTGTCTCTTGGTCTACTATGTGTAATAACTATAAAGGGACTGTCACACGTGTCAATGTCGCCTGCGATATCGCTCATGTGTCACAAATTATTAATCGCCTGAGCGATGTGGAATTATCGCAGGTAAGATGTCACACGCGTCAATATAACCCAGCGATGCAGTGATGTCGCCATCTTGCGAGCGATTTTATTTAGTCGCTTGTACGTTGTCAAAATAGAAAATACGTCGCTGAGTTTAGTGTCACACGCAGCGATGCACAAGGTCTACTGAGCGATGAGCGACAGGTTTTACATCTGGCAGTGAAACCTGCGATCGGCGATCAGCGACATATTGCTGGTTGCATCGCTTGGTCACACGCTTCAATGTTGCTCCTGCGTCACTTTTACGTCGCTTGGGCGACTGAAAATCCGTGACGCATGAGCGACATTGACAGCGATATTGACGCGTGTGTCATCCCCTTAAAAGGTTATTCTGCGGCACACTAGAGCACGAGCATAAAATGAGATGCTTAGTCCAGACCCTTACCTGGAACGCCACTATGTGTGATCATATCTACTTGTATAGGCAATCAGGATCCTGGCTATAAAGGAAGGTGATGTCTTATAGTCTGCAAAGTCAATACAAAGCTGAATTCTAAAAAGGAAAAATTGGAAGTATATATGCGGTGTAACACAGGTGACATTGTGGTGATATATTATTCGAATTATTAGCATGTTTTTTACTCTTTTACTTTAGTTTTTATATGAGCAGTAGAATTTGGATACAATTCTCTAATACATGCACACCGTGCACCCCTCCACCAAGACGACAGCACACAGGATGTACCAGACAAAAAAATTTATTTTAAAAATAATTTTTTTCCCCCAACAACTTGTACAGAAAAAACAAAACTGAAAATAAAATAAGAAAAGCTCTTTAGTCAACAGAAGAAAGTCATTAAATAAATAAGTTGTACTTTTTTTTTTTTCTTTTAGTATAATCTACAATCGTTAAAAGAACACAGGCATAAAATACAAACGTATCAGGATGAGGGAATTCACGGGGGCCCTCATACGCAACAATATTTACCTTTGGGTCTTGAATAAAGCATCAAGACGTTGATAAAAAAAAAAATATATATATATTTATATATAAAGGAAAAAAAAAAAAAAAGGCGTATGGTCATGAAACATTCAAGCTTGTAACACTGCTGACACCCGGAGCACGTGTTGGTCAATTCTGAACAATAGCAGCTGCCAAGTTGCCCGACACTTACTGTATCTCAAGGCCATAACATTGCAACAGCAATTATGCAAAACCAATCACTCGGTGGGGTTCGGAGAACTTCAAGGAGGAGCACATTTGTCTTAAGCAGTATACCAAGAGGCCGAGGTTTACACATTGTTGTATGCTTACAATGCCTTTGCTGTGAAGAGTCAATAGAAGACCCACAGTACTGGAGCTCGTATAGTAGAAGTCATCATATGTACATTGACGAAGCAAAGATTTGTTATCCGCTACGAAAATTGAGCAAATTCTGCATTTTCTAGATTTTTAGAAAGTTAAAATCTAAGGAAAGAAAAGAGGCGATGAATGTACTGTAATCACTCCAGACGTTACCTGCCAGCAACAGCAGGTAGGGTCACCATCTCCATGGTGGACATGTGCAAGGTTTGCAAATGTAACAGGACATTGTAAGAAAGGGAAGAGAAAGCCACAGGTGAGGTAAAGATGGATCCAACACCGGATTCTGTGGAATTAAAAACCCTTCATCTTTAGAATTAACATTTAGGTTGACCTCTAAAATGGTTCTATCCTTGGAGGCCTTCATCTTCACTAACAGTTACATTGTGTGTTTATGACCTAGTATCAGAATTAAAAATAGGGAACCTGACATGACATTTTTATTAAACCGTCCCTAATTTTATTATATTATATTTTGTTTTCACATTGCTGTACTTCTCCTCAAGTATTTTAGATACTAGATGTTTCCATTAGCATTAGTCATCCGGACTGTTTAGCAGACATGCCACTCTACTGCAGCAATGCCAAAATTCATCTATTGTTCGGAATGAACAACCTGCGGAGATCGGACCCCCTGGGGGAGGAATTCCAGATTCCAGAGACGGATAGTACCATAGGATTCAGCATCCTCATAGGCAGCATGGGAGTGTGTGATCTCGGGTGCAGAAGGATATTGTTCTGGATTATATATGGATGGAAGGATGCACACGAGAGTTATTTCTACGGTGTATAGGTATCTCCTACATACCTTTCTGCTGCGACATCCTATCCGGAGACAAGTGGGAAGCAGTATTGGGGGCAATAGATGAGGTTTGGGGCTTCTGACTGGAATATGGTCCGAAACTTTATCTGAGTGAGCCGGGTAGGTTGTCGCAGCTTTCTCTCATACATAGAGCTTACACATCTCCAGAGTTCTTATACATGATTGGGGTGAGAAACACTTCTGAATGTCTGAGATGTATGCATGAGGGTGCGGGAGTGTTACATATGAAGTGGGAATGGCCGAGGTTGCAGGCTTTCTGGATGGTGGTGCTTAATTTAATTGAAGGACGGCATGAATGTGTGGTTCCCAGGAAGCCGATAGTGTGTGTGTTGGGGTACGTGGAAGAAATCGGAGTCACAAACTTAAGAAGATAGCGGTGGCAATACTATTGTTTATGGATAGAAAGGTGATAGCCAGAGGCTGGATCAGGGCTGAGCCACCTACTAGAGTAGAGTATATGCAACAAGTTGACTACATAGTCCGCACCAGAAGAAAATGTATATCGGAGGAGGAATGCTTCCAAAATGTTTGACAGAATTTGGGAGCCATGGCTGAGGCGGGGTAAAGGACATGGTGCGAAATAAGAATGCAAACATAGACTGACTATCTCCACATTATATCGCTGGACCTCTGCAAGAATGGTCTAAAAAGGTTTCAATGTGGTGGTTTATATTGTTCATTTCTGTACAAATCTTAATGAACTACAGACATAATTAAAGCAGTCTATTGGGGGAGGGGATTTGCAGCATTGCTTCACCATTTGGGTATTATAAATGTCTAAAGAATGTGTTTATTGGTATATGATGCAACGTTCATAGAACCTTTTGTATAATAATAAAAATAAACTGATTAATAAAAAAAACCTATGGCGATGTGACAACCATGTGACCGTAATGGGCAATGTAGACTCGGCTCCGCCTATTCTAGTTACTTGGTCGTGTCATCACACACAATTTTAGCATTGCTACAGTTGATTGACATGACTTGTAATGACGACTGTTTGGGAAGCTAGCTAATGAAAACATGGAAGTAACTAAAACACTTTGGAGATGATAAAATTAATTATAAACCAAATACACACTACATGCCATAAAACTGCCCCCAATGAGGACAGGTTCCTGTAAGAGAAAACTAAAAAGGTAACAGACGTGTTGGGAGAGGAGGAGTGCGATAGATCATCAAATAGAATGAGAAAACAGGCAGCAAATTTGTATCCAGAGAAAACATTGTGCAGGGAAAAGGAAAGAGTGGAGTTACAGCTGTGCAGACACTGACAACTAAGGGTATATGCACACAAGCCTGGGAAACGCCAACTACAACACATTTTTTGATGAAGACTACTTTTAAAGTGGGTTTTCTACGAACAAAGTTCATTTTAATCAATAGAGCTTGGAATAAGAATTACAACAATTGGATGTGTTCACATTTTTTTCTCAGTGCCGATATAATCTTATGTATGTGTCCCTGCTATGTACTGTGTAATGGATGTGTCTGACCGTACAGGGACATGGTCTGATCATACCACATCTCCTGTGCTGAGATAATCTTATATATGTGTCTCTGCTATGTACTGTGTAATGCAGAAAGAAAAAGAAAAGGGCGCATGTGTAGACACACAGGGCTATTTGTATAAATAAAAAGTGCCAGTGCACTCACCTATAATGGTTGTGTACGTCTACACAACCAAGATTAAACGTGTGGGTGATGGGGCTCCGGGTCGCCTCTTACTATTAGTGCTGCCGTCCTGCCGGTGTTTGCGTTCACAAATCTGTGCTCCGCGATTTTCACGTAATCCTACCGGACCGGATACCGCGTCACCGCAGGTCCTCAGTATATTTATCCCGGTAATTAGGTAACCACAGGTCCTCAACACTCCAGATGTTCCAGGCTGCTCCTGCCGCTTTGGCTCCGTAGAGAGAGAACTCACATAAAAACAATAGTACAGCGGTCTCAGGGAGCGCAAATTAGTGGATAAGAACTGACCTTTATTCTTCCTCCAATACCACTGCCACAACGCGTTTCAACGGTCTAAGCAGTCTTCATCAGGTGGGGTCCCACCTGATGAAGACGGCTTAGACCGTTGAAACGCGTTGTGGCAGTGGTATTGGAGGAAGAATAAAGGTCGGTTCTTATCCACTAATTTGTCCAGTATTCCTTTGGCGCTCCCTGAGACCGCTGTACTATTGTTTTTATGTATGTACTGTGTAATGGATGTGTCTGACCATAAAGGGACATGGTCTGATCATACGACATCTCCTGTGTTGAGATAATCTTATATATGTGTCTTTGCTATGTACTGTGTAATGTATGTGTCTGACCATAAAGGGACATGGTCTGATCATACGACATCTCCTGGGCCAGGGAGGGCGAATTAGAAAAGCATACAGACAGTACAGCACGGGATCACAAATAATTCTTTAATATAATACTCCTTCCCATGCAGTAATGTGTGTATACTCTTGTGGTCTTCCCCAATGTGGTACAATCAGACCATGTCCCTGTGTGGTCAGACACATCCATTACACAGTACATAGCAGGGACAAACATATTGGAATTATCTCAATGCAATATGTCGATCCCCAAGAATATGGAGTCTAAAATGTGGGTAGGGAAAAAGACAAGAAAAAGAGGGGGGGCGCAGATCTAAGTGTAGTGCTTTTCAATCAGCGGTAAAGTATACATTAATCTCACTGCTCATCTTTTGGAAGTCTTGTCTCATGACTGGTAATGGTCTGGCTGTTGTGGTCCTTCAGATGTGGTATGCAGCTCCAGCTCAGATCATTCGATTCACAATGTCACTGTGACCGTATTAAGGAAATAAAAACTACTTATAAAATCCAGAGTAGTAGGGCGCTCCCACAGGAGTACAAATGCGGTCTAACTTGTAGTTTCAAAATATGCAGCCGAAACACGTTGTATGACTCCTTTTTAATTTTTATATTTATTGTTCTCCCTATTTTTGTAAGTTTTTATTATTGTTAAACCTTTTTCTTAATAAACGGTTGAAACTACAAGGAAGATCGCATTTGTACTCCTGTGGGAGGGCCCTACTACTATGGATTTTATAAGTATTTTTTATAGGAATTATCTCAGCACAGGAGATGTGGTATGATCAGATCATGTCCCTGTATGGTCAGACACATCCATTACACAGTACATAACAGGGACACATATATAACATTATCTCCGCACAGGAGATGTGGTATGATCAGACCATGTCCCTGTAGGGTCAGACACATCCATTACACAGTACACAGCAGGGACACATCCTGTATATAAGATTATATCAGCACAGGAGATGTGGTAGGACCAGACATGTCCCTGTATAGTCAGACACATCAATTACACAGTACATAACAGGGACACACATATAAGATTATGTCAGGAACATGTTATTTAACATACAATTGTGGAAATTATTATTAATCCAAGAGCTACTGATTAAATGTAACTTTTTTTGTGGAAAAATCCCTTTAAAAGGAAAATGCCATCAGTGCTTTTCCTTACGCATCCTATTCAGTTCTTCGTATATGAGGGACTCTTAAGCAGATTTTGCTTGGAAGCTGCATAAAGAACGTTTAGGACATTTCTTTTAATGACTTCATACCTATTGAAGCGAATTAAAGAAGCTCAAAAAGACTGAATACCATGAATAGCGTTTTAACACTGCAATGCAAATGTTCTTTCTTTTTAACCCTTTTTTGTAAGCGCTTTTTTCAGGTAGAAGGTGGCACTGTGTGCACATATCCTAAAGAAGAGCAGCCCTCAAAATCTATTACAAAGGACAATACCTGTAATGCCAACTACATAATCTAACGTAAGGAAGAGTATAGTACACTTTCAAGGATGTCTATTGTTTTTTTTGTCCATTGTTTCCCCTATTTAAATATAGCATCACTGTACTCCCTACAACCTTTCGCCGTTGCAGTGACATCAGCAAGGACTGAGGACAGCGGCGGACAACAGGTAATGGAGCGGCAGGTGGAGTGGGGGAAGTACAGGCAGCTGATTTTACATACAGAAAACCTGGAAAATATAAGTAAAAAAAAAAATACAATAAAGACCCCCATGTAAGCTTAGAACCTCGTCATGTTTAGCATATGGCATTACGTTTTCCAAGACAGGGCAGGTCTCAGTGGGTGAAGGATTGAATTTTAGTTTGGCCTCCTGCACTTCTCTAGGATCCAATTGTACTCAATCTAGAGAAAATAAAAGCCTGTCTATCCACTATAGAGAAAGGAGCAGCAGAGTGGTTATTAGAAAGAAGACCCATTACTCTGGAGACGTATGAAGCTAAGCCTGGGGTAGATTGCTGCTGGACCAGAAGAATATATAACCGGAAGGGACGTTTCTCCAGGTGACTGTACAATTATTCATAAAGCCCAACTGAGTAGTAAAAAATGCATAAATAGATAAAACTGTCCGTACCTTTGAAATATAGGGGTATTCATATATACACATTTTCCATACACATAAATATACTGTATATGTTACATATGTATACAGAGAGGTGCAGGTTACCGGTATACTCCAGAGGCAGATCTCGCCCCATCATTCCCTTTCTCCCTGCACAAGACTTCCCCCCTTTATAATTTAGCAATCCCTTTTCACCCTGAGTTAGGCGACCTTAATTCACCCCTAAAGATGGGACTAGACCCCAGTTTCTGGAATGAGTTATGGCCTTTAGGTCACAGGATTTGAAAAATAAAAAACCATGAAAAACAGCAGGTAACAGATACTCTGGGCCAGGAAAGGTTAAATCTATGCAGTAAATGGCACGCACTTTAATGAGCCATCGTGCCTTTCATTCCAAGGCAGCTTGATTTAATCGGTGAGGTCCCCCATTCTGCACCTATACAAGATGCCGGTGTAGTATATTAAATAACACTGAATTGTTACAATAAAAAAATAAAAAAAAAAAAGAAGTTGGCAATCTATTCCCAGAACACAGAGGGCCTATGGTGAATGGCAATTAAATTAAAAAAGGGTAAAGGTGAAGAATGCGGGTTCAGTGTATGCATGATAATCACCTGAGCCAATCAGAGCGCCCCACGTCGGCCTGGACACATAGGTTTTCCTTTCAGTTGCTGAAAAGAAATTTGGGGAAACTGCGCTTGCTAAAACACTGCATTCTGATTGGATAGGAATCACCTGATTTGTAATGCTTATTGGTGGGCAGGCCTGTGCCCGTACCCTGTATGCTTCCAGTTTGGGGCGGAGCATGGAGAATATCCGCGTTTTATCCATGTACCCACGGTTGCCCCCCACTGGTCCCATAGCTGCTCCCTTAAGGAGCAGAGGTGCACTCTTCTCATGACACTGTGTGGGAGTATTTCTGGCTCCGACTGCTATGTAGCCACGTGAGGGGCAGACGGTATGGCCACAAACTCCCGAAGGATATTCCGAGCCATTTCAATGTTGTTGTGAGCGATGACCAAGGCTTTATTCACATCCTGCTGAGAATAGCCCTGGCTCAACAAACTCTCAATCTCACTGGAGAGTGGTGCGGACCCGACATCACCGGCGGGTGCCGGGCGACGTTCAGAGTTCATCCTCCTTGGGAAGGGTTTTGGTGGACGCTCTGGAACAGCTGAAGACTCAAAAGCCCCTGCAAAGAGAAAAACCTGGTCAAGAAGCTGACACGCAATAATATGGACATCAAAACTGGTCAGGGGAGAATGCGACCCACTGCCATCTAACAGTCATCACGCACATTGGTACAGGAACACAATTGTAGATGTAGCCGTGCTCATCAACATGTCTGTGGATAGGGAAGTGGGCATTGTGCCAACGAGACTGGACAGTGATGATTTATCATCTCAAGAATATCTTTTAACCCCTTCACCACCTGGCAATTGTCTGATTTTTTCCTTCCCTTCTTCCAAGAGCCATGACGTTTATTTTTCCATCAATATAGACATATGAGGGCTTGTTTTTTTAGAAGGCAAGTTGTACCTTTTAATGAGGTCATTCATTTTACCATATATTGTAACAGGAAAAAAAAAAAAAAAATCAATTTCACATTGTTGTTCATTTTTTATTTTGTTATTTATTCACCATGTTCAATGTATGGTAAATCCGGGGCTGTACGACAGCTTATTTTTTGTGTCTCGAGTGGATGTTTTGAACGATACCATTGTTGGGTAGATATAATAATTAGGTGATCAAAACAGCCTATTTTATTGCATTGTTACGGCTTCCAAACCAACACAGGCATGTGGATGTTCAGAGGATTGAAGACATCCAGCTTTCATAGCAACTCAGTGGCTCCCTGCAATCACATTGCAGGGGTCCCAATGTGCAGCTAGAACAGCACTCCCCCCAGGGCCGCAAACTGTTAATGTCACAGACTGACAATAGCATTTAACAGGTTAACAGCAGCAGGCTCAGCTTCATGAGCGACTGATGATGGAATAACACCCGCAGAAACATTGTGGGGTCAGCTACTGAGTCTGCGTTAAAGACAGGGAACAGACATAGGAGGTATATGTATGACATGACAGTAACGGTTAAATATGGCCTGATGTACCTGCTCCAGGGTCTCTGCCAGCGATGCTGGAACTAAAGGCAGGAACGGCATTAGAGATATCAGAAAGTGTGCGCCGGGCTGGAGCCAATGGCAGGTGGGACTTTGGGATATCATAGCCATCTTCATCATCGTCATCATCATCATCATCTTCTGGCCCATTACTGGATGCAGCTGAGCATTCTTCTGAATTGAAGAGCATAAACAAAAGATGATTATTATCACAGTACAGGCCCGTCACCAATGTGACATTTCTCCATCTTTCCAGTTTCATAATTGACATCCTAGTAACAGATCTGTTTAGTGAGTCCAACACAAACTGATTAACCCCTTCACCACCCGGCAATTTTTCATTTTCGTTTTTTGCTCTCCTTCTTCCAAGAGCCATAACTTTTATTTTCCGTCAATATAGACATATGAGGGCTTGTTTTTTGTGAGACGAGATGTACGTTCAGACGCATTATTTATTTTACCATATAGTTTACAGGAATATGGGAAAAAAATTCCAAGTGCAGTGAAATTGCAAAAAAAAGTGCAATTAAATGTTAGTCTTTTAAGTTCTTTAGTAGCCATGGTCCCATATGGTAAAACTGACACGACAATGTGATGCCTTGGGTCGTACGAGTTCGTAGTTACCACAAATGTATACCTTTACTGGTATCTAAGTGGTGAAAAAAAAATTCAGCAGCATCCAATCGCTTTTGACAGGTCCTGATGAGCTGCAGCACATCAGGATCTGTCACAAATGCCAAGTTGCACACTTGCACACTCCAGGAAGTGATCAGTGATAGCCTGGGGTCCTGCCGAGACCCCGGAAGCTATCATGTGAGCACCAGAGATCTTGCAATATTATTGCGGGATCTCAGATGCAGGCGGGGAACAGCGTGATCCCCACCGCTGCGGTTTTGGATCCCACTGTTAGTGAATGACAACGGGATCCAAGGGGTTAACAGCACCGATCGGATACTGGATCCGATCGGTGCTGTAAGCCAGACATCAGCTGATGAGATCCGCACCGGAGCTCACATCAAACACCAGGAACCAACCCATGACGTTGTATTATGCCAATGGCCAGGAAGGGGTAAAGCAAATATTACACCCAAAGCACTTACTATCTGTATACTCAATTTCCACCTACCTAGTATGATTGACATGTCCTAAGTGTCCCTCCTCCATGCTGCTGAGCTTTCATACTGCTCAGTACAAGCTGCAGTTAGGTTGAGCGGAAGAGACTCATAAAATGCTCCATTTAAAAAGTTTATTCCCATTTCTAAGATCCTATCATAATATTAGCAAATATCTCTAATTAGAAAAGTAGTATAGTTCTAATTAGTCTTTTCCTCATTTGAAGGGCATTACAGGTAAGGTGTTCCTGGTTACAACCATGAACAACTAACTGACTTAAGTGTGGCCGTAACCATGGATACTCAAGTTCCATCAATGTCCTGCACAAGAGGCAAGTGACATGGCGATCTCAGGAGCAGTATACTGCATGTCTAGCTGGAGAGATTTGCCATTATTATTATTACACCTACTACATATTGGCAGATGGGAGTACCCCCTTAATATCAGGATTATACAGCTATCCTGACATATAATTTTAAGATAAACTCACCCTGAACATCTGAGAGAGCGATCTGAGATCTCAATGTGTGTGGGTTTGTATTGTGAAATCTGGTGACCGACGCACAATACATAACACAAAACAAACAAGCAAACAAAAAAAAACAATACATAGGAGTTATAAAGTTGAGGAATCAATAGGCGGAATTGAGTTTTGTTTCCTATACATACTTTTTATAATATGCCTCGTACAGGGGCCGCTGCCTGCATCCTGAGATGTGATAAACGAGAGAAGCGGTCATCTAACTACAGCAGGTGTGTAAACAACAACCTCCCCTGTAAAAAAGACCCAACACACACACGGGGCCCGCAGTGTCACACACGCGGGTCTACCACATGCCATCCCCTCCCCCCACACACACGGGGCCTGCTGCGTCTCCCCCCCCCCCCCACGCACACACTGGGCCTGCTGCGTCTCACCCCCCCCCCACGCACACACAGGGCCCGCTAGTCTCTCACACACACTACACCGGCCCGCTGCGCCCCGCCCCCTATGCACACATGGGGCCTGCTACGTCTCCCACCTCCCCACGCACACACAGAGCCCGCTAGTCTCCCACACCCCCCACACACACACACGGGGCCGCTACATCTCGTCTCCCCCATGCACACACAGGCCTGCTGCGTCCCCCCATGCACACACGGGGCGTGCTGCGTCCCCCCACACACACACACACGGGGCCTGCTGCAATCACCCTCCCACCCCCATGCAGCCCACCGCCCCCACACGGGTCCTGCCGCGTCCCATACACTGGTCATGGCTCACTATAGTGCTGACATACAACACAACACAATGGATATGGCATGTCTCAGGGTCATACAGTTATATGAAAAAAATTTGGGCACCCCTCTTAATCTTACTCTTTTTGTTTTTTTAAAAATTGTTTTTTTGCAACAGCTATTTCAGTGTGATATATGTAATAACTGATGGACACAGTAATATTTCAGGTTTGAAAGGAGGTTTATTGTACTAACCAAAAATGTGAAATATGCATTATTTCAAAAATTGACAGGTGCAAACGTATGGGCACCTCAAAAGAAAAGTGACATTAATATTTAGTAGATCCACCTTTTGCAAAAATAACAGCCTCTAGTCCTTCCTGTAGCTGTTAATGAGTTCCTGGATCCTGGATGAAGGTATTTTTGACCATTCCTCTTTACGAAAACAATTCCAGTTCAGTTAAGTTTGATGGTCACTGAGCATGGACAGCCCGCTTCAAAACATCCCACAGATGTTCAATGATATTCAGGTCTGGGGACTGGGATGGCCATTCCAGAACATTGTAATTGTTCCTATGCATGAATGCCTGAGTAGATTTGGAGCGGTGTTTTGGATCATTGTCTTGCTGAAAGATCCATCCCCGGCGTAACTTCAACTTTGACACTGATTCTTGAACATTATTCTCAAGAATCTGCTGATACTGAGTGGAATCCATGCGACCCTCAACTTTAACAAGATTCCCGATGCCGTCATTGGCCACACAGCCCCAAAGCATGATGGACCCTCCCCCAAATTTGACATGGGTAGCAAGTGTTTTTCTTGGAATGCTGTGTTTTTGAGGCGCCATGCATAACGCCTTGTTGTGTGACCAAACAACTCAATCTTTGTTTCATCAGTCCACAGGACCTTCTTCCAAAATGAAACTGGCTTGTCCAAATGTGCTTTTGCATACCTCAGGCACGCTGTTTGTGGTCATGCATGCAGAAAAGCTTCTTTGCATCACTCTCCCATACAGCTTCTTCTTGTGCAGTGTGCGCTGTATTGTTGACCGATGCACAGTGACACCATCTGCAGCAAGATGATGCTGCAGGTCTTTGGAGGTGGTCTGTGGATTGTTCTTGACTGTTCTCACCATTCTTCTTTGTCTTTCTGATATTTTTGTTGGCTGCCACTTCTGGCCTTTACAAGACTGTCCCTGTGGTCTTCCATTTCCTTACTATGTTCCTCACAGTGGAAACTGACAGGTTAAATCTCTGAGACAACTTTTTGTATCCTTCCCCTGAACCACTATGTTGAATAATCTTTTTTTAGATCATTTGAGAGCTTTTTGAGGAGCCCATGATGCCACTCCTCAGAGAAGATGCAACTAGGAGAAAAACTTGCAAGTGGACACCTGAAATAGCTTTTCTCATGATTGGATACACGGGCTATGAAGTACAAAGCTCAATGAGGTTACCAAACCAATTTAGTGTTCAGTAAGTCAGTAAAAAGTAGTTAGGAGTATTCAAATCATGAAAATCAGAAGGGTGCCCATACTTTGGCACCTGTCAAATTTTGAAATAATGCATATTTCACATTTTCGGTTAGTACAATAAACCTCATTTCAATCCTGAAATATTACTGTGTCCATCAGTTATTACATATATCACACTAAAATAGCTGTTGCAAAAAAGCAATTTTTTTTTTGTTTAAAGAGTATGATTAAGAGGGGTGCCCAACTTTTTCATATGACTGTATGGCACACAGGGATTTTGTGGAAGAGCCTAATCTCCATTTCACAGAAATAGGAAAGTGGGTTAAAGGGAACCTGTCACCTGATTTTAAGCTCCTACACTATCTCTGCTGTCCCTACACCTTCCTAGCAGCTCCCTATCTATCCCTTTCTTATCTAAAGTGTCATTAGTAAACATGTGTAAAATAAGTATAAACTTACTGCAGTCCCCGAGGTTGGGGGACTGGGTAGGCGTGGCCACGCTGCCATCAGCACACCTTGTGGTGTAATGCACGCCCCGCTGGGCGGCATTATTCTGTGTCCTCTCTGCCCTCTTATTTGGAATCTCCCGCCCTCTTTGTAGTTCTAAGCACCGGCCGGACGTCACATCGGCGCGGACGTCACATCCGGCGCGGTGCATTATGGGGCCGATCACGTCATCGGCCCGGCTCCGCGCATGCACAAATTGAAGCCGGGCCGATCACGTGATCAAGCCCATAATGCACTAGGGCCGATCACGTGACCGGCCTCATAATAGACCGCGCCAGATGTGACGTCCGGCCGGTGCTTAGAACTACAAAGAGGGGGGGAGATTCCAAATAAGAGGGCAGAGAGGACACAGAATAATGCCGCCCAGCGGGGCGTGCATTACCCAACAAAGGTGTGCTGATGGCAGCGTGGCCACGCCTACCCAGTCCCCCAACCTCGGGGACTGCAGTAAGTTTATACTTATATTACACATGTTACTCACTTTAGATAAGAAAGGGATAGATAGGGAGCTGCTAGGAAGGTGTAGGGACAGCTAGAGATAGTGTAGGGGCTTAAAATCAGGTGGCAGGTTCCCTTTAAGGGTGAACTTAGAGTTTTCCGTTTCCGTAGTCCATGACCCTACAGTTCCCTCCTTGATTTTACAGATATTTTACATTTAAGAGTTAATGTCACAAGCTGTTGCCATTTCATGAAAAGAAGAAGAAATGTAACAGTTTGTTAATAAAGACCTATCATTATTAGCAAAACATACACGTTCACATAATGCTACCTTTTAAAACTAAGGCTGTGTTCACAAGTAGCGTATTTCACTATTTACATATCGCTATTTAGTGCTGCGTAAATGCTAGTGAAATGCAGCTCCGTTACGAATCTCAGCAAAAGCAATGGCTTTTGGTCCGTTTGTGGATGCGCTTCGCGCCGCAAAGCGCATCGCAGACAGAACAACCATGTCAATTGCTTGCACTTTTTTCAGCGCACTTTTCACTCACCTTGTCACATTCCTCTGGTGATCGCTCCTCATCCGACAGCACAGGACATGGTTCAGGACCTTAAACAGCACCTATGTGACCGGGTGACGTGCCGGGTCACATGGTGCTGCAGGGTCCTAGAGCCCGCACTCACTGCGGGCCTGGCGGGGATCTGAAGACACCGCCAGCGTTCACTGAGGGAGTGTGGCAAGGTAAGTAAAGCGCAGGCTGTTCGACACACACAACGCTGCGTTCTGTGAAGATCCTCACATATACGGTGTGTGAATGTAGCCTAACTTTCAAATATGTAAATTGCCAATAGGATTTCCTTTAAAGCCCAGTTACACACACACACAGATATCTGTGCAGAGATTGTTGGCAGATCTCTGGTTGCAGTGAAATCATGGACACAATGTTCCATTTTGTGGCTGTGTACAAATGTAACAATGTGTCCATGATTACACTGCAACCAGAGATCTGCCAACAATCTCTGCACAATTATCTGTGTGTGACTGGGCCTTCAGAGAAGTGATTCACTGATTTTCCTGAAATTCTTTGAAGTAGAATTCACCAATTCATGCCCCCAATGTGCAGCAAATCAGCAAAACACACGGCAGGAAAAATGTATCCCTGCTGCAAACAGCAGTTTTTAAACCATGAACCTGAGTCCCTCACTACAAAAGCTGAGGAGATGAATTTACATTATTGTTGCAACTTCTAAAATCCGCATCTTATGCGCCATAACAGAAAAATCCTTTTTTGGGTGCTTTCACACTGGCGTTTTTTTCACGGCCGCATCTGCCATAACCACACTTGCCGAGTCTGCCGCACACTAACCGCAAGCCCCATAGACAATGCATGGGGCTTGCCGCAAGTGTGCCACAAGTGCCGCAGTTAGGCGCCACTTGCGGCAGATGCGTTTTTTGTCCGGATCCGGGCAAAAACGCCGTGTGAAAGCACCCTTACATTTTTCCTTACATGATTTTATTCAGTATGATGGATAATAACAGACCACCCCTGGGCTTTCATGCTTCACACTAGTAGCACCCCTACAGTGGTATCTTCCAGCTCAGAAGCAGGAAGTCTCACCTTAAGTAGTCAGACAGCAGAGAGCCCACCTACTTTGGCCTCCTTTTCTTAAAGGAGAAATTACAGGGAGATTGTATGGGTCCGTACACTACTATACTATAATGTTAAGCTGCCAACTACACATGTATATCTCTTATTCATTAACTGCTCCTTACCAGTCACCCCTCCCATGCCCGATCAGGGAGCTACCCGGAGTTTCCCTGTAAATCGCAACACACACACACACACACACACATACACACACACACACACACACACACACACACACGGAGACAACATATCAGGAGTGAGCACTTGATCAGTTTTCCCTACTTCCAGTGTTCATGGCAGTCAATACTGCTCTCTGCTGTGATCAATGAGTTTTTAGACTGATCAGAGCAAAGACAAGTGTGACAGTCAGGGATAAGTGATGGTGATGAGGCTGCCTTCATACTACGGAATTTTGATTTCCGATGCTGTCCGATAAAAATCGGACAGCATCGGACTGATTTTGGGCCCCATGCAGCCCTATTGGCATCGGACCAAATCGGATGTGCACTAAATGCCGATTTTTGCACCAAAAATAAAATCAGACAAAATCGGATCAGACCAAATCGGATGGCATTTAGTGCACATCCGAATCGGACCGATCAATTTAACATGGGGCCCTATGGAGCAGGGTCCGAGGAAACATCTGATGTCTCCTCGGACCCGATTTTAGTGTACTGAGCATGCTCAGTACCAGGGCCGGCTCCAGGTTTCTGTGGGCCCCGGGCGAAAAGGTCTCAGTGGGCCCTCTTTAAGTACATATCGCGGACTATATATATATATATATATATATTGCCGCACACTTACCGCAAGCCCCATAGACAATGCATGGGGCTTCCCGCAAACGTGCAGCAAGTGCAGCCGCTAGACGGAAAATGCGGCAGATGCGGGGTTTTTTTTACCGCAACTGCCACATTTAAAAAAAAACTCCTATGTGAAGGCAGCCTTACAGGAACAGTGACTGCCGAATCCAGCAAGAGCTGTTTCTGACAGTGAGTACCGTATATACTCGTGTATAAGCCGACCCGTGTATAAGCCGACCCCCCTACTTTTGCCCCCAAAACCTGGGAAAATCTATTGACTCGTGTATAAGCCGAGGGTGGACCCTAGCACAAGTATACAGCCCCCAGCAGTGTGGTATACAGCAGTCCCAGAGGTAGATACAGCAGCCCCAGTGGTAGTATACACGCAGCCCCAGTAGTATATACAGCCCCAGTGGTATATACAGCCCCAGTGGTAGTATAGACGCAGCCCTAGTAGTATATACAGCCCCAGTGGTAGTATATACAGCCCCAGTGGTAGTATACAGGGCCCAGCAGTATATACAGCCCCAGCAGTATATACAGCCCCAGTGGTAGTATATACAGCCCCAGTGGTAGTATATACAGCCCCAGTGGTAGTATATACAGCCCCAGTGGTAGTATACAGGGCCCCAGAGGTATATACAGCCCCAGTGGTAGTATACAGGGCCCCAGAGGTATATACAGCCCCAGTGGTAGTATAGACGCAGCCCCAGTGGTAGTGTATACAGCACCAGTAGTAGTATATTGCAGCCCCAGCGGTAGTATACAGCAGCCCCAGTAATGCAGGGCCCCCCCAGCCTCGCTCCGGTCACCTGTAAAGCAAACTATACTTATCAATGTCCCGCTGTCCGCGCCCGCTCGCCGCTGCCGTCCACGATCCTCCATCTTCATGCGTCTTCTTCCTGTTTCCTGTGCTCGTCGCAGGGAATTACGTCATTGCCTGCGACGAGCACAGAAACAGGAAGAAGACGCATGAAGATGGAGGATCGTGGACGGCAGCGGCGAGCGGGCGTGGACAGCGGGACATTGATAAGTCTAGTTTGCTTTACAGGTGACCGGAGTGAGGCTGGGGGGGCCCTGCATTACTGGGGATGCGGGGGCTGCTGTATACCGATGTATACATCGGTATGTACCGATGTATACATCGGTATACAGCACTGACTCGCGTATAAGCCGAGGGGGGTACTTTTCAGCCCAATGTTTGGGCTGAAAAACTCGGCTTATACGCGAGTATATACGGTATATTACACATTGTTAGGAGCGGGCTAAAATGCGATTGCATTCCCTTGCGCCTTTTAAAAATACCCTTCAAATGCAAAATGTTGCATTTTTGTGCGTCTGAGGATGTTTGGTATATACACGAGCATTCTCAAGCACACAAATAATGCAAGCAGCTCAATGGAGCCGCACTGCCATATGGTGGCACCGCAGCCAGGCGGAGTGTCTGGCCGTCTGGATCCCTCTTTCTCCTCACCTTTCTTCTCGCCGCTCCGGTCTCCTCCGGTCGCTCTGCACATATCAGCACAGTGATGACATTGTGCCCCTCCATGCTGAGCTGCAGAATGCAGACAGCGGCAGAAGAGACTCTGGAGAAGAATGCTGCTGGCAAAGGTGGCTGAGACTATAGGAGAGAATCCACAGGGGGCTACCACTGGTACACATACCTCGTACACACGCGGCTCTGCTTCGTACACCTCATACACACGCGGCTCTGCTCCATACACCTCGTACACACATGGCTCTGCTCTGTACACCTCGTACACACTCGGCTCTGCTCCGTACACCTCATACACACACGGCTCTTCTCCGTACACCTCGTACACACACGGCTCCTCTCCGTACACCTCGTACACACACGGCTCCTCTCCGTACACCTCGTACACACACGGCTCTGCTCCGTACACCTCGTACACACACGGCTCTGCTCCGTACACCTCGTACACACGCGGCTCTGCTCCGTACACCTCATACACACACGGCTCTGCTCCGTACACCTCGTACACACACGGCTCCTCTCCGTACACCTCGTACACACACGGCTCTGCTCCGTACACCTCGTACACACACGGCTCTGCTCCGTACACCTCGTACACATGCGGCTCTGCTCCGTACACCTCATACACACACGGCTCTTCTCCGTACACCTCATACACGCACGGCTCTGCTCCGTACACCTCGTACACACATGGCTCCTCTCCGTACACCTCGTACACACACGGCTCTGCTCCGTACACCTCGTACACACTCGGCTCTGCTACATTCACACTGTAAATGCCTCCTGACCACACACAAACTTCACCTTATTTGAGCATCATTCATGGCCAGCACTGTCCTGGATACACTGAGGAGCTGATCATGAGACCCCTGACTCCTCCCCATCCATTGACATCATCACAGGTCCTGTAAGCACACTAGCACAGTGTGTGCACTGCAGCTCTGTCGGCCCCCGTGGAGGGGGGAGGAGGGAGACCTCCGGTGCTGCAGCCTGCAGGAGCCTGAAAATGACCCCCCAGCTGCCCCCTGGATATGGCTCTGGCTGTGGGGGCAGTGCTCAGGGGCCCCTGAGGGCTAGGGTCACACTTGCATTGTGACCCTAGCCTTAAGCAAGTATTGTATGTTGCAACGCTGCTATGAGCTGGAGGCAGCCCATAGAAACCCGACGTTTACCATGACAACCAATGGTTGTCAATGTAAACTGCGGGTTTCTATGGGCTCAGTTGCTGGCAGCGCATAGCGTTAAACGCTCTGCGCTGCAGCAGACAATACTTGCGTCAGGCTAGGGTCACAACACAAGTGTGACCCTAGCCCTCAGGGGCCTGGTGGGCCCCCTCCAAGCCGTCGGGCCCCGGCACTTGCCCGGGTACGCCGGGTGCTGACGCCGGCCCTGCTCAGTACACTAAAATAGCTCCTATAACAGTAAAGGATGGGGTAAAAAAAAAAAAAAAAAAAATCTATGCTCACTTGTCCCCGAGGCCCCCGGCGTCTCCTGTGTCTCCCGGTATCTTGCTGTTCTCTGCTGACAGGACCTGCCGTGATGCCACAATCACATGACTGCCAGTAACCGATAACCGGCAGTCATGTGAGTGTGACGTCACGAGAGGTCCTGGCAGCACAGAACAGCAAGACACCGGAGACGCGCGGGACTGTGCAGGAGTCGTGGACAGGTGAGAAAAGATTGGAGGACCGGGGGCCAAGAGGAGAGGAGGGGGAGCACATCGGAGGACCGGGGGACAAGAGGGGAGGAGGGATAGCACATTGGAGGACCGGGGGCCAAGTGGGGAGGACCGGGGGTGCAGAGAGGAGACACAGGGGAGAAGAGGAGAGGACATGGGGAGAGACAGTGACAGCTCAGTGAGCAAGGTGACAGGAGACAGGAGGGCGGCATCAGATAAAATGTCGGAATCGGATGCCTAATTGGCATCCGATTCCAGGCATTAGAAGAATCCAATGCTGTCCGATTTAAATCGGACAGCATCGGATTTTACAAAAATCGTAGTGTGAAAGTAGCCTGAGTGACAGGCAACAATGCACCTGGCAGCAGCCTCTTTTCAGAGGCCTGAACCTGATCTCTTTGCCTTCAGCCGTCTGATCTTGTTGCTCTGAGCAGACAGATCACTTTCAGGCTGTGGAGCGCCGCAATGCAGCCAGGAATCTCGGGGGCTGGTGGCAACTTTCAAGAGAATGTCGGAGTTGCTCATCTTGTGTGCGCCATATGCAAATGCTGTTACTTAGGGATTTTTATTATTAATTAAATCATGAAAAGTTTCTCTGTGTAATAAAATGATGAAAGGGAGGGCTGATGTCTCCTGAGAGGTACTATGTTGGTCTACAAGTCTTACCTGCTTCTCTTCCCGGCTCCGTGCCCACCGATGCAGCTTGGCACTGGATGTTGTACATGGTCTCATACGAATCTCTTTCAATCAACTGTTCACCAGGCCTAAGAAAGAATGAACAAAAATGACAAGTCATCAGGACCAAGGTCAAACATGACCATTATGCAAGTCATCCAAGATGCAATATGTCTGCTAACCTCAGCCCAGGAGTCAGCACTTCCACTGGCCTCTTGGTCTCACATTTCAGTACCACAGGAGGAATAAGCGGTCGAGAAGACGGGCACATATATTCTGAATCATCAGCACTTTCTGAATGATCTCCTAATGGAGGTTTTGGCACTGGGAATGGCCTATAATGCAATAGGATGGGGGAAAAAGACAAACACATGAAAAATAGCCAAGACTGCAGAAGATGGAATCAGTCCCACATGCTCCACAATATTCATCCTACCAAATCCACTCTCCTCACTGAAATTCAATGAAAAGATTATACTAAAAACATCAGAAAGAAGCACAACGAGCACAAAGTCCTGCAGCATGTAAAAACGGTAATCTCCCCCTAATGAAGAGCACCTGCACCCAAAGCAAGAGGACTTCAATACGTGGCTTAACTTTAATCTCCTTTATGGCCATACAATTTAATTTATGCCTGACATTTCCCACCCCTGATTTCTAGAGTCACAACTCCTTTTCCTTAAACAAATAAAACTGGGACAAGTTGCAGTTTCATTAATCTCAATATTCAATCCATAAGAAAAAAATAAATTCTGCGGCAGATTGAATGGTGACAAAGAATAGGCAACATGGGGATGCAGATACCAAACTTGAGCCATTTGTTTAAAATCGGTAAAAAATAGGCGTGTGTGTTACAAATTGTAAACATTTTTCCTTTAAAAGTGAATCTGTCACCAGTTTTTCTCATATAAGCTGCAGCCATCACCAATAAGCCCTTACATACAGAATGATAGAATACTGTATATAGGACCCCAGGCCAATCTGTATAATGTGAAAAAAATAGATATTTATGTCCTCACCGTAAAATCGTCTTCTTTGAGCCATCATTGGTGGGGGGGTGTCACATAGGACCATGGGTGTTATACCGCTTATCCCAAGAAGGCGACACTAAGCAAATGTGAAACCAATTGGCTCCTCCTCTGCAGTATACACCCCCAGGCTGGGCCAGGATCCACCAGTTTTAGTGAACAAGCAGTAGGAGAACAATAAAGGATCAATTCAGAAAAATGAATGTCAACATGCAAAACTCAAAGTAAGGAGAACAGGTGCTGTGTCCCCCAATGATGGCTCAGAGAAAGTGATTTTACAGTGAGTACACACAAATCTATTTTTCTCTTTCGCCTCATTGGGGGACACAGGACCATTTGACGTCCAAAAGCAGTCCCTGGGTGGGAAACAATAAATAAGAACCATAACCCATGAAGTGAGGAACAACCATATACTTCCTGAGATACCTATCGTCCTACCGAGGCTTGCATCTGCAGAGGCCTGGGTGTGGACTTGTAGTGCTTTGTAAAGGTATGTAAAGCAAGACCAGGTAGCAGCCTTGCATACCTGTTCCGCTGAGACCTGGTGTCGAATGGTCCATGACACACCCACTGCACAAGTGGAGTGAGCCGGTAGCCTGCTAGGAATGGGTAACTTTCGTAGTCAATAAGCTTCCTGGATGGCAGCGCATATCCAGCAGGCTAGTATGGCCTTTGAGGCCGCCTGTCCCATCCTGGGACCTTCGGGAACAACAAATAGAGTATCCGTTTTCTGGAAAGGAGCCGTTCTAGAGATGTAATACCTATGGCTCGCAGCAGGTCCAAGGCATGGGGGGGAACCTTTTCCACTCGATGCACCGATGCAGGACAGAAGGATGGCAGGACGATGTCCTCATTGAGGTGAAAAGAAAAAGTCACCTTAGGGAGAAAAGTAGGAACTGTGCACAGAACCACTTTATCTTGATGAAAGGAGAGAAAAGGTTCTCTACAGGAAAGAGATGCCAATTCGGAAACGTGTCGTATGGATGTTATGGCCACTAGGAACACGACTTTCCAGGACAAAAGGAGAAGAGAGACCTCTTTAAGAGGTTCAAATGGTGGTCTCTGAAGACCATCCAGGACTAGATTCAAGTCCAAGATTCTAGTGGACTCCGATATGGAGGGGCCAATCGGATACACCTTGGAGGAAGGTTTTGACTTGGGAGGTGTTGCAAGAGACCTGCCCCTTTAAGGAACTCAAGGCTAAGCAGCTTGTAAACCCGACTGGAGAAAACGGAGGACCACGGGAAGAGACAAAGGAAGAGGGGAGTGCCCTTTGTCTTTGCACCATGGAAAAAAACAATACTTTCCACATATGATGGTAAATGCGGGATGAGGCCGGTTTGGAAGCCCTAATCATGGTGTTAACGTCTGGTGAGAAACCGCGCGTGTTGAGATCCAGGTCTCAACGACCACGCCGTCAAATTCAGGGCCCCTGAACCCTGGTGGTAGATGGAGATCTGGGCGGTCTGGAACCCGCCAGGGAACGTTTGCGACTAATTGCATCAGGTCGGTGTGCCAGGCGTGCCTGAGCCAGTCTGGGGCAATGAGAATGACTGGTACTCCTTCCGACTTGATTTTTCTGATCACCTTTTGGGATTAAAGGCAACGGGGGGAAAATGTATGGCAGTCGGAACCGACGCCAAAATTGGGCTACCGCGTCCGCCCCCATGGAGACTGAGTCGTGGGAGCAAGCTATGAACGTCGGGACCTTGGCATTCAGCCGAGATGCCATCAGATACATGTCCGGAGTCCACCACAGCAGCAGATTTGGTGAAACACATTCGGATGCAGGGACCATTCCCCCGCAGCAATGCCCTGCCTGCTGAGGAAGTCCGCAGCCCCGTTGTCCACTCCCGGGATGTGGACTGCTGAAATGACTGATCCGTAGACTCAGCCCAATGGAGAATGTGCTGCACTTCAAGTAGTGCTGCTCTGCTGCATGTGCCGCCCTGGTGATTGAGGTAGGCCACCGCTGTGGCATTGTCCGACTGGATGCAGATATGGCGACCCTCCAGTAGCTGGTGAAACTCCTGAAGCGCCAGTGTAATGGCACGGATCTCCAGCAGGTTAATTGGCAAAGCTGATTCGTGTTTGGACCAGCGACCTTGGGCGGTATGATGTCAGTAAACTACCCCCCAAACAAGTAGGCTGGCATCTGTGGTTAGGACTGCCCAACTGACGAGGAGGATCGATCGTCCCCTGGAGAGGGATAGGGGATGAGTCCACCAGAGAAGAGCTCGCCTGACTGTTGTTGTCAGGGAGAACAGTGTCTAGGGAGGAGGGGCTCCTGTCCCAAGCTGTTTGCAGAGCCAACTGCAGTGGCCGGAGGTGAAACTGAGCGAATGGAACAGCCTCTATTGCTGCAACCATTTTGCCCAAAACTCTCATCCCGAATAGAATGTGGGATGGGGCGAAGGGCCTTTGCCTTGTCCCGAGGGAGGGATACCAGGCATCGAGAAGTATTGAAGGTCATGCCTAGGAAGGCGATCGACGGGGCTAGGATTGGAGGTCTTTTTGAGGTTGACTAACCATCCTAAGCGTGACAGGGTGTCGATGGTGATCTGGACACTTTCTGTGCAGGTTGGGAAGGATGGAGCCTTTATTAGGAGGCCGTCCAGATAATGCAGGACGAACTACTCCTCTAGAGTGAAGGATGCTCATGGTGGCTGCCATGACCTTCGTGAATACCCTTGGTGAGGTAGCAAGGCCGAAGGGTAGCGACACAAATTGGAAGTGACGATCGCGGACCACAAAGCGCAGGAACTTAAGTCTATGGAGGCGATGGGAAATCCCTTCCTCTATAGACGCGGTGATTGAGCGTAGAGATTCCATCCAGAAACAGCGAATGCGGACAAACTTGTTTAAGTGTTTGAGGTCAAGGATGGGCCGAACCGATCGTTCTTTTTGGGGACTACGAAGAGGTTTGAGTAGAACCACCTGAATCATTCGGAATCCGGCACTGGAACAATGACCTCTTACTGCTGTAGCGAAATGATTGCCTGTAAAAAGGACCGGATTTCCTCTGCAGATTTTGGAGGGTTGGAGGGGAAAAAACGGTTTGGCGGGTGAGACGTAAAGTCTATGTGATAAAGACACAAGATCTCGTACCCGTTGATTGTCCGTGGCTGCTAGCCAGATACGACTGAAGAAGCGTAGGCAGCCGCCAATGATGGGAGTGTCTTCCGGAAACATTGGTAGTCATGAACAGGAGAACCGAATGGCTCGGGACTCCTTGGGTCTAAACTGCCTAGATCTGGGTTGCAAGGAAGTTTGGCTTATAGGACGGTTGAGTAGGCCTGTCTCTACGAGGAGGGTTGTGTGTATGGGGAGGTGGTCTGGAAACCGTCCAGCCAAAGGAGTTCCGAAAGGAACGAAAAGAAGTGTTGTGGCGTCTGATGATTGGATGCCTGGGCTTATGTTGGGGGAGTGAAGTGCTTTTACCCCCAGTGGCGTCAGAGATAAACTTATCTAGTTGGTCAGCAAAAAGCCGACCAGTGTGATAATGTAGTCCGGTCAGTGACTTCTTAGGCCGGCTTCACATTGCGGGTCTGATCCGATCCGAGGGAGCTAGCTGCGGTCCTGAACCAACAGCGGCGTAGGCCCCATAGGCTCCCATGTTAGGGAGCGCCGGATTGCCCCGGATCAGGGAGGATCTGGGAGAAGGCAAATTAGGTGAGATTTTTCTCAGACACAAAAACGTTGCAAGCAATATTTTATGTCCGTGAGAGAAATCGCAATTCTCCCGGACAGATAGAAACTGTGTGGCAGAGAGCGGACATGCGGCTTCGATCAGGCCCCATAGGATGCTATGGGGCCAAAATCCGGTCCGGGGCTGTCCGGTTTATACGGAGAGTCACGGATCGGATCAGACCCGCAATGTGAAGCTGTCCTTAAGAGGCAGAGTCAGCGAGCCAAAGGGCTCTGCGAATAGCAACTGCATTGGAAACAGCAAAGGCTGAACAGATGGCTGAATCCAGGGAAGCCTGGATGAGATAGTCTCCCGCTGTGATAATTTGTGTGGTGAGGTCTACCAGTTGATGTGGAAGATCGGCATCTTGTAACGATTTCTGCAGGTTTGCGGCCCAAATTAGGAGAGCTTTGGCTATCCATACAGAAGCAAAGGAAGGTGACAAGGAGGAAACTGCAGCTTCAAAGGCGGAGCGAGCAAGTTGCTCAACTTGCCTGTCAGTTGGGTCCTTAATGGAAGACCCGTCAGGTAGCGACAGCAGCGTCTTTGCAGCAAGGTGGGAAACTGGGGGATCGACTGCAGGAGAATCTGCCCAATTTTTGGGGGCTGCCGAAGTGAAAGGGTATCTGGTTTCAATGGGTTTGCAGCCTGTAAAACGCCTGTCCAGCTTTTCTCTCTGGTTGGTTAGGATGGCCTGAAACTCATGGTGATCTGCGAAGACCCTTTGTGGTCTTTTGGCGTGATGGTCGGGACATCTTCAACATTTAGTATGTGGTTGACTGCCACGATTAGATAATCTGCCATCGCCTGATTGTCAGGGAGGGTCGACGTAAAAGGGGTCATCCGGATCTAGATCAGATTCACCATACTGGTGTTCGTTAGACAGTACAGGGTCGGATGCTGAATCACGTGTGGGGGGAGCGTGAGAACCGTGAGAAGAAACGGGAGATAAGTTTCTGTTCGGTCTCTTTGTCGCGACTGCGGTAGAGGAGTGTGATCTGGCCCCGTCTGATGTACCGTCTGGTGAGGGATTATCTGCCTGTGTTCTGCCCTGACAGTCTGTGCTGACCAGGGGACGGTACTGCATAGCTTGTACCAGATTTTGGGACAGCTCTTTTATCGACTAGGAAAGGAGAAGGAACCAGTTGGGCGGGCTAGGGTCACTCGATGTTGTGGTGCCGGCGGAGGGTTGATGGCTTTCTGAGAGAGTGCAGGCCTGGCAGTGGGGGGTAGACACTCCACGTTCCAGCCTGGTGGTGGTTGTGGGAGAGCAGTTACCTAAGGGGTGCCGTAACCAGTCTCGAAGTCTTGGTTAAAAAAAAAAAAAAAAAAGGGAAAAAATATCCAGAGTAAGGAATAAAGATCCTGGCCCAGCCAGGGGTGTATACGGCAGAGTTTCACATTTGCTTAGTGTTGCCTGCTAGAGATAAGCAGCATAACACCCATGGTCCTGTGTCCCCCAATGGGGTGAAAGAGAAAACAGCTTTTATTCTACTCCACTATGGGGCGGGGTGGTCCGGTCCGATGGGCGTCCCCCTAGTTTTGATCCAGCGCCTCCTCTCTGCTTGTGATCACTATCCTCCTCCCTCACTTTGTGTGGTTGAGGATGATGCATCCTACATCACCCCCAGTGTTCTCCATTATGCTCCTTCGCACTACTCTCTGCCCTCCTGAGTGGTAGTGTGAAGTACTGTAATGCACGGGTGTTCTTTGACCTTTCCCTGTGCATTACAGTACTTTGCTCTGCACTCAGGAGGCAAGAGAAGTGAACATGAGCATAATGGAGAACACTGTGTGGAAGACAGTCCATGTTACCCACATGAAGAAGAGACGGAAGATGGCAATCCACAGAAGACAGGAGGCGCCAGACTAATAACAGAGACACCCATCACACCAGACTGCTCCACGTGTAAGTATGATAAAAGCGTTTGTAAAAGAAAAAAAAATTGTACAGATCAGCCTGAGCCCTATATACTGCGTTCTTCAATTCTGCATACAAGAACTTACAGGTGAGGTCACCAGATTACAGGAGAAAAACCTGGTGACAGGTTCACTTTAAAGGCCCAGTTACACAGGGAAACATCTCCGGCAACTCAGGGGCGTGGCCATGTTGCAGCAACATCGCCAGTGCGTTGCCCCATGTAACAGGGTGATTTCAACGGCGATCGTTGCTTCAGCAACATCGTCAGGTTTCAGGACAAAGTCTTGAAACCTGGCAATGTTGCTCAGGCGATCTGCCTGAATCGCCCTGCTTGACATTGCAATAACAATGTTGCAAGCAACTTCCCTCATTGACTGCAATGTTAAGGATCGCTGCCAGGGTTGAATTTAACCCTGGCAGGGATAGTTGCTTTCAACATCACCGCGATGTCTCTCCGTCTGACAGTAGCACAGCGATCTTGGCCAGCGGCCAAAAACAAGCGCGCTCCCATCAGTTGCCGGCGATGTTGAAACATCTGACGGTACCTTAAGGCTGCATTCACCATGCTGTGTATTTGCTGCATTTTTTTATGCGTAAGCTCATTACAAACCAGGAGTGGGTGACTAAAGCACTGTTTTCTATTATACCTTTCCTCTGTTCCACTCCTGGTTTGTGAGGAGCTTGCGCGTAAAAAAAATGCAGTAAATATGCAGCGTGTGAAAGCACCCTAACATTTTTTTAAAGTCTATTTTAGTGGGATTGGACCCCGAAATGCCTTTTACTATACACCATGTTCCAAATTATTATGCAAATTGGTTTTAAGTGTCATAGGTTTTTTTCAGTTTTTTTTGTCAATTAAACCCATCGATGGCATTGTGTCTCAGAGTTCTTTGGATCACTGAAATCAATCTCAGATACCTGTGATAATTAGTTTGGCAGTGAGCCCAATAAAAGGAAAACTGGGTGTTTTAAGCAGGCCACGGTTTTCAAGTTTCATGGCAAAGAAAAAGGATGTCTCTGCTGCCGAAAAGCAACAAATAGTGCAATGCCTTGGACAAGGAATTAGAACATTAGATATTGCACGAAAACTTAAGCGTGATCATCATACTGTGAAGAGATTTGTGGCTGATTCTGAGCACAGATGTGTTCGTGCACACGCCTGGCAGTAACCTTCCTCATTCTGCCTTCCAGTTCATCGGATTAAGAGAGCAGCCGCTAAAAAGGCCTTACAAACCAGCAAACAGATATTTGAAGCTGCTGGTGCCTCTGGAGTCCCTCGAAACTCAAGATGTAGGATCCTTCAAAGGCTTGTTGTGGTGCATAAACCTACTATTCGGCCACCCCTAAACAGTGCTCACAAACAGAAACGGATGCAGTGGGTCCAGACTAATTTTCAAACAGTCTAGTTTACTGATGAGTGCCGAGCAACCCAGGATGGTCCAGATGGACGAAGTAGTGGATGGTTGGTGGATGGCCACCATGTCCCAACAAGGCTGTGACATCAGCAAGGAGGTGGGGAGTCATGTTTTGGGCTGGAATCATTGGGAAACAGCTGGTAGGCCCCTTTAAGGTTCCTAAAGGTGTGAAAATTACCTCTAAGGTATATAGATTTTGACTGAGAACTTTCTTCAATGGTACAAAAAGCAAAAACGTGCCTTAAGGAGCAAAATCATCTATATGCATGACAATGCATCATCTCATGCTGCAAAGAGTACCTGTGTCATTGGCTGCTATGAAAAACTGGAAAAAGGGAGAGAAAAGCGCAATAGGGTCCTATTGATAAAAAAGTGGACTAAATGTAATTAGTCACTCACCTGGGAGGGTTGTGTAGCACACAACCAGAGTCAAAGCAAAAGGTAGTAGCTGCTGCAAGGATCCACACCACAACGATCAACGTAGTCAGGAAAGCAAAAGGGCGGACGGTGTCTACGGACCTGCGCTGCAAGGATCAAAGGATGAGATGGTGTTCATCATTATAATTTTTATTTCTGACGCGTTTCGGAGTTAGTCCCAACTCCGTCCTCAGGAAAAAAGGAGTTGGCACTAACTTCGAAACGCGTCGGAAATAAAAATTATAATGATGAACACCATCTGATCCTTTGGTCCTTGCAGCGCAGATCCGTATACACCGTCCGCCCTTTTGCTTTCCTGACTACATTGGTTGCTATGGGCATAAAAGGGGATCAACTCATGGTGTGACACCATCTTCCCTGACCTCAACCCTATAGAGAACCTTTGGAGTATAATCAAGCAAAAGATCTAGGAGGGTGGAGGCAGTTCACATCAAAACAGCAGCTCTGGGAGGGTATTCTGACATCATACAAAGAAATACAAGCAGAAACTCTCCAGAAACTCACAAGTTCAATGAACATATCAAATGTTTAGAAACTCTACTGTGACTAATAATTTGGAACAGTGAATTTAGAGTTTTTTCTAATTTTTAAGATTATACTGTTATCATTGGGAAGTTTCTTCAATAAAATTCGATGTATACTCTAACGGGTGATGACTTTTATTACACAGACTGTCATTTGCATCGACCATTTAAGAAAATCAGAGAAAAAACATTTGCATAATAATTTGGAACATGGTGTATACAAAGCAATCTCTCAGTAGTGTAAATGTCAGATGTATTTAAGGAGCGTCACTTCATGAAATCTGGTGACAGATCTGCTTTATTGGAGCAATGATGAATTACAAATACGAGACCTGGAAAATAATGAAAGCACTGACAGCAAGACCGCACTTTCTGTACTCACAAAATACACTACTGGCACAAAGTTTTATATTTCACTAGCTGTAGTTTCTGGCGTTACCCGGAATGGTAACTAACTGTTCTTAGCTCTAACAAAATAGAATGGGTTCAAGTCTTGCTTCTCTCTGCTGAGATACACAAGCTGCAAGTGCAATGTATACCGTGGGCTGTGCGTGGCCTCCCGCTGTATACTGGGGACTGTGCGTGGCCTCCCGCTGTATACTGGGGGCTGTGTGCGTCAGGTTTTTAGAAGAATAGCAAAGGTGTCTTAATCGGTTTGGTACTTGTGTGGATGCTGTTTCACTGACAGTCATGTCCCAGTGTTCCTCAATCTCCAGACGTCCCTGCACGTTTCACAAACATGCATAAGCTGTGTTATACTATGAATGTCCTTCGTTGCCTACAGCAACCAATCAGAAGCTGAGCTGTGATTGTTTTCCTATAGGCCACCTGTAAATACCTAGGCTAAGGCCTCTTTCACATCTGCGTTTCTGTCCGGATCCGACAGAAAACCACATCTGCCGCCTAACGGCCGCACTTGTGGGCTGGCCCCAAACATTCTCTATGGGGCTTGCAGCAAGTGCGGTATTGCCGCGATCCACCACGTGCAGCCGCGAAAAAAAAAAAACGCATTCCGATGCCGTATCGCGGCAATACAGCACTTGCTGCAAGCCCCAAAGAGAATGCATGTGGCTTGCCCGCAAGTGTACCGCAAGTGCAGCCGTTAGGCAGCAGATGTGGCTTTCTGACCGAATCCGATGTGAAAGGGGTCCAACTGTCAAAACAGCCAATGCAGTATCTATTATCTCACACACACAAACAGTAACATTCCGTAAATGTAAATGTGACGGTGCAGATTCAGCTTTATATATATCAGACTGCCAGGTTCTTAAAGCTAGATATTTTATTAACAATACGGCTTTCTGAAGGTTTTTTTGCAAGGCGAGCTGTAGCTTGTACCATTTTAGTGCACATACAACTTTTTACTTTTTGTGCTTTTTCTTTAGCTGAGGAGAGATTATAAAAAACATTTCCAGTATTGTTTTTTCATACATATGGCAATACTAATTATTATAATTTTGTATTTTACTCTTGATAAAAAAAGGACATTGCAAAACTATGGTAATGACTTATATTGGCTTAATAGGAAAAATTAGAAAAACTATACATTTTTATGTCAAACACTTGACATTTTTATGCTGAGGATTCTTTAATGTTTTCATGAACCCAACAAAGAAGAAAAACTGGATTCTTGCTGTTCTCTCTTTAGTCCCCCTCCCCCAACCATCCTCCCCCACAAGTCCCATAAAGGGCTGACCCCCTCCTGTTCTGTACAGATCACTTTTCATTATCATCATAGGCAGGATTATAAAGGTAACCCCTATATATGGATGACACCAGATCCACCTCAGCTCACATCCTCCCCCTCTCTGCACAAGGATCTCTGTGCAGGTCCCGGCACATATCTAGAAAACGGTCCCATATAAAGCCATGGTTCAGTCTGTGGCGCCCTATGGTCCGCGTTGATTATGTTAACCATATCTCAGTAATTAAGGCAAGATAGACTTTTTTTTTTAAGAAGGAATAGTCGTAAGGTCAAAAGTCGGCCACTTTTGCTCATTTTATTTCTGTATCCCAAGTTTTCCATTTTTTTAATCCCCTACATTGTTCGGACAACATGGGCTTTTTTGTTTAGTGCATATATTTTTAATCTATACAAAGGGGCGGAGCTCATAGCATTATCTGGGGCGTGACTTTAGGCTGTTCTGCTAAATTATCCCTTGTAAAGATTATAAATATATGCACTAAATAAAAGAAGACCCATATCTCTGGAACTGTAAGGCAGATTAAAAAGAGAAGAAAAAAAAAAAAAAAAAAAACACAAAAACCAGAATCCTCAGCATGTCAGGGGAAATACAATCAGAGCAAAAACGTGATGAAACAATAACTGGTTGTTCCTCCTTTAACCCCCTCCGGGCTATAATTATAACACAAGTTCCTCCAGTGACAATTCCCTCTTCGGAGCTGAACACTGAAGATTTTGTGGTATCGTATTGTGAAACAACGGCAGGATGCCAAGAAGGAGAGCTGAACTCCCTGACCAACAGTACCTTCTAGTAACAAAAGGCCACATCACCAGCTTCAGTAGCCATGTCCTCTAACTGTAAGATAAGATACATAGTGCTGTTTCCCACCCTCACACTACCTGTAATACAGTGACACTGGAGCTGCCCCATGCTGCTTCCCTTCCTCCTGGAGTGTACAACCCACATCAGGGGATCCACTGTTCTCTGAATGCATGGAAACAGATATCATCATGTGGCACGCAGCTGCTATTCATGTGGAGGCGGCCTCGCCTCCTGATGTGTGATCCCACATCACAGAAGGTAGGGGCAACATCTACAGCGTCACTCTGAATTACAGGAACTGCACTGTGGATCTCATCTTTATAGGCTATGATGGCATGGCCATTACAAGAACTTTTTCTCTCCCCAGATTACCCTTTAAGGGGAATGCATCATTTATTTAATTATTATTATTTAAACCCAAGCTATACACAAAGGAAGCTGTGCATATTGCCTTCCTCAATGTAGCCATTTTTATTGTATATTTCAGAACATTTAACAATGCAGCTACAAACCTGTAGTCTGCTGGCAACAGGAGATGATTTCTTTACCATACACCTTCCCCCCACCCCCTTCCATCGCCTGTGTATGGAATGGCAGCTAATTCCCATTCACCCACGAAGACAAAAACCCCATAACTCTCATTGTGAAATCACTTGGGGTATGTGCACATCGCATCTATTCAGCACCAATGCACCAGTATCTGTTTTTGAGGCAGAGGAAGTTTCAATAAGACAAAAAACTACAACCCCACCCCCTCAATTATAATGACCTTACCTGGAGGCCAAGGAGTAGATGGCATTGGCAGAGGAGGATGGCTTCACTTTGGGATCATCAATATCAAGCCCTGCCAACAACTCCACACATCCACTCTGAAAAATAGGTCAAATAATCATACAAGATTAGATTACCGTAGTTATTTTTTTCAATACTACCTTGTGGATCAGATTGTTATATCTGATTAGAAACTATTAAGAGAATGAGATAAACATATTGGTAGCATTGTATTACCCATCAGTTCATTGCTTTATTAGGACTTACTGTAGCAGCGATGTCCAAGCTCTGTGTGCTACCATGGCAGTCTACCCTTTTATCATCAATATGTGAAGGCAACGTAAAGGGCAGAGAGTGTCTGTTGGTAAGCTCCTTGCCCCCAGTCCATGGATCACTGGTATTTAAGTTGGGCGTTGGAGCTTTAGGAACAGAACGCCAAGGATCTGGACGGCTTGAGGGAAGGGGAAGAGGCTTTTCTGCAGGGGTGGAGGGAAGAGGTCTCCTCTGAGGTCTGTTGTCACCAACCATTGAATGCGGTCTATCTGGGGGTGGAGGTGGTGGGAGGTCTCGAAGTGTGGGAGGGACAGGCAATGGTTTGTCTTTGTGATGTAAACTAGCAGATGCCTAAAGGATAACATAAAAATGGCATTCAATATTAAAAATACTATTAAAAAAATGATATGCATATACACACACACACGCTCAGATGTATTTAAGGATTACCTTTGAGCTTGTTGAAGGACTACATGCACCTGGTGGATTTGAAGTTCGTTGCTGGAGCAGATCTAAACGAGGGGGTACAGGTGGTAGAGCTGTCGGTGGAGCAATTGAAAGCGGAGACGGAGGCCTTTCAATCTAAAGGGAAAAGCCAAGACTTCAATGCATTGCCCAGCCGCACAACAGAAGATCAAACATCACACAAAGCACTTGGCAATGTGTGTAAACAAACTGTCAAACTGAAAAATCTAATAAATCAAAGAGAGAAGCCTTAAAATTAAGAACACAAACCTTAGCCCCAGCTAACATGAAGAGGGAATCATTTCCATCGTCGTCATCATCTTCATAACATGGCGATGGAGCCCCATCTAGACAGTGGCGTAACATTTCTGCCATACCACCACCTCTAGGGTCAAAAGGATCCACTACAATAGGTTCTGTTCCTTTTATTTCACAGCGGCAGAAAGGACACCCCTGGCCTTCTGACTCCTGAAAGAGGACAGAATACAATCCATGAGAAAACGCTATATGGAAGACAACAGCACTCCCAAGAAGATGACCCTCACCTGCCAGGACGTGAGGCACAGCGTGCACATGAGATGCCCACAGGGCTCAATCTTTACATCTTTATCGTTCTCAGCACATATCTTACAGAGCTGGAAGGTGGAGCCCATCTCACAATACAGCTCATACTGCTCCTGGAGAAGAAAGCAAAGAAGCAACATATTAGAATCATAGAATGGTAGAGCTGGAAGAGTCCTCCTGAGTCACTGATTGGAGCAGATGACCCAGGTGGTCCCTTCTAACATAATAGCGCCAAGGGCTTCTGACTACTCCTGGCCAGCAGGATCCTCGCTCTCCCATATCAGCTAACCTGAGTAACTTTGATGTGGTCCTGAGGTGTGGGTTCACATAGGCCTGTCAAATCTGGGTTCTGACCTCGCCCATCTGGAAATAGATAGCTGCAAAAATAGAAAAACAAAATGAAGTCTAATCTGCTGTTCACCTGGATCTAGAACAGCAGACAAAGCGTTCCTGCATACGATCTTCTCTAAAGTGAGGAGTTATGACATCAGAGAAACAACTGCAGCTATGGGTGGCATCTGGAAGCAGACATGTTTGTGTGTGTTTAACAACCTTTGTTAATAAAGAAGAAACTCCCATTTATTGCTCCAATCCTGCATAATCATCATCAATAAACATGCTGTTTAATTTATGTATTGTCACCTCATCAACACCAATAGGTCTTGTGATCTCCAGTCCAGTACATGTCCTAATGTGTAGGCAGAAAGCCAGACTATGACTTCCGGTGAACTACAGGGCGATACCGAATCTGTCCTGACAGCTCCCCCCCCCCTTTGTTAGTCCTCATATGCCAAATATAGGTGAAAAGCTGTCCAAAATAAAACCTGTGTTTGTGACTTAAAGAGGACCCGTCACTCTCCACCTCCCCCCATGGATGTGAATCCAAGTGCAGCACTGAATGCAGCATGTCTGCTGCATTCAGGCAAGGGTTCCCCCATGGATCTCTGGGGCTGCTACCTTGATATATAGGCTTATATAAACTTACAGTAAAAATCCATGGTGGCCCTTTGGATTCAGGCACCTCGTCCACGTGAAATGCCCCTGCGCCTCTGTCCGCCCATGTCCTCGTTGCCAATCATATCCTCCTCGCTCTGTGCGTCCTTGCGGTGTTGATGCAAGCGCAGAGCGAGGTTGAGGTCTCGGTGCATGCCCTGCCTCCTGCTATGATGTCCTCTCATTTCCCTGCCCTGCTCAGTGTTGTGCTATGGAGAAGGGTGGGAAATGAGAGGACGTCATAGCGGGAGGTGGGGCATGCACTGAGACCTCAACCTCGCTCTGCGCTTGCGTCAACACCACAAGGATGCACAGAGCGAGGAGGACATGAAGGGAATGAGCAAAGCAGCGAGGACATTGGCGGCACAGGGCGCAGGAGGCGTGAAATGCCCCCGTGGACAAGGTGCCTGAATCATAAGGGCCCGCCTTCATGGATTTTTTGGACATAGGAGACAAACTGCTGTGTATACATCACACAGGAATCACAAACTCAGCTGTACACATCACATAAGACAGTGACACAGGTGAAAGCACTTGTATGTTCTCCCCGTGTTTGTGTGGGTTTCCTCTGGGTTCTATGGTTTGCTCCCACACTCCAATGTCATACTGATGCATGTAAACCGCTGTGCATTTAAGGCTGCGTTCACACACTGCATATTTTCTTGCGTTTTTTTACGCGCGCGTTTTCATGGAGAAAAACATGTGTAAAAATAGCGCTGAAAAACGCATCGTCTCAATTGCAAATACAAGCGTATTTCCAGTGCTTAAAATGGGGCCTATGAAAGAAATGTGCGTAAAAAAAGACGCAAAGGATTGACGCTGCGTAAAATTACATGGCGTCTGAACGGCACAAAGTGTCCATTCACTTTGCTGGGAAACGTAGACGCAGATGCGTTTTTGGGGAAAAAACATGCGTAAAAATAAGCGACAAATACGTATAGTGTGAACACAGCCTAATAACGTTAGCCATGAGATTAATTTCCTCATTTGTATGCCATTAGATAGGAACATGAGCATTAGGAAATGTACTCTGCATTAATGAGATAATATCAGAGAGGAAGGAAGAATCAATTTCAGACAACCCAGACATGGCAGAAACTAAAATCTATAGAAGCCATACACTAAAACATCTACATTATTCTCAGAATAGTCTATGTTACACAGTCAAAACAAAGAAAAACCCTTACTGTACTTGATGAAAAATTGATGTTTATGTTTTTTTCCCATACATGACATTCAGCATTGACTACACTGAGAACAGTAATAACATGATGTGAACATATGAAGATATAATGATATATGATGGTTCTTACAATCCTTCCCGGAATCCATCAATCAGAGCCTGGAACAGAGGTTTGTTGTGTGGAATGGTCTGTAGAATGTTGCCATCCCCAGTCACGTATCCAATCGCCCATTGTCCAAGTCTTGTGCAGCTCAGACGAAAAATGTAACTGCAAGAGAATAGAAATGTAGACAGATGATGATTGTATCCAGCTCATGTCAGGAGACGAGGGGTCCACCTGGCAAAGCTTGGTGCCATCATTCCGGGCAGAGAGGTATTTAACACCTTCGTGTCGGAGAGCCCTTGACACAAAATATTAAGAATGCGCAGTCTAGAAATGAGGTGGAGCCTCGGACAAGTGGTCACCGCTCTGAACATGGCCGTTCTAGTCTCACTAGTTCAAAATGCATTCAAGTCCTTGTTGGTCATGTTACAGTTTAATGCAAGAAGCCATCACAAAACACCATACTCAATACTGAGGACCAACTATTGATCACATGGGAAAGCTTCTTACAGCTTGTAACAAAATTGTGGCATTCTCCATTCTGCTGAAGCATATAATTAATGACACCCGATAAAGGGCAGGATCTGCGTCGTCAATCAACATCCACAAGTATGTTGCAGATTGACATTTGCAGATTAATATGAAATTGCAGTTTTCTTCTTTTAACTAGTCCGCCTGTGTGAAAATATTCTATTACTGGACAAAAAAAGAAAAAAAGTAAAAACGTAAAGCTTAAAGAGGACCTTTCACCAAATGTTACCTGTTGAACTGGACACACAGTGTAATAGCGGCTGCAGAGCTGAATAAAACTTTATTCTTATAATTTCACCTCTCCATTGTGACAATATTAGCAAACTAATTATGTGGCACCTAATGAGTTCATTTTCGTTGAGCTCAAGTTGGTGTTATCAGAGATATTTCACTGGGGCGTGTTCTTCCTCCTCCTGTATGGCTTCGCCCAATCATGAGCAGACAGCAACATAAAAGGGGGCGGGGGGAGGGAGACACGCCCAACAGTAACCCAGAGCAGGCTTTTCCCCTGTGAGACACCGTGCTCCAATCTCACTGCAGAGTGATTTCAATTTGCCCTGAGCACAACAGATATATAAGTGTGATTACCAACACCTTTGCCTACTCATCTCCTGGCACTTTGGGGGGAGGGGAAGGGGCAGTACAGCAGAGATGACCATATTATGACAAGAGGAGAGCTGATAGAAGGGTTTGTAATGTGACACCGCTAAACTCAGCTGTGCTGGCCCCCGCCCACTGTCATGGCCTTAACTGAAAGGTGTAAGTAATCTGTGCTCCTGTCCCTGCACTTTCTATCCATGCAGGTTAGATAAAAAAAAAAGGCCAACGGCACTTCCTAACAAGCAAGTCTGAATAAGAGTATACGGAATACAACATGCTATAAAAAAAAAAAAAGGCACCTTGGCAATTGGTTACCGGGCTCAAATAAAACTAGTCTTTTCCTTTATGCAAAGTACCTTACTTATTTCTAATTTTTCAGCATGTTTTCCTTAGCAGTGATGCATGTTCATGATTCTACATTCATTGTTTGCATCCAAACATTGTAGTGTTCTTTTATGTTATAGTATATTTCATGTTCAGTATGCACCTGTTCAGTCGTTCGTGTTAAGAAGTGCCGTCAGCTATTTTACTTAAGATTATGGAGTCGGGTCTTCTGACTGTGCACTCCGCCCCATTAACTATAGGCATTTTAAATTCCATATTAGCAAGTCCCTTTCCGCCCATAAGAACCCAGTAAAGAGATACACCTTGAAGTTGGTTACTGATCTCAAATAAAACTGACCTTTATCTGCTAAAAATCTTAATTTTTTCATCATGTTTTTCCATAGCAGTGACGCATGTTCATATTCCTATATTCATGATTTTCATCCTTTATCATTGTAGAGTGCAACAGAGTTTTTCTTTTGTTATAGTACATGCAGGAGATCATACATCCCACACAAGGAGAAACCTCCTCCAAGTTATTACGGGGTGTGCCCTTTTTCTCTTTAGTGTCTTGCTTGTTGATGATTGGGTAATTTAACACAGGGGAAGAAGTACTCGCCTCCAGTGAAAAATCTCTGATAGAGAAGAAATTTAAAAAAAATTAAATAAAATAATTCTGCCATGCAGCCACTATAACAGTATCTAGCTCACTGACTAATCAAGCTGGTGAGCAGTCAGTCAAGCATCAAAAGGTGGTGCTAGGTGGGGATAAAGAGCCAGAAAAGCAGGGTTGGGGGGGGTGCTTTGACAGACCCAAATCACTAATAACTCATTTGCATATGAACTAAACCAGCAATTTTTCATTCGAAGAATAACAGATTGCATCAGTACATGTATAGATGACATCAACAACTTGACCACAACTTGAGAAACGAATTCTGGCGACAGATCCCCTTTAAAGGCAGATTCCATCACAATGTAGTCTGACAAGAACTGGGTCCTTTTCATAATGGAGGCTCATGCACTCACCTCCCAGGCTTGTGAATAAATTTCTGAAGTCTTGCTTTAACTTCATCGTACGTCAGGAAAGCCATGTAACCCGGGTGAGTCACAGCCAGGCTATTCCAGTTCCTGAGAAGGGAAGACCATGGCTGTTGGAATAAGAAAAAGAGAGAATGACTGGACAGAATCACTGGTCAAAGGGGTCAATGAACGGACTCACAGAGATGCCTGTATGTGAAGCTGAAGAGAATTTCATATAAAATCTATTACAATGTAAAAAGGGGAAAAAAAACCCCACTATACCTGAAAAAGTCGAGTGAAGATGTCGAACTCAAACACAGAGATATAGTCGTTACACGTGAGGTCGATGGTGGATTTCAGCGCCATGGCTTCCAGACCAGAAGAAATAGGATGGACATCATGCAAGGCATGTCGGAAGATTTTCCAAGGAACAATAGTTCTTTAAGAAAAAAAATGTCAAGACATTATCATTGAGCCCTATCTACTGTACAGAAAATATATATGTAATACTTAGAGGACCCGTCACCCCCCTGGTGCTTAGCAAACTAAATGCAGCACTGAATGCAGCATGTCTATGGTGGCAGACACATAGATTAGGTGGAACACACAAGGAGGAGGCACAGAGGGCTGTGCCAGCAGACAGGACCTCTTAATAAGATCCCACCCAGGCGACCTCTTAACTGTAAGGTTTCTAAAGTCTTTTTTTAAAGCTTACAGTGGGGCTAGAGCCATGGGGGACCCCTTCCCTGAATGCAGCAGACATGCTGCATTCAGTGCTGCATTTAGTTTGCCAAGCACCAGGGGGTGACAGGTCCTCTTTAAGGTGTTATACAAGACCTTTTATCCCCATGTGCTAAAAATTACCAACACAGTGTTACTACCTACCCATCTGTTCTGCTCAGAGCCATCGCTCCCGGTTCAGACAGCAATTCTCCTGTACCCTTTCACCTCACATCAACTTCTTGCCTTCCAGTCAAATCTATTGGGACATCACTGCCAACACCTGCAGACTGACAGCCAGCTCCACTCCACACAGTTAGGCAGTGCGGAGCCAGCTGTCTGTCATCATGACATTGGCAGTGACACCTCGCTGACACAGCAGAGGAGGAGAGAAGGATTGGCTCTGGTGATGTGATGCAGATGGAGAGTTGCCACTTGAGACAGGAGATTGTCGTGGGCAGTTTATCAACACCTGCCTGTATGTTTTTAGCCCCATAAAAAAACAAAAGCCCTAAATAACTAACACATGCATTGCTTCCACTACAAGTTTAACCCCCATTGCCCTAATTAAAATCCATATATGCATACAAATTAATTGAACTGGTATAATGCAAATAGAGAACTGTTGGAATTAAGGGGTTAGAGAGTGAAGTATAGCATTGCAATGTTTGACAGTGAAGGCTAATTACATGCCTTGAAATAGCACATGGGTATTTAATCAGCAGCGTCGTCAGACAAAGGGGCCAAAAGCCTACCAGTAACGGACCCTGGGGCCACAAGCAAATATTGCAATACCCTCATTCACTAATTTTCAGGTGCCTAAATATAATAAAAAACTGGGTAGTTTTTTAAATGAACAAGAAGATGCTGCCCATCATTACATGGTGAATGAAGCATATTCTGCCAAATCCTGCTCATATAAGGGGGTGGGGGCCCACCGGGGGATTCACCTGTCACCCATCGGCCAGGCCAAGCTTGATTACAAGGGGGACAATTCTAATTTTATTGCACTAATGCTCCAGAGAAGAAACCCCAGAATGGAAGAGTGGTCTGTGCAGGTGACAAAAATGTATCACAAAAGACCTGATCCTATAGGGTCATAAAAGCATTTAACCAAGTCTACTTATGTAAAGACATTCCTGATCTCATAACACATGATGTGTATGACTCCAGACAAGCATCTCTGGCACAAAACTAGAGGTGAAACCTGCCGTAGGCTGCAGAGCTGAAATGTGGAAAGAAGAACATGGTCTTATGAGAAAAGCTGCACTGATCCTGGGAAATAAGGGAATGAATGTGACTGCAGCACAGAGCAAACGAGGATATTCATGGCTGATAACATTTTTACAGGGGAATCTGACCTAGCGATCAGCACCCATTCCCTTGGGTGAGGGAATCTGACCTAGAGATCAGCACCATTCCCTTGGGTGAGGGAATCTGACCTAGAGATCAGCACCCATTCCCTTGGGTGAGGGAATCTGACCTAGAGATCAGCACCCATTCCCTTGGGTGAGGGAATCTGACCTAGAGATCAGCACCCATTCCCTTGGTGAGGAATCTGACCTAGAGATCAGCACCATCCCTTGGGTGAGGGAATCTGACCTAGAGATCAGCACCCATTCCCTTGGGTGAGGGAATCTGACCTAGAGATCAGCACCCATTCCCTTGGGTGAGGGAATCTGACCTAGAGATCAGCACCCATTCCCTTGGGTGGGGGAATCTGACCTAGAGATCAGCACCCATTCCCTTGGGTGGGGAATCTGACATAGAGATCAGCACAATTCCCTTGGGTGGGGAATCTGACTAGAGATCAGCACCCATTCATTAGGATGGAGAATCGGTTGAGCCAATATGGGCGATGTCGATAAGGATAGGTCATCAAAATCATATGTCCAGACAAACGCTTTAAAATTTAAAAAATAACATTGCATTTCTGACAAATGGATGTTGGGTCAAATTTCATACTTTTCTCCAAAAGCTTTTCTCCAGAACTCAGCAGCATCTGCCTTCGTGATCCGGAAATTGTCTCCTTGGAACAATCCATTGGGAAATATTCCCTTTAACTCTGCAAGCATGTGACTGAAGATCAGGGACAACTTGGTCAAGTTCCGCCTGGTAGGTAAAAAGAAAAATGAAGTGAGAAAATGGTGAAAAGTCAAAACTTAACATATCCATACAGTAATAAAAGGCACAGTATAGTGTGATCCAGAGTAAGCGAGCTACTATAGAGCTCACAGCAGCAGGAAAGGTCAGTGACAGAGGCCGGAGAGCAGCAGTCGCCCCGGATCACAGTATTTCCTCTCTACAAAAATGCAAATAGTGTCAGTAACCTCGAGGGCCCGGACTTCATTCTTAAAAACTGGAGTTTGCTTCTCACTGTTTGCAAGTACCCAGCATTATTTAAGCCTTGGCTGCTTGTGCCCCACGGTTGGTGCTGGGCATCAGATTGGAGGGAGTGCTCATTCTTTAGATCTGTGGCTGTAGGGCTGAGGGTGGACACTGCATTAGGCGCCATTCCTCTTAGGTCAAGTGAATGTGGCCTGTCTGGGTCCCGTACATGAACCTGTGACTGCAGCAGCACATAATACATCTAGGAGGAACTTCCCAGAATGCAATAGGACAGTGGTCATCTTTATTTATCGGTCATTACGCCCCTACACAAATGTATACACATGTATTAATGTCCCCATACATACTACACTGTTGAGTGAAGCCACTGATCTGGATGGGTTGGGCTGACAATGTATGGGGGTGCGAGCAGACATGGTTGGGGGAGATGTTGATGCCGAATGTCTGATCTGGGTCCCACCGGCCGATGTGTCAGTTGAGGGCTTTATCATAAAGACAGGAGCTCGGAGTATGGGGGAATGGGCTGAGAATGGGATGAAGGATCTGCAGATTGAGGTTCACTGGATTCGTCCTCCTGCTATCACAGGTCTGTGCTGAGCGCCATCTCTTTGGTCACACATTTCTAAGAAGAAGTCCAATGTCTGATCGCGGACTCCTTCCACCTTATTAACCCCTTCAGGACAGCCCCTTTTTGAATAGGAACAGTTCTATAGTGCGCGATGGTACTAATGAGAACATTTCAGATATCTGACTTTTTGGGAACGTTTGTTTTTCCAATATAAACTTTTTTTGTTAGAATAGGGATTTCTTGAACATTTTTTTTTTTTTACAAATATAAAAAAAGAACAAAAAATAAAACATTTTCCTTGTCCCATGAAAGCACCCCGACCTCTGCTCACACAATTCAGATTTCTGTTTGGATGCTCTATTTTAGGGACAGAAAATAAAATTCTTGACCAAAACCGATCCTTGGCACGACAGATGTAGAGCAGAGTCCTCAGACCCACCAGCAGGTCATGATTGCAGGATTCATTAGTATTATGGTGGGTTTACACACACCAATTTATCTGTTCAATCTCTGAACCAATCTCTGGTTGCAGTGAAATCATGGATACATTGTTCCATGTTGTACACAGCCACAAAATGGAGCAATGTATCCATGATTTCACTGCAACCAGAGATTGGTTCAGAGATTGAACAGATAAATTGGTGTGTGTAAACCCACCATTACACAGGGGTTGGAGTCATCCCCAGTTCAGGTGATTAGATTATAACCTACAATACTAAGGAAATCCTGAAAACATGACCTGATTGTGGGCTTTGAGGACTGGAATTGCAGAACAGCGATGTAATGTAGAGGATCATCACCGATCATCATCATGTTTGGAGTCTGTTTTCAGGTTTGAAAAAACAACTATGCGCAGAACTTTTTTTCTTTTAAACTAAGGCATCTTTCACCAATTGCGGCAGATGTGGTAGATTTACCACATTTGTGGTAGGCACCATGGATTGTCTATAGGGCTTGCGGTCAGCTGCGGCAAGGCGGTTCTGCCAGATGCGGCAGATCCAGCACTTGAGGCGGCGAAAAAACGAAAGCTGCTAGCTGCGGCTTTTTTCGCGGCCGCAACTGTTGGATTTGACGGATCGCGTCAAAAATCACAATTGCCAGAAGCCCCATAGACAATGCATGAGGCTTGCTGCAATCTGCGAAAAAACACTGATGTGAAAGCAGTCTAAGGCTACGTTCACACGTTTGCGTATTTTGCTGCGCTTTTTGCCACGTTTTTTGGCCGCGCAAAAAAGCGCAGCAAAATACTCCGGGGCTTTCACACACTGCGCTTTCTGTACTCCAGAAAGTGCAGTGATGTCACAGAGGGGAGGAAGAATCCTGCTTCCTCCTCCCCTCTGTGACAGCCCCATTAGATTTCACAGTGTATTAATATACACTGCAAAATCTAAATTAAACAGCGGCAAATGTATGTAAAATAAAAAAGAATGAATACTTCACCTGTCCGGTGCCTTTCTGCCGCTCTCCGGTTCCACGTGAGAGGTGTACTGAGAAGACCTGTGGTGACGTCAGAGGGGGGACGTTCCCGGGGTGTTCCCAGCGCTGATTGGCTGTTCGCGGTCATGTGATATGTATCAGATGACCGCGAGTGCCTGGGAACGCCCCTCTGACATCACCACAGGTCCTGTCAGAAGAGATTTCACTTGGAACCGGGGATCGCACAGCGGAAGAAGGCGTCGGAGGGTAAGTATTCATTCTTTTTTATTTTTCTGACACTTGCTTTTGTTTAATTTAGATTTCACAGTGTGTATTAATACACTGTGAAATCTAATTGGGCGGTCACAGCTGTCACAGAGGGGAGGAGGAAGCAGGATTCTTCCTCCCCTCTGGGAGAATACGCAGAAGTAGCTGCGTAAACAATTGACATATCAATTGTTTACGGAGCTGCGTTTTCTCCCGGAAAACGCAGTGCGTATTTTTACGCAATGTCTGCACTGCAAAGTGAATTTCCCATTCACTTTGCTGGCAGACAAAAGGCACATTGCGTATTTTGAAAAGTGCGCGTAAAAAAACGCGGCAAAATACGCAATGTGTGAATGCAGCCTAAGAAGAACTGAATATGGAATCAAGCTGAACCCAAAATAATCAGCTGCTCCAGTTTGCCTCATTCACCCAATTCAAAGGGTCTTCTGTGTGTACGACCCCCCATATCTGGATCATACATTATCTCTTGAAACAGATTACTGAATCCCAAATCTAGGCTGAGAATGGGTGCGATAAACTGTTAGTGATTGACATCTACCTTTATGTAAGGGGGGAGGGTTCATCTTACAGTCTTCCCTCCCAAGTATCACACTATTATATTCCCTGTGATCATTTACGAAACAGACCTGTTTTGGACATGAATTCCCTATGTCTCTTCCCAAAAACAGAACAGACGCTAAATACCCAAAAAGAAGCATGACTGTAGGCTGCTGGGATAGTACACAATGCCACACCTGTAGTGCAGTGTATTCTCTAGGGCTGGTAGACTCCATCTGTTAGCACTCAATGGGGTTAAAAACATGGGGGACACAGAGGTCATTGTTGGGGGTAACCATCAGCACCCCATCATCATGTTCTTTGCAGGGGAGGTGATTGGCTGACAGATCGCTCTCCCTCTCTTTAAACTCCTTAGATGTTGGAGACACTAGAGACACTGACATCTGAGGGGGCCTGTAAGGGTGCATGCATGCGATCAGGAACTGCAGAGGTTTGGACTCGGCACACTGCCGCTGCATCGTACAGTACCAACACAGCGGATGTGGTTTCTAGAAATCCCATGCCCACTGTGCTTCTTTCCTCCGCAGCGTTATTTCATCTGCAGTGCGGGTTGCCGGGCTTCTGCACGTTAATTGAATGCTATGAAGTTGGAAGCAATCTACATTAGGTGAATGCAGGGAAAAGCTGCCCTGCCGGAAAACGCACATCGTGGGCACAGGGTGGTCGCGGTCTCCCTGCGTTCACCCGTGGCTTTCCGCAGGTCTGGAAACACGGCGTGCCTCTGGATCGTGTGTACACACCCCAAGAAATAAAGTCCTCCAAAGCAAACAACTGCACAAGTGTTTCCCCTGACAATAAAAACTACCTGACATTAAAACTAAATATGAATCCTTGTGACAAAAATAAATGATTGATTGAGGAAGGTTGGACTTTATGGACCTAGGTCTTTTTTCAACCTATGTAACTATATGTAACTATGTAATCACTTGCAGCCATGACTTTGATGCCATAGAGAAACCACACAACAGTGGCCGGCACAACGACGTACCAGTGGTCACGATCCATCCCGTAGTGAGGCAGCCTCATATATAAAGAGTGGTGTAACGCTAGAGTGGTGGCACTCGGAGGGTTAATGGTAAAATTAAAAAGGTTACTTTTCTATTTAAGAGTCCATAAAGAGGTGCAGGGCTTGGTGTAAGACCGTGTGCAAAATACATGCAGTCACGTGACAGCAGTACAAGTTTTTTAATCAATTATTGAAAGATTTATAATATTAGAGAAAATGTCTAGAAGACAGATTTCTTTGATGAGTGAAAGACACGAGGCAAAGCCAGTGATTTAGACAGGACAGGTCATCGTGATCAGCTCACTGTACCAAAATAAGGTGTTGGGGAGGATCAGGCACATTGTCCGTTCGGTTGAGTGACTTACTGTATGTAAAACACATGTACAGTACATATGGCAGAACCAAGCATCCAGTGATGGGGAAGACAACTGCTGACTAGTGCAATGTGAACCCACACAGCTCAGAAGGGAAGGAGGTGTCAATCAGGCTTTAAAGGGAACCCATCAGCTGGGGGTTCAGATTTCACTCCCTTAGGGTACCTTTACACGCCATAACTGCGGGAGACATTTTTGGAGGTGATATTTCTCGCTGGAATTTCCACCGCCAAATTCCCTCCTTATTGCGGCGTGTATTTCTGGAATTTGGCGGCGAGAAGACAAATGTCGCCTGATTTTAGAGCAGTGCTGTAAAATCGAAACCAGGCGACATTTGTCATATCACCGCCAAATTCCCCAAATACACGCCGCAATAAGGAGGGAATTTGGCGGTGGAAATTCCAGCGAGAAATATCACCTCCAAAAATGTCTCCCGCGGTTGTGGCGTGTAAAGGTTTCCTTAAACTATTTATTTCCACAAGTGACCTTTTAAGGGAAATTTAGCAGTACCCTTACATGGCCATGCCTCTCCTCCGACAGCATTTATATTCATATGCAAATGAGACAGAAGAGCTATTTGTAGATCTGAAGCCTCTGTCACTCCAGCTCTATTCCTGCCCAGTGCTTCCTCCTCCTGCTTGACTGACAGCCTCTTCAGGCAAAGGAGACATCACTCAGGGCGGCACTTGAAGGAGAATAGAGCTGGAGTGGCAGAGAATGAATGTTAAACTTATTTTTAAAAAGTCTTAGCAGGTTGATCAAGATGTTCACACTCACTACTATGCCTGGATTAGGACTCAATGTCTGTGCCCAACATATGAAGTATCAGTAGGGACGGGCAAACCTGAACTGTAAAGTTCTGGACCCGTACCGAACACAGTGTTCGGTCACAAGGTCCCGAACATGGGTTTCCATAGGAAGCCCGTGTTACAGTTCGGTCCATTTTGGGTCCTGTAAAAGAATAAAATTAATAATAAACATTATAATTATACTTACCTTTCCAGCGACGCGTCCTCCCATCCCTCTGTCTCCCGGCCGCTTCTGCTTCCAGGGTCGCTCATTAACGTCCGGCCAGAAGATGGCGCTTCTATGAACGTGCCATTCTCTGGAGTGGCTGGGGACTGGAATTTGCAGCGGGGGGAGGAAATCAGAAATCTTGGGTCACCCTGTGCTGCAGATTCCAGCCCCCAGCTGCTTAGTTGTACCTGGCTGAACCCAAATAGGATGAAGCCCACTGTTTGTTTTTGTTTATTTAATTATTTCATGAAATTTAAAAAAAAAAAAAAAAAAAAAAGGGCGTCCCTATATTTTTGTTTCCATCGCCTCGGTTATCCAGGGGAATGTGGCGAGAGCTGAATAGACACTTCAGTTTGTACTGTGCATCCAGAGGGTTAACCCCTCCCGTTAAGGATGTGACAGGGACGTGGTCCGGCTAGTAAATGCAGGAATAAATGGGCCCAGCTGCAGAAGGAAAAAAGTGGAGGTGACACTCCGCGATACCTTCTGGTGATGAATGTGGAGATCGGAGCCCTTGAGGGATCTGTCGCCTTTAAATGAAACTCAGGCAGTGGGTATCGTCTGTTATCCCTGCACAATCCCTTTGTTAAAAGGGAGTGGTGCCCTGAAGGGTGCCATCGCCATGAAAGATGTAAGAATAAAAGTTAAAAAAATAAAGGCTTAAAATGGTCTATGAATGTGGTCTGAGAGCACATGTGACTCCTTGCGACACAAAGCTAAAACAAACTGAATATCCGACTTCCTGCAAGTGGTTGTATACTGCGGAGGAGGACTTAAAGGGAACCAACCACCCCCAATGACCCCCCCCGGACTATTAATATCGGTCCCTACACACAGCACATACATGTGCTGCAATGATTTTTGCTAAAAAAACTGGTTTTTAAAACTTAAGATAATGCTTTTGAAAGTTTAAAACAAAGGGACGGGTGGGCGTTACTTATCTGTGGCAAAAGCCGGGTTGCAGCTGTCAGTCATCCCCCCGTGTCCCGCAGCACCAGTAACGGCCAGCCCTTTTCAGCGTCACAGCCCTGTGCACGGGCTCGCATGCCCGTGCACACGTCATCAGCTACAGCCGGGTTGGGAGCGCGCGCTCTGACTTCCTGCGCTCGGCTGTGGAAGTCAGAGCGCGCGCTCCCAACCCGGCTGTAGCTGATGACGTGTGCACGGGCATGCGAGCCCGTGCACAGGGCTGTGACGCTGAAAAGGGCTGGCCGTTACTGGTGCTGTGGGACACAGGAGGATGAGTGGCAGCTGCTACTCGGCTTTTGCCACAGATAAGTAACGCCCACCCGTCCCTTCGTTTTAAACTTTCGAAAGCATTATCTTAAGTTTTAAAAACCAGTTTTTTTAGCAAAAATCATTGCAGCACATGTATGTGCTGTGTGTAGGGACCGATATTAATAGTCCGGGGGGGTCATTGGGGGTGGTTGGTTCCCTTTAAATTCTTTATGTTTACTTAGTGTCCTCCTAGTGGCAGAAAAGCATACACCCATGGTCCTGTGTCCCCCAATGATCCGAAGGAGAAAACACATCACAGAAAAATTTTTATTAATTAGAAATAAAACATAACAACACACACATTTAGAGACTCAATCTTAATTATGAAAAAAAATAAATCCTCTAAGTCCACATGGCTAGCAATGTCAGCTCTGCTACATCGCTCACCATAGACAAGTGCTTATGCAGAGCGAGAAGCAGGCTGATACTGAGAGTGACAGTCAGAGTTCACCTGGGTTCATGGCTTGGGTCATGAACTTGGGTGAACCCTGACGTCACCGCACAAACACTGCTGATGTCGGCCGAAAATTGCCGAGCGCCAAGCAGTAACCCGGAGTTTATGAGCAACCAGGGTGGATAAAAATCAATGTTTTAAATAAAAAAAATCCGATATTTTTTATTTTTTTTTTTTAAATCGGATTTTTTTTATATAAACTGCTTTTTGAGGAAAATATTTTACCATCCAAAGGTTCTTCCATCATGAGATAAAGCTGAGTTGTTTAACTCAGTAGAATAAAGGCTGTATATGTGTAACATTCAGAATGCCATGCTCTTCCAGAGGTTTCTTTAGGATTAGTGGGCAGTTTCTCTCCTATATTATCACAGACGCTCGCTTTACTTACGCAGTTCTCAAAACTGAATTTGACTCCGCAGAGGTCCCAGCCTCTTCTTCACGGCAAAAACGTTACAACATGAACAGAGTTGAGAAAAAGACCTTAATCCTATTGTTCTACAAACCTATGAATACAGAATCAACCCCTTCAGTGCCAAGTCCAAGAAGTTAGACAATATGTTTCTGATTGTTTGGAGTGGAATAGATCTGCACAACACAAGAAGAATGTGAATCTAAGTGTGAGGAGGAGGAAGGGCAAGCAGACAAGAAAATGAAAGTGAAACTTTGAGCACAATACTGCAGCATAGCCACAGACAGACAGGTCTGGATCTGTTTGTGTGTACGATCTGAGGTTTATTACATTCTTTCCTTATAATGGCAGCAGGCCGTAAAAGAGACCCAGTTTGGGAATATTTTAATGAAGCTCCTTCGTCTATCGGTAAGGCAGGCATGCGTGCAAAATGCAAACGATGCAACAAAGAGATGCAAGGCCTGGTGGCGCGAATGAGGCAACATCATGAGAAGTGCGGTGATGAAGATGACCAAAGAAACACTTCTGAACAGGCAGGATCTTCAGGTTGGTAAACATTTTTATTGAATCCTATTTTTAAAGACTGAACTGTCATGTGTGAGAAAAATTATATTTCTTATTATTACTGCATGTTACTGTCATTTGGTACAGTTATGAAGAAAAACAAATATTCCTTTTGGGCAGGGGCAGTGATGTGTTGTGTACAATAAGCAGAAATTGTATAATAAACAAAAAGTCAATGCTGTTATTTTATTTTGTTTAGGGGAATTCATGGATTCTGGAAACTATCCACCTCCAACATCACCATCATCCTGTTCTACAGTTTCAGAGTTATCCATCCAGGATAGTGCTTCATTAGCAGCAGCATCATCATCAGACACCCACAGCCACATATCACCATCACCCAAAAGGAAGAAAAAACCTTTACTTCCTGGAACCACCATAGATAGGTTTGTGATAAGAACTAGCAGATTAGAAAAAGAGTTGATTGATGAAAAAATTGCCCAGTTTATTTATGCAACGAAACTCTTCTTTCCGTCTGACTAAGAACCCACATTTCATTAATATGGTTCAGTCACTGAGACCAGGATACAGTCCACCCAGCAGAGCTGATGTTGCAGGGAAACTGCTGGATCAAGTGTATGACAGAGAAATGGAGCAATGTGCAACAGCTCTGGAGGGTAAAATTGTTAACCTAAGTATTGATGGGTGGAGTAATGTCCACAATGATCCTATTGTATGTGCTTGTATAACAACAGAAGAAGGTAAAGTCTTCCTTGCACAAACAACTGATACGTCAGGAAATGCACACACACAGCAGAATACTTACAAGAAGTGGCAGTAGAAGCTATAACGACATGTGAACAAAAATTCAAATGTCTAGTACGCAGTTTGGTCACTGACAATGCTGCAAACGTATCCAAGATGAGAAGAGATTTAGAAGAGCAGGGAGGGAATACAAAGATGCTAATAACATATGGTTGCAGTGCTCATTTGCTGCACCTCTTAGCCAAAGACTTAAGTGTTCCAGAAATAAAGGCTAATGTTGTTGAAATTGCTAAATACTTCCGTAATAATCATTTTGCTGCAGCAGCTCTGAAAAGGATGGGTGGAACCAAGCTAACGCTCCCACAAGATGTTAGATGGAACTCTGTGGTGGACTGTTTTGAGCAGTATATCAAAAACTGGCCTATTCTGATGACACTTTGTGAAGAAAATCGAGATAAAATAGATGGCACTGTCACGGCCAAAATCCTCGACATTGGGCTTAAGAGAAATGTTGAACATATGCTGAGCTTCCTGAAACCCATCTCTCAAGCTTTAAACAAAATACAGAAAAATAGCTGTTTTATTGCGGATGCTGTTGAAATTTGGAAGGAACTGAGTGAACACTTAAAAACAGAACTACACATGGACAGAATTAAATTACAAGCAGTAAACAAACGAATGGGACAAGCACTGACTCCAGCTCATTTTTTGGCAAATATTGTCAATATCCAATATCAGGGTCAAAACCTAAGTGCTGAGGAAGAGGAGTTAGCTATGACATGGGTATCCAGCAATCATCCATCTTTAATGCTAACTATAATAAACTTCAGAGCTAAGGGGGAACCATTCAAGAAATATATGTTTGCTGAAGATATTTTAAGGAAGGTCACACCAGTAAACTGGTGGAAGTCACTTAAGCGCTTGGATTTAGAGACTGTTCAAGTAATGATTTCACTTTTAACAGCAGTAGCTTCTTCTGCAGGCGTTGAAAGAATATTCTCTTCCTCGGTTGGGACCCAATAAAGCAGGAAAGCTTGTTTTTCTTTTCCAGATTATGAATAGGAACAAAGAAGAAGATGATGATGAAGACGACGACAAGTGAGCTACAGAGGACAGCAGGGGTAGTAGTATTTAAGTTTTTCATGTGTCGGCTGGGCTGACAGTCTAAGTTTCTTAAAATATATATATATTTTGTTTAGCCAAATTAGTTAACAAACATGGATGTTTGTTTAAGCAAATAACTTATGCTGTAATGTTGTTATTGTTTCAGTTGAATAAATCTATTTAAATTGTTATTAAGGTCAGGATTATTTTTCTCCTTCCTAAGTACAACAGAACAGTGGTGTCCAAATATGAATGATTAACCCATTAAACTGGGGAGAAAAAAGTAATATAAAAAGTGATTCTAAAAATCTTCATCTACTTGCATGTTAAAGTAGCAAGAACTAGTTTAGGTAGAAACTAGGGCTGGGCGATTAATCGAATTAATTCGATTAATTCGCCCCCTGCTGTGGCCACGATTGTGGTTTTATTAACAATCGTGTAATTCGATTTAAAATGGGGCCGCTTTGCATTGTGGGTGTTGTAGTTTCTTAGGAGGAGCAGCCGTCAATATGTACAGGGAAAGAACTTCAACTCCCAGCAGACGTTGCCTGTGTTGGCTGGGTCGTAAGTCCCGCCCCCCCCCCTCGTCATCATCAGGCCCGCTCATTGGCCCGTGCTCTTGCCCTCCTGCACTGCGCGGGAAGAGAAGAAATGAGAGCCGATGAACTTGAAGAGGATTGTGCTGGTCTGGAGGAAGGAGAATCAGCTGAGAAGCAGCTCCAACCTCCGGGTAAAAAGGTGAAAGACCTCCTGCTGTGACTGTGCTGTGCAGGCAGAGAGAAGGAGTGAGTGGGGGAGGGGCTGCCCGGGGACAGCTGCTGGGAGCAGGAGAAGCTCGATATGTATCCCCTTCCTGCAGCAGAAAGAAGTGTATGTGTGAGGTATCTGTAAAATATGTGTTTGAGTGTCTTCTGTGTGAGTTGTGTGTCATGTCTCTGTGTCTTCTGTGTGAGTTGTGTGTCATGTCTCTGTGTCTTCTGTGTGAGTTGTGTGTCATGTCTCTGTGTCTTCTGTGTGAGTTGTGTGTCATGTCTCTGTGTCTTCTGTGTGAGTTGTGTGTCATGTCTCTGTGTCTTCTGTGTGAGTTGTGTGTCATGTCTCTGTGTCTTCTGTGTGTCATGTCTCTGTGTCTTCTGTGTGTCCTGTGTCTCTGTGTGTCCTGTGTCTCTGTGTGTCATGTGTCTCTGTGTGTCATGTGTCTCTGTGTGTCATGTGTCTCTGTGTGTCATGTGTCTGTGTGTCATGTGTCTCTGTGTGTCATGTGTCTCTGTGTGTCATGTGTCTGTGTGTGTCATGTGTCTCTGTGTGTCATGTGTCTGTGTGTGTCATGTGTCTGTGTGTCATGTGTCTTCTGTGTGAGTTGTGTGTCATGTCTCTGTGTCTTCTGTGTGAGTTGTGTGTCATGTCTCTGTGTCTTCTGTGTGAGCTGTGTGTCATGTCTCTGTGTGTCATGTGTCTGTGTGTCATGTGTCTCTGTGTGTCATGTGTCTCTGTGTGTCATGTGTCTCTGTGTGTCATGTGTCTCTGTGTGCTAGTTGTATCTGTGTGTAATGTCTCTGTGTGTGAGTAGTGGGGTGCAGAAGGACAGAGGAGCAGCAGGAGAGACAACGGAGAGGAGGACAGGGGTGCAGGAGGAGAGAGGAGCAGGAGGGACAGGAGAGGAGGACTGGGTGCAGGAGGACAGCCGAGTAGCAGGAGGGACAGGGAAGAGGAGGACATGGGTGCAAGAGGAGCAGCAGAAGGGACAGAGGAGAGCAGGACGGGGGTGCAGGAGGACAGAGGAGAGCAGGACGGGGGTGCAGGAGGACAGAGGAGCAACAGGACAGGGGTGCAGGAGGACAGAGGAGCATCAGGAGGGACAGGACAGAGGAGCAGCAGGAGGGACAGCGAAGAGGAGGACAGGGATGCAGGAGGACAGAGGAGCAGCAGGAGGGACAAAGGAGAGGAGGACGGTGGTGCAGGAGGACAGAGGAGAGCAGGACGGTGGTGCAGGAGGACAGAGGAGAGGAGGACGGGGGTGGTGGAGGACAGAGGAGAGGAGGACGGGGGTGGTGGAGGACAGAGGAGAGGAGGACGGGGGTGCTGTATACATATACTGTGTGTATGATATATACTGTGTATGCTGTATACATATATAAAAAAAAATCGAGATTTAAATCGAAAATCGTCCATAGGTTTAAATAAAATCGAGATTTTGATTTTTTCCAAAATCGCCCAGCCCTAGTAGAAACTTTGATTTAAATCACTGATTTAAATCAAGCCTTACTGACTAGAGATTTAAATCAAATCCACCCTGTGAGCAACCACAGAAGTAGATACATCCAGGAGACAGCGAGATGGAAGGACGCGTTGCGGGACCGGTAAGTATAATTATAAAGCTCGAACTTTACAAAAAGCTTGTGCTGATCATCGGGTGAGGGGTAGGGGGTTCGCCCATCACTAATTATCAGCAGTAATTTGTTGTGTTATCGCCTATTGTGAACTGAGGCGTTTGGTATTATCCACTGTACATAGATTAAATTAAAGTGTACGCTCCCCAGCCTCAGAGAGGTGCGCTGTGCGTCACCGGACACGCGGACGTCGGCTGTTCTTTGGCTCCTTTATATACACGAGCCGTCTTCTTCATGGCATGTCATGTGCAGTGCCAGTCTCAGGCCTGGAAGCATACACCCGGCTCCAGAGGCACAATGTTTCTGCAGATTAGAGCTGCAGGCACAGAGGGCTGGCCATGACGCACATTGCAGATCATGTTATCTCGCCCACAGGGGTGTGATAACATGCTGAGAGCGAAGACTAGTCTGGGAAATCTAATGCCCCATCGTCTAGTTAAAAGCCTAGTGCAAAAAAAAACAGAGCTTAGGCTGGCTTCACACTTGCAGATGGATCTGCAGCGTTTTGCAGATGCATCTGCAAGTGTGAGCATGCTGACCGCGGCCCCTATGTTTTATATAGGGCACGCGGTGTGAAAGCTCTCATTCACTCCTATATGTGTACTGTCAGCGGGCGTATGCCTGCTGACAGATCACACACTCCCGTCCGCACTGTGGACGCGAGATGTAGCGTCCATGCTGCGGGCGGGAGAGTGTGATCTGTAAGCAGGCATACGCCTGCTGACAGTACACATATAGGAGTGAATGAGAGCTTTCACACCGCGTGCGCCCTATTATAAACATAGGGGCCGCGGTCAGCATGCTCACACTTGCAGATGCATCTGCAAAACGCTGCAGATCCATCTGCAAGTGTGAAGGCAGCCTTATAAATACTTAATTCTTAAACCTGGATCTATGTTCCTAACATTATAAAGGGCCAGTTAGGTGGGCAGGGAATTCAGCAACACACATGAATGCTGCTGGATTGGAGGGAATGGGGTACATGACAAGTTCCCTTTGCAGGGATTTGGTCATCGGGTTTTTGTTACCTCATCTAAGAGCAGCATAATGTTACAAAACAAACCCTGATTCCAATGATGTGTCACTTCATTTACTAGGTGCAGCAGTTATGATACAACTAATTTTTAGATATAGTAGAGCTCAGAAATCTAACTTCCCCAATACTATAGCTCTCTGTGCACATTGTGTATTGACAGTGAGATGCTAAGTCAGTACTGGGGACATGGTTGGAGCAGGTATCAAACAGGATTTCGTCCAAGCAGTAATAATCTCCTGCTGATATAACACTCATTAGTATCAAAACAGCACACAGCCTAATAAGTAACATCCCTGAAATCAGCATCTCAGCCCTACCACATACTGTCTCAGATAACATCACACCTGCTAACAGATTCCTGTTATAAGCCAAATGTGAAAGGTTGTTTTTTTTTGTCAAAGTCACATGGGAAAAAAAAAGTGTTACATACTGACCCTATCTGGAAGGCTTTTTGAAAGGTTTTCTTCCAGATTTCACTTTTGAAGTATATTTGAAAGTTTATTATAATCACTTGCTCTATAATATTATTAAAGGGACACAGTTAGGTCATTTTTCAGTATGATACTAATATTATCCTTGAATAGTGTCGGGGCAGACCTATTAAAAACATGTAAAATCATTATTATACCGTTTGTAGTTTCCATGTTATCACCATTGTCAGACCCTGCAGAGAGCTGCTGCATTAGTCCTGCCCCATTATAAGAAGAGACGATTAGACCGGATGCTGTATAAACTGTCATGTAATTATGCACTCCCTCTCAGCAGCCCTCTCCTCCCTCTGCTCTCAGTGCTGTGTGGTTTCATTTTCTGGATCTACTGTCCTGTTGAGGACATGGAGGGAGAAAGCTACAGGTGTGCCTTATCTGATCTAGACTCCATTTGTTGCTGTAGAAAAAAAAATCCCTGCTGTGCTGTGAGAAATCCTGTGTTTATCTGATCTCCTGGTTTTGCTGCAAAGAGAGTAGAGGGGAGGATACAGACCCCCCCCCAACCCCTCCTGGACTACTGTGCTGTGAATATGTGACATGCATATTCATCTACGGTGAGGGGACAGCAGAGAATAGATATCTGTGCAGACATTGCTTGCAGATCTCTGGTTGCAGTGAAATAATGGACACATTGTTCTATTTTGTTGCTGTGTATAAATGTAACAATGTGTCCATGATTTCACTGCAACCAGAGATCTACGAACAACCTCTGCACAATTATCTGTGTGTAACGGTACCTTTAGTGGATCATTCACAGTGAGCAGTAAGCCGCGGTTTTTTTCGCGGCCGCACCTGCCGCAAGTGCAAAACCGCACTTGCCGCATCTGCCGCAAGTCCCCCTATACATTGCATAGAAAAAAACGCAACCGCGCCGCAAGTGGAACGGTTATGCGGTAAACGCGGCAGATGCGGTTTTTTCACCGCATCTGCCGCGAATTACGAAAAACGCAGATGTGAAAGGGCCCTCAGTGAAAGGAATTAGAAAATGATAGCAGTTACATATGGATTTTTGACCTGACAGTTTTCCTTTAACCCCTTCAAGACCCAGGCTATTTTGACCCTAAAGACCTTGGCATTTTTTGCAATTCTGACCAGTGTCCCTTTATGAGGTAATATCTCTGGAACGCTTCAACCGATCCTAGCGATTCTGAGATAGTTTTTTCGTGACACATTGGGCTTCATGCTAGTATTAAATTTAAGTCGATAATTTTTGTGTTTATTTGTGAAAAAATCAAAAATATGGAAAAATTTTTGAAAATTTCACAATTTTCACATTTTTAATTTTTTTTTCTGATAAACCAGAGAGATATGTGACAGAAAAAAGTTATTAAATAATATTTCCCACATGTCTACTTCACATCAGCACAATTTTGGAAGAAAATTTTTTTTTTGGTAGGACGTTATAAGGGTTCAAAGTTCATGAGCAATTTTTCAACCAAAATTTACAAAACCATTTTTTTTAGTGACCACATCACATTTGAAGTCCTTTTGAGGGGTGTACATGACAGAAAACACCCAAAAGTGACACCATTCCAAAAACTGTACCCCTCAAGCTATTCAAAACTATATTCAAGAAGATGATTAACCCTTCAGGTGCGTCACAGGACCTAAGGCAAAGTGGAAACAAAAAATGGATATTTTAATTTTTTTATCAAAAATGTTCTTTTAGCCTCAATTCTTTCATTTTCACATGGGCAACAGGATAAAATGGATCTTAAAATGTGTTGTGCAAATTCTCCCGAGTACACAGATACCTCATATATGGTCATAAACCACTGTTTGGGCGCACGGCAGGGCTCAGAAGGGAAGGAGCGCAATTTGAATTTTGGAGCTAATTTTACATCCAAAAAGTGAAATGGCGCTCCTTCCCTTCTGAGCCCTGCTGTGTGCCCAAACAGTGGTTTATGACCACATATAAGGTATCGGTGTACTCAGGAGAAATTGCCCAACAAATTTTAGGATGAATTTTATGCTGTTGTCAGGTGAAAACGAAAAAATTTAGGCTAAAAGAAAATTTTTGTGAAAAAAAAAGTACTATTTCATTTTCACAGATCAATTTGTAAAGCACCTGGGGGTTCAATATGCTCACTACCCATCTAGATATGTTCCCTGGGGGGTCTAGTTTCCAAAATGGGGTCACTTGTGGGGGAGCTCCAATGTTTAGGCACACAGGGGCTCTCCATATGTGACATGATGTCCGCTAACAATTTGAATAAAAATCAGCTCAAATTGTTAGCTGTCACCATGTTGCGTTTGGTGAGCCCCTGTGTGCCTAAACATTGGGGCTCCGCAACAAGTGACCCCATTTTGGAAACTAGACCACCCAGGGAACGTATCTAGATGCATAGTGAGTACTTTGAACCCCCAGGTGCTTCACAAATTCATCCATAAAAATGAAAAAGCACTTTTTTTTCCACAAACATTTTCTTTTTTCATTATTACGGATCAATTTGTGAAGCACCTGGGGGTTCAAAGTGCTCACTATGCAGCTAGATATAATCCCTGGGGGGTCTAGTTTCCAAAATGGGGTAACTTGTAGGGGAGCTCCAATGTGGAGACGCACAGGGGCTCTCCAAACACGACATGGTGTCCGCTAACAATTTGAATGCAAAATGAGCTCAAATTGTTAGCGGACACCATGTCGCGTTTGGTGAGCCCCTGTGTGCCTAAACATTGGGGCTCCCCCACAAGTGACCCCATTTTGGAAACTAGACCCCCCAGGGAACGTATCTAGATGCATAGTGAGCACTTTGAACCCCCAGGTGCTTCACAAATTGATCTGTAAAAATGAAAAAGTACTTGTTTTACGCAAAAATAAAATTTTTCTATTAATTTGTGAAGCACCTGGGGGTCAATATGCTCACTATCCATCTAGATAAGTTCCCTGGGGGGTCTAGTTTCCAAAATGGGGTCACTTGTGGGGGAGCTCCAATGTTTAGGCACACAGGGGCTCTCCATATGCGACATGGTGTCCGCTAACAATTGGAATTGTTAGCGGACACCATGTTGCGTATGGAGAGCGTCTGTGTGACTAAACATTAGAGCTCCCCCACAAGTGACCCCATTTTGTAAACTAGACCCCCCAGGGAACATATCTAGCTGCATAGTGAGCACTTTGAACCCCCAGGTGCTTCACAAATTGGTCCGTAATAATGAAAAAAGAAAATGTTTGTGGAAAAAAAAGTGCTTTTTCATTTTTATGGATCAATTTGTGAAGCACTTGGGGGTTCAAAGTGCTCACTATGCATCTTGATACGTTCCTTGGGGGGTCTAGTTTCCAAAATGGGGTCACTTGTGGGGGAGCTCCAATGTGTAGGCACACAGGGGCTCTCCATACGCAACCTGGTGTTTGCCAACAATTGGAATTGATAGCGGACACCAGGTCGCGTATGGAGAGCCCCTGTGTGCCTAAACATTGGAGCTCCCCACAAGTGACCCCATTTTGGAAACTAGACCCCCCAAGGAACATATCTAGATGCACAGTGAGCACTTTGAACCACCATGTGCTTCACAAATTGAGACGTATAAATGAATAAAGAAACTTTTTGTGAAAAAACATACTAGTCTAGTAGTTGCAATTCGCAGCATAGGGGACCCATGGGGCTCTGCCATATTTTTGGTCCAGCCAGGTACAACTTGGCAGCTACGGACTGCCACCAGCCCCCAGCTGCCTCGTCATACCTGGCTGGAACCAAAAATACAGCAAAGCCTATTTTTTTTTTATTTCTAGAATTATTTCTAGAAAAGAAATGACATAGGGCTCCGCCATATTTTTGGTCCAGCCAGGTACAACTTGGCAGCTACGGACTGCCACCAGCCCCCAGCTGCCTCGTCATACCTGGCTGGAACCAAAAATACAGCAAAGCCTATTTTTTTTTTATTTCTAGAATTATTTCTAGAAAAAAAATGACATAGGGCTCCGCCATATTTTTGGTCCAGCCAGGTACAACTTGGCAGCTACGGACTGCCACCCACCCCCAGCTGCCTTGTCATACCTGGCTGGAACCAAAAATACAGCGAAGCCCATTTTTTTTTTAATTTCTAGAACTAATTCTAGAAAAAAAAATTACGTGGGGCTCCGCCATATTTTTGGTCCAGCCAGGTACAACTAGGCAGCTGGGGGCTGGAATCCTCAGCATAGAGAGGCCCAAGCGTTCTGGGCCCCCCATGCTGCGAATTGCAGCCCGCAGCCCCCCAGAAAATGGCGCATTCATTGAAGCGCCATTTTCTGGCGCTGTACCCACGCTCTTCCAGTTGCCCTGGTGCCGGTGGCTAACTGGGTAATAAAGGGGTTAATGCCAGCTTTTTATTGGCAGCTGGCACTAAGCCCGAGATTCATAATATAGGGCCAATGTTAGACCCGCCATTAGGAATCTCTAGTACAGTAAATAGTCAATAAATACACACAGAGAAAAATCTTTTTATTTGAAAAAAAAACAGACACAATTCGGACTCCATCTTTATTATAAAAAGATCCGACGTAGTCCACAACGAAGGTCCCACGACGCTCGATCGCTCCGACGTAGTCCATAACGAAGGTCCCACGACATTTGATTGTCTCCGACGTAGTCCATAACGAAGGTCCCACGACGCTCGATCACCTTTGCTTTCAGATCGCTCTGGAGCCCGATCCGCCAGCATGGTGATCGAGCTGCAGAAAGTGATCTGACACCCCGGGCGCAGTGACCCATTATGTGCATCACTGCGCCTGGGCTGCCAGATCACTTTCCGCAGCTCGATCCCCATGCATGGGGATCGAGCTGCGGAAAGCGATCTGGCAGCACAGGCGCATTGACCCACTATGTGCATCACTGCGTCCGGGCTGTCAGATTGCTGTCAGATTGCATGGGGATCGAGCTGCGGAAAGCGATCTGGCAGCACAGGCGCAGTGATGCACATAGTGGGTCACTGCGCCCGGGGTGTCAGATCACTTTCTGCAGCTAGATCCTCAGGATCCAGCTGTAGAAAGTGATCTGACAGTGATCACATAATGGTCACTGTGGATCACTGTGCTGGATCTGTCAGATCACTTCCTGCAGCTAGATCCTCAGGATCCAGCTGTAGAAGTGATCTGGCAGCTCCAGCACAGTGATCGACAGTGATCACATAATGGTCACTGTGGATCACTGTGCTGGATCTGTCAGATCACTTCCTGCAGCTAGATCCTCAGGATCCAGCTGTAGAAGTGATCTGGCAGCTCCAGCACAGTGATCGACAGTGATCACATAATGGTCACTGTGGATCACTGTGCTGGATCTGTCAGATCACTTCCTGCAGCTAGATCCTCAGGATCCAGCTGTAGAAGTGATCTGGCAGCTCCAGCACAGAGCTCAGATCGGAGGCGGCGATACTCACAGGAGAAGAGGAGGAGGAGCGGGACGCAGCGCTGACAGCCGGGCCGCCGGAGAGGTGAGTGGGAGAAGCCGATCGCCGCTCCGGTGATCGGGGGGCAGGAGGGGGCAGTGGGGGGGCTGGCAGTAGATGTGGCAGGGGGCACTTAGGACTAGGAGGAAGCGGGGGCAGTCAGGAGGAGGCGGGCGGCAGGAAGAGGAAGCGGGAGGCAGGGACAGGAAGCGGGCGGCAGGGACAGGAAGGGGGGGGGGTAGAAAGATGAAGGGGGGGGCAGGAAAGAGAGGTGGGGGACAGGGGGGCAGTTAGAGGATGACAGGGAGCAGATCAGAGGGTAGCGAGAGCAGCGGCAGGCAGGGAAACATTACAGGCGCGGTGATTTTCACTTTCACTTTTGAGCGCCAATCACCGCGCCTGTAGCCGGGGGGGGGGGTGGGGGTGGGGGCAAATCGACCCCCCCTGGGGTGTAGTACAACTCCCCATGTACCTGCAGGCCGAGTGACAGGTCAGTGAGACGCTCACTCGGCCTGTAGGAGCCCGATCATTCCATGGCCCACCCCTAGGGCCAAGGGTCGGGAATGACTTGGTTTTCATGGCCCAAACGTAGGGCCAAGGGTCGGGAAGGGGTTAAATAATAATGTAAATGGCGGTTACACTTTAAAAAGACCAACACCATTTCTCTAGCAAAAAGAGAAAATTCACCAGCATTTCTCTAGCAAGTTTCACAATGTTCGTGTGTTGCAGCCCAATTCTGACTGTGGTCACATTCACTTCCTCATGCTTTTTCCATTGTACAATGCAAAACTTCCTACTTTCAGATCGCAAACAGTGTTGAAAATAACTAAATTGTGTATAACGCAGTTTGTGGATACAACATTTTACTGTAAAAATGTAACAAGTCATTATGGATGACATGGAGCTTCTCATAGCCCTCTCTATAAGAACTAAAAACTGCATGAAAACTAATAAAAAGCACATGGAATTAATTACTATTCATAAGACAAAAAATCCCCTAAAAAAACTAAAATCATGTGAAGGAAAAGGTTTACCACAACTTGGCACGTCATCACCTATCCATTAGGATTAATCCTTTTCCCCCAAAAAGGAAGAAAAACCTGATCTACTACTTTGGATCAAAATTGTCCTGTATGAGACTGTACAGATCCACAATGACTTGATAAACTGTTTATTGCAAGCCTAATTTGATTGAAAAGGTCAGACAGGGATGGTTAGTATACTAATTTGAGGCAGCAGGGACAGTTATTGATTGGTTAGTGGCTTTTAGGGGGTGACAGGTTCCATTTATTACTTTGTAGCGCCACCTTTAGCTGCGATTACAGCTGCAGTCTCTTGGGTTTGTCTCTATCAATTTTGCACATCGAGAGACTGAAATTCTTGCCCATTCTTTCTTGCAGAACAGCTGGAGCTCAGTGAGGTTGGATGGAGAGCGTTTGTGAACAGCAGTTTTCAGCTCTTTCCACAGATTCTCAATTGGATTCAGGTCTGGACTGTGACTTGGCCATTCTAACACCTGGATATTTTATTTTTGAACCATTCTATTGTAGATTTTGCTTTATGTTTGGGATCATTGTCTTGTTGGAAGATAAATCTCTGTCCCAGTCCTAGGTCTTTTGCAGACTCCAACAGGTTTTCTTTCAGAATGGAAATGTATTTGGCTCCGTCCATCTTCCCATCAATTTTAACCATATTTCCTGTCCCTGCTGAGGAAAAGCAGGTCCAAACCATGATGCTGCCGCCACCATGTTGACAGTGGGGATGGTGTTTGAGGGTGATGAGCTGTGTTGCTTTTACACCAAACATATTGTTTTGCATTGTGGCCAAAAAGTTTCGATTTTGGTTTCATCTGACCAGAGCACCTTATTTCACATGTTTGGTGTCTCCCAGGTGGCTTGTGGTACACTTCAAACAAGACTTTTTATAGATTCTTTGAGAAATGGCTTTCTTCTTGCCACTCTTTCACAAAGGCCAGATTTGGCAGTCTACGACTGATTGTTGTCCTGTATACAGACTCTCCCATCTCACTGCAGATCTCTGCAGTTCATCCAGAGTGATCATGGGCCTTTTGGCTGCATCTCTGATCAGTGTTCTTCTTGTTCGAGATGACAGTTTAAAGCAGAGGTCCCCAACTCCAGGCCTCGAGGGCCGCCAACAGTGCAGGTTTTTCAGGATTTCCTTAGTATTGCACAGGTGACAAATAATCACCTAACTAGTGATGATTCCAACCCCTGTGCAATACTAAGGCAATCCTGAAAACCTGCACTGTTGGCGGCCCTCGAGGCCTGGAGTTGGGGACCTCTGTTTAGAGGGACAGCCTGATGTTGGTAGATTTGCAGTGGTCTGATACTCCTTCCATTTCTATATATCGCTTGCACAGTGCTCCTTGAGATGTTTAAAACTTGAGAAATCTTTTTGTATCCAAATCCGGCTTTAAACGTCGCCACAACAGTATCTCGGACCTGCCTGGTGTGTTCTTTGGTCTTCATGATGCTCTCTGCACTTGAAACCGATATCCTGGGACTATCACAGAGCAGGTGCATTTATACGGAGACTTGATTACACACAGGTGGATTCTATTTATCATTATCAGTCATTTAGACAACATTGGATCATTCAGAGATCCTCACTGAACTTCTGGAGTGAGTTTGCTGCATTGAAAGTAAAAGTCAAATAATATTGCACCCCCACTTTTCAGTTTTTATTTGTTAAAAAAAAAAAAATATATCTAATAAATTTCGTTCTACTTCACGATTGTGTCCCACTTGTTGATTCTTCACAAAAAAATTAGAATTTATATTTTATGTTTGAAGCCTGAAATGTGGCAAAAGGTTGAAAAGTTCAAGGGGGCCAAATACTTTCACAAGTGTGATAACACGCTCGGGTTGCCTGAGCTGGGATGAAGGGCCCGTAGCTTTCGGATGTCACTCAGTCCAACAGCAGAGATTCAGATGCAAGCGGCACTGGGTCCAATTTATTAAGGTGCAAGCAAAACAGCAAACAAAAGTCCGTGCCTGTCCGGCACTAACTATACAGGATGCAACCTCAATGCAGACTGAAGGGCTTCTCCCTTCAGCCAAACCATACAAACACCGAGCACATGTCTTCACTCACGTGAGTCTTCATACACAGACAGGCCTTCTGTGTTCCCAGGCTGAGTCCCCTGCCCAGCATGGCATGTCCTGCTCCCCTCTGCAGGATATAGGGAGACTCACACCATATGTCCTCCACCTTTGCAGGCTTGTGCAAAACTGGCCTCTCACACAGGTGCAATCCAGTGTTTCTTGTAATTAATCCTTCACACAGACCTCAGCTTTCAGCAGCAGCAGTTAACCCCGTGTGTGCTGCAGCGGCCAACCTGCACTTACCCTTGCATGCTGCAGGGTTTAGCAATGCCAGATTACCGCTGGTCACGTGAGTCATGCCAGCCACGTGCCATAGCGCCGGCATGCCTCACACAAGGCACTGTTGTATTTCTCTTAAAAAAACCTCAAGGTTTCAATATAAAGTCTGACTATGTGGGCCCTTTACAAAAACAACAAGAAAAGGAAAAAAAAAAAAAGAGCCTAAGAAAGAGGCAGAGGTTGGGCTCTCGGCCATCTCACCATTTAATAAACGTGTGAAACTTTGTGCACCTCACAAACTCTTGGAAAATCTGTGTTACAGACAGCAATGAACAAAGATATACAGAAATGATTTGAGCCCCCCACTCCATCAATTGAGTGATGTGAGCTTGTCTTTGGAGGCTCAAGCTTTAGTTTATACCGATACCATTTTGGGAGACTTACAACTTTTGATTGCATTTTATTGTATGTTTTTATGGAAATGCGGAGACTAAAACTGGAGCAATTCAGTCATTGTCTTTTAGATTTTAACCATAAAGTTTAAAACATTGCCAATAAGCAAAATACCGTATTTTTCGTATAAGCTGCACTCTCCCCCTTTTCACCCCCAAAAAAGGGGGAAAATGGGTGTTTGTCTTGTAATCCAGGTATAGTTTACTAGGGGGGTACAGTGGCGGTGGTCACAAAAGGCAGTTTCCACTGAAGGAAGTCAGTGGTGGCACAAGTGGGACAATGCTGTGGGCCTTGTGCTAGGAGGGGTGGGTGTCGCGGTGGCAATTTGCACATGCGCCGCTCACAGCCATTTTTCTGATGACCATTACATCAGAAGCAGGGCAATTGTGGAGGGAAGTGGGAGTAATGATGTACGGTACCTGGCTGTGAAGCGGGTCACAGGAGACAAGTGCAGTCTGCAGCAGCTGCTGGGTGATCACGAGTGCCTACTGTATAAGGAAAAGTATGTACTGCTACCCCCACCAATCATCCCACCCACCTCTCAGCACAAAATCCCGCGTCAAGAGGTGGGTGGGATGTTGGGTATTTGTGACTGCTGCACCAACCAACAGCCGCAGGTGATCATGTGTGTCCATTATTACAGAAAGTGGATATTCACTTTCAATACACATCATCCAGGGCGTGGGAGCAGTGATCATCCCAGCAGCTGACAGTGTGTGCCGGTATGATGACATAACACCACGCTGCAGAGGGGCAATGGATGGGGAGTAGAATCGTTTTTTTATGTGTGCGGTGTTATGGGGGCCATAAACAAGGATGGGATCATCTATACCAGGATGCTGGGCATTGGAGTCGGTAAGCCAAACCTACACTCAAGACTCCTCAATTTTCCCAAATCAGACTCCAAATTCACCAAAATGGACACTGACTCCGACTCCACAGCCCTACCAGGATGGGGGGGATCACATATAGTAAGATGGGTAAGATGGGGAATCGTAAATAGCAAAATGGGGGACAGATATACCTGGAAGAGGCCCAGGATGGGTGACATTAGTACAGAATTGAGTGACAATACCCCCATAGCAGTACATCTCCCCATAACATTGTGTCATGACCACATTATTTGCTTAATTTATGTTCCTACTCTAAAACCTGGGTGCGTTATAGTCTGAAAAACACGGCATGTGTTTTTGTACATTATTTTACTTTTTTCTTAGTCTGAACCTGTGATGATTTGCTTATATACATACATACATGCATACATACTGTTCCTTGTATGGACTCCAGCCTCTGGCCGAGCCTCAGATGTGGACTAAGGCTGTGTTCACACACTGTGTCTGCGTTTCCCAGCAAAGTGAATGGACATTCACTTTGTGCCATTCAGACACTGCGTGATTTTACACAGCGTTGTTGGAGCAAAAAACGCATGCGTAAAAAGAATGAACATGTCAGTTCTTTGCGCGCGTTTCTTCCATAGGTCCCATTATAAGCACCGGAAGAAATGCACATAAAAAAGCGGAATTCAAGTTGTTCTCTCGCGTTAATATTTACACACGTTTTTCCCCTTAATAAAGCACGCGTAAAGAGACGCGACAAATACGCAGCGTGTGAACGCAGCCTGAGATGGCAGCTGAATGTCCCCTGTTACCACAGTAAGCCTTGCACACCTGCAATTGCTTCATTTAATTGCTCTAGTTAGTGATTAATAGACATGTGAATGCTTATATTGCACAGATTGCAGTGGCCGGAGTGACCAATCAATGAACTATGATGTAACCCAGCCGGTCTGCCCGGTACGAGGCAGGCTCAGATACGGAGGTCGCACCTTATAGCCCTTAGTGAGCTGTGACAAATGTTTGTCACTGACCATCAAGGGGGTTAGAGAAGCCACAAAAATGTCTTTTTCCCCATTCTCACACACCTACCTTGGTTGAGAATTCTCCTCATACATGCGTTCTTTGCCTTCCTTAAAAAGACTAATAGTTTGCTTCGTTTTCTTCAGAAGATTCTCCATGAAAACTCTGAAGTACTCATTTTCTCCAAGAATCTCCATCTTCCCTTCGTAGCGAGACATGATGGTGCGGAGGTGCTGGTACGTGTCGGGCAGGAGGTCCAGGATATAAGGTGGGCTGTTCTTCAGAGCCAACCTTTGATTCTGGCATAATCGAACCACCTACAAACAGAAAATAATAACTTGTGAAGACTCATCACTAATTGTTTTATCTACCATTATTTAGTGCCAATATAGTCCACAGAGCAGTACTACTTTTCTTAAAGGAAAGCTGTTAGGTCAAAAATCCATATGTAACGGCTATCATTTTCCAATTCCTCACTCTAAACTCTCCATTTATATATTTATTTTATTTATATTCCCCTCCTATCTTCAGTAAACTTCAAATAAAGAGATTCATTCCATCTGTCACTCACAGTGAGTGATCCACTTAGTTCTCTGCTGTCCACTCCCTATAGGATGAATATTCATGTCACATATTCACATCACACCACTCACTGCACAGGATATCAGTGGGCGGCTGTATTTTTCTCTGTGTTTGCAGCATCACAAGAGTTGAACTACAACACAAACAGTCACAGCAGGGATTCCTGCTTAGGGCCCTTTCACATCAGCGTTTTTTTTCAAATCGCGGCAGATGCGGTGAAAAAACCGCATCTGCCGCACTTGCGGCGCGGTTGCGGTTTTTGCCATGCAAAGTATAGGCGGACTTGCGGCAGGTGCGGCAAGTGCGGTTTTGCACTTGCGGCAGGTGCGGCCGCGAAAAAAACCGCGGTCAGCCGCGGTTTTTTTCGCGGCCGCACCTGCCGCAAGTGCAAAACCGCACTTGCCGCACCTGCCGCAAGTCCGCCTATACTTTGCATGGCAAAAACCGCAACCGCGCCGCAAGTGCAGCCGGTAGGCGGTAATCGCGGCAGATGCGTTTTTTTCACCGCATCTGCCGCGATTTGAAAAAAACCCTGATGTGAAAGGGCCCTTAGAGAAACAAATGAAGTCTAGATAAGGCAGATCTGTAATAGCTCACTCCCTCCGTATCCTCAACAGAGCAGACCTCCTGTAATATTAGTATCATACTGAAAAATGATCTGACTGTGTCCCTTTAAGGGTTACGACGAGTAACTCCACAAGAAACCAACAACCGATCAGCAGGTAACACGTAGGACATTGGAGAGAAGAATACAGAAGAAGCCAAGTTCACAGCAATGCATACTGATCACGTCTGATCTGTCCATGGAGGCATCATTAAGTGGAGCCTTCAAAGGGAAGGCTCACTATTAACCCATTCCTGACATAGGACATGCTGGTACATTATATCTCTGGTCCCTGTGTATGGAGTGGGTTCAGGAGATAAGCCCCCCATCAGAAGAGCCAGCTGTAAAACACAGAACGCACTGGAGGGGCCGCTCCGATCACTACGGTTTAACAATGGAAATGTCCCTGTCAGTCAATCACAGCCTGACATTTAAAGGGGGCCATCTGGTTTAAATATATCTTTACATTATTGGGCTACACAGAAACAAGTAGGTAGATGGTAATTACCTACCTGATCTGCTGTAAGCCCTTCTCTCTCAGCCAGGTAATGATAGGAGGGGGTCACATGACCTCTCCTGCAGCGATTTTGCTGCTTCCTGTGAGGTCACGTCCCGACATCAGAGCTGGAGCTTATCCCCCGCCCTGTACACAGCATCGCAGCCCAGTCACTGTGAGTGACAGCAGCCGGCCCCTCCTAACTCAGCTCATGCCTGCTGACTAATGGTGGGTTTACACGCTGCAATATCGTTTCGATATCACAACTCAATGGCGCGGGAGCGCGCAATTCGTGCACGTTCCTCCCGCATCGCATTGAATGTTTACACGCTGCGATATCGGATTACAACGTCCGTGCGATGTCTCCGCCTCCCAACCCAGGATCGCATAGTTAACATGGGAGTGAATGGGTGACGTATGAAATCGCATCGTAATTGGGCGTTTACACAGCACGATCCGGCTTCAATCGCTATGCAATATCGGGGTATTGAATAGCACGCTCATTCAATCCCCGATATCGCATTGACATCGTTCCTGCATCGTATTGGACGTTCACACCATACAACGCAGGAACGATATCGGCTCCAACGATCGAACCACGTGACTTTTGATTGAAATCGTACTACGATATCGCGACGTGTAAACCCGCCATGAGTAGTGAGGAGCTGTTGGAGGCTGTATGCAGGGGCAAACAGCCGGACAATTGGATATCTGGGGGAGGGGGGGGCTCTGTGTGCTGTGGCTCTTATCACCCAATGTCTCCTTCACTGCACTTTCACTTCTGTGTTGCATGATTCCTCCTCCCCCAGTGCATTCAGCAATGTCAGGAGATATTAACCCATCTGATGCTGGATTTACTGCTAGTAGCACTGGGAGGAATCTAATATTGTCAGGGAACACAGCATTGAGCTCTGCAGCACTGACTGCAAGAAAGTGAATGCAGGACACAGGATCACTGTGTTATGTACAATGCTGGAATTATAGAGATCAGCTTACTGACAGCCAATGAGTGTGCAGTGGGCGGGGCTGGGCACTGAGGCTGGGTGGGATCAGCTCTGGCTGTGAATTAGGCAACTAAGCCCAGTGACATACTGTCAAGTTTGGTTGAGCCACAAGTATACAAAGTGTGTTCTAGCTTTTAAATATGGATAAAACTCAAGAAAACCCATGCAAAAAAAAGTGCAGCAAAAACGCAACGTGTGAACAAAGCCTGCAGAAAAGAAAACAAGCGAGCGCTGTACAGAAAATACCTGCTTTACAGAGAGGAACAGTCATTGTAGGGAACACTGAAGAATAAAAACAACAAACAGGTGATTAAACAAGAAAAAATGACAATGTAACAGCACAAAATGTATGGCGGCGAAACACCTAAAGTAGAACATGTTCCAGGAGTCACAATATGACAGCGCGATTCACAATGCAGAGCCATCTATCACACCCATCACCTCTCCTCACTGCCCAGAGGCAAAACAGAAGGGAAGACAACAGGCCTCCCAACCCTAAACCAATATACTGAGGAGACAAAGAAACATCAGGAACCAAGGAAGAGGAGCCGCCACCAGGCTGGAGCCATATTACCCATACATTGGATGTACAGCAGATCTGCTCCACACCATCATGTCTATGGGACCGGGAAGGGGGGGGGGGGGGGATCTCAGCTTAACCAGGAGGGATGGGGGAGGGGGGATCAATGTCAGCAATGTATGGCAGCACACAGACAAAGACATATATGCAATGTACAGGTACCCAGAAACCCAATGATCGAGAGATGGAGATGTATAATCAATGTATGGGCACCCAGCAGCCCAATAATCAGCACACAGGTATACAAGCAATGTATGGGCACCCAGCACCCCAATGATCAGCACAGAGGTATACAAGCAATGTATGGGCGCCCAGCACCCCAATGATCAGCACACAGGTATACAAGCAATGTATGGGCACCCAGCACCCCAATGAGCAGCACAGAGGTATACAAGCAATGTATGGGCGCCCAGCACCCCAATGATTGAGAGACTAAGGTATATGTATAGGTGCAGCTCCACACCCCTGCACATGCCATAGTGACTTATCTACCGCACCACTTGCATCGTTCAGTTACTCTCAGACAAGCCCTTTAAAAGAGAAGCAGTCATCAGAAATGTATTTCATTCAGGTTTTTGTGTTCAATGTATTTTTTATTTTTAAAATTGAGTACCGGTATTTTTCTTTTCATGATCTGTATTAAAAAATAAAGAATAAACTCTTGTAGTTTGCACACTGGCCACAGGGTCTTTTTTTAGACACGTATTTCCTGCTGCTTCAGGAAACAACACATGTACATAGCCACAATAGTCTGATGCTGGCCCTATCTTTTGCATTGTGACTAGTGAGTGTGTGTTTAACCCCTTGGTGATCACTAATATGACTTAAAACATACATAAGTAAATAGCATCCTCTGACTGGTGACAATGCAGCAGCCGTTGGCTGTACACCACAGGTGACACCCTGTTGCATCAGTCATAATTGGTGTTGGCACCGTCCATGGCCATTTAACTCCTTAGATGCTGCTGGCAATAGTAACTATGCAAATAGAGTCTGTGGAGCCTCGTTTAGGTGTCTCAACATAGGACTAGCCAGATCTTCCTCTAGTGAAGACCTAGCCATGATAACCACCATATTAAGTGGCCCTTTGAGTCAATATCCAGCTCTTTACAAGCTTAAAGGTATGACAAGGGAATACCAAGGCCAGGTATCCATCCACAGACAGCTGTTTCGGGGTATTGCCCCTCATCAGTGTGGAGTAGGATTCTGGCTAGGTGGGAGCAATGCCTGGTAGACCAACATCACAAAGTATTCACTGATCTTGAACTGGTCTCCCTGAGATCAGTGAATGCTTTGTTTTGCTGGCAATAGTAACTGGCATCTTGATGGGTAACAGTATGGGGTCTCGCTAATTAGCTCTATTCACATCCTGAGATCATGATGGTGTGGCCTTGACTGTCACCAAGGTGATTCACAGCCAAATATCAGCCTGGAGACTGCTGACCATAGGGGCCTGTTCAGAGGTAATATTTACGTGGTAAAAACATTTTTCTTTCCTGTCATTCCACTTTGTATTAAAGAAAAGGGTTAATTGGTCACAGCAACACGGGTTACCTGCTAGGCTATTCCAACTCCAAGCCAGCACCTGGACGCACGTCCACCCCGGAGAGTTCACATCCGGATCATTATGAGTAACAAAGTTGAAAAAGACAGCGCCACAGACCTTTGATGGTGAAAATTCTTGTGTCTTTTTATTCCATGGTCAAGAGAAGCGACGTTTCGACCACTCCTGTGGTCTTTATCAAGCTTGATAAAGACCACAGGAGTGGTCGAAACGTCGCTTCTCTTGACCATGGAATAAAAAGACACAAGAATTTTCACCATCAAAGGTCTGTGGCGCTGTCTTTTTCAACTTTGTTCCACTTTGTATTAATTCCTGAAAAGCAGCTGAAGGGTTAATTAATGGACAACCTGACTGCAGCAATATCGTTTGTAATATGGTATCACATTCAGAGTTTTGCAATACATAGAGAGGTCCCCCAAAGTCTCTTCAAAACAGAGTAGGACCCCAAGAATAAAAGTTTGTAAATTTCGTTAAAAAGAAAAAAAAAAAAACCAACAGCTATAATTATATAAAATAAAAGAACAAGTTACAGATGATGCTGATGTAAAGCCGAAATGAAGGAAATATTTACTATTTTATGAGGCAAAACTATCTGGATTAAAGAGAATTGTGCAAAGATTAAAAATGGCAAATTTTTGGAAATTTTTTAGTTAAGAATATATATATATATATATACACACACACACACACACACTTTTTTTTTTAAATAAAAGATCGTAATGGAAAAAAAATTAGGAAAAACAACCTCCCCCTTATTAAAACACTGTATTTTAAAGGTTGTGTGGCAGATCATGTCGAGCCAGTTTTATCTTTATTTTCTCAAGTGACCCATCTGATAACCAGGCAACGGCAAGAACACAAATTGCTGACATTTTTCAGTCATATTTTGTGTCTGAGATCTGTTCAGGCCTGAATCATTTTCTATTTCCTAGTGAAGCAATGATGCGGGAAATCCAGGTGGAGGAAGCGCAGGTTTACAGATTTTGCAGTAATTGACAAGTCCTGAGAGAAATTCAGATGAAAATGGAGATTTTTAGCTCATTTTTTTAAGCTACAGTATGTGATCCACCTATAAGCCCACTCAGCATGCGCGCCCAGCTAGGGAGCCCACTCAGCATGCGCGCCCAGCTAGGGAGCCCACTCAGCATGCCGCCCAGCTAGGGAGCCCACTCAGCATGCGCGCCCAGCTAGGGAGCCCACTCAGCATGCGCGCCTAGCTAGGGAGCCCACTCAGCATGCGCGCCCAGCTAGGGAGCCCACTCAGCATGCGCGCCCAGCTAGGGAGCCCACTCAGCATGCCCGCCCAGCTAGGGAGCCCACTCAGCATGCCCGCCCAGCTAGGGAGCCCACTCAGCATGCCCGCCCAGCTAGGGAGCCCACTCAGCATGCCCGCCCAGCTAGGGAGCCCACTCAGCATGCCCGCCCAGCTAGGGAGCCCACTCAGCATGCCCGCCCAGCTAGGGAGCCCACTCAGCATGCCCGCCCAGCTAGGGAGCCCACTCAGCATGCCCGCCCAGCTAGGGAGCCCACTCAGCATGCCCGCCCAGCTAGGGAGCCCACTCAGCATGCCCGCCCAGCTAGGGAGCCCACTCAGCATGCCCGCCCAGCTAGGGAGCCCACTCAGCATGCCCGCCCAGCTAGGGAGCCCACTCAGCATGCCCGCCCAGCTAGGGAGCCCACTCAGCATGCCCGCCCAGCTAGGGAGCCCACTCAGCATGCCCGCCCAGCTAGGGAGCCCACTCAGCATGCCCGCCCAGCTAGGGAGCCCACTCAGCATGCCCGCCCAGCTAGGGAGCCCACTCAGCATGCCCGCCCAGCTAGGGAGCCCACTCAGCATGCCCGCCCAGCTAGGGAGCCCACTCAGCATGCCCGCCCAGCTAGGGAGCCCACTCAGCATGCCCGCCCAGCTAGGGAGCCCACTCAGCATGCCCGCCCAGCTAGGGAGCCCACTCAGCATGCCCGCCCAGCTAGGGAGCCCACTCAGCATGCCCGCCCAGCTAGGGAGCCCACTCAGCATGCCCGCCCAGCTAGGGAGCCCACTCAGCATGCCCGCCCAGCTAGGGAGCCCACTCAGCATGCCCACGCCCAAGCCTAGGGAGCCCACTCAGCATGCCCGCCCAGCTAGGGAGCCCACTCAGCATGCCCGCCCAGCTAGGGAGCCCACTCAGCATGCCCGCCCAGCTAGGAGCCCACTCAGCATGCCCGCCCAGCTAGGGAGCCCACTCAGCATGCCCCCCAGCTAGGGAGCCCACTCAGCATGCCCGCCCAGCTAGGGAGCCCACTCAGCATGCCCGCCCAGCTAGGGAGCCCACTCAGCATGCCCGCCCAGCTAGGGAGCCCACTCAGCATGCCCGCCCAGCTAGGGACACCCAGATGTAGTCTACAACCCTCGAAAGTGGTGCACAACAGAGCACATGGTGACGCCACCTGCACCATTAAGGTCAATGACCCTGTGGGCGCATATGTCCTAATCATGTATGGGAGGCTTTGACCGTAAGCCCCAATAGGACCACTGAACATGTAGGAGAACGCAATGTGAAAGCGGCCTTACAGGATATTCTACTCCACTCTGTATTGTGCCCAGTGGCCTTAGTCTTCTGTGTAATGACTGCACAGCTGTAATTTTCTTCTACACTTAGATTTTTTTTCTACCGTGTCTGCTTTAAAAGAGCACTTAAAGGGGTATTCCATCTCCAAGATCCTGTCCCAATATGTAGTAGGTGTAATATTATTTGCAAATGCCTCCAATTAGAATGTAGTATAGTTCTCCTGATACTGTCTTTTCCTCATGTCCAGGACATTGCAGGACCTTGGGTATCCATGGTTACCACCTCAAGCAACTAACAGACTTTCCCTATCTCTGTAGCTGTAAGCATGGATTCCTAAGGTCCTGCACATGAGGAATTGATATATTAGGAGACCTATACTACATGTCTAATTGGAGGGATTTGCTAATATTACTGCGTCAACATATCAGGACAGTATCTTGCAGATGGGAATACCCCTTTAGGTTTCTACAGAGCTGCATACTGCGGTGGTTCAGGTGTTTTCTTGGCATTATCTACTCTGATCCTACAGGTCCTGTCCGCCTCCATTTGTTCAAACACATTACATACATGACACATGGGCGTCCGATACGTGGAGGTTCTCTTTTTTAGTGTGTGTGTGTGTGGTTGGGGTGGAGTTTGGTCGATCTCACGACATCTTAATACATTCTTCAGATTACAGACCACTATTTCCTGTTCCACAGGCCCAGCCTTCTCTTTGTGGCAACTCTTCACTCAGGTTGTGTGAACTCACACGTCACATTATTCCCATTTGTTTGTACAGGTGTTTTTTTTACACCAGTAAAAAAACACGTTGCGTTCACATGCGCCATTTTTTTACGGACGCCTTTTCCCCCCAAAAGCGCAGGAGGAAGTGATGTCACACGGGACAGGAATAATCCTGTTCCCGCGTGCATGTCTGTACTTTCGCTTCAGCAGTGTATGTACATACACTGCTAAAGCAGAATAAAAGAAAGCAATGGTTTAAAGAGGACCTGTCACCCCCCTGGTGCTATGCTAACGGAATACAGCACTGAATACAGCAAGTATGCTGCATTCAGGGAAGGGGTCCCCCATGTTTCTAGCCCCTGTAAGTTGTTAAAAAGACTTTACAAAGTATACAGATAAGGAGTCCAGAGGACTTGCTAAGTATTGTGTCATCGCTATTGTATGGTGTTCTCCCCGGCTCCAGCCCTCTCATGTTCGGCCTCCTGTATGTCATCCCTCCAGCCTCCAGCCCTCTCTTTTCCACCTCTAGCTCTCAGCGATGACACATACAGGAGGGTGAACAAGAGAAGGCTGGAGGTGGACCAGAGAGGGCTAAAGGCGGGGAGGACATGAGCAACAGCAATGACTCATTACTGAGTAAGTCCCTCTGGACTCGTTATCGGTACACTTTATAAAGTCTTTTAAACAACTTACAGGGGGGCTAGAAACATGGGGAACCCTTCCCTGAATGCAGCATACTTGCTGCATTCAGTGCTGTATTCAGGTAGCATAGTACCAGGGGGGTGACAGGTCCTCTTTAAAAAAATAATGAAAAAAATTTCTGCAGACTGTCTAGGGAACATGTCCACGTCCAATCGTTAGGCCGGGCGGTTTAGCCGATCAGCTGATCGGTTTGCCGCCAGTCAGTTGATTCAGGTCCTTGCAACGATCGGACGCCTTCCCGGAACAGTCTGCGCAGAGATGAGTATTTAATTATTTAAACCATTGCTTTCTCTTATTTCGCTTTAGCAGTGTATACCATCTTCCAAATTATTATGCAAATGTTCTTTTTCTCTGACTTTCCTAAATGGTCGGTGCAAATGACAGTCAGAGTAATAAAAGTCATCACCCGTTAGAGCATAGCATACATCAAATTTTATTGAAGAAACCTCCCAATAATTACAGTATAATCTTCAAAATTAAAAAACCTCTAAATGCACTGTTCCTAAATTATTAGGCACAGTAGTTTTAACATTTGATATGTTTGAAAGAACTGAAAGTGCTCATTTGTTGAATTTGCAGCATTAGGAGGTCACATTCACTGTAATAAAAAGCTATTTAACTCCAAAACATCCAAGTTAACAGGCCAAGTTACATGTTAACATAGAACCCTTCTTTGATCTCACCTTCACAATTCTTGCATCCATTGAACTTGTGAGTTTCTGGAAGAGTTTCTGCTTGCATTTCTTTGCATGTCGTCAGAATAGCCTCCCAGAGCTGCTGTTTTGATATGAACTGCCTCCCATCCTCACAGATTTTTTGCTTGATTATACTCCAAAGGTTCTCTGTAGGGTTGAGGTCAGGGGAAGATGGTGGCCATAGCAGCCAATGACAGAGGTATTCTTTGAGCATGAGATGGTGCATTGTCATGCATGAAGAGGATTTTGCTCCTGAATACATGCTTTTGCTTTTTTACCATGGAAGAAAGTTTCAGTCAGAAACTTATATACTTTGCGGAGCTCATTTTCACACCTTCAGGAACTTTAAAGGAGCCTACCAGCTGTTTCCCAATGATTCTGCAACAAAACATGACTCCTCCACCTCCTTGCTGATGTTGCAGCCTTGTTGGGACATTGCCATCCACAAACTCACTCTCATCCATCTGGACCATCCAGGGTTGCTCGGCACTATCAGTAAACAGACTGTTTGAAAATTCTCATGTGCTGGCCCACTGCAATCCGTTTCTGCTTGTGAGCACTGTTTGGGGTGGCCGAATAATAGGTTTATGCACCACAGCAAGCCTTTGAAGGATCCTACACCTTGAGGTTTGAGGGACTCCAGAGGCACCAGCAGCTTCAAATATCTGTTTGTTGGTTTGTAAGGCCTTTTTAGCAGCTGCTCTCTTAATCGATGAACTTGCCTGGCAGAAAACTTCCTCATTCTGCCTTTATCTGCACGAACACATCTGTGCTCAGAATCAGCCACAAATCTCTTCACAGTACGATGATCACACTTACGTTTTTGTGCAATATTAAATGTTTTCATCCCTTGTCCAAGGCATTGCACTATTTGTTGCTTTTTGACAGCAGAGAGATCCTTTTCGTTTTCTTTCCCGTGTTACTTGAAAACTGTGGCTGCTCAATATTGTGGAACACCAGTTTTCCTTTTATTGGGCTCACCTGCCAAACTAATTATCACAGGCATCGAGATTGATTTCAGTGATCCAAAGAACCCTGAAGGTACCGTTACACACAGAGATACCTGTGCAGACATTGCTTGCAACTCACTGGTTGAAGTGAAATCACGGACACATTGTTCCATTTTGTTGCCGTGTACAAATGGAACAAGGTGTCCATGATTTCAGTGCAACCAGTAAGTTGCAAGCAATATCTGCACAGGTATCTGTGTGTAATGGTACCTTGAGACACAATACCATCAATGGGTTTCATAGACAAAAAAATAAAACCCCATGACACTTAAAACCAATTTGCATAATAATTTGGAACATGGTGTATGTACAAACATTGCTGAAGCAATAGTACAGACATGTCACACGGAAACAGGATTATTCCTGGCCCCGTGTACCATCACTTCCTCCTGCGCCCGCTCTTATAGGCGCTGGAATACAGCAATTAAAGGAGGAAACACCAGTGCTAATCTTCTTTTAGCAATCCTTTATTTTAAATATAAAAATTTAAAAGCATTTTCAGCATGCTAGCAGGCGCTAGATGTGTTTCAGAGGCACCCCTTCCTTAATCATTAGCCTAATGAATATTATGGCTAATGATTAAGGAAGGGGTGCCTTCTGCAACATGTCTAGCGCCTGCTAGCACGCTGAAAATACTATGTAAATTAGTATTTAAAATAAAGGATTGCTAAAAGAAGATTAGCACTGGTGTTTCCTCCTTTAAATTACTTATTGGGCGGTGGCCAAACCTCCACACCGAGTGCAGAAATCCAGGTGAAACCAGGCAGTGGAGCGGTCTCCCTTTTCCCATTCCCTTCACTATCGCTGGAATACAGCATTGTCTTAACGACAATGCGTAATCCAGCGCCTTATAATGGGGCCTATGGACACCGATGAGCTTTTGGGGGAAAAGCGAGGCGTGAAAACAACGTGGCAAAAGCATGGTGTGTGAACGTAGCCTTAGATTGTCAGCCTCAGAGTCACTCTCTATCATAATGTGGGGCCTGGAGTTCGTCGTGTCAGCGGCTGAGTCATTGTTTCCAGTGGAAGCTGTCGGAGGTTTCCGTTACTATAGAGGCTCTCACAGGCCAAAGCCACATCAGAGCGACAGCTGCACGGCACAGAACAGCTGGAGGCCTGATCTGCAGGGGGCGAGATGTAGGCAGAGGGAGTGGTGACAAATCCTGGGGATCCTCGCTGCACTCTTTTCACATCTGACTTTCAGCAATTTGTGTAATTAAGGTCGTGACTCCTCACTGTTGTCTGTCTGCCAGGCATAATGAAGGTGGCACATCTTACACCAGCAGATCTATTGTCAAGAGGCCACTTACAACTAGTGTGTGACTGTGCCAGAGAAGTTACTCCGGCCGGAACGGCATACAAGTCTGGAACTGCTGCCACTTGTGGTGGAAATATTGGCAGATTTGTCAGGAGGGTTTCGCCTCAGATCTGCTCACTTTGTCAGGGACTCGTGGGTAAATATCACACGTTACAAAACCCCAAGTTGTGCAAAGTTTATAAGATTTCAAAAGAGTTTTACTCTGGGAAACTACTCGATTTTGTTGTAAATGTCGCTTGCCCCCCCACGCAGCGGCATAACTTGAAGCTCGTGGGCCCCAATGTTAAAGCTTCAATGGGGCACCCAATTATTGAAAATCTTGCAACTCCTGCATCTATTGTATTTTTATTTGTTCACATTACCAAAATCTGTGCCAATATCCAGATGTTCTAAAGTACAGCCATTCAGGCTCACAGCTTAGGGGGCCGTCTGCTCCACGTTTCTCTAGCTGGTAGCATGGTGGCCGTAGTATGTCTACAATTTGGAGAATAAAAGTCTATAAATTGCTATGTAACCTCAATACTCTCCTCAGAAAAAAGATCCAAGTGAACTTTGTATGGTCACCCAATGCTGCCACATCTAAATGAAATGAGGCATTCTAGTAAAAAGAAAAAAAAAAAAAAAAGTATCCCTTGTCTAGTGGATAGTTAAGGAGTTACCATCATTTCCCCCCCGCAAATCAATAGTACACATAAGAAGCGGATGTATCTTAAGGGCCTGTCACACGTGTCAATGTCGCCCGCGATAACGCTCATGCGTCACAAATTATTAATCGCCTGAGCGATGTGGAATTATCGCAGGTAAGATGTCACACGCGTCAATATGACCCAGCGATGCGGTGATGTCGCCATCTTGCGAGCGATTTTATTTAGTCGCTTGTACGTTGTCAAAATAGAAAATACGTCGCTGAGTTTAGTGTCACACGCAGCGATGCACAAGGTCTACTGAGCGATGAGCGACAGGTTTTACATCTGGAAGTGAAACCTGCGATTGGCGATCAGCGACATATCGCTGGTTGCATCGCTTGGTCACACGCTTCAATGTCGCTCCTGCGTCACTTTTACGTCGCTTGAGCGACTGATAATCCGTGACGTATGAGCGACATTGACAGCGATATCGACGCGTGTGACATCCCCTTTAGAGAAATCTGCAGCTCTTTCTAAACTGATCAGTCATGCTCAAGATTCTCTAATCACGGGTCCAATACAGACTTTCCCATGGCTGCGATAGGAAATAAGATAGCGGTTGGTGTTAATTAAGTTCTATGGGGAATTGTACAGATTTCGAGGAGAACCTGCAGTGAATAACAGTCGGCCTCTAGCTCCTCTGCGTAAGAGTATTAGAAGATCCAACTCATCTATTAGATGCCTGCACTGAATACAGATTTTGCTCATGAGTGAGATCACTGTGATAAATCCAAAAGGACGGTGTTTTTCGATCCACACAAGCTGTATTTTGAAAAGGATCACAAAGGATCAGGGTAATGGTGCTTTATTCAATGTGTTTTAGAGCGTGTCCCCACTCCATCAGGATGACTGCATTCCTGATGAAGGAGTGGGAACACTCTGAAACACATTGAATAAAGCACCATTACCCTGATCCTTTTTGATCCTTTTCAAAATACAGCTTGTGTGGATCGAAAAACACCGTCCTTTTGGATTTATATTGACAGCCACAGTACCGTGTAGTGTGGATCCAGCAGCAGCTGTACTATACACATATATTGTTAGGAGTCTCACTACCAATCCAGGTGAGCAGTTACATCTGTAACTTTTTTACATTGTAAAAAAGGATAAGACCCTATTGAACTTATGTTTCCTAACTTTCAGCTGTTACTGTGATGATGACATCACTCTGCTGTGCCAGTCACATGATCCGATGCCCGGCACAGACGCAGGAAGTCACCGCTCAGCTGGGAGCAGGGATCGAGCGACGGAGGGCGAGTTAAAAGAGTTTATTATTTTAGTGTGTTCACTCCAGCAGGGGGTAGGCATCTCCAGAATGGGATGTGTGGGTGAGTGTAGGCACATGTAATGTGTGCCGCTCCCCCTGCCCATCTCTCAGCACCAGCTTCAGCACTGAGGAGATGAATAGCGGGTGCAGTTAATATTACATTGGCCTAATGAGCGGGGCACATGACTATCGGCTGCCTCTGCAGCCCGCAGCCAGCCTCCTCCTCTACAGCACAGCACATTCGGGTAGTAGTAGATTCAGATTATAGGATGCTCCCCATACCAACCCCTACAATTTGGGGGAACAAGAGTGCATTGTATAATCCGAAAAATCTGGTAAGTATTTAAATTTCCTACAAACCAGCAAGAATTCTGGCTCTCACAGACCTGTTAAGTTCTTCACCCTCCTACTCTGCACTCATTTCTTGTGTTAATTTCACCTGTTTGAACTCATTACGTGTATAAAAGACACCTGTCCACACACTCAATCACACTCCAACCTTTACACCACGGCCAAGACCAAAGAGCTGGCTAAGGACACCAGGGACAGAATTGTAGACCTGTACAAGGCTGGGATGGGCTACAGGACAATATGCAGCACCTTGGTGAGATGGAAACAACTGTTGGTGTAATTATTAGAAAATAGAAGAAACACAAGATGACAGTCAATCATACTCAGACAGGGGCTCTCTACAAGATCTCACCTTGTGGGGTAAGGATAATTCTGACAAAGGTCAGGAGTCAGCGCAGAACTACATGGGAGGACCTAGTTAATGACCTGAAGAGAGCTGGGACCACAGTCTCCAAGATTACCATTAGTAACACACTATGCCATCATGAATTTAAATCCTGCAGGGCACACAAGGTCCCCCTGCTCACACCAGCACATGTCTAGGCTCGATTGAAAGTCACCAATGACCATCTGGATGATCCACAGGAGGCATGGGAGAAGGTCATGTCAGATGAGACCAACCTAGAACTATTAAGTATCAACTCCACTTGTGTTTGGAGGAAGGAGGAGTACAACCCCAAGAATATGGTCCCAACCGTGAAGCATGGAGGTGGAAACATCATACTTTAGGGTTGCTTTTCTGCAAATGGGACAAAATGACTGCAGTGTAATGAAGAGAGGATGGATGGGCTCATGCATCACAAGATTTTGGCCAACAACCTCCTGCCCTTAGTAAGAACATTGAAGGCGGGTCGTGGCTGCGTCTTCCAGCATGACAATGACCCGATACACACAGCCAGGGCAACTAAGGAGCGACTCCATAAGAATCATTTCAAGGTACTAGAGGAGCCTAGCCAGTCTCCAGACCTGAGCCCAATGGAAAATCTTTGGAGGGACTAAAGCTTAATGATGCCGAGGGACGGCTCAGAAGCCTAAAAGATCTGAAGACGATCTGTATGGAAGAGTGGGCCAAAATTACTCCTACAGTGTGTGCAGGCTGGGTCAAGAACTGAAGGAGATGTCTGACCTCTATAATTGCAAAGAAAGGTTTCTGTATCGAATATTAAGTTCTGTTATTCTACTGTATGAAATACTTTTATGCAATTAAATGTAAACCTATTTTTTTTTTTTAGATTCTGTCTTTCACTGTTGAAATGTACCTACGATAAAAATGACAGACCTCTCCATTCCTTGTAAGTTGGAAAACTTGCAAAATTGTAGGGTATGAAATACGTATTATTCTCCCTTCTAAATGTCAAGGAGGACAAAGAAGCATATTTCTCAGATCAGTTACCGTATATCATGAAGTTTCCTATTTCATTGTCCACTATTGATTTATGAAAGTTGCTCTTTAATGATTTGGACAGGTCTGGGTCCTGATCCCTAGGACAGGACACTTGCACGTGGCTCTATTAAAGCATCCTGTACCTCGGCGAGATCTCGGAGGTCCGTGACCTGTACAGGAAGAGGGAAGTCGCAGCGTTTTCCAATGAAAGAGGCTGAATAAGTGGGCGAAGTTTAACACTACTACATACACATCTATATGACACAAGATTACCATTCATCTGAACCCTCTGCAACAGTATTATAGAACAGAGCAGAATGATCCTTTATTACATTTCCTCAACCCCATGACAGCACCACTACATATAAGAAGAGATCCTTATTGCTAATATAAGTATCAGAGTTTGTGTCCTTATACATAAGATAAACCCCAGCAGGAACGTGGCTCAAACAATTATATGATGGATCAGAACATTTGTATGAAGCGACTCCATAAAGTGTGAGCAATAAGTGATGAAAAGTAGCAGTCAAGCCACAATCTCCAGAAACTTTATATAAAAAAAAAAGTTAATTTAGTGTTTTTTGCTGTATTCTATCTGTATCCAAAGGGCAAAAGAGAACAAAGTCAGAATGCAAACACCCCGTGTGTTTAGAATTACAGATGCAGAAGGTCTCCGCTTCCTCCACACTGTACAGTCATTGTAAGAAACCACGATCTCAGGGAAGGAGGAGAGGATCGCCACTGAACTTTATCATCTTCCGTCTTCATTTCGAGCCAAAACTCTAAAAATAAGCAAGTGTATTTCCTGCAGGTTTCCCTGGTGTGAGACAGCGACTAAGACAGCTCGGAAGATTACTATATCATACTGCCTTCCTGCAGAGACTACATGTATATACTGCACAACCGGACATGTATAACTATTACCAGCCATCTACATGCAGCTCCTCTGTGCACCTAACGACAAATTATTACTGGGACTCAGTCCTGTATCTCTGGCACTGCCCTGGACCACCACACTCCTGCCATCATCCCATCAATTATAGGTCACTGCTGACCGCTTCAGCACTGCCCTGGACCACCACACTCCTGCCATCCTGCCCTCATCCCATCAATCATAGGTCACTGCTGACCGCTTCAGCACTGCCCTGGACCACCACACTCCTGCCATCATCCATCAATCATAGGTCACTGCTGACCGCTTCAGCACTGCCCTGGACCACCACACTCCTGCATCCTGCCATCATCCCATCAATCATAGGTCACTGCTGACCGCTTCAGCACTGCCCTGGACCACCACACTCCTGCCATCCTCATCATCCCATCAATCATAGGTCACTGCTGACCACTTCAGCACTGCCCTGGACCACCACACTCCTGCCATCATCCCATCAATCATAGGTCACTGCTGACCACTTCAGCACTGCCCTGGACCACCACACTCCTGCCATCATCCCATCAACGAGGTCACTGCTGACCACTTCAGCACTGCCCTGGACCACCACACTCCTGCATCATCCCATCAATCATAGGTCACTGCTGACCAGCTTCAGCACTGCCCTGGACCACCACACTCCTGCCTTCATCTCTATCAATCATAGGTCACTGCTGACCACTTCAGACTGCCCTGGACCACCACACTCCTGCCATCATTCCATCAAATATAGGTCACTGCTGACTGCTTCAACACTGCCCTGGACCACCACATCCTGCCATCATCCCATCAATCTAGGTCACTGCTGACCACTTCAGCACTGCCCTGGACCACCACACTCCTGCCATCATCCCATCAATCATAGGTCACTGCTGACCACTTCAGCACTGCCCTGGACCACCACACTCCTGCCATCATCCCATCAATTATAGGTCACTGCTGACCACTTCACTACTGCCATGGACCACCACACTCCTGCCATCATTCTATCAATCATATGTCACTGCTGACCGCTTCAGCACTGCCCTGGACCACCGCACTCCTGCCATCATCCCATCAATCATAGGTCACTGCTGACCACTTCAGCACTGCCCTGGACCACCACACTCCTGCCATCATCCCATCAATAATAGGTCACTGCTGACCACTCAGCACTGCCCTGGACCACCACACTCCCATCAATCATAGGTCACTGCTGCCTTCAGCACTGCCCTGGACCACCACACTCCTGCCATATACCATCAATCATAGGTCACTGCTGACCACTTCAGTACTGCCATGGACCACCACACTCCTGCCATCATCCCATCAAATATAGGTCACTGCTGACCCTTCAGCACTGCCCTGAACCACCACACTCCACTCTTTCATCATCAATAATAGGTCACTGCTGACCTGCTCCAGCACTGCCCTGGACCACCACACTCCTGCCATCATCCCATCAATTAATAGGTCACTGCTGCCTGCTTCAGCACTGCCCTGGACCACCACACTCCTGCCATTATACCATTGATCAAAAGTTCAGTTATAGATTGGCTCAAAATAAGTCATTCGGATGTGCATTTTCAAAGTAAATACATCAATGTTACCAGGTCGAAGTTCTATTAAAATACATATGGCAGTTTGAATTATAGCGTCAGATCGACTTTATAGGTGCTTTCTCCTAAATAGTGCTGAAGTCAGTTACTCAGTCTAGTGGTCACACAGAAGGTCGGGAACATCATGGCTGTCACAGGTCTTTTATTATTTTCGACCCTTTGCCAATTTTCTCTTCGAAAGCCTTACTAAAGTATGCACTGCTGACAAATGGTCCGGAGGAAAGAGATTTTGCTTACCTACTTGGCATTTTCTGCGTGTACTGAACCCTACTGTGTTCGTCAGGGCTATCAGTAAGGCTAGGGTCACATTAATGCTAAACGGGGCCTGCATTTAAAACACAGGTTTTTGCAGCATAAAATAAGGTGCTGCCGCCATGTTAGCTCCGGGTTAACGCTGCCAATGTAACCCTATAGAGACACGGCCCATAGTGTGGTTCCAACGCGGCCATCTGATTGAAATCTCGCGTTATTTCCTAACGCGAGGAAGGACGTTGCTGAAAGCATCTTTTCTAATGTTAGGAAATAACGCAAGATTTCAATCAGATGTGCCATGTTGGAACCACACTATGGGCCGTGTCTCTATAGGGTGACATTGGCAGCATTAACCCGGAGCTACCATGGCGGCAGCACCTCGTTTATGCTGCAAAAACCTGTGTTTTAAACGCAAGCCTTGTTTAGCATTAATGTGACCTAGCCTAAGCCAAACCTCCGACTCAGACTCCCTCATACATGGCTCATGTTTAAAGCCCCTTTCACATCAGCGGTAAGTGCTGATCGCGGCAGTTGCGGTAAAAAAAAACGCATCTGCCGCGGTTACCGCATAACGGCCGCACTTGCGGTTCACCTGCGGCAAGCCCCATGCAATGTCTATGAGGCTTGTGGCAGGTGTGGTATAGTTGCGGTTTCGGCACTTGCGGCCACGAAAAAAACACGGTCAGTCGCGTTTTTTTTTTGCAGCCGCATCTGCCGAAACCTGCACACTTACTGCAAGCCCCATAGAAATTGCATGGGGCTTGTCGCAGGTAACCAAAGTGCGGCCATTATGCGGTAACCGCGGCAGATGCGTTTTTTTCACCGCAACTTCCGCGATTGGCGCTTACCGCTGATGTGAAAGGCCCTTAAGTGATACATTCATTGTAGGACTGGACTTGACCACCCCTGACCTACGGCATTGGAGGATCCAATCACCTTAGCCAACTGACTGTTCCCCTAAATCAGGGGTGGGGAACCTCAGGCCCCCCGACCCTCAATGACCTTTTTTGCAACCCTCAGGCAGATTCCTGGGGATTGCAGTGCCCAGGCTAGCATACGTGTTTTGCTGACTGCCTGCCTTTTAAATCCATCTTTCCAGTGATCTGTATGTCCCAGCATCAGCCTCCCCAGTGACATATATGCCCTCAGCCTCCCCAGTGACGTATATGCCCTCAGTCCTATCTCACTCTGTGATGTCTAGGGCTCTAGCAAAGCTGGAAAGCTGATCAACATCACAGCCACGCCAAAGAGAAGCAGCCCCAGCCACCGCAGTAGGGGTACGTTCATTGTTTAACCAAATATAGTGTGGAAATCCACAGCAATTCACAGTACAAGTGGAAGATTCCAAACCCAAATGAGTAAGGCCCAACATTGATCTGTGCACTAAACTGAGCACAGTGACAGGGCTTCCAAAGGCCCAAGAGACAAGACTTAGCCTTCAGAATAATGGGCAGACGTCTGCTTGGCCTCAGTCTCATCGGTTTCGTGCCTCTTTAGGACGACATAAAAGTGGTGAACTTCTCTTATGTACCTGCCTAAAAAGCCCTTTATAAAGAGGAAATGGAAGCCAGAGAGTCCAAAATAAGTGCACCTGGTCCAATAAACTGAATGTACAAGTCATGGAGACCCCGATGCTCATCTCAGAGCCGAGGCAAACATGTTCACTGTATCGGGGAAACGTGGCAGATTTTTGTTGTGGTGTTAAGGCTCATTCTGCAGAGGTTTCACAATAATCCGGCACTTATTACATGGATGGGAGGTGTCCGGAGCAGAGGCCATATGTGGATTTACCACAGGTGTCTAAGTTGTGCCCATTATAGACAGAGAGAATCGTCTGCAATCAGTGATGCACATTATAGAGGTGGTTTGACCGGAGTTCACCGTCACCTCACCCATCATCATCATCATCATCATCATCATCCGCGGGCAGAAGTACAGACCTGACTATAGGCACGTCACAAACATTTACCAAAACTAATGCAGTGCAAAGAAACACTGCGGACATGACAAGTGACAGAAAGAGGGAAGTGACAACGGGTATTATCAGGAAGTTACAGGAGCCTCTGGTCACACAAAAAGGGAACCATCACTTTGTGCGTCACAATGGCGTTCGTTAACTGGGGGAGGTGAGAAGAAGCAGAACACAAGGCTTTCTCCAGACAGACAGCCACACACAATGTACCGGAAACATGTACAGAACCACAGATCAAACCCTCCACAACACATCTGCTCCAATATATTCACTGGAAAGGCTATATAGAACTGAACCCTTAATAGCTTCTAAAATGGAACTTACAAAAGTCAGCGAGGACTAAGAAAATAGGAAACTCAGAGAAAAAGAAGTCTAAGGGTATGTGCACATCTGACGTTTCTGCATCTTTGCAGACCGACCGGGAACCGGTGGAGAATGGCAGATACTGAGTTTTCTGAACTCGGCAGTGTCCCTCGTTTTGCTAACGATTTGCGATCGGGTTATTAGTGTTTGGACAGCGTGTTCTTGGCGATTTCCCTGGCGTTTTTCTTAGCGAGTTCCAGACTGGTTTTTGGTGCACTTGTTCAGCTGGAACCGCTGGAAAAACGCTGAAAAGAAGTCACTTGCTCTATCTTTGACAACCGGTAGAAAACCGGTGAATAAACTGAAAACGACCCGAAAAAAAACGTTCTAATGTAGACAGCGTTTTCTAAACTCCATTGACTAGCATGTTAATCCAACCGGTGGCTAGGATTAACATAAATTAACATAAAACTCAGCGGAAACCGCCGACGGAAAACGTTCAAAAACAGCCCACAAAACGACTGATGTGCACATACCCTTACTGCACCCTAAATACCAACACGGGCAGTAAGGCCCCACCAGATGTGGTGATGCTGCGTCTGGGTGCCACCATGTATTGTATGTCCACATCCACATCCTCTGATAATATAATATAATAATTTTTTTTTATAATTTATTCATTTATATAGCGCTATTAATTCCATAGCGCTTTATATACATCAGTAATGCTGTCTCTCTTGGAGCTCACAATCTAAATATCCTATCAGTATGTCTTTGGCTACTTTCACACTACGATTTTTGTAAAATCCGATGCTGTCCGATATAAATCGGACAGCATCGGATTCTTCTAATGCCTGGAATCGGGTGCCAAATAGGCACCCGATTCCGACAGAAAATAGGATGCCCTCCTGTCAGATCGCTCCCTGAGAGCTGTCAGTCTCTCCCCCGCTCCTCTTCTTTATCCCCTGTGTCTCCCCTCTTGGCCCCCTGTCCTCTCCTCTTATCGCCCGGTCCTCCCCTCTTGGCCCCCGGTCCTTTCCTCTTATCCCCTGTGTCTCCCCTCTTGGCCCCCGGTCCTGTGTCTCCCCTCTTGGCCCCCGGTCCTCTCATCCCCTGTGTCTCACCTCTTGGCCCCCGGTCCTCTCATCCCCTGTGTCTCACCTCTTGGCCCCCGGTCCTCTCATCCCCTGTGTCTCCCCTCTTGGCCCCCGGTCCTCCTATGCGTCCTCCTCCTCTCCTCTTGTCCTCCTCCTCTTGTCCTCCTCTCCTCTTGTCCTCCCCTCTCCTTCTCTCCTTTCTCACCTGTCCACGACTCCTGCACGGTCCCGCGCGTCTCCGGTGCCTTGCTGTTCTGTCTCAGTGCTGCCAGGACCTCTCGTGATGTCACAATCACATGACTGCCGGCTATTGGTTCCTGGCAGTCATGTGATTGTGACATCACGGCAGGTCTTATCAGCACAGACGGCAAGATACCTGGAGACACCGGAGACGCAAGGAGACGACGTGGGCCTCGTGGACAGGTGAGCATAGTTTTTTTTTTTTTATTAACCCCTTAATTTACTTTTAGGAGCTATTTTAGTGTACTGAGCATGCTCAGTACACTAAAATCGGTCCGAGGAGACATCACATGTTTTCTCGGACCCTGCTCCATAGGGCCCCATGCTAAATTGATCGGGTCGGATCGGATGTGCACTAAATGCCATCCGATCTGGTCCGATCCGAATCTGTCAGATTTTATTTTCGGTGCAAAAATCGGAGCAAGCTCCGATTTTTGCACCGATAAAAAAATCGGACAGATTCGGATCGGACCAAATCGGATGGAATTTAGTGCACATCCGATTCGGTCCGATGCCCATAGGCCTGCATGGGGTCCGAAAATCGGTCCGATGCTGTCCGATTTTGATCGGACAGCATCGGAACTGAAAAAATCGTTATGTGAAAGCAGCCTTTACGATGTGGGAGGAAACCCATGCAAACACAGGGAGAACATACAAACTCCTTGCAGATGTTGTCCTTAGTGTCCTTGGAGGGAATTGAACCCAGGACCTCGGGGACCTCAATGCTGCAAGGACTGCAGTGCTAACCACTTGAGCCACTGTGCCAGATCTCTGGTTGCAGTGAAATCATGGACACATTGTTACATTTATACACGGCCACAAAATAGAACAATGTGTCCATGATTTCACTGCAACCAGAGATCTGCGAACAACCTCTGCACAATTATCTGTGTGTGTAACTGGGCCTTTATGGGGACAGGGTGCATGCAGACAGATCAGTGAGAGGACTACCTCCTGAGCGTAGCAGGCAGTCAGTGGCCACAGACGCTATATGCACTAGACTAAGGCTGGATCGACGGCAGAACAGCAGGTCCAATGCTCTGTTCACATGCTGCTTATCTGTCCTGCTCACAACAAACACAATTAGCATCCTGCGCAGTCCTACGACCAATGGAGACCACTGAATTAAACAGGGCCTGGATTGCTCTTCGTTTACTTTATTTTTCTGTTCTGATAAAATCACAATTTTTCTTCTGCTCTAAAAATACAGAAGCAGAAGACATCGGACTCCATAGACATCATTGTGGCCTCTTGGCTTCCATTAGGGGCTCGTTCACACAGAGGAATCAGGCTGCGCACTGACAGATGTAACTCTGAAGGGCTGTCTAGAGGACAGTGCGCAAGGACCAGAACGTGGTCACTATAAAAGGATCCACCTGGATTACATCCGATCCTTACAGGTACATTGCCATTATTATCCTGGGAATCTGGTATGATCCTGTACATTTTATACTGTAACTGCAGACAGATAACAATACAGAGGAAAACTGGCCGATTCATCTAGATGGAAAACAAACTATCCTGCGCTGGTCTGAACCGGCTCACATACAACCTGTCCTAAACAAGACAATGATACCACAGCCCCCGTACACCTGACTGGGTCCCCCAGATATCTCAGCCACCTTCCCCATACACAGGGCAGCTCTCTGTCATCAGCTCCTGTATTCTCTATGAGAGCTGCCAACAGATCACCTCCCAAACAAGAGGATCGACAGCCCATGATCAGCCATACCAGATCCTCCACTCCCCAACAATCATCTGTCCGGGGCCCCATACACAGCCGGCCCTACTGATATCAGAGGGGTCAGCAGATGTCAGTCTACATGTATGAGGGGCTCAAGTCACACAATCACTAAACGAGACAGCAAATATAAAAAAAGGCTTAAAGTCCGTATCATAATAGTGCCAGCTTATGTGTCTGGTAGGTAGTGACAAGAGATCAGTAGATCCCCGCGACCTCACACCTGCGACCAGATCCCCGCGACCTCACACCTACGACCAGATCCCCGCGACCTCACACCTGCGACCAGATCCCCGCGACCTCACACCTGCGACCAGATCCCCGCGACCTCACACCTACGACCAGATCCCCGCGACCTCACACCTGCGACCAGATCCCCGCGACCTCACACCTGCGACCAGATCCCCGCGACCTCACACCTGCGACCAGATCCCCGCGACCTCACACCTGCGACCAGATCCCCGCGACCTCACACCTGCGACCAGATCCCCGCGACCTCACACCTGCGACCAGATCCCCGCGACCTCACACCTACGACCAGATCCCCGCAATCTGACACCTACGACCAGATCCCCGCAATCTGACACCTACGACCAGATCCCCGCAATCTGACACCTACGACCAGATCCCCGCAATCTGACACCTACGACCAGATCCCCGCAATCTGACACCTACGACCAGATCCCCGCAATCTGACACCTACGACCAGATCCCCGCGACCTGACACCTGCGACCAGTTCCCCGCAATCTGACACCTAAAACCAGATCCCCGCGACCTGACAACTAAGACCAGATCCCCGCAATCTGACACCTACGACCAGATCCCCGCAATCTGACACCTACGACCAGATCCCCGCAATCTGACACCTACGACCAGATCCCCGCAATCTGACACCTACGACCAGATCCCCGCAATCTGACACCTACGACCAGATCCCCGCAATCTGACACCTATGACTAGATCCCCGCAATTTGACACCTATGACTAAATCCCCGCAATCTGACACCTATGACTAGATCCCCGCAATCTGACACCTAAAACCAGTTCCCTGCGATCTGACACCTACGACTAGATCACAGCAATCTGACACCTACGACCAGATCCCAGCAATCTGACACCTATGACTAGATCACAGCAATCTGACACCTACGACCAGATCCCAGCAATCTGACACCTACGACCAGATCCCTGCAGTCAGCCCCGTGCTTCCCCTGCTGAGCAGGGGCCTCAGTATTCGGGCCAGACTCACCTTATCCATCAGCTTCCAGCATTTCTCCACCGTCTTCCGGTCCACTGCCCCGGGCTGAGCGGTCGGGTGGTGGTGATGCGGCTGGAAGGCGTCCTTCACCAGGCCAATGAGGCCTCCACCTTTCCGCATATTAGTGGCCATGGTGAGGGAGTTGTAGGGACGTTGTTGCTCCCGGAGAGCGCCGCGGCCCCCGGACAGGCCCTCCTCCTCCAGTGTCCGCCGGCCAGGGAGGAGCAGCGCCGCCGACGTCACTTCCGCCTCATGTGAAGGAAGGAGGAACGAGTGACGGCCAGAATGAGTTTACATTAGAAAGCCCCGCCCACAGCGCTGCTGGGGAACAGAGGAAGCTGATTGGATGAGGGAGTCACGACCGCCGCATGCGCAGTTCGTCTAGTCTAATTTCTTCCCATAGTGAATGTGGGCAACTGGTGAGACCCCGCCCACAATGGGAGACCCCGCCCACAGTGACCGGCTGCATCCTGGGGAGGAGCACGTCTGCTAGCAGAATTCATCATGTGTGCCCTGGATACAGGAGGCGCCGACCCTCCACCCAGGCAGGGGCTCAGCAGGGCTTCATCCACCCAGGCAGGGGCTCAGCAGGGCTTCATCCACCCAGGCAGGGGCTCAGCAGGGCTTCATCCACCCAGGCAGGGGCTCAGCAGGGCTTCATCCACCCAGGCAGGGGCTCAGCAGGGCTTCATCCACCCAGGCAGGGCTGAGGCGGGCTTCATCCACCCAGGCGGGGGCTCAGCAGGGCTTCATCCACCCAGGCAGGGGCTCAGGAGGGCTTCATCCACCCAGGCAGGGCTCAGGAGGGCTTCATCCACCCAGGCGGGGGCTCAGCAGGGCTTCATCCACCCAGGCGGGGGCTCAGGAGGGCTTCATCCACCCAGGCAGGGGCTCAGGAGGGCTTCATCCACCCAGGCAGGGGCTCAGGAGGGCTTCATCCACCCGGGCAGGGGCTCAGGAGGGCTTCATCCACCCAGGCAGGGGCTCAGCAGGGCTTCCTCCACCCAGGCGGGGCTCAGGATGGCTTCATCCACCCAGGCGGGGGCTCAGGATGGCTTCATCCACCCAGGCAGGGGCTCAGCAGGGCTTCATCCACCCAGGCAGGGGCTCAGGAGGGCTTCATCCACCCAGGCAGGGGCTCAGGAGGGCTTCATCCACCCAGGCAGGGCTCAGGAGGGCTTCATCCACCCAGGCAGGGGCTCAGCAGGGCTTCCTCCACCCAGGCGGGGGCTCAGGATGGCTTCATCCACCCAGGCGGGGGCTCAGGATGGCTTCATCCACCCAGGCAGGGGCTCAGCAGGGCTTCATCCACCCAGGCGGGGGCTCAGCAGGGCTTCATCCACCCAGGCGGGTGCTCAGGAGGGCTTCATCCACCCAGGCAGGGGCTCAGCAGGGCTTCATCCACCCAGGCGGGGGCTCAGCAGGGCTTCATCCACCCAGGCAGGGGCTCGGCAGGGCTTCATCCACCCAGGCGGGGCTCAGCAGGGCTTCATCCACCCAGGCGGGTGCTCAGGAGGGCTTCATCCACCCAGGCAAGGGGCTCAGGAGGGCTTCATCCACCCAGGCAGGGGCTCAGCAGGGCTTCATCCACCCAGGCGGGGGCTCAGCAGGGCTTCATCCACCCAGGCAGGGGCTCGGCAGGGCTTCATCCACCCAGGCGGGGGCTCAGCAGGGCTTCATCCACCCAGGCGGGTGCTCAGGAGGGCTTCATCCACCCAGGCAAGGGGCTCAGGAGGGCTTCATCCACACAGGCAGGGGCTCAGCAGGGCTTCATCCACCCAGGCAGGGGCTCAGCAGGGCTTCATCCACCCAGCGGGGGCTCAGCAGGGCTTCATCCACCCAGGCAGGGGCTCAGCAGGGCTTCATCCACCCAGGCAGGGGCTCAGCAGGGCTTCATCCACCCAGGCAGGGGCTCAGGATGGCTTCATCCACCCAGGCGGGGCTCAGCAGGGCTTCATCCACCCAGGCGGGGGCTCAGGATGGCTTCATCCACCCAGGCGGGGGCTCAGCAGGGCTTCATCCACCCAGGCGGGGCTCAGGAGGGCTTCATCCACCCAGGCGGGGGCTCAGCAGGGCTTCATCCACCCAGGCAGGGGCTCAGCAGGGCTTCATCCACCCAGGCAGGGGCTCAGGATGGCTTCATCCACCCAGGCGGGGGCTCAGCAGGGCTTCATCCACCCAGGCGGGGGCTCAGGATGGCTTCATCCACCCAGGCGGGGGCTCAGCAGGGCTTCATCCACCCAGGCGGGGCTCAGCAGGGCTTCATCCACCCAGGCAGGGGCTCAGCAGGGCTTCATCCACCCAGGCGGGGCCTCAGGAGGGCTTCATCCACCCAGGCGGGGGCTCAGCAGGGCTTCATCCACCCAGGCGGGGGCTCAGCAGGGCTTCATCCACCCAGGCGGGGGCTCAGGAGGGCTTCATCCACCCAGGCGGGGGCTCAGGAGGGCTTCATCCACCCAGGCGGGGGCTCAGCAGGGCTTCCTCCACCCAGGCAGGGGCTCAGAAGGGCTTCATCCACCCAGGCGGGGCCTCAGGAGGGCTTCATCCACCCAGGCGGGGGCTCAGCAGGGCTTCATCCACCCAGGCGGGGGCTCAGCAGGGCTTCATCCACCCAGGCGGGGGCTCAGCAGGGCTTCATCCACCCAGGCGGGGGCTCAGCAGGGCTTCATCCACGCAGGCAGGTGCTCAGCAGGGCTTCATCCACGCAGGCAGGGCTCAGCAGGGCTTCATCCACGCAGGCTGGGGCTCAGCAGGGCTTCATCCACGCAGGCAGGGGCTCAGGAGGGCTTCATCCACCCAGGCGGGGGCTCAGGAGGGCTTCATCCACCCAGGCGAGGGCGGAGGCGGGCTTCATCCACCCAGGCGGGGGCTCAGGAGGGCTTCCTCCACCCAGGCAGGGGCTCAGCAGGGCTTCCTCCACCCAGGCAGGGGCTCAGGAGGGCTTCCTCCACCCAGGCAGGGGCTCAGGAGGGCTTCCTCCACCCCAGGGTCAGGGGCTTCAGCAGGGCTTCCTCCACCCAGGCAGGGGCTCAGGAGGGCTTCCTCCACCCAGGCAGGGGCTCAGGAGGGCTTCCTCCACCCAGGCAGGGGCTCGGCAGGGCTTCCTCCACCCAGGCAGGGGCTCGGCAGGGCTTCCTCCACCCAGGCAGGGGCTCGGCAGGGCTTCCTCCACCCAGGCAGGGGCTCGGCAGGGCTTCCTCCACCCAGGCAGGGGCTCGGCAGGGCTTCCTCCACCCAGGCAGGGGCTCGGCAGGGCTTCCTCCACCCAAGCAGGGGCTCAGGAGGGCTTCCTCCACCCAGGCAGGGGCTCAGCAGGGCTTCCTCCACCCAGGCAGGGGCTCAGCAGGGCTTCATCCACCCAGGCAGGGGCTCAGGAGGGCTTCATCCACCCAGGCGGGGGCTCAGCAGGGCTTCATCCACCCAGGCGGGGGCTCAGCAGGGCTTCATCCACCCAGGCGGGGGCTCAGGATGGCTTCATCCACCCAGGCGGGGGCTCAGCAGGGCTTCATCCACCCAGGCGGGGGCTCAGGATGGCTTCATCCACCCAGGCGGGGGCTCAGCAGGGCTTCATCCACCCAGGCAGGGGCTCAGCAGGGCTTCATCCACCCAGGCAGGGGCTCAGGATGGCTTCATCCACCCAGCGGGGGCTCAGCAGGGCTTCATCCACCCAGGCAGGGGCTCAGCAGGCTTCATCCACCCAGGCGGGGGCTCAGGAGGGCTTCATCCACCCAGGCGGGGGCTCAGGAGGGCTTCATCCACCCAGGCGGGGGCTCAGCAGGGCTTCCGCCACCCAGGCAGGGGCTCAGAAGGGCTTCATCCACCCAGGCAGGGCCTCAGGAGGGCTTCATCCACCCAGGCGGGGCTCAGCAGGGCTTCATCCACCCAGGCGGGGGCTCAGCAGGGCTTCATCCACCCCGGCGGGGGCTCAGCAGGGCTTCATCCACCCAGGCGGGGGCTCAGCAGGGCTTCATCCACCCAGGCAGGGGCTCAGCAGGGCTTCATCCACGCAGGCAGGGGCTCAGCTGGGCTTCATCCACGCAGGCAGGGGCTCAGCAGGGCTTCATCCACGCAGGCAGGGGCTCAGGAGGGCTTCATCCACCCAGGCGGGGGCTCAGGAGGGCTTCATCCACCCAGGCGGGGGCTCAGGAGGGCTTCATCCACCCAGGCGGAGGCGGGCTTCATCCACCCAGGCGGGGGCGGAGGCGGGCTTCATCCACCCAGGCAGGGGCTCAGGAGGGCTTCATCCACCCAGGCGGGGGCTCAGGAGGGCTTCATCCACCCAGGCAGGGGCTGAGGCGGGCTTCATCCACCAAGGCGGGGGCTCAGGAGGGCTTCATCCACCCAGGCAGGGGCTGAGGCGGGCTTCATCCACCCAGGCAGGGGCTCAGGAGGGCTTCATCCACCCAGGCAGGGGCTCAGCAGGGCTTCCTCCACCCAGGCAGGGGCTCAGCAGGGCTTCCTCCACCCAGGCAGGGGCTCAGCAGGGCTTCATCCACCCAGGCAGGGGCTCAGCAGGGCTTCATCCACCCAGGCAGGGGCTCAGCAGGGCTTCATCCACCCAGGCAGGGGCTCAGCAGGGCTTCATCCACCCAGGCAGGGGCTCAGGAGGGCTTCATCCACCCAGGCGGGGGCTCAGCAGGGCTTCATCCACCCAGCAGGGGCTCAGCAGGGCTTCATCCACCCAGGCAGGGGCTCAGGATGGCTTCATCCACCCAGGCGGGGCTCAGCAGGGCTTCATCCACCCAGGCGGGGGCTCAGGATGGCTTCATCCACCCAGGCGGGGCTCAGCAGGGCTTCATCCACCCAGGCAGGGGCTCAGCAGGGCTTCATCCACCCAGGCAGGGGCTCAGGATGGCTTCATCCACCCAGGCGGGGCTCAGCAAGGCTTCATCCACCCAGGCAGGGGCTCAGCAGGGCTTCATCCACCCAGGCGGGGCTCAGGAGGCTTCATCCACCCAGGCGGGGGCTCAGGAGGGCTTCATCCACCCAGGCGGGGGCTCAGCAGGGCTTCCTCCACCCAGGCAGGGGCTCAGCAGGGCTTCATCCACCCAGGCAGGGGCTCAGCAGGGCTTCATCCACCCAGGCAGGGGCTCAGCAGGGCTTCATCCACGCAGGCAGGGGCTCAGCAGGGCTTCATCCACGCAGGCAGGGGCTCAGCAGGGCTTCATCCACGCAGGCGGGGGCTCAGGAGGGCTTCATCCACCCAGGCGGGGGCTCAGGAGGGCTTCATCCACCCAGGCGGGGGCTCAGGAGGGCTTCATCCACCCAGGCAGGGGCTAGGCGGGCTTCATCCACCCAGGCGGGGGCGGAGGCGGGTTTCATCCACCCAGGCAGGGGCTCAGAGGGCTTCATCCACCCAGGCGGGGCTCAGGAGGGCTTCATCCACCCAGGCAGGGGCTGAGGCGGGCTTCATCCACCCAGGCGGGGGCTCAGGAGGGCTTCATCCACCCAGGCAGGGGCTGAGGCGGGCTTCATCCACCCAGGCGGGGGCTCAGGAGGGCTTCATCCACCCAGGCGGGGCTCAGGAGGGCTTCATCCACCCAGGCGGGGCTCAGGAGGGCTTCATCCACCCAGGCGGGGGCTGAGGCGGGCTTCATCCACCCAGGCGGGGCTCAGGAGGGCTTCATCCACCCAGGCGGGGCTCAGGAGGGCTTCATCCACCCAGGCGGGGGCTCAGCAGGGCTTCATCCACCCAGGCGGGGGCTGAGGCGGGCTTCATCCACCCAGGCGGGGGCTGAGGAGGGCTTCATCCACCCAGGCGGGGGCTCAGGAGGGCTTCATCCACCCAGGCGGGGGCTCAGGAGGGCTTCATCCACCCAGGCGGGGGCTCAGGAGGGCTTCATCCACCCAGGCGGGGGCTCAGGAGGGCTTCATCCACCCAGGCGGGGGCTCAGGAGGGCTTCATCCACCCAGGCGGGGGCTGAGGCGGGCTTCACCCAGGCAGGGGCTCAGGAGGCTTCATCCACCCAGGCGGGAGCTCAGGACGGCTTCATCCACCCAGGCGGGGGCTGAGGCGGGCTTCATCCACCCAGGCGGGGGCTCAGCAGGCTTCATCCACCCAGGCAGGGGCTCAGCAGGGCTTCATCCACCCAGGCAGGGCTCAGGAGGGCTTCATCCACACAGGCAGGGGCTCAGCAGGGCTTCATCCACCCAGGCAGGGGCTCAGCAGGGCTTCATCCACCCAGGCGGGGCTCAGCAGGCTTCATCCACCCAGGCAGGGGCTCAGCAGGGCTTCATCCACACAGGCAGGGGCTCAGAGGGCTTCATCCACCCAGGCAGGGGCTCAGCAGGGCTTCCTCCACCCAGGCAGGGGCTCAGCAGGGCTTCCTCCACCCAGGCAGGGGCTCAGCAGGGCTTCATCCACCCAGGCAGGGGCTCAGCAGGGCTTCATCCACCCAGGCAGGGGGCTCAGCAGGGCTTCATCCACCCAGGCAGGGGCTCAGGATGGCTTCATCCACCCAGGCGGGGGCTCAGCAGGGCTTCATCCACCCAGGCGGGGCTCAGGATGGCTTCATCCACCCAGGCGGGGGCTCAGCAGGGCTTCATCCACCCAGGCAGGGGCTCAGCAGGGCTTCATCCACCCAGGCAGGGGCTCAGGATGGCTTCATCCACCCAGGCGGGGCTCAGCAGGGCTTCATCCACCCAGGCAGGGGCTCAGCAGGGCTTCATCCACCCAGGCGGGGGCTCAGGAGGGCTTCATCCACCCAGGCGGGGGCTCAGGGGCTTCATCCACCCAGGCAGGGGCTCAGCAGGGCTTCCGCCACCCAGGCAGGGGCTCAGAAGGGCTTCATCCACCCAGGCAGGGCCTCAGGAGGGCTTCATCCACCTAGGCGGGGGCTCAGCAGGGCTTCATCCACCCAGGCAGGGGCTCAGCAGGGCTTCATCCACCCAGGCGGGGGCTCAGCAGGGCTTCATCCACCCAGGCGGGGGCTCAGCAGGGCTTCATCCACCCAGGCAGGGCTCAGCAGGGCTTCATCCACGCAGGCAGGGGCTCAGCAGGGCTTCATCCACGCAGGCAGGGGCTCAGCAGGGCTTCATCCACGCAGGCAGGGGCTCAGGAGGGCTTCATCCACCCAGGCGGGGGCTCAGGAGGGCTTCATCCACCCAGGCGGGGGCTCAGAGGGCTTCATCCACCCAGGCGGGGGCTCAGGAGGGCTTCATCCACCCAGGCGGAGGCGGAGGCGGCTTCATCCACCCAGGCGGGGCGGAGGCGGGCTTCATCCACCCAGGCAGGGGCTCAGGAGGGCTTCATCCACCCAGGCGGGGGCTCAGGAGGGCTTCATCCACCCAGGCAGGGGCTGAGGCGGGCTTCATCCACCAAGGCGGGGCTCAGGAGGGCTTCATCCACCCAGGCAGGGGCTGAGGCGGGCTTCATCCACCCAGGCAGGGGCTCAGGAGGGCTTCATCCACCCAGGCAGGGGCTCAGCAGGGCTTCCTCCACCCAGGCAGGGGCTCAGCAGGGCTTCCTCCACCCAGGCAGGGGCTCAGCAGGGCTTCATCCACCCAGGCAGGGGCTCAGCAGGGCTTCATCCACCCAGGCAGGGGCTCAGCAGGGCTTCATCCACCCAGGCAGGGGCTCAGCAGGGCTTCATCCACCCAGGCAGGGGCTCAGGAGGGCTTCATCCACCCAGGCGGGGGCTCAGCAGGGCTTCATCCACCCAGGCAGGGGCTCAGCAGGGCTTCATCCACCCAGGCAGGGGCTCAGCAGGGCTTCATCCACCCAGGCGGGGGCTCAGGATGGCTTCATCCACCCAGGCGGGGCTCAGCAGGGCTTCATCCACCCAGGGGGGGGCTCAGATGGCTTCATCCACCCAGGCGGGGCTCAGCAGGGCTTCATCCACCCAGGTAGGGGCTCAGCAGGGCTTCATCCACCCAGGCAGGGGCTCAGGATGGCTTCATCCACCCAGGCGGGGGCTCAGCAGGGCTTCATCCACCCAGGCGGGGGCTCAGCAGGGCTTCATCCACCCAGGCGGGGGCTCAGGAGGGCTTCATCCACCCAGGCGGGGCTCAGGAGGGCTTCATCCAACCAGGCAGGGGCTCAGCAGGCTTCCTCCACCCAGGCAGGGGCTCAGCAGGGCTTCATCCACCCAGGCAGGGGCTCAGCAGGGCTTCATCCACCCAGGCAGGGGCTCAGCAGGCTTCATCCACGCAGGCAGGGGCTCAGCAGGGCTTCATCCACGCAGGCAGGGGCTCAGCAGGGCTTCATCCACGCAGGCAGGGGCTCAGGAGGGCTTCATCCACCCAGGCGGGGGCTCAGGAGGGCTTCATCCACCCAGGCGGGGGCTCAGGAGGGCTTCATCCACCCAGGCAGGGGCTGAGGCGGGCTTCATCCACCCAGGCGGGGGCGAGGCGGGTTTCATCCACCCAGGCAGGGGCTCAGGAGGGCTTCATCCACCCAGGCGGGGGCTCAGGAGGGCTTCATCCACCCAGGCAGGGGCTCAGGCGGGCTTCATCCACCCAGGCGGGGCTCAGGAGGGCTTCATCCACCCAGGCAGGGGCTGAGGCGGGCTTCATCCACCCAGGCAGGGGCTCAGGAGGGCTTCATCCACCCAGGCGGGGGCTCAGGAGGGCTTCATCCACCCAGGCAGGGGCTCAGAGGGCTTCATCCACCCAGGCGGGGCTCAGGAGGGCTTCATCCACCCAGGCAGGGGCTGAGGCGGGCTTCATCCACCCAGGCAGGGGCTCAGGAGGGCTTCATCCACCCAGGCGGGGGCTCAGAGGGCTTCATCCACCCAGGCGGGGCTGAGGAGGGCTTCATCCACCCAGGCGGGGCTGAGGAGGGCTTCATCCACCCAGGCGGGGCTGAGGCGGGCTTCATCCACCCAGGCGGGGCTCAGAGGGCTTCATCCACCCAGGCAGGGGGCTCAGGAGGGCTTCATCCACCCAGGCAGGGGGCTCAGGAGGGCTTCATCCACCCAGGCGGGGCTCAGGAGGGCTTCATCCACCCAGGCGGGGGCTCAGCAGGGCTTCATCCACCCAGGCGGGGGCTCAGAGGGCTTCATCCACCCAGGCGGGGCTCGAGCGGGCTTCACCCCAGGCAGGGGCTCAGGAGGGCTTCATCCACCCAGGCGGGGCTCAGGACGGCTTCATCCACCCAGGCGGGGTGCTCAGCAGGGCTTCATCCACCAGGGGTCAGGAGGCATCCCAGGAGGCGGGCTCACCGGCGGGTCAGCAGGGCTTCATCCACCCAGGCGGGGCTCAGGCGGGCTTCATCCACCCAGGCGGGGCTGAGGGGCTTCATCCACCCAGGCGGGGCTAGCGGGCTTCATCCACCCAGGCGGGGCTCAGCGGGCTTCATCCACCCAGGCGGGGCTAGGAGGGCTTCATCCACCCAGGCGGGGGCTGCAGGAGGGTTTCATCCACCCAGGCGGGGCTCAGGAGGGCTTCATCCACCCAGGCGGGGCTCAGGAGGGCTTCATCCACCCAGGCGGGGCTCAGGAGGGCTTCATCCACCCAGGCGGGGCTCAGGAGGGCTTCATCCACCCAGGCGGGGCTCAGGCGGGCTTCATCCACCCAGGCAGGGGCTCAGGAGGGCTTCATCCACCCAGGCGGGGCTCAGAGGGCTTCATCCACCCAGGCGGGGCTGAGGAGGGCTTCCTCCACCCAGGCAGGGGCTCAGGAGGGCTTCATCCACCCAGGCGGGGCTGAGCGAGGGCTTCATCCACCAGGCAGGGGCTCAGGAGGGCTTCATCCACCCAGGCGGGGCTCAGGAGGGCTTCATCCACCCAGGCGGGGGCTGAGGCGGGCTTCATCCACCCAGGCAGGGGCTCAGGAGGGCTTCATCCACCCAGGCGGGGCTCAGCAGGGCTTCATCCACCCAGGCGGGGGCTGAGCGGGCTTCATCCACCCAGGCGGGGCTCGCAGGGCTTCATCCACCCAGGCGGGGCTCAGGAGGGCTTCATCCACCCAGGCGGGGCTCAGGAGGGCTTCATCCACCCAGGCGGGGCTCAGGGCTTCATCACCGGGCGGTCAGAGGGCTTCATCCACCCAGGCGGGGGCTCAGGAGGGCTTCATCCACCCAGGCGGGCTAGGGGCTACCAGGGGCTCAGGAGGGCTTCATCCACCCAGGCGGGGCTCAGGCAGGGCTTCATCCACCCAGGCAGGGGCTCAGCAGGGCTCACCCCACTTCATCCACCCAGGCGGGGCTCAGTGGACGGCTTCATCCACCCAGGCGGGGCTGAGCAGGGCTTCATCCACCCAGGCGGGGGCTGAGGCGGGCTTCATCCACCCAGCGGGGGCTCAGGAGGGCTTCATCCACCAGGGGCTCAGGAGGCTTCATCCACCCAGGCAGGTGTTTCAGGAGAGGCTTCATCCACACAGGCGAGGGCTGAGGAGGCTTCATCCACACCAGGCAAGGGGCTGAGGGGGCTTTCATACCCCCAAGCAGGGGCTGAGGCGGGCTTCATCCACCCAGCAGGGGCTGAGGCGGCTTCATCCACCCAGGCAGGGGCTCAGGAGGGCTTCATCCACCCAGGCGGGGCTCAGAGGCTTCATCCACCCAGGTGCGGGCTCAGGAGGGCTTCATCCACCCAGGCGGCGCTCAGACGGGCTTCATCTACCCAGGGAGGCTCAGGAGGGCTCATCCTCCAGGTTCTCAGGCAGGTTCACAACGCAGTGTTTTCCCGGTGAGTTTCCATCAGGTTTGTGAGCCAAAACCAGAGGGAACTTGCAGAGAAAAACTATAATTGAAAGATTGACAGACACCTGTTCTGAGTTTCGGAACGCTCCTTGTTTGGCACAGAAACATGATGGAACCTGATCAGGGAAAAAACTGCAGTGTGAAGCCAGCGTTAGGCTACTTTCACACATTGTGCATTTGTGGGGTTTTAACGTGCAATGTGTGTCTGCATCTGCCGGCAAAGTGCATGGGAAACTCACTTTACTGTACAGACAGTGCATAAGGATATGCAGCGCTTTTATGGAAGAAAGTGCGGGCATAAAAAGAATGTCCATGTCAATTCTTTACGCAGCAGTGCCGATGCTTTCTCCTATAGGGGGCGGCGCTGCTGGATCTGATGTCACAGAGGGGAGGAAGAATCCTGCTTTTTCTTCCCCTCTGTCCTCTGTGACCGGCCCCATTTGATTTCGCACTGTATTAATATACACTGAAATCTTAATAAAAGAAATCCAAATGTGTTTAACCCCTTCAGGACCCAGCATATTTTGACCCTAAAGACCTTGCCATTTTTTGCAATTCTGACCAGTGTCCCTTTATGAGGTAATATCTCTGGAACGCTTCAACGGATCCTAGTGATTCTGAGATTGTTTTTTTCGTGACATATTGGGCTTCATGTTAGTGGTAAATTCAGGTCAATAATTTTTGTGTTTATTTATGAAAAAACTAGATGGGAGCCCGATTCTAAAGAATCGGGTAGTCTAGAATCCATATATAGTTTATTTACTAATAGTTCCGGGAGTGCGGTGAAAAGAATTGTGTGTATACAGGCGGCTCTGTGGCTAGCACAGTATACAGCGGCTCTGTGGCTAGCACAGTATACAGCGGCTCAGTGGCCAGCACTGCGCGGTGGCTCAGTGGCCAGCACTGCGCGGTGGCTCAGTGGCCAGCACTGCTCAGTGGCCAGCACTGCGCGGTGGCTCAGGGAGCGAGGAGGCTGGGGCAGGAGAGCGGAGGCTGGGGGCAGAGGGAGAGCGGAGGCTGGGGGGCAGAGGGAGAGCGGGAGGCTGGGGGGCAGAGGGAGCGGAGCTGGGGGCAGAGGGGACGGAGGCTGGGGGGCAAGGGAGAGGCGGAGGCTGGGGGGGCAGCAGGGAGGAGGCTGGGGGGAGAACCTCACTGGGCTTACGGCGGTCAGCGGCAGTGGCTGCGGCGGTTCCGAGGGCCAGCTCCCTGATGGAGGAGAGTGAGCGGGTGTGTGATGACTGCAGACTGGAGTCGGTGCCGGCGAGGCCGCACACCGGAGTGTTTGGGCCGGCCCACACCGGCAGTGTGCGGGACCGGTGGCGGGATGGCGGTCCGTGATGGAGAGAGTGGGCGGTGAGCTGCAGGCTGTGTGCGGTCCCTTGGGAGGCCGGACACCGAGTGTGGGCCGGCCGGCGGTTTCCCGATGTGGATGGGTGCACACGGGGCTCAGTGCGGGGCCGGTGGCGGGATAAGCGGCGATGGTGGCGCTTTAGCGCCCACCGCGAGCCGCTGTCCTTTTTGACAGCGGCTATAGCGCTCACGCTGCACGTGGGTCTGCTACTTCTCGTTCCGGTGTTTTACACAGGGACACAGGCCATCACGGAAGTTGGCTGGATTGCCCGGAAGTGGCCTTCGGGTTTTATATATAAGATAAAAAATTTGGCAAAATTTTGAAAATTTGAAAATTTTCAAATAGTGAATTTTTATTCTGTTAAACCAGAGAGTTATGTGACACAAAATAGTTACCGTATGTACTCGCGTATAAGCCGAGTTTTTTCACCCAAAAATTGGGCTGAAAAGTCCCCCCCACCAGCTTATACGCGAGTCATATACAGGCGCGCCCTCCCCCCCCATCGGTATACAGGGTCCCCCCTTGCTGCCGCAAACTGTAAAGGAATACATCGTTATACTTATCCCTGTCCCGCCTCCATCGCGCTCCTCTGGCTTCTTCCGGTTTCCTCCTCCGGTGGGCGCAGGCAATGACGTCATTGTCTGTGCGCCAGAGGAAGAAGCCGGAGGAGCGCGATGGTGGCGGGACAAGGATAGTATAATGATGTATTCCTTTACAGGTTTGCGGCAGCAAGGGAGGGGGGGGCCTGTATACTACCACTGTGGCTGCTGTTGCATACTACCAATGAGGCTGCTGCTGTATACTACCACTGGGCTGCTGCTGTATACTACCACTGGGGCTGCTACATATACCTCTGGGCTGCTACATATACTACCACTGGGCTGCTGCTGTATTCTACCACTGGGGCTGCTGCTGTATATACCTCTGGGGCTGCTGCTGTATACTACCACTGGGGCTGCTGCTGTATATACCACTGGGGCTGCTGCTGTATACTACCACTGGGGCTGCTGCTGTATACTACCACTGGGGCTGCTGCTGTATACTACCACTGGGGCTGCTGCTGTATATACCTCTGGGGCTGCTGTATACTACCACTTGGGATGCTGCTGTATACTACCACTGGGGCTGCTGCTGTATACTACCACTGGGGCTGCTGCTGTATACTACCACTGGGGCTGCTGCTGTATACTACCACTGGGGCTGCTGCTGTATATACCTCTGGGGCTGCTGTATACTACCACTTGGGGATGCTGCTGTATATACCTCTGGGGCTGCTGTATACTACCACTGGGGCTGATGCTGTATACTACCACTGGGGCTGATGCTGTATACTACCACTGGGGCTGCTGCTGTATACTACCACTGGGGCTGCTGTATATACCTCTGGGGCGCTGTATATTACCACTGGGCTGCTGCTGTATACTACCACTGGAATGCTGTATAACCACTGGGGCTGCTGTATACTACCACTGGGCTGCTGCTGTATACTACCACTGGGGCTGCTGCTGTATATACCTCTGGCTGCTGTAATACCACTTGGATGCTGCATGTATACTACCACTGGGGATGCTGCTGTATATACCTCGGGGCGCTGTATACTACCACTGGGCTGTGCTGTATATACCTCTGGGTTGCTGTATACTACCACTTGGGATGCTGCTGTATACTACCACTGGGCTGCTGCTGTATACTACCACTGGGCTGCTGCTGTATACTACCACTGGGCTGCTGTATATACCTCTGGGCTGCTGTAATACTACCACTGGGGCTAGCTGCTGTATACTACCACTGGGCTGCTGCTGTAACTACCACTGGGGCTGCTGCTGTATACTACCACTGGGGCTGCTGTATATACCTCTGGGGCTGCTGTATACTACCACTGGGGCTGCTGCTGTATACTACCACTGGGAATGCTGTATATACCTCTGGGGCTGCTGTATACTACCATTGGGGCTGCTGCTGTATACTACCACTGGGGCTGCTGCTGTATATACCACTGGGGCTGCTGCTGTATACTACCACTGGGGCTGCTGCTGTATATACCACTGGGGAGGCTGCTGTAACACTGCTGGGGCCTGTATATACCACTGGGGAGGCTGCTGTATACCACACTGCTGGGGGCTGTATACCTGTGCTGGGGTCCACCCTCGGCTTATACACGAGTCAATAGGTTTTCCCAGGTTTTGGGGGCAAAAGTAGGGGGGTCGGCTTATACACAAGTATATACGGTAATAAATAACATTTCTCACATGTCTACTTTACATCAGCACAATATCGGGAAAAAAAAACTTTTTTTGTTAAGAAGTTGTAACGGAGTGGGTAGCCCTGACTGTATTATTATTGAAATGGACACTGAAGTGGACATTACACAGTCCGATACTGCCCCCTTGTGGACAAGTGCTGAAATTGTTGCAGAGAGAATGACACCGACTGCTGATCCCCTCCCACAACAGCCGTGTGCTCAGGAAGAAAAAGTGCGGAAAAGAGAGAAGGAGACGGAGCTCGACGAGGACAGACCTGCCTGTGGGTGTTTCTCGAGAGAGGGCTTCCTTGCGACACCTTTCTGGAAAGATCACACCGCGGAAGCCGTTGTGACAACCCCCTGCCTGTAGAACATTGTTACCATGAGCCTAACCTGACTGCGGAGCATCGCACTCCTAGAGCATATTCAGAGACTGTGACGGACACAAGGGAGCCATCTTCGAAATCTATATATTTTGTTCCTTTCTTTTTTCCCTCGGACTGAGAGACTATAAACCGGTACCTGTGGAGAGGACTGAGGAAACCCCCCCCTTCATTGCTTCCCCTGGAATCGCCACCGTTAGACCCCAGGCCTGCGACGTGGGAGCTACACCTTCTGCTGTTATAGACTGGTAACGTACATTGAGGGAAAGCTAGGGAAAGAGATTGCCAGTACTATTTTGTTTTCTTTGTTTGTTTGCCGTGCATCCGGAGCTGAACATCAGGGTATTCAACCTTCCCTATGTGTGCAGCCAAACCGGTTGAATGTGTTATCACCATGTTTAATATAAAGAAATGTTTCCTCCCATTAAATCCGAGTATGGGGATTTTGTTGAAGCAGATCATAGACACACACCCGCGGCCTTACTGCCGGTCACTTCAAAGTTATAAAGGGTTCAAAGTTCATCAGCAATGTCTCGTTTTTACAGCAAAATTTACAAAACCATTTTTTTTAGTGACCACATCACATTTGAAGTCCCTTTGAGGGAAGTACATGACAGAAAACACCCAAAAGTGACACCAATTCCAAAACCTGCACCTCTCAATCTACTCAAAACTACATTCAAGAAGATTATTAACCCTTCAGGTCCTTCACAGGAACTAAAGCAACATGGAAGGAAAAAATGGTCATTTTAATTTCCCTAAAAAAATGTTTTTTATCCTCAATTCTTTCATTTTCACATGGGCAACAGGATAAACTGGATCCTAAAATTTCTTGGGCAATTTCTCCTGAGTACATCGATACCTCTTATGTGGTTATAAACCACTGTTTGGGCGCACGGCAGGGCTCAGAAGGGAAGGAGCGTAATTTGACTTGGAGCTAATTTTCCATTCAAAAAGTGAAATTGCGCTCCTTCACTTCTGAGACCTGCTGTGCGCCCAAACAGTGGTTTATAACCACATAAGAGGTATCGGGGTACTCAGGAGAAATTGCCCAACACATTTTAGGGTACCACAACCAGCAGAGACATATTTGATGGGCGATACTTCGCCCTGGAATTATCACAGTCAAATTGCCTCCTATTTACGGCGTGTATTTCGGGAATTTGGCGGCGATATGTCGCCTCGTTCCGGTCGCCTGATTTTGGAGCACTGCCGGAAATAGGCGACATATCGCTGCCAAATTCCCGAAATACACGCCGCAAATAGGAGGCAATTTGACTGTGATAATTCCAGGGCGAAATATCGCCGTCAAAAATGTCTCCGCTGGTTGTGGCGTGAGAAGGTAGCCTAAGTATGAATTTTATTCTGTTGCCCATGTGAAAATGAAAAAATCGAGGCTAAAAGAATATTTTTGTGAAAAAAAAGGTACTTTCTCCTTCGCATCATTGCAGGACACAGGACCATGGGTGTATGCTTTTCTGCCACTAGGAGGCGACACTCAGTAGAGATTAAAATTGAGCCCTCCTTCTCGCAGTATGCACCCGTACGTGGGCGTAGATATTCAGTTTTTAGCTTAGTGTCGCAGGAGGCACATGCGGTCTGTAACTCAGACCACACATCTCTTTTTTCACTTGGCACGGGAACCCGAGGGCAGCTCACGCAGGGACGGATCCTCATAAAAGGACCCCACTCTCCGGCACAGAATCACCAGTAGCCACAATGGCAGGACAGGGGGATGCACAGGCCACCGGCACCCCATGCCATCACCCTGCAGGACAGGGTAGCACACGGCCAAGGACAGTTCTCACCTCCTCCAACAAAGGAGGCAGGTGATGGAGCCCTGCAGCCAGCACACTCTGCGCACCAAGCCATCCCTAAGGGTCCTGGTGCAACAAAGGCTGCAATATCTATGTCCACCTCGGGACCCACAGCCAGACCGACGTGGCGGCTCCATGCCGCACAGACCACGAGCCTGCAGCAATCAGGCCACCGCTCCGAGGAGCCACAACTAATTGAGGCCCCGGTCTAGGCCTGTACTCTAGCACCGCCCATGGTCCCGGCTCATTGGCCGCACGCCCGTCACCACCCCACGTCATGGGGGCGGGCGTGATGACTTGGCTAGCCGGGCACCCATTGGTCACTGAGTAAATCACTCATGGTCAGGCCCCAAAGCTATTGGCTCGGCGCCGCATCATCGCCCCGTGCATAGGGGCGGGCACAGGGGCGAGACCACGGCACCGCAATTGGTCCCTGAGCACGTCGCTCAGGGCTAGGAGTACAAGCCCCACAGAATGGCACTCAGGAGGGGCTGGGACAAAAATAGCCATCCATAGTAAAGAAAAGTACCAAGGGCACAGCCCTCAAACACTCCCCAAAACCGGCGCGAATTTCGCACAAAGCAGCCAGCATATTGCAGCTGCACAAAGGTACAGCCCTCAGGTAATAAACCTGGAGCTGATACCTGCCTACCCCTCATGGAAACCTGCTAAGTAGGGTGGGCTTAGCCCCCTCACAGGGGGGGCCACACAGAGACCACATACTACCCAGGGACACATTCAGGTCACAGTCCTTTTGTTCCGGTGCCTCTGCAAGGGAAAGACCTCAGCATCTCACGGACGACATAGCAGGGGACACAGGATCCGGGTAAGCTCCATAGGAGACCCTCTTTCCTGCAGATATCCACCCCTGCCCTCATAACAAAGCCGGTTAGTACACCGCAGTGCCATCAATGACAGTAATCTGGTACGCAATGGCAGATCCCAAACCGTCCAAGAACAAAATCAAAAGCAGCGCAGGGAACAAGGCATCATGCAACAGCTGCCAGACCCCGCTCCCACGCAAGCATACGTCACAATTTTGAAAGGACTGTGAACCTGAATGTCCCACTGAGGCAACCACTGACGCAGGGCCCAGTGTGCCTGACATCCCTCCATGGGGTACAGTATTGTCACAACGGCTGGACTCCATAGTCCAAATGTTGCAGGCCCGTCCTGAGTCTCACGCAACCAGTGCTCATAGACGTCACCGCTCCCACTCCAGCAGAGAACAGTCCCAGCCTACGGCCCCCCGAACCACTAGAAGACGAACTAAAACCAGCCCGTCCCAGGGACAATCTCCCAATACATCATCGAGTGACAGGTCTCGCTCCCCTTCACCTCATCACCGGTCCGATTCACGCTCTGAGGGCAAACTATCAGACCCAGGCGCACCCTACAAGAGTGAGACCACGGACATCCAGACATTGGTTGACTGCCTCATCGAAGCTGTCTAGCACGCTCAATTTTGAGACCTCAGGAGTGGCTCTCTCGCCCTTGTTCACTATAGCATGGGTAGCCAAAGCAGCGGGATCCTGGATCCAGGACATACCACAGACGCTGCAAGACCCCGACCAGAACCCGGCAGACCAACTCGATCTGCTGGCGAAAGCACAGAACTACTTCCTGCTAGCATCCATAAACGCAGCCAACTGCGCCGCACTGGCAGCAGCAAACGCCATGCGTCGAACCCTGTGGCTTAGGGGCTGGCACGCTGATTCAACATCAAAAAGATCACTCATAAACCTATCATACCAGGGAGGTCGCCTATTCGGTGAAAAACTCGACCAACTCATTTCTGATACCATAGGAGGCAAAAGCAAGTTTCTCCCCAGCAGAGGTTCAAGTGGCCTTTTCGCCACCCACAGTCACACTCACGCTCTCAAGCTTCCCAAGGAGCACCAAGGTGGTCCAGCTCTAATGCCAACACAAATGCAGGTCGGCCGACTCGCGGGGCCAACAGCTACCCACACTCCTTTAAGACCAACCAAACATGGAAGGCACGCATTAAACAAACTCACTCTAAGGGCGGGAAACCACAAAGGATTAACACATGACTCCTCCCTCAACCGCCTGACACCAGCATAACAGGCGGACGCCTTCAGCTCTTCCGCCACTCATGGCTGAATGTCGTACACGACAATTGGGTCAGAGAACTGGTGTCGTCCAGCTACAAGATAGAATTCACATCCCGACCCCCAAATCGCTTCTTCCTATCCCGCCCCCAAAGGGAAACGCCCGACCGTTCCTTGAGGCCATCAACTTTCTGCTCAAAACCGGCATCATAAAACCAGCACCAGAAAACAAACAGTTCAGGGGCTACTACTTAAACCTTTTCGTCGTCCCAAAAAAGGACGTATCAGTGCGTTCCATCCTGGACCTCAAACTTCTCAACAAGTTTGTAAAAATTTGACAGTTCAGAAAGGAATCCCTAAGCTCAGTAATCGCGTTCTTAGAAAAAGGAGAATTCCTGGCAACCATCGACATACAAGACGCATATCTCCACATTCCCATTTTCCCACCCCACCAAAGATACCTGCGGTTCACGAGCAGTTGTCATCTTACCGTACCTAGACGATCTGCTGATCAAAGGCCCATCCTTCCAGGCATGCCTAGACAGCGTCAGAATCACAACGGACACACTCTCCCGCCTAGGATGGCTCATAAACCTCGAAAAATCATCGCCAATGCCGTCCCAAACAATCAACTTCCTCGGAATGACCCTAGACACCGCAAGAGGGCTAGTCATACTCCCTCAAGACAAGGCCACAGCAATCCAAAGAGGCGTGCAGGTTCTTCGCAGCTGCTCTCCCCAGTCCATCCGCTTTGGCATGAGAGTCCTAGGCAAAATGGTGGCCGCAATGGAGGCAGTCCCCTTTGCCCAGCTACATTTCTGAGCCCTACAGCTTTCCCTCCTTTCAGCCTTGGACAAAAGCCCCTTCAACCTCAACTGCAAACACAGCTTATCCTCCCAAGTCAAAACGACGCTCAAATGGTGGACACAGCCATCCTCTCTCTCTCAAGGAAAATCCTTCCTCCCACTCTAGTGGCTGATCGTAAACACCGATGCCAGCCTACTCGGCTGGGGGGCTGTCTATCTTCAGCACACAGCTCACAGGCGCTGGACGCCCCAAGAATCACTTCTCCCAATCAACATCCTAGAACTAAGAGCAATCTGACTAGCACTTCAACACTTCCATCACTTCCTGGACGGACGCCCCATCCGCATCCAATCAGACAATGCCACGGCGGTTGTGTACATCAATCATCAAGGCGGCACGTGCAGCAAATTAGCAATGCACAGGTGGAACACATCCTACAGTGGACCGAAAGAACCCAATCAATCATATCAGCAGTCCACATCCCGGGGGTGGACAACTGGGCAGCGGACTTCCTAAGCTGCCAGGGACTGGCCTCAGGGAAATGGTCCCTACACCCGGAAGTCTTCTACCAAATCTGCCGACGCTGGGGAACCCCCGACGTGGACCTCATGGCGTCAAGAATGAATGGAAAAGTCCCAGCATTTGTGGCCAGATCCCGGGACCCACTGGCCCTAGGAGTGGACTCCCTAGTCCTCCCATGGTGCCAATTCCAACTGCTGTACATCCTCCCGCCACTCCCTCTAATCCCTCGAGTGATCAGAAAGGTCAAGGCAGAAAGGGCGCAGGTAATCCTCATCGCCCCGGACTGGCCACGGCGGCCATGGTACGCAGAGCTTGTGCAGCTACTCACCGATGCGCCCTGGCCACTCCCAAACAGGCTGGACCTCCTATCCCAGGGCCCCTTCTACCACCAGAACTTGGGAGCCCTGTCTTTAATGGCATGGCGATTGAATCCTGGATCCTGACCCAGGCAGGTTTTACACCAGAGGTCATAACCACCATGATCAATGCCTGAAAAACATCGTCCTCACCTATCTACTACCGCACCTGGTAAATCTACTTCAAGTGGTGCGAAGACCGTAACTGTAACCCACTCCTCTTCTCCATACCCTCGATCCTAGAGTTTCTCCAGGACGGCCTCGGCGCGGGCCTAGCACCAAACTCCATCAAACGCCAAATTTCAGACTTAAGTGTCCGCCTCCAACACAGGATTGCGTCCAAATCACAGGTCAATACATTCATCCAAGGAGTCTCCCACACACGACCCCCCTACAGGATGCCCGTGGCTGTCTGGGACTTAAACCTAGTTCTTGATGTCCTCCAAGACACGCCGTTCAAACCCCTGAAAGAGTTCCCTCTAGCCCATCTCTCTTACAAGGTTGTCTTCCTCGTCTCTATCACATCAATTCCACCTTAACGAAGACATCGTCCTCCCGTCCTTCTGCCCAACTCCAATACACCGGGTTGAAAAGCAGCTCCATACCCTGGACCTGGTAAGGGCCCTCCGTTCAAACCCCTGAAAGAGATCCCTTTAGCCCATCTCTCGTACAAGGTTGTCTTCCTCGTCTCTATCACATGAATTAGGCGCGTGTCCGTGATGGCCGCCCTATCCTATCGGCCCCCCTACCTCTCCTTCCATAAGGATAAAGTAGTCCTCCTTTCCTTCTCCATTTTTCTTGCCCAAGGTGGTATCCCAATTCTACCTTAACGAAGACATCGTCCTCCCGTCCTTCTGCCCAACTCCAATACACCGGGTCGAAAAGCAGCTCCATTCCCTGGACCTGGTAAGGGCCCTCAGACACTACATCTACCAAACAGCCCCATTCCGCAAAACAGAAACGCTGTTCATCATATCCAAAGGTCCTAGAAAGGGAATGGCTGCCTCCAAATCCACATTGGCACGATGGATCTGTTCCACAATCCAGAAAGCCTACCTCATCAAGGGGATGCCAATCCTAGAAGGAATCAAGGCACACTCGACTCGGTCAGTAGGCGCCTCATGGGCCATTCGCCACCAAGCCTCGTCGACTCAGGTCTGCAAAGCCGCAGCCTGGTCCAGCCTACATACCTTCACCAAACACTACAACATCCACACCCAGGCCTCTGCAGATGCAAGCCTAGGTAGAAAGATCTTGCATGCAGCGGTCGCGCATCTGTAAGCATCTAGCGCACGATGCTTGACCACCATTGTTCAATTACCACCCAGGGACTGCTTTAGGACGTCCCATGGTCCTGTGTCCCCCAATGATGCGAAGGAGAAACAGGGATTTTTGTGAACTCACCGTAAAATCCTTTTCTCCTAGCTCATCATTGGGGGACACAGCACCCACTCTCTAACGCATCCATATTCACAGTACACCACCATATGCTAAGTGTACCTAACGGGTACAGTATTGTACCTTACACCATTCGTACCTTATTACCAGCTCTCCTACTGCTTTAGTACTAAACTGAATATCTACGCCCACGTGCGGGTGTATACTGCGAGAAGGAGGGCTCAATTTTAATCTCTACTTCGTGTCGCCTCCTAGTGGCAGAAAAGCATACACCCATGGTCCTGTGTCCCCCAATGATGAGCTAGGAGAAAAGTATTTTACGGTGAGTACACAAAAATCCCTGTTTTTCATTTTTACGGATTAATTTGTCAAGCACCTGGGGGTTCAAAATGCTCATCACACATCTAGATAAGTTCCCTGGAGGGTCTAGTTTACAAAATGGGGTCCAATGTTTAGGCACACAGCAGCTCTCCAAATGTGACATGGAGTCCACTTACAATTTGAGCTGATTCTCCATTCAAATTGTTAGCGGACACCATGTCGCGTTTGGAGAGGCCCTGTGTGCCTAAACCTTGGAGCTCCCACACAAGTGACCCCGTTTTGGAAATGAGACACCCCAGCGAACTTATCTAGATGCATAGTGAGCACTTTGAACCCCCAGGTACTTCACAAATTAATCTGTAAAAATGAAAAAAGAAATTTTTTGTGGAAAAAAAAAAAGTACTTTTTCATTTTCACAGATCAATTTGTGAAGCACCTAGGGGTTAAAAGTGATCACTATGCATCTAGATACGTTCCTTGGGGGGTCTAGTTTCCAAAATGGGGTCACTTGTAGGCAAGCTACAATGTTTAGGCACACAGGGACTGTCCAAAGGTGACATGGTGTCCGCTAAGAATTTCAGCAGATTTTGCATTCAAATTGTTAGTGGACACCATGTCGCGTTTGGAGAGCCCCTGTGTGCCTAAACATTGGAGCTCCACCTCAAGTGACCCCATTTTGGAAACTAGACCCCCCAAGGAATGTATCTAGATGCATAGTGAGTACTTTGAATCCCCAGGTGCTTCACAAATTGATCCGTGAAAATGAAAAAGTACTTTTTATTTCCCACAAAATTGTTCTTTTTTCATTTTTACGGATTAATTTATGATGCACCTGGGGGTTCAAAGTGCTCACTATGCATCTAGATACGTTCCTTGGGTGGTCTAGTTTCCAAAATGGGGTCACTTGTGGGGGAGCTCCAATGTTTAGGCACACAGGGGCTCTTCATACGCGACATGGTGTCCGCTAACAATTCCAATTATTAGCGGACACCATCTCAGGTATTGCGAGCCCCTGTGTGCCTAAACATTGGAGCTTCCCCACAATTGACCCATTTTGGAAACTAGACCCTCCAAGGAACGTATCTAGATGCATAGTGAGTACTTTGAACCCCCAGGTGCTTCACAAATTGATCCGTGAAAATGAAAAAGTACTTTTTTTTCCATAAAAATGTTCTTTTTTAATTTTTACAGATTAATTTGTAAAGCACTGGGGCGTTCAAAATGCTCACCACCGATCTAGATAAGTTCCCTGGGGGGGTCTAGTTTCCAAAATGGGGTACTTTTTTTTCACACAAATTTTTTTCATTTTCACGGATCAATTTGTGAAGCACCTAGGGTTCAAAGTGCTCAATATGCATCTAGATACGTTCTTTGAGGGGTCTAGTTTCCAAAATGGGGTCACTTGTGGGGGAGCTACAATGTTTAGGCACACAGGGGCTCTCCATACGCGGCATGTCTGCTAACAATTGGAGCTAATTTTCCATATAAATTGTTAGCAGACACTATGTCATGTATGGAGAGCCCCTGTGTGACTAAACATTGGAGCTCCCCCACAAGTTACCCTATTTTGGAAACTAGATCCCCCAAGGAATGTATCTAGATCAAAATGGGGTCACTTATGGGGAGATCCAATGTTTAGGCACACAGGGGCTCTCCATATGCGACATGTTGTCCGCTAACAATTTGAATGGAAAATTAGCTCCAATTGTTAGCAGACACCATGTCACATATATAGAGTATGTAGTTTATGTCACGTTGGCATGTGTACTTTAGTATACGTGTGGTGTTTACTACACCCACACCAACCTGACTACACTACACCCCACACCAACCTAACAAACTACGTCAGGTTGTCATGTGTGGTGTAGTGTACGTCAGGTTGGTGTGAGGTGTAGTATATGTCAAGTTGGTGTGTGTGATATATAGTACACCACACACACCAACCTGAAGCACACACACACACACCAACCTTGACGCACACTACACCACACCAACCTGACATACACCAACCTGACGTAGTGTGTATGTGGTGTAGTGTATGTCAGGTTGGTGTGTAGTGCACGTCAGGTTAGTGTGTGTGTGTGTGTGGTGGTGCGGTGTAGTGCGCATCAGGTTGGCGTGTGTGGTGTAGTATACACCACACACACCAACCTGACATATGCTACACCACACACACCAATCTGACATACACTACAGCACACATACACTAACCTGACATACACTACACCACACCACACATCAACCTGACGTAGTGTACGTCAGGTTGGTATCGTGTAGTGTACTTCAGATGGTGTGTGCGGTGTGATGTAGTGTACGTCAGGTTGGTGTGTTTGGTGTGATATAGTGTATGTCAGGTTGCTGTGTGTGGTGTTGTGTATGTCAGGCTAGTGTGGGTGAGTTGTGTAGGGAAGGTCAGGATTTTACTCCATGGACGTGTGATGAATTCTGAAGCAGTCTTTCACGCACAGTCCAGGTTTGTCAGGACAAGTTTCACATGCGGAAATGCGTGTCCTTTCTTACTCCCCTTTTGTAGCAGACCCGGCACCTTTTTTGTGAAGTGCTGTGACCGGGAAAATGTTGCCCTGGTACGATACGGGAAACTTCAGTTCCAGGGGTGCTGGGGCCCGCGTCTTCTTCTTCGCCTCCAAACATCAGGGCCTTTATCACCGCCTCCTGTAACTGAAGGAAGGTGTTTGTGGTCTGGCCTGCATATCATGCTAGCACGTATGTGTTATACAGGGCCATTTGAACGATATGCACGGCCAGTTTTTTGTACCAAACCTTCACCTTCTGCATGGCACTGTAGGGCTGGAGGACTTGATCAGAAAGATCAACTACCCCCATGTATTTGTTGTACCCCAGAGCACAGTCCGGTTTGTGGACCTGTGCTAGGGTACCTCTAACGGTTGTGGCCATGGTGCCGAGACCATGGATTGTGGTCATGAAAAAGACATCCCTTTTGTCCTTGAACCTGACCACAACCATGTTTCCACTACTTTGGGCTCGACTCTCACCCTTTGGGAGAGGCTGCCCAATTAGCGTCAAAGGGAGACCCCTCTGGTTTCTGTGCACAGTACCGCAAGCGGCGGTAGTTCTGGCAGAGAGTGACTGAAATAGTGGGATGCTTGTGTAGAAGTTATCAATGTACAGATGATAACCTTTACCAAACAGTGGGTGGATCGAATCCCACACTATTTTCCCACTTACCCCCAGAGCAGGTGGGCATTCTGGGGGTTGGATCCTGGAATCCTTTCTTTGGTACACTCTAAAGCTGAGAGTGTACCCTGAGGAACTCTCGCACAGCTTGTAGAGTTTTATTCCATACCTCACGCTCTTACTGGGCAGGTATTGTTAGAATTGAAGCCTTCCTTTGAAGTGGATGATGGATTCATCCACACAAATATCCCTTTGGGGAATGTACACTTCAGCAAACTTGTTGCTGAAGTGTTTGATGACTGGCCGAATTTTGAACAGTCTATCAAAATTCGGGTATTCGCTTAGAAGGCTGTCCGCATTGTCCCTGAAATGTAAAAATTTGTGAATGACCTCAAATCGTTTTCGGGTCATCACCATGCCAAACACTGGAGTTTGATATAAAATATCTCTACTCCAGTATTGGTGGATTTCTGGTTTCTTCACAATCCCCATGTGAAGTAACAGTCCCAAATATTTCAACATTTCTACTGAGTCCACGGGACTCCAAGAAGGAAATGCTGAATTTGAATTTTCGTCCAGAGATTTTTGGGTGTAGATGTTGGTCTATTCCACCATGAGACTCACAATGGTCTTCAAGAAATAGACTTTGAAAAAGTTTATTTCCCTGAGGTTTGCTGTCTAGAATTGGATTCCTGATTGGGGAAGGAAATCAGGAATCCGTGGAATGTGGTTTTCAGGGATGGGGGTCCACATGGGGGCACTAGTGCTAGGTTGGGCGTTACTCACAATTGGCTGAGGGTCTTCCTCCATGGCCTCCGACTCCTCTTCCTCAGCCACCGGCTTTTCTTCCCCGGGCTTCGGACGATCTCTTGTCCTCCGCCGTCTTCGTCTTGGTGGCGACTCAGTGTCACTGGAGGAGGAAGAATGGGAGGAGGAGAGGGACATGGGGTCCTCTTCCTAACTATCAGCTCTGGAGGCAATAATACCATATGCCTCCTCAGCTGAGTACGCCCTTTCTGACTGTGATGACTGGGACGGGCTGGACATTTTTTGTGTGCTGTACAGTTAGGGCCAGAAATATTTGGACAGTGACACAAGTTTTGTTATTTTAGCTGTTTACAAAAACATGTTCAGAAATACAATTATATATATAATATGGGCTGAAAGTGCACACTCCCAGCTGCAATATGAGAGTTTCCACATCCAAATCGGAGAAAGGGTTTAGGAATCATAGCTCTGTAATGCATAGCCTCCTCTTTTTCAAGGGATCAAAGGTAATTGGACAATGGACTCTAAGGGCTGCAATTAACTCTGAAGGCGTCTCCCTCGTTAACCTGTAATCAATGAAGTAGTTAAAAGGTCAGGGGTGGATTCCAGGTGTGTGGTTTTGCATTTGGAAGCTGTTGCTGTGACCAGACAACATGCGGTCAAAGGAACTCTCAATTGAGGTGAAGCAGAACATCCTGAGGCTGAAAAAAAAGAAAAAATCCATCAGAGAGATAGCAGACATGCTTGGAGTAGCAAAATCAACAGTTGGGTACATTCTGAGAAAAAAGGAATTGACTGGTGAGCTTGGGAACTCTAAAAGGCCTGGGCGTCCACGGATGACAACAGTGGTGGATGATCGCAGCATACTTTATTTGGTGAAGAAGAACCTGTTCACAACATCAACTGAAGTCCAGAACACTCTCAGTGAAGTAGGTGTATCTGTCTCTAAGTCAACAGTAAAGAGAAGACTCTATGACAGTAAATACAAAGGGTTCACATCTAGATGCAAACCATTCATCAATTCCAAAAATAGACAGGCCAGAGTTAAATTTGCTGAAAAACACCTCAAGAAGCCAGCTCAGTTCTGGAAAAGTATTTTATGGACAGATGAGACAAAGATCAACCTGTACCAGAATGATGGGAAGAAAAAAGTTTGGAGAAGAAAGGGAACGGCACATGATCCAAGGCACACCACATCCTCTGTAAAACATGGTGGAGGCAACGTGATGGCATGGGCATGCATGGCTTTCAATGGCACTGGGTCACTTGTGTTTATTGATGACATAACAGCAGACAAGAGTAGCCGGATGAATTCTGAAGTGTACTGGGATATACTTTCAGCCCAGATTCAGCCAAATGCTGCAAAGTTGATTGGACGGCGCTTCATAGTACAGATGGACAATGACCCCAAGCATACAGCCAAAGCTACCCAGGAGTTCATGAGTGCAAAAAAGTGGAACATTCTGCAATGGCCAAGTCAATCACCAGATCTTAACCCAATTGAGCATGCATTTCACTTGCTCAAATCCAGACTTAAGACGGAAAGACCCACAAACAAGCAAGACCTGAAGGCTGCGGCTGTAAAGGCCTGGCAAAGCATTAAGAAGGAGGAAACCCAGCGTTTGGTGATGTCCATGGGTTCCAGACTTAAGGCAGTGATTGCCTCCAAAGGATTCGCAACAAAATATTGAAAATAAAAATATTTTGTTTGGGTTATGTTTATTTGTCCAATTACTTTTGACCTCCTAAAATGTGGAGTGTTTGTAAAGAAATGTGTACAATTCCTACATTTTCTATCAGATATTTTTGTTCAACCCTTCAAATTAAACGTTACAATCTGCACTTGAATTCTGTTGTAGAGGTTTCATTTCAAATCCAATGTGGTGGCATGCAGAGCCCAACTCGCGAAAATTGTGTCACTGTCCAAATATTTCTGGCCCTAACTGTATGTAAAAAAACACAAAACTTTATTCCCGTGTGTGTGTACATGTGTATGTGCGAGTGATTGGTGTAACTTGCAGATGGGGGCGGTCGGGTGCGCAGAGGGCAGGTGGCGGCGGTTGGGTGAGCAAAGGTCCGGCAGAGGCAGTCGGGTGTGCAGAGGGCAGGTGGCGGGGTCGGGTGAGCAAAGGTCAGGCGTGGGCGTTGTGGTGCGCAGAGGGCAGGTGGCGGCGGTCGGGCGAGCAAAGGTCAGGCGGGGGCAGTCGGGTGCGCAGAGGCAGGTGGCAGCGGTTTGGTGAGCAAAGGTCAGGTGGGGGCGGTCGGTGCGCAGAGGGCAGCGGTCAGATGAGCAAAGATCAGGCGGGGTGGTCGGTGCGCAGAAGGCAGGTGGCGACGGTCGCTTGCGCAGAGGTCAGGCGGTGATGGTCACTTGCGCAGAGGTCAGGCGGCAGCGGTCATGTGCGCAGAGGTCAGGTGGTGGCGGTCATTTGCGCAGAGGTCAGGCGGCAGCAGCAGGTCACAGGGGTGATCATTAGGCAGGAGAGGTGATCACTGGGCAGGAGGTGGTGAGGGCAGAGATGGGGAGTGAGCACAGGGATGGGGGGAGCAAGAGGGCAGCAGTGAGTGAGGGCAGAGATAGGGGGGTGAGTACAGGGTCAGAGGTGGGTGAGGGCAGAGATGGGGAGCACAGGGATGGAGGGAGCAAGGGCAGAGATGGGGTGAGCACAGGGATGGAGGGAACAATGGGTCAGCGGTGGGTGAGGGCAGAGATGGGGGATGAGAACAGGGGTGGGGGAGCGAGGGGGCAGCGGTGGGTTAGGGCAGAGAAGGGTGAGCACAGGGGCCAGTGGTGGGTGAGGGCAGAGATGGGGGGAGCAAAAGGATGGAGGGAATGAGGGCAGAGATGGGGGGTGAGCACACGGATGGGGGGAGGAAGAGGGCAGCGGTGTGAGGACAGAGATGGGTGAGCACAGGGGCAGTGGTGGGTGAGGGCAGAGATGGTTGAGGGCAGGGATGGGGCTGAGCACAGGGGCAGTGGTGGGTGTGGGCAGAGATGGGGGTGAGCACAGGGGCAGTTGTGGGTGAGATGGAGGTGAGCACAGGGGCAATGGTGGGTGAGATGGGGGGGTGATCACAGGAGCATTGGTGGGTGAGATGGAGGGTGATCACAGGGGCAGTGGTGGGTGAGATAGAGGGTGATCACAGGGGGCAGTGGCGGGTGATTACAGGGGGGTGATCACAGGGGCAGTGGTGAGTGAGATGGAGGGTGATCACAGGGGGCAGTGGGGGGTGATCACAGGGGGCAGTGGTCAGTGAGATGGGGGTGAGCACAGGGGGCAGAGATGGGAAGAGCTAGGGTGGCAGTGGTGGGGGGTGAGCACCGGGATCAGGGGAATGAGAGGGGCAGCAGGGGAGTGATCGGCGATCACAAGGGAGATGGGGCAGCGGGACCAGCGATGGCACAGCGGCGACTTACCGGCCAGCGGTGGCAGGAGGCAGATCGGTGGGGATTGGCGGCCACAGCAGGCACGTGGAGGGCAGCAGGACAGCAGTGTTCCTCCTTCCTTAGCCTCCACGAACGGGATGAGGCTGAGGAGGGGAGGGCACTATAACATCACACCGCCCCACCATGTGAAAAATCACTGTGTTTGGTACTTTCGATTTCAACTACCAATCACAGTGATCGGGAGCATGGAGGGGCGAAGCCTCTCCCCCTGGGGTCATCCGGAGGTCCCTGCCTACGTGCAGCTTTGGTGACTGGTCACTGACACGGTCACCAAAACTGCACGACCCGAAAGATGCCATGACGTTATAGAGACGTCATGGGTTGGGAACACACCGACTTTCATGATGTCTCTATAACGTCATAGGTCAGGAAGGGGTTAAAATAATAAAGAATGAATACTTACCTTCCGGCGGGTGCTTGGGGAGCCAGGAGCCAACACAACCAAACCTGCAAGGACCTTACATGATGTTATTGGGCACTGATTGGCCGCTCGCGATCATGTGATATGTGACATCATATGATGCACACATCACAAGACCGAGAGCTGCCAATCAGCGCCCAATGACATCATGTAAGGTCCTGCCAGCTCGATACCTATGCTTGGCTTACCTCTGGATACTAGCCCTTTAATACCGCTTGCTTACTTTTAGGCTACGTTCACACACTGAGTATTTTGCTGCGAACTGCATCCTTTTTTGTATTGCATTGCCGTCGAAAAGGGGGGTAACTCAGGTCACCCGAGGACATCTAATGCCATGCCACCTGAGCTGTCCTCTGGTGACCCCAGTGTCTTCCTGGTTACAATGCCGTAGATCGCCCTCCTTACGACAATTATGCACTGAGCTGGCAGAAGATTGCACCAAAAAGCATGAATTCCGCTGCAAAAATCGCAATGTTTTTGCTGCGGATTTCATGGTTTATTGGTAGAATTTAGGCCTGAAACTGCATGCATTGTGTCTAACGTGTTCATCATTTATTGGGCCAAAAAAAGCACAAAAACAGGACATTTTTATCTCGGTTTTTGCCACGGATTTCATGTTTTTTGGTGCAATCTTCTGACAGCTCAGTGCCTAATTGGTGGAGGGAGCGGCATTGTAACCGGGGAGACACTGGGGTAATGACCTGAGCTGTTCTCGGGTGACCTGAGTTACCCTCATTTTCGATTCGGCAGCGCTCCAGGCTCTACTTCAAGGATCAAGGGGATAGAAACTTTGTTCATCTCCTTGGTCTCTGATGAAGCAGAGATGAGAGTGTTCAGCACCAAATTGAGGGTCGAGGGGTTAATAAAGATGCAGTCGCTAAATGTTTTTTTTTTTAATTTTTAATGAATTTTTCAAAAAAAAAATTGATGTGGGCATTGCCATATTTTTGTATGCAAGCCAAGTACAGCAGGCAGGAACAGGCTGCCATCAGCTGCCTATTTGTACCTTGCTGGACACAACAAAATAGGGAAGCCCTTTTTTTTTTTTTTTTATTAATTCAGGAATTTCATGAAATAATAATAATAAAAAAAAAAAATATGTGAGGCTTCGCCCTATTTTTGTGTCCAGCCAGGTACAACAATGCAGCTGTGGGCTGGAATCCACAGCGCAGGGTGGCCCAAGCTTTCTGCCTCCCACCCACTGCGAATTGCAGTCCGCAGCCGCCCCTGTAAATGGCGCGTTCATAGAAGCGCCATTTTATGGCGCTGTACCCAACTCATCCAGGGCCCTGGTGCGGTGGCACTGCTACATTGTTCTGCAAAGATACACGTCTATCCAGAGCGAGAGCAGGCAGAGAACTGACTGTGCCAGTCAGGGTTCACCTGAGGTCATAGCTCGGGCTGTGAGCGCAGTTGAACCCTGCCGTCACAGCTTGAACACTGCCGACGCCGGCGGAAATTGCTGAGCGCCGGGCAGTGCAGTGACTAATCCGGACTTCTCGATTATTCACTGCACTGCCCGGCGCTCGGCAATTTCCACCGGCATCGGCAGTGTTCGGGCTGTGACGGCAGGGTTCAACTGCGCTCACAGCCCGAGCTATGACCTCAGGTGAACCCTGACTTTCATAGTCAGTTCTCAGCCTGCTCTCGCTCTGGGTAGATGTGTGTCTATTCAGAGCGATGTAGCAGTGCTGAAATTACATTTTTGGACTACGTCGGACTGAAGATAATTTTTTTACGTTTTTTTTGTTTTATTTTTAATAAAATATTTTTTCTCTGTTTTGTGTTTTTTTTTAATACTTTACTAGAAATTCATGGTGGTCATGTCTAATATTGGCATGGCTCCATGAATTTCGGGCTTTCAGGACTGCAATTCGCAGCGGGGGGCCCAGACAGCTTGGACTTCGCTGCGCTGTGGATTCCAGCCCCCAGCTGCCTAGTTGTACCTGGCTGGACACAAAAATAAAGCGAAGCCCCACATATTTTTTTTAATTACTTTATGAAATTCATGAAATAATAAAAAAAGGGTTTCCCTATATTTTTGTTTCTAGGTAGGTACAAATAGGCACTGGGGGTTGGGGGCAGCCTGTTCCAGCCTGCTGTACCTGGCTGGCATACAAAAATATGGCGAAGGCCACGTCAAATTTTTTTTGAAAAATTCATTAATAGATAAAGAGTCAAACACATTTATTGGTCAGTTCAGGGATAGGTGTGTCAGTTGAGGGATAGCACTGCTGTAGCAAGGCATATCCTCTGAAAGCCGGAGGAGTGTCAGCTCCAGTAAGGGGGAAAACAGGAGAGCAGGGCATGCCAGATAGGTACTGGCAGTGGGGTACTCAATTATTAGGTGAACAAATAGGGCAATCTGTTACAAAGACAGGGATCATCGAACAGTGTGCTGCCTACCTGGCGCTTGAGTCCGGCACATCGCTGATCGTTGACAGATTACTAGGAGGAGTTGGTCAGGACCCAGTGGTCATGGTGCAAATTGGCCCAAATGACAAAGTTAGAGGTAGGTGGAAGGTCCTGAAAGATGATTTCAGGGAATTAGGCTGCAAGCTTAAGGCAAGGACCTCCAAGGTGGTATTCTCTGAAATACTTCCTGTACCATGTGCCACACCAGAGAGGCAACGGGAGATTAGGGATAAATAAGTGGCTCAGGAATTGGTGTAGGAAGGAGGGGTTTGGGTTCCTGGAGAACTGGGCCGACTTTTCTGTTGGCTTCAGATTCTTTGCTAGGGACAGGCTGCACCTCAATGGGGAGGGTGCAGCTCTGCTGGGGGAGAAAATGGCTAGAAGGTTGGAGGAGTGTTTAAACTAGGGATTGGGAGGGAGGGTATTCATTTTACAGGAGGGGACGATAGTGTAAATAATAATCTGGGCACAAGTAATGAAATTTGGGATTCGGGATGGCATGGGGGGTGGGGTTAGAACAGTCAATATAGTAAGAAGGAATAGCGGTAAAGAAAGATGCATAAAGTGCATGTACACTAATGCCCGAAGCCTCACCAACAAAATGGAGGAATGAGAATTAATTTTGTTGGAAAATAATTATGACATGGTGGGGATATCGTAGACCTGGCTGGACGAGAGCCATGACTGGGCTGGTAATTTACAGGGCTATAGTCTGTTCAGAAATGACTGTACAAATAAGCGAGGGGGAGGTGTCTGTTCATACATAAAATCATCCTTAAAACCCATCCTGCATGATAATAAATGTGAATCTAATCAACATGTAGAGTCCCTGCAGGTGGAGATAAGGGGAGGGGAAAAAAAATAATAAATTACTGATAGGGGTTTGTTATAAGTCTCCAACAATAATGGAAGGGGAGGAGAATATCTTCATAATAAAGCAAATAGATGAAGCAGCGACTCTGGGAGAAGTCATTATTATGGGGGCTTCAACTACGCTGAAATTCATTGGGGAACAGAAACCTGCAGTTCCAGCAGAGGTAGTAGGTTTTTAACAATTATGAGAGACAATTACCTTTCACAACCGGTTCAGGACCCAACAAGAAGGGGGGCACTGCTAGACCTAATATTCACCAACAGGCCGGACTACATATCAAATATAGGGGTCGGAGGTCACTTGGGTAATAGTGATCACAAAATAATAAGTTTTCAAGTATCCTTTAATAAGATGTGTAGTAGAAGGGCTACAAGGACACTAAACTTCAGGAAGGCAAATTTCTAACGGTTGAGAGACGATCTTAGTAAATAAACTGGGACGATGTCCTGAGACATAAAAGTACACAAAGCAAATGGGAGGCGTTTATTAGCATCCTGAATAGGGCTTGTGCACAATATATACCCTATGGGAATAAGCATGCTAAAAATAGGAGGAAACCACTATGGCTAAATAAAGCGGTAAGAGGCGCAATAAGTGACAAAAAGAAAGCATTTCGGGAATTAAAGCAAGTAGGTAGTGATGAGGCATTAAATAAATACAGAAAATTAAATAATATTTGTAGAAAGCAAATCAAGGCAGCAAAGATTGAGACTGAGAGACTCATTGCCAGAGAAAGTAAAAAAAATCCCAAAATATTTTTTAACTACATAAATAGTAAGAAACTAAAAAATTATTGTGTTGGCCCCCTTAAAAATAGTCTGGGTGAAATGGTGGATGAGGATGAGGAAAAAGCCAATATGCTAAAATGACTTTTTTTCAACAGTATTTACACAAGAAAATCCTGTGCCATGACAGACAACATGATCAGTGATAACAAAAATTCTCCATTAAATGTCACCTGTTTAAACAGCAGGAAATATGACACCGTCTGAAAATCACTAAAATTTACAAATTTCCGGGCTTGGATGGGATACACCCCAGAGTACTGCAGGAATAAAGTACTGTCATAGATAGACCATTATTTTTAATATTTAAAGATTCCATAATAACAGAGTCTATAGCACAGGACTGGTGTATAGCAAATGTGGTGCCAATATTCAAAAAGGGGACAAAGACTGAACTTGGAAATTATAGGTCAGTAAGCTTAACTTCTACTGTGGATAAAATCCTAGAGGGTTTTCTAAGAGATGCTATACTGAAGTATATGAATAAAAATAACCTCATGACCCAATATCAACATGGGTTTACAAGGGACCGCTCCTGTCAAGCTAATCTGGTAAGCTTCTATAAAGTGGTAAGTTCTGGACTGGATCAAAGAAATGTAGTGAACATGTTGTGTATGGACTTTTCAAAAGCTTTTGATACGGTGCCACACAAAAGGTTAGTACATAAAATGAGAGCAATGGGGCTTTACCGCCCCTATTATGATGCGCACAGACTCTCGGATCTGTAGCCCGCCCATCGGGGCTTGCAAAATTGACAAGCAGGCGGCGGGGAGCAGCAGCCAGGCACGCCTTTTGCGGCTTCTCAAATACTGAGAAGCCGCTGGAAATAAGGTATAATAAGCACTTTTATTAACATTACAATATCGCTTTGGCCTTTAATGATAGGAGTCGATGCGGGGCTCCATGACTGAATTAAAATCACCGCATACTAGAAGCCTTCCCTTTGTCTCTCCCCGCAAACGGGCTAACAGGTCCCTTAGAAATCTCTGTTGGCCTACATTTGGACTGTACACACTCACAATCGTGTACTGGGTGCCACTAATTTCACAACATATGCCAACGTACCTGCCCGCTCCGTCCGCAAAGGAGGAGAGAAGGGAGAACTGCACTCTATATCCAACAAATATGCAGACCCCTGCTTTTTTTTGTGTGGCATTGGCGAAAAAACTGTGAGTATAATCTGTATGGTGCAGGCGTATATTGTCAGGCTGCAGAAGGTGCGTCTCCTGGAAGCACAAGATATCAGCTCCTGACGTTTTGGCCTCTCTCCACAGGAAAGACCTCTTCGCCGGAGAATTGAGGCCGTTGGCATTCAGGGAAAGGACCTTCAACGACATGACTGAACCCTGGGGTGGACGGGGCAAGGGGTAGTAAATGGGGTGAGAAGTAGAGGATAGTTTACCCAATAGAGGGGATGGAGAAAAGGGGGGGGAGAAAGAGAAGAAAAAGAAGCGTATAGAGGAGTGTAGAGAAGGATTAGAAACACACAGTGCTAAACATAAGTAAACATTAATGTAAACGCATTAAAGATTCCAAAAATATTTGGGAGGAATCAAGTCACTTGGGGGGTAACTTCAGTACTCGGCCTAGTATCCCACCCGCATATCCTCCAGCGGGGGAAAAGTGGACCGGAAAGCTGTGTAACAAAAATAACCAGAGAGTACCTCACGGGTCTAGAGCTCCATTCCAAGTGACCCCGGATGTGGAGAGCGTCCCGCAGCGGGCAGTCATCTGTCAAGCCCCAGGGGCAGAAAGGAACCACGGAAGACAGCCCAATAAGACTAAGAGACACCAGCAGTGGAGACGCCTCCGACGATGATGTCACTCAGTTGTTTTTTCGGTGTTGTGGGGTCATTCCCAGCAGATTCTGCCAGCATGTCGTTCCGGCGGTTTGGAGATGGAGAGGAGGTGAGGCGCCACGTGCGTAGTGTCTTCCTCAGGAGGGTGGGTGAAGCAAAGGAATGCCGTTTCCCTTCGTATCTGAATATCAGCGCCGTTGGTGAACCCCAGATATATGGGATGCCTCGGTCTCGGAGGACCTTGCAAGATGAGGCAAAGTCTCTACGCCGAGCCAGCGTGCCTGGGGATAGGTCCTGATATATGGAGATATGGCCATACGGGTCAGGTAGTGTTGGGCCCCTACGCATACGTCTCAGCAGTCGCTCCGTCACCCCAGAGCGGACCATATGTACCAGGATGTCTCTGGGCACCTCTTCCCGCATGTTCCGAGGTTTTGGGATTCGGAATGCTTTTTCAATTTCTAGATCTGTGGAGGGGAGTCTGGAAGGGCTGTAGCAAGGAAGGACGCAGCTAGTTCAGAGGGGTTTTCAGAGTCGCCTGATTCAGCCATACCATTTATTTTGAAGTTATTGCGCCGGAGGGCATCCTCCAGGTGGCACAGTTTGCTGCTCATTATCCCCATTTCTCTATCTAGATCAGCATGACTGTCGGCCAGGTTATTGTGTGCCTGTGCAAAATCTCCCAGTTTCCCTTCCAGGTGGGTGGTTTTATCAGTCAATGCCCCCACATCCTCTTTAAGTGTGCTGAGTAATGCTGCTAAGTCTGCCATCAGTGTGTCTCTCAGGGAGCCCAGGCAGGATTTTAACATACCCTGTGTGACCGGGGCGTCCTCCTCCGATCTGTGTGCAGCGGTGTGGGGCTGGATCCCAGGGCTGTGTGAGCTCCTTGGTGAGTGGGATTGCTGTGTGGCTGCCGGCGCCATTTTAGGTGGTGAGGCAGAGCGCTGCGGCTCTGAGTCGAAGAAGTCAGTGAGACGGGTCTCCGTCTGACGTCTCTTTGGAGCCGTCCGCGACATCCCAGCAAGCTCCCGGGATTTTCACCGATCAGCTGGGGGTCTTTGCCCGCAGCGGGAGAGCCGGTTTAGTGCTGTTTATGGGGTCGTCCAGCTGAGCTCCTCTAGTCTGCGCCCGGCGCCATTAGCAGCAGGACACGCCCCCCGACTCATGATCTTTAATGGCGGGTTTACACGTTGCGATATCGGCGTCCAATTTCAATGAAAAGTCACGTGGTTCAATCGTTGGAGCCGATATCGTTCCTGCGTTGTATGGTGTGAACGTCCAATACGATGCAGGAACGATGTCAATGCGATATCAGGGATTAAATGAGCGTGCTATTCAATGCTCCGATATTGAATGGAGATTGGAGCCGGATCGTGCTGTGTGACAGCCCAATTCCGATGTGAAGTTCTACGTCACCCATTCACTCCCATGTTAAATGGTCGTTCCTGGGTTGGGGGGCGTAGACATCGCACGGACGTTGGATTCTGAAATCGCAACGTGTAAACCTCCGATGCGATGCGGGAGAAACGTGCACTAAATGCGCGCTCCCGCGCCATTGAGTTGCGATATCGCAACGATATTGAAACGTGTAAACCCACCATTATACTACGCTTGACTATTAAGGCCAAAAGTTGTTTTGAGCAATCAGCTTGGATCTGCTGCCATTCTGCTACAAATTAGGCATCATCTTGGTACTGGGAGGGCTCTTTCATTACCCTCAAACCTCTAGGTACTCTGTTGCTTTGCTCATATGCAGTCAGAGATTGCACAGTCCAGTATAGCTTCACCTCTTTTTCAGCCAGTGTGTTTATCCTGTACTCAAGGCTTTTACTGCCCAGCACTTCAAATTCATCCTTCACATTACAATCAGTGAAGAAACTGCCTGTGTCCTCCCTTCCCGCTAATGATACTTTCTCTGCCACACTTGAATCACTTTCCTCCATGTCTTGCATTATCAGCACGGTCTCACTGCTATGCTGTGTTCAGCAGGTGTGCACAATACCCCAAAAAGGTTCAGCTTAGGTAACTCACCGTTTTGAAGATTAGGAAGGGGTCAGCACCACCTTGCAGCGTCTCCCATACAGCCTGGAGAGATTTCACCGCCGCCTGCAAGCTTTCCGCCCTTGGCTATTCTTCTCCTATAATACAAATCTGGATGTGACGTATCGGACTGTTGGGAGTGAGCACCAGAGCGTGCAGAGCGGTGCAGCAGGAAGGACCCTCCTTATTATCCTCCATAGCCAAGGGCGGAAAGCTTGCAGGCGGCGGTGAAATCTCTCCAGGCTGTATGGGAGACGCTGCAAGGTGGTGTTGACCCCTTCCTAGTCTTCAAAACCGTGAGTTTTTTACTATTTATTTGAGATTCTTAATGGCCGAGTCTAACTTAACACAACATTAAGAATCTCAGGACTTAATACCAGCTGGCAATACAAAGATGGTATTAATCCCTTACTAGCATGCCACCAGGGCCACTGGAAGAGCCTGGTAAAGTGCCTAGAAATGGCACTACAATGAATGTGCCATTTTAAGGGGCATCTGCGGGCTGCCATTCTAAGCTTTGGGGGGGAGGGGCCCTAAAACAACAAGGCCTTCACCCTGCTGTTAATGCCAATCCTAAGCATCCTAGTTTTACCTTGGCTGGCAATTAAATATAGGGTGGAGCCTTCGCATTATTTTTTTGCCAGCCAAGGTAAAATTAGGCAACTGAGGGTGGAAGCTTGCAGCTGTCCGCTTTTTCTGGGATTGACTGAAAAATACTGTGAATCCCTATGGCAACCAAGCACAATCACAATCCAGAATGAGGTAATACAGTCTGATTGTGACTAACCCAGGGTTGTATGGGGACTCGGATGTCTGGGCCCTGCTGTGGTTGGGATGTCACTGGTGGCCTGCCCAGACCCGTGGCCCTGATGGTCAACTGGTAAAAGAATTGGGGAATGGTAATAAAGAGTTTAAACGTTTGTCATGACGCCACCTGTGGTGTCTGGTGATTACACTAGTGCTGCTTTGGGCCTCCAGGGACGATGTACGGGCAGCTAGGTGTTGAAGCTCCCCACAGGCGGAGCTGGTTCCCTGGGGCTCGGATAGTAGATGGTTAGGGATGAAAGCATGGAATTGGCCTTGCTGGCAGGCAGCTGGAATAGTCTCTATAAACAGCAGGGTCAGGGTTATAGGAATAAACACACACCAGAGATTGTTTCTTTACCTTTTACTGATGGAATTGCAGGTGAAAGTCCAGTACACTGCTGGGTGTTCGGGTAGCACTTCTGGATCTCCACAGTGAGTGGGTATAAGGCCTCCTTGTCTCTTTTCTCTGTAGTGAAGCCCCTGCCCTGCAGAGAACTTGGCTGGCCTCCTCTGCTCTTCTATCAACTGTGCTGTATTGGGTAACCCTTGTTGGAATGCCACTATATACTCTCTTGCGGTGCCTAGCTCCCTTGATAGTGGCTGTACAGATGCCCGGGAAACGGAAGTCTCCACGAAAAAATGGTACTCTTTGCTGGGCGGGGTGCTCTCTTGCAGACTCGGACTCCGGTGTCCGGGGTACTTTCTGGAGTGAACCAAGACAGCTCCTCGATCCCCAGGCTGCTACTTCTCCGTTGTTCCTATGTTTCGCCTTCGACCCCAATCTTGGGTTCCTGCAATAGCTAGACTGATGGTTGTTTAGTTGTCTCTGGCTCGGGCCTAGCGCGACTCCAACCACCAGGATTTCTTTACAGTTCTCCTAGTGACTGCACACTCTGTCTAACTCTGCCCCCAGCACCAGTATTTATAGGGGATCTTGCCTAAGGGCAGCAAGTTTAGCTCCCCCTACAGGATTGGGGTGGAAGGTGTTGTTTGCGCTTGTGTACCCACTGTGGAAACTTATCCATGCTGTAGTTGAGTCTGTGGTTACCTGTGTGAGCAGGGCGCCACAATCCCCTTTAGGTGAGGACAGTACTCCTGGACTGAGAAACATTTTTTATTAACAGTGAAATAACATTTTTCAACAACAATAATGACTGGTAACATATGTACAGAGTCTCAAAATTAAAAATGTACAAAAACCACTGAAAAATGGTAAAGCAGGTGCAGTCCATACCGAACTAGTCCATCCGCCGCAGGCTGAAAAGTAAGTTTTTGTCACACCCAGTCCTGTGACTATGGTCCTTTTAGATTGAAAAAACAGGGGAAAGGCAAGGGAAAATGTATTGTAAGAGTCTTTCCGGTATAGTGTCTGTAAGCTCTGGGTAAAAATAGGTTCAAAGTCTTCCAAAAAGTTCAACAAAGTCCTTAATACTCACATTTTAAACAAACATTTTCCCTACGTGTGTCTCGGCTTAGGAGGCCTGGTACCTCCTCTCCACCGCAGGCACTTTCTGTCCCTAACTTAATGTGCATGGGGCAAGGCCCAGTTCCTCCACCCTCCTGTACACTACTATTTCCATTTCCATTTTTTTTTCAAGTGCTGCTATTTACATTTTAACCTGTTATAAGGCTATATCTATTGTGCCCAATCTCCATACCTGGACCGGGGTTGACCTTGTGTGCTGCAACTAGATCTACCCACTACTGGTGTGCATGTCTCAGGTAATGTACTTTTAGAGGTATGTGATGCAGGTAAGTCAGGTAAGCGTCTGCGTGGCCTTAGTCTCACTAAAGGACTAGCAGGTGCACCGATTGTAGGATCTTCTGGCTCTCTAACAATGGGCGTTTCTTCCTGAATTTCCGAAGTGGAGTCTTGAACTCTTGTTTCTTCTTGGGGTTGATAGAAATGGATCACTGCTTCTTCATGTTGAGGCCCATCTTCAGGGAAGTACACAGTAAAAAATGGGAAAGGAAACGGTGTTCACCAGTCCGCGCTGCCAGGATCCACTTATTCCAGGGAAGAAACTCACGATCAGATGTGATATGATCAAAACCTTTTATTGCATCCAACGCGTTTCAACGCCTTTCCTGGCGTCTTCCTCAGGAATCCCTGAGCGCGGACTGGTGAACACCGTTTCCTTTCCCATTTTTTACTGTGTGATTCCACGTGCAAGTGGTCGGTGGGAGTCCAGCAGCAGCCATCCGGATAAAACACTACATGTCTGTATACCAGTTGTGGGTCGCACAACTGAAATAGGTGAGTGGTTCCTTTATACCACCATACTATAAGTGTCTAAGTGATAAGGCACTATTGCGCCTCTTGTTCCCCTTCCCCCTTTTTCTTTCATCTTCAGGGAAGTCTCCGAGTATTGTAAAATGACTTTTTCTTCTGACAGGTTCATAGGACTTTTCTGCTTCCTCTTCTCGGGGTTCATGGGTTTTCAATGCTTCAGGGCAATTCTTTAAGTGGTCTCTTGATGCTGATTGGATTGTTTTTCCTCCATCTTTACTGATTAAGCAGACTTTGGAGTTGTCAAAGTTGGAGTGCAACATAGATAATGGTTCTTGTTCCCACTGGTCATCAAGTTTGTGTCTTTCTTTTTGTCTTAAGCACAATGCTTCCGGGTAGTATAGGTCCTACTTGTGCACTCTTGTTGAAGTCTCTTTCTTGTTTTTGTCTAACTCTTCAGAGGTTATCTTCAGCGCAGGCTTGGACTAATTTCTACTGTTCCAGACGATTGATGTTCCAGTCAGAATTATGAGTATCTGCTTTTTGTTCGATGACTCCCATTTCCAAGTCTACTGGTAGCTTTCCAGAGCTTGCTCTCATGAGACAAGCCGGTGTACAGTTAGTTGAACTCACAGGAATGTGGTTGTACATGTCCACGAGATCAGAGAGTTTCTCTGGCCATTGTTTTCTTTCTTCTAGAGGCAGTATCTTCAGCATGTGAATGACAACGTTATTCATCTTTTCGCATAAACCATTTGATTGTGGATACTATGGCGTGGTTCTTATCTTTTTACACTTATAAAGATGACAGAATTCTTGAAAGATTTCAACTTCGAATGCAGAACCTCTATTAGTCAGAACTTGTTCTGGATAACCCAATGGTCTACAAAAGACGGTTTTGAAAGGTCTTTGCAGCTGTTGCAGCGGTAAGGTCTTTTACTGGAGCTACCATCAGGAATCTTGAATAATGGTCTATCATGGTTAAGGCATAGGTATAGCCTGTTCTGCTCGGAGTTAGCTTCACGTGGTCCAAAGCTACTATCTGGAGTGGTTGCATTGTTACGATGGATTGAAGTGGTGCTCTTTAACTCTTTTGGTCTTTCCTTCTTAGGTTACATGGTCCACAGTCTTTACACCATCTTTCTATGGATCCTCTCATGCCAACCCAATAAAATCTGTCTTTGAGCATCATCTCCAACTTTTTCCATTCAAAGTGTCCTGTTTGATTGTGGTAAGCAGTTAGCACCATCTGAATGTTTTTTCGGGGTACCACGATCTGCCAGACCATTTCATGGTTTGTGGGTTTAATGTATCTTCTACAGAGTTTATCCTGGTAGATGAATAACTTACTCCTTTCATTCCACAGATGTTTTGCTTCTGGTGGTGGATTTGAAGGTAATTTGGAGGACTCCTGAGTTATCAGTCCTTTGACCAAGTCGATAGCTGGGTCACTGTCTTGGGATTCCTTCCAACCAAAATTTGGTAATGGGATCACTGTTCTCTCAGGGATTTCTGTGCAGGCTTGCTGACACTGGGATGCTCTGAGTTGGTGGAAGGTGGGTAGCCCTATCTCTTCAAACTTATCCTCATCTTCTCCCCTGTCCGCTAAATGAGGCATCCTAGACAAAGCAGCAGCGTTGGCATTGTTACGGCCAGCCCGGTACTTGATGATAAACTGGTAATTTGACAATCTGGCCATCCAGCGTTGTTCCATGGAACCTAGTTTTGCAGTTTCCAAGGGTGTTAAGGGATTGTTATCTGTAAAGGCAGTAAACTTGCTAGATGCCAAGTAGTGTTTGAATCTTTCAGTGACAGCCCAGACCAAGGCCAGGAACTCCAGCTTAAATGAGCTGTAATTTTCAGGGTTCCTTTCTGTAGGGCGAAGCTTTCTACTAGCATAGGCAATCACTCTTTCTCTGCCCTCTTGATTTTGGAGAGTACTGCTCCTAACCTCATATTGCTGGCATCTGTGTACAGCAGGAATGGTAGGTTGTAGTCAGGGTAAGCCAGGACCTCTTCATTCGTCAGGGCCGCTTTCATCTGCTGGAAGGACTCTTCTTATTCCTTGCCCTAATCAAATGGAGGTTCCCTGGTCTTGCCTTTCTTGGGTTGGCCTACTAGGAGGTTTTGTAAGGGTGCAGCATTCTTCGTGTACTCCTTGATGAATCTCCTGTAGTATCCCCCCAATCCCAGGAACTGACATACTTCCTTGAGGGTCCTTGGTTCTGGCCATTCTCTGATGATGGTTACCTTGTCTGGGTCCGGTGCCACTCCCTCTGAGCTATGTGTCCCAGGTACTGAACTCTTGGCTTTAACAGGTGGCATTTGGATGGTTTTAGCTTCATCCCACATGTCTGACCACATGTCTAAGATACTGAACCTTCGGCTTCAGCAAGTGGCACTTTGATGGCTTCATCTTCATACTAAACTTTGACAATGCTTTAAATACCTCAGCCAGGTGCTCCAGATGTTCTTCATATGTTTTGGAGTACACAATGACGTCATCCAGATATAGTAGCACGGTCTCGAAGTTTCGGTGCCCCAGGCAACACTCCATCAGCCTTTGGAACGTTCCTGGCGCGTTGCAGAGTCCAAATGACATGCTGTTGAACTCACACAGGCCCATCGGTGTCATGAACGCGGTCTTCTCCTGATCTTCTTCTGTCACGGAGAGCTGCCAATACCCACTAGTAAGATCTAAGGTGGAAAAATAATTAGCAGCTTTCACTGCAGCAATTGATTCCTAAATGGGGGATAACAGGTAAGCATCTTTATGTGTTTTGTGGTTTATTTGCCTATAATCCACACACATCCTCATTGTGCCATCTTTCTTTCTTACTAGGAAATGTGGAGCTGCCCAGGGGCTACAACTATCTCTAATAACCCCAGCCTCGTTCATTTCCCGTAACATGTCTTTGGCACGCTGATAGTGAGCTGGTGGTACAGGCCTGTATCTCTCCTTGATGGGTGGATGGTTTCCTGTGGTTATGTGATGGTGTACCCCCTTTATCCCCCAAAAATCTAATGGATGTTTACTAAAGACCCGTTCATATTCCTATACTACCTGATAAACTACCGTATATACTCGTGTATAAGCCGAGTTTTTCAGCACATAAAATTTACAGCCCCCCCGTGGTATCCAGGGCCCCCCTTGCTGCGCCTGCACCTGTAAAGGAAGATGTCGGTATACTTATCGCTGCCGCCGCCGCCGCTCCGCTACTCGGTCACCGCGCTGCTCCGGGTCTTCATGCTTCCTGTTCCTTCTCCGGCGCTCAGGAAATGACGTCATTGTTCGAGCGTCGGAGAAGGAACAGGAAGCATGAAGACCCGGAGCAGCGCGGTGACCGAGAAGCGGAGCGGCGGCAGCGATAAGTATACCGACATCTTCCTTTACAGGTGCAGCAAGGGGGGCCCTGGATACCACGGGGGGCTGTATACAGCTGGGGCCCCTGTATACTAATGGGGGGGTCTGTATACCCCTGGGGCTGCTGCTGTATATACCCCCTGGGGCTGCTGCTGTATATACGCCCTGGGGCTGCTGCTGTATATACCCCCTGGGGCTGCTGCTGTATACTACTACTGGGGCTGCTGTATACTACTACTGGGGCTTCTGTATACTACTACTGGGGCTGCTGCTGTATATACCCCCTGGGGCTGCTGCTGTATACTACCACCGGGGCTGCTGCTGTATACTACTACTGGGACTGCTGCTGTATATACCCCCTGGGGCTGCTGCTGTATATACCCCCTGGGGCTGCTGCTGTATACTACCACTGGGGCTGCTGCTGTATACTACTACTGGGGCTGCTGTATACTACTACTGGGGCTTCTGTATACTACTACTGGGGCTGCTGCTGTATATACCACTGAGGCTGCTGTATACTACTACTGGGGCTGCTGCTGTATATACCCCCTGGGGCTGCTGCTGTATATACCCCCTGGGGCTGCTGCTGTATACTACCACTTGGGCTGCTGCTGTATACTACTACTGGGGCTGCTGCTGTATACTACTACTGGGGCTGCTGTATACTACCTCTGGGGCTTCTGTATACTACCACTGGGGCTGCTGTATATATCTCTGGGGCTGCTGTATACTACCACTGGGGCTGCTGTATATATCTCTGGGTCTGCTGTATACTACCACTGGGGCTGCTGCTGTATATACCACTGGGGAGGCTGCTGTAACACTGCTGGGGCCTGTATGTACCACTGGGGAGGCTGCTGTATACCACACTTCTGGGGCTGTATACTACCACTGGGGAGGCCTGTATACCACTGCGCGGGCCTGTATACCACACTGCTGGGGGCTGTATACCTGTGCTGGGGTCCACCCTCGGCTTATACACGAGTCAATAGGTTTTCCCAGATTTTGGGGGCAAAAGTAGGGGGGTCGGCTTATACACGAGTATATACGGTAAGTGCTTTTAGTGAGAAGGGGTGGAGTCAGTGCCTACATGCAGCTTCTGATACCAGTCCTCCAGCTATCCCTTGGAGCTGTAGCCCTCCGCCTGGTTAGACGGGGTCAAGGATTCCACTGCCTGGATTGAGTTGTTGCTGACCGTGAACAGCTTGGCAATGGTATCATATCAGGGCAGTTTATCATTAACTAGCTGTGAGCCCGATGCAAATGCATCGGGATTCTAGAACGTGCATTAATTTGATTATAGTAGTTATAGCTGTTAGCCTGATGCAAATGCATCGGGTATCTAAAATATGTTTATTGTTTTTTTAAACATTTTTAAATAATAATCGCATCATCAATAGCAATAATATAAGCCATAGCATTATTATTAGCAGTAATAGCAGTATTAATAGCATTATTAGCAGTATTATGAGCATTAATAACAGTATTAATAGCATTAATAGCATTATTATTAGCATTAATAGCATTATTAATAGCATTATTAGCATTATTATTAGCATTAATAGCATTAATAGCATTATTATTAGCATTAATAGCATTAATAATACCATGAATAGGATAAATATTAGCATTAATAGCAATAATAGCATAATTAATAGCATTAATAGCATTATTAATAGCATTAATAGCATTAAGATAAATATTAGCATTAATAGCATTATTAATAGCATTAATAATACCATTAATAGGATAAATATTAGCATTAATAGCATTAATAGCATAATTAATAGCATTAATAGCATTATTAATAGCATTAATAGCATTATTATTAGCATTAATAGCATTAATAATAGCATTATTAGCATTAATAATAGCATTAATAACATTATTAATAGCATTAATAGGATTATTATTAGCATTAATAGCATTATTATTAGCATTAATAGCATTAATAATGCCATTAATAGGATAAATATTAGCATTGATAGCATTAATAGCATAATTAATAGCATTAATAGCATTATTAATAGCATTAATAGCATTAATAGGATAAATATTAGCATTAATAGCATTAATAGCATTATTAATAGCATTATTATTGGCATTAATAGCATTAATAATAGCATTATTAGCATTAATAATAGCATTAATAACATTATTAATAGCATTAATAGCATTATTATTAGCATTAATAGCATTAATAGCATTATTATTAGCATTAATAGCATTAATAATACCATGAATAGGATAAATATTAGCATTAATAGCAATAATAGCATAATTAATAGCATTAATAGCATTATTAATAGCATTAATAAGATAAATATTAGCATTAATAGCATTATTAATAGCATTAATAATACCATTAATAGGATAAATATTAGCATTAATAGCATTAATAGCATAATTAATAGCATTAATAGCATTATTAATAGCATTAATAGCATTATTATTAGCATTAATAGCATTAATAATAGCATTATTAGCATTAATAATAGCATTAATAACATTATTAATAGCATTAATAGGATTATTATTAGCATTAATAGCATTAATAGCATATTATTAGCATTAATAGCATTAATAATACCATTAATAGGATAAATATTAGCATTTATAGCATTAATAGCATAATAATAGCATATTAGCATATAATAGCATTATTATTAGCATTAAATAGCATTAATAATGCATATTAATTAATAATATCATTAATAACATTATTAATGCATTAATAGCATTATTATTAGCATTAATAGCATTAATAATAGCATTATTAGCATTAATAATAGCATTAATAACATTATTAATAGCATTAATAGCATTATTATGAGCATTAATAGTATTATTAATAGGATGAAAGCATTATTAATAGCATTAATAGATTAATAGCATTATAATAGCATTATTAATAGCATTAATAGCATAAATAATAGAATTAATAGCATAAAAATAGCATTAATAGCATTATATTAGCATAAAGCATTAATAGCAATATATTGCATGAATGATTATTAATAGCATTAATAGATAAATATTAGCATTAATAGCATTAATAGCATAATTAATAGCATTAATAGCATTATTAATAGCATTGATAGCATTATTATTAGCATTAATAGCATTAATAATAGCATTATATAGCATTAATAATAGCATTAATAACATTATTATAGCATTAATAGCATTATTAATAGCATTAATAGCATTAATAATACCATTAATAGATAAAATTAGCATTAATAGCATTAATAGCATAATATTGCATTAATAGCATTATTATAGCATTAATAGCATTATTATTAGCATTAATAGCATTAATAATAGCATTATTAGCATTAATATATATCATTAATAACATTATTATTAGCATTAATAGCATAATTATTAGCATTAATAGCATTATTATTAGCATTAATAGCATTATTATTAGCAGTAATATCATATTATTAGCATTTTTTTTTTAATTATTATTTTTTATTTAATTATTTATTATTTTTTATATTTATTTTTTATTATTTTTAATAATTTTTTTATTATTAATAGGCTGAGACCCAGTTCTCTTTCAGTCCGCTGAAAGGGCTGATATTATTAGCATATATTTAATTTTTTATTATTATTTTATTGAATTATTTATTATTATTTATTTTTTTTATTATATTTTTAATTATTTTTTTTATTATTAAATTTATTATTTAGGCTGAGACCAGTTCTCTTTCAGGTCTGCTGAAAGGGCTGATATAATTAGCATATATTTAATTTTTTTTATTATTATTTTTATTGAATTATTATTTTTTATTTATTTTTTTATTATTTTTTAATTATTTTTTAATTATTTTTTTTATTATTAAATTTATTATTTAGGCTGAGACCCAGTTCTCTTTCAGGTCGCTGGAAGGCTGATATAATTAGCATATATTTATTATTTTTTATATTATTATTTTTATTGAATTATTTGTTATTTTTTATTATATTTTTTTATTATTTTTTAATTATTTTTTAATTATTTTTTTTATTAAATTTATTATTTAGGCTGAGACCCATTCTCTTTCAGGTCCGCTGAAGGGCTGATATAATTAGAATATATTTAATTTTTTTATTATTATTTTTATTGAATTATTTATTATTTTTTATTTATTTTTTATTATTTTTTTATTATTTTTTAATTATTTTTTTATATTATTAAATTTATTATTTAGGCTGAGACCCAGTTCTCTTTCAGGTCGCTATTTGTTCCCATTGAAATACATTAGCGTGTGTCGGCGATTTATGGCCGCCCACCTGGTTCTATTTGTCGCCCTAAAATCGCGGACAACCGCTATGCATGTCTATGGGCAGTCGCCGATTTCGGATTGGAAGCAGACCAATCAGAATTCGAGCTCACTGCCCATATTCTGATTGTCGCTGTCTACTTCCCTCACCAATCAGAAGAGCCCTCACATCTCATTGACATAGAATGGTGGATTTGTCGTCCATTCTATGTTAATGATAAGTGAAGAGGACGTCGGAGCTGGAAGTTGGCGGAAAGAAGACAGAAGATCCCCGGGGCCGGACGAAGAGGCGGAGATGGCGGAAAGAAGAGAGAAGACTCCCGGGGCCGGAGGAAGAGGACGCCTGGCCGGACGGAGGACTTGTGGATCGGACGGACGATCAGATGACTAAGAAGGCATGTAAGTGATCGACGGGGACGTTAGGGTAGGGGACGGCGGGGGCTTCGGGTGTAGGGCTTTAGGTGTTAGCGACAGCGGCGGGGGAAAGCGGCGGGAGCTTAGGAGTCGGCGGGGCTTAGGGGTAGGGGCATAGGTGCGGCGGGTCGGGGCTTAGGGTGTAGGGGTGCGGCGGACTTAGGGGGTAGGTGCTTAGGTGCGGCGGGTGGGGGCTTTTAGGTGCGGCGGGGCTTAGGGGGTAGGGGCTTAGGTGCGGCGGGGCTTAGGGGGTATGGGTTAGGTGTGGCGGGGCTTATGGGGTAGGGGCTTAGGTGTCGCGGGGCTTTTAGTTGCGGCGGGGCTTAGGGGGTAGGGGATTAGGTGCGTCTGGTCGGGGGTTAGGTGCGGCGGTGCTTAGGGGGTAGGGGCTTAGGTGGGGCGGGTCGGGGCTTAGGATGCGGCGGAGCTTAGAGGGTAGGGACTTAGGAGCGGCGGGTCGGGGCTTAGGGTGTAGGGGTGCGGCGGAGTTAGGGGGTAGGAGCTTAGGTGCGGGGTGGGTGTGCGGACATGGGGGTGGCTGTGCGGACATGGGTGGGGCTGTGCGGACATGGGGGGGGCTGTGTGGACATGGGAGGGGCTGTGCGGACATGGGGAGGGGCTGTGCGGACATGGGGGGGGGTCTGTGCGGACATGGGGGGGGAGTCTGTGCGGACATGGGGGGGGGGTCTGTGCGGACATGGGGGGGGGCTGTGCGGACATGGGGGGGGGCGAATTGTGGGTAGCGGGCGGCACTGGGGCACTGGGGCACAGAGGCACAGGGGCACAGGCTCCGGAGCACTGTGTCAGCATGTGCTGACAGCAGCTGCTCCGGAGCGGGATGACAGCGGCGAGGGTCGCAATGCCCGCTACGCGGGCAATGCCTCGCACGACGTGGTGACGTCACATAGTGAGAAAGCCACGGCGTGTCGGGGTCCGACACAAACGTGCCTACGGCAATTATATAGTAGATAATAGAAGAAAAGACGGCACTCACCCTGTTTTTCCTTGAAGGAAATTGTGCTTTATTTCATAGACATGGAGTGGGTTACACGAGATTAAGGAGGGAGGGAGGTGCGGTGGAGAACGACGGGCGCACCGTTTCGCCTTACTCAAGTTTCTACGGGTCCAACAAACTAGTGACAATGAAACTCCTCCTTATCCAGGAGGGAGTTAGGTGACGTCATATAATGTGATTAACATTGTGTAAAAAGAAAAGACATTTGAGGTACCTAATGCATAAAGATTACCAATGTTTAAAATTTTTTCAATATATGTAAAAATAAATACATTGAGAGATAAACACTTGTTAGGCTGGTTTCACACTACGTATTTTGTAAATCCGATGCTGTCCGATAAAAATCGGACAGCATCGGACCCATTTTGGGCCCCATGCAGCCCTATGGGCATCCTACCGAATCGGATGTGCACTAAATGCCATCCGATTTGGTCCGATCCGATTCTGTCCGATTTTTTTATCGGTGCAAAAATCAGAGCATAAAATAAAATCGGACAAACTCGGATTGGACCAAATTGGATGCCATTTAGTGCACACATCCGATTTGATCCGATCAATTTAACATGGGGCCCTATGGAGCAGGGTCCGAGGAAACATCTGATGTGTCATCGGACCCGATTTTACTGTACTGAGCATGCTCAGTACAGTAAAACTCCTAACTGGGACAGCAGGCGTTAAAAAAAAAAAAAGTTTATGCTCACCTATCCCCGAGGCCCCCGCCGTCTCCCGGTGTCGTCGCGGTGTCTGCAGAGGTCTTCTTCTGCTGTACAGGACCTGCCGTGATGTCACAGTCACGTGACCGCAGGTTACACCATGGTAACCTGCGGTCACGTGACTGTGACATCACGGCAGGTCCTGTACAGATGAAGAAGACCTCTGCAGACACCGGGAGCCTTCGGAGACGACTGGGGCCTCGGGGATAGGTGAGCATAAACTTTTTTTTTTTTTAAGACTGGAGGCAACGACTTAATGCCGGAATCAGATGCGCTATTTGGCATCCGATTCCAGGCATCAGAAGGGAGCCGATGCTGTCCGAATTTATCGGACAGCATCGGCTCCCTTCAAAATCGTTATGTAAAAGTAGCCTTAGGCTACTTTCACACTACGATTTTTGTAAAATCCGATGCTGTCCGATATAAATCGGACAGCATCGGATTCTTCTAATGCCTGGAATCGGGTGCCAAACAGGCATCCGATTCCGACAGAAAATAGGATGCCCGCCCTCCTGTCAGATCGCTCCCTGAGAGCTGTCAGTCTCTCCCCCGGTCCTCTTCTTTATCCCCTGTGTCTCCCCTCTTGGCCCCCTGTCCTCTCCTCTTATCGCCCGGTCCTCCCCTCTTGGCCCCCGGTCCTTTCCTCTTATCCCCTGTGTCTCCCCTCTTGGCCCCCGGTCCTGTGTCTCCCCTCTTGGCCCCCGGTCCTGTGTCTCCCCTCTTGGCCCCCGGTCCTCTCATCCCCTGTGTCTCCCCTCTTGGCCCCCGGTCCTCTCATCCCCTGTGTCTCCCCTCTTGGCCCCCGGTCCTCTCATCCCCTGTGTCTCCCCTCTTGGCCCCCGGTCCTCCTATGCGTCCTCCTCCTCTCCTCTTGTCCTCCTCCTCTTGTCCTCCCCTCTCCTCCTCTCCTTTCTCACCTGTCCACGACTCCTGCACGGTCCCGCGCGTCTCCGGTGCCTTGCTGTTCTGTCTCAGTGCTGCCAGGACCTCTCGTGATGTCACAATCACATGACTGCCGGCTATTGGTTCCTGGCAGTCATGTGATTGTGACATCACGGCAGGTCTTATCAGCACAGACGGCAAGATACCTGGAGACACCGGAGATGCCGGGAGACGACGTGGGCCTCGTGGACAGGTGAGCATAGATTTTTTTATTTTTAATTAACCCATTCATTCACTTTTGGAGCGATTTTAGTGTACTGAGCATGCTCAGTACACTAAAATCGGTCCGAGGAGACATGAGATGTTTCCTCGGACCCTTCTCCATAGGGCCCCATGTTAAGTTGATCGGGTCGGATCGGATGTGCACTAAATGCCATCCGATCTGGTCCGATCCGAATCTGTCAGATTTTATTTTCGGTGCAAAAATCGGAGCAAGCTCCGATTTTTGCACCGATAAAAAAATCGGACAGATTCGGATCGGACCAGATCGGATGGCATTTAGTGCACATCCGATTTGGTCCGATGCCCATAGGCATACATGGGGTCCGAAAATCGGTCCGATGCTGTCCGATTTTCATCGGACAGCATCGGAAATGCTAAAATCGTTATGTGAAAGCAGCCTTACAAGAAAACAGGAGTTTTGATACAAAAAAGGAAAATTCACTACGTTATAAGATTATGCCACAAGATGGCGCCATATATTCATTTTACTCATATGTAATGTTATAGATCCATGAAAATAGAATTTTGTACTGAGGATTATAAATTCATATAGAAAATTATTGTTAACCAATTTATTTTTATACAATCCATACATTTAATCTAATAGTTTTTCTAGTTCATTCATAATGATTGATGTAAAAAAATATTTTTCTATTGAATTTCTCCAAATCTTCTTAAAAATCATTCATCAATGACTGCAGATATGAACAATAATTTTAAATAATAATCATATACTTCTATTCTATATGAATTCTTCCCCATCCATATAATTATTGTTATTATTCTACTTTCAATTTTTTATATATTATTTTTATTTTCATTATTCATACTCTGGATAGTTTCATCCTCTACAACAAAGATATGTTTTTCATAAGTCTATATTTATTATTTTAATGTGTATTAGCAGTAACATTTTATCAACCTTTTGGAATCATAGAAAAATGGACATGTCTAATCTGTCATTTAATCCTGGGACTTCTTGTGCTCTTGTGGAAATGATCCCCTTGGCTTCAGTCTGTAGTAATCGGTTATGTGTATCTCCACCTCTTTTATCAGGGGATAGTTTTTCTATCCACATAAAACGTAGGACTTCTGGGCCCCTTTGTGATCTTCTCTTATGTGCTGTATTAGTCGTGGGATCCCTGCCCAGTCTTTATAGAATTCTAGTGTTCTCTAAATCTCACATTCATACTCCTGATAGTTTTTCCAATATAATAACGGTGATATGGGCAAAATATAATATACACCACCCACATTGTTTTACAGTTAATTAAAGAATTTACATAGTGTTTGTACTCTCCTATATTAATTATGTTCTCTCTCAAATTATATCTGCACTATGAACAATTGTTACAGATAAAATTCCCTTTTAGTGGTATTGATTGTAACCATGTCTCTTTCTTTGGTGTCGGGGTTAACATATTCCTCACTAGCATATCGCCCAGGTTTTTGCTTCTCTGATCAGTAATTACCGGTGGAGCTAGAAGTGTCTTAGGCCACGTGCACACGTTCAGTATTTGATGAGTTTTTTAACTCAGGATTTGTAGCCAAAACCAGGAGTGGAGCAATCAGAGGAAAAGTCTAATAGAAACACCTGCAGCAGAGAAGAGGTTACAAGACTGCTTTGATTGTACAGACTGGGAGGTGTTATGTGCCAGGGAACATAATGATGATGTTAATGAGGTTACTGGGAGAGTTACTGATTACATCAACTTTTGTACTGACAATATTGTACCTATTCATGAGATTCGGTGTTATGCAAACAACAAGCCTTGGATTACAAAAGAATTGAAATATCTACTAAACAGAAAGAAAAAAGCTTTTAACAGCAAAGACAAGGAGGAGATGAAAACTATACAGAGAGACTTAAAGGGGAAAATTAAAATTGCCCGTGAAGCATTCAGAATTAAATTGGAAAATAAATTGTCACACAACAACTCCAGAGAAGTGTGGGCGGGAATGAAGCTATTGACTGGGTTTAAGGCAAGGTCAGATCAGGGTATGGGGGGCTGATCATGGCTAATGAAATGAATGAGTTTTTCAACAGATTCAATGATAAATGTGCAATGTCAACAGGGGAGAAGGCCGGGGAGCGACAAGCAATATCAACTGGGGGGAGGAAGGTAGAGACTTTCTTGATCTCAGAAAATGATGTGAGGGAACAGTTTAGTAAGCTGGTCATTGGTAAAGCAGCAGGGCCTGATGGTATCTGTCCACGTGTCCTCAGAGTGTGTGCAAATCAGTTGTGCACTGTCTTCCAGCACCTGTTTAACTGGAGCTTACAATCACAGAGAGTACCAGTTCTATGGAAGACTTCTTGCCTGGTGCCGGTTCCCAAGACTACCTTCCCGAGCTCCCATAACGACTATAGACCGGTGGCCTTAACATCGCATGCGATGAATTCCTTGGAGAGAATTGTACTTGCCTACTTGTGTCCGAGGGTGTCTGCTTTTACGGACCCCCTTCAGTTTGCGTATCAGCAGAGTCTGGGGGTGGACGATGCTGTAGCGTATCTGCTACAAACAGTACATTCCTTTTTGGACAATGATGGAACCACTGTGCGTGCCATGTTCTTCGATTTCTCCAGTGCATTCAATACCTTACAGCCCCTATTATTACGTAAAAAGCTGGTTGAAATGGCGGTTGATGAGGGACTAGTGAATTGGATCATTGATTACCTGTCAGACAGGCCACAATTCGTAAGGTTGGGGGCGACCGTATCGGATAATGTTCGGAGCAGTGTTGGAGCCCCTCAGGGAACGGTGCTGTCGCCATTCCTTTTTACATTATACACAGCTGATTTTCAGTATAAATCAGACCTTTGTCACCTTCAGAAGTACTCTGATGACTCAGTGATAGTCGGAGGTATTGAGAGAGGCCGGGGGGAGGAGGAATACAGAAGGGTGGTCTCGGACTTTGTTGACTGGTGCCAGGCTAACCATTTAGAACTCAACGTAAAGAAAACCAGGGAGTTGGTGTTGAGTTATGGAAGGTGCAGGAAGGATTGCTTACCTATCACTATTGATGGTCAGGATGTGGAGATGGTGGAGAATTTCAAATATATGGGGGTTTGCAAGAAAGGGATGAGTAGACTTTACTTCCTAAGGAAATTAAGGTCGTTTAATGTGTGTAGCAAAATGCTTGAAATGTTCTACCAATCTATTGTGGCGAGTGCAATCTTTGCTGCAATAATATGCTGGGGTAGTAGTGTGCGCACAGCTGACGCTAATAAGCTGAATAAACTTATCAAGAAGGCTAGTGCGGCGGTGGGTCTACAACTTAGGACTTTCGAGGAGGTATTAGAGGATAGAATTAATAAGAAATGCAAGGCTATAATGAGCAACAATACACACCCGCTCTCTGAACTGTTTGCGAAGCAGAAGAGCACATTCAGCAAGCGTCTAATCCCACTAATGTGTAAAAAGGAAAGATACAGAAAATCGTTTGTTCCGACAGCTGTGAGGATGTTTAACAAATGTATAAGTGTAAAGCGTCCCAAGACTATGTGAAGTTCTATGTGTATGGGGGGAATAGGTGAGGTACATGTAAAAGTCTACCCGCATCTGCTGTCCATATAGACTTATTTTGTAAAGTGTGAAATGTTCTTGATCTTTGTTCTGCTGCTGTAATACTGTAATTTCCTCCGGGATCAATAAAGTTTATCTTATCTTATCTTATCTTACCACTTCTGTGTTTAATTATTCACTTCTGGTTTTGGCTACAAATCCTGAGGTAAAAAAATCATCAAACACTCAGCGTGTGCACGTGGCCTAACTTAGATCTTTATCTTTATTGATAACATGCCAATGTTTGTGTATTGAGGCTTTTATTGCATCAAACATCAGCCCATGTTTGAAATTGAAGTAGAACTTTTTATTTTTATCCTTGTTTTGACATCTTTTATTTTCTCTCTCTTTTTTTATCCACTTTAGCTTTTTCCACTATAGATGTTGGGTAGTGCCTTGCTGTAAACATCTTTTCTAATGTATCTGCTTGCTCTTTATATATTTTAGGATTATTATTTATCCTCTTTAGTGATGGGCGAATCCTGAATTACTCGGAATCGCTTGACTCTAGCGAGTCCGAGCACAGGACTCGCTACTCGTTGCGAGTCTAGCGAGTCCAATGTTAATGAATGGGGAAGCGAGTAATAGCGAGTAGTGTGAGATTTACAAATCGCAGATGTGTCTCGGAAGCTTCAGCCTGAAGCAATCCTAGTTTTGTCATTTATTTGCATTGGACTCGTTTACTTTGCAACTGTAATCGCTGGGAAACTCGCACAGATAAGAGTCCTGTCTTCTCTGTGTGCTGGCTGCCAGCTCCAGGGTCCTAGAGCCCGCCTGCTGCCTGATGTAGCAGAGCTGAGATTGTTCTCAGTCTGCTCATTCCCTGTGTACAGACATGAATGTCTGTGCACAGAGATGATGTAGCAGTGCTGAGATTGTTCTCAGTCTGCTCATTCCCTGTGCATAGACATCTATATCTATGCACAGGGGATGTAGCAGAGAGGACATCGCGTTTTGGACTGCGTCGGACGGAAGAGGATTTTTTTAATTAAAGATGTAGTCCCTAATGGCTTTTTTTTTTATTTCTAATAAAAAATTTTCTTTGTGTTGTGTTTTTTTTAAAACAATTTAATAGAAATTCATGGCGGTCATGTCTAATATTGGCGTGACCGCCATAAATTTCGGGCTTAGGGCCAGCTGATAATACAAAGCTGGCCCTAACCTCTTTATTACCCAGCGTGCCACCACTACCAGGGCCGCTGGAAGAGCGGGGTTCAGCGCCAGAGGATGGCGCTTCAATGAACGCGCCATCCCTGCGCTGCGGATACCAGCCCCCAGCTGCTTAGCTGTACCTGGCTAGACATAGAAATTGCGCGGAGCCCCACGCATTTTTTTTAAATTATTTCATGAAATTCTGAGATTCTGACTCTGACTCTGAAATTCATGAAATAATTAAAAAAAAATGCGTGGGGCTCCGCGCAATTTCTATGTCTAGCCAGGTACAGCTAAGCAGCTGGGGGCTGGAATCCGCAGCGCAGGGATGCCCAAGCTTTCTGGGCACCCCCCGCTGCAAATTGCAGCCTGCAGCCGCCCCAGAAGATGGCGCGTTCATTGAAGCGCCATCCTCTGGCGCTGAACCCCGCTCTTCCAGCGGCCCTGGTGGCGGTAGCACGCTGGGTAATAAAGGGGTTAATACCAGCTTTGTTATACAAGCTGGTATTAAGCCCGAGATTCTTAATGTCAGGCCACGTTTGACCCAGCCACTAAGAATCTCCAATAAAGGGTTAAAAAAACACAACACAGAGAAAAATGTTTATTTGAAATAAAAAAAAAAGCCATTAGGGACTCCATCTTTAATTAAAAAAATCCTCTTCCGTCCGACGTAGTCCAAAACGCGATGTCCTCTCTGCTACATCCCCTGTGCATAGATAGATGTCTATGCACAGGGAATGAGCAGACTGAGAACAATCTCAGCACTGCTACATCATGTCTGTGAGCAGGCGGGCTCTAGGACCCTGGAGCTGGCAGCCTGCACACAGAGAAGACAGCTGGACTCGGCTCGCAATGTAACAGCAGTTACTTTGCGAGTTTGCCTGCTATCACTGGCACAGTAGCCGAGTCTAATGCAAACAATGGCAATCCTAGTTTTGTCAGCGTTTCTGACAAAACTAGGATTGATATTGATTTGCATTGGACTCGTGCGAGTAATCACTGGGAAACTCGCAGAGTACCGAGTCCTGCTAGTCCCTTACTACTCGCCGAGTAACGAGTTCTAGCGAGTAGATTCGCCCATCCCTAATCCTCTTATATCTTATAGGAAGGCCTATTTTTGTGTGATTTGGGTGATGACTATGATAATCTAGTAATGCATTTGTTGAAGTACTTTTTCTAAAGACCGATCTTTCCATCCTTCCATTTACCACATTTCATTTTACATCTAGAAATTCCATTTTGTCTCCTCCAAAATCTGATGTAAGGCTGCCTTCAGATTTGCAGATGCCTCCGCAGCGTTTTGCGGAGGCATCTGCAAGCATCTGCATGCAGACCGCAGCCCCTATGTTTATAATGGAGCGCACGGCAGTCTGCAGATGCTTGCAGACCGCCGTGTGCTCCCATTGCCCGCCATATGTGATCTGTGCGCAGGCGGATGCCTGGATCCATAAATCCAATGTGATGGCTGTGTATTATAGTGAATAGATATCTTAGACACAGGCAGTAATGGGCACACTGACCCCCTGAGGAAGTCCATTGACGAAACGGCGTCGGGGTAGCCGGGAGCTCTGCACATACAGGTCTGTACTATCATCACCTAGGGTCTCAGATGTTGCCATGTCTGAATTAACCCATTATGGGCTGAGGTGAATTGTGGATGGTGGGAGACAAACAGTGTACAAAGGTAGGATAAGTGGATATTCAGTGCTAAGATATTTGAGCAGCACAAACCATAGCCTCCCATTTACTACTAAGAGGGGATTGTAGGTGGAGTACACTGCCTGTGTCTAAGATATCTATTCACTATAATACACAGCCATCACATTGGATTTATGGATTTAGTATGGCATAACTATTGTGTGTATCGGTTGAGATTCCTGGATATGCCTGTATAGTGTATCTCTTAGTGCCATGAGGTACTGAAAATTGTTATTGTAACCTCCTAAAATTTTCCAGACTTGATTGTAGTATATGTTTTCATTGTGAGTCCATATTGTATTCTCATATCTAATGTAATGAATTTCTATTGTATTGCTTTTAAGAAAGCTCTTTAATAAAAAGGTGATTTTTAAAGCTATTCCATAGTCCCTTAGGGGTCTTTTTTGATGTAACTAGTAATTGGGAATACACTTCCATGGTGAAGATTTTTGAGTTGTAAATCTGAAGGCAGCCTAAAAAACATATTCTATGTATTATCATTCAGGTAATTTATGAATAGATCAATAGAGAGTTTATCCAAATAACGTCATCCACAAAACGTAAATAATATTTAATATGTTTTAAAAGAGGATTAGAAGAATAAGGTTTGGTACCGTGTTAGCCAGTTGAGAAAATGTTGATTGCTCTTAGTGTAAGAAAGAAGATACAAATCTTGTAGTTGTGATACCTTTTAATGGCTAACAAAAATAAAATAAATGATGTTATAAGGCGAGCTTTCGAGACAACTCAGGTCTCTTCATCAGGCATGGTATGACAAGATATTGAATGAAACTCAAATATAATAGCTTGAGGTACTAAGGAAAACTGCCAGGAAACTTCATCGGTAATTACTGATCGGAGAAGCAAAAACCTGGGCGATATGCTAGTGAGGAATATGTTAACCCCGACACCAAAGAAAGAGACATGGTTACAATCAATACCACTAAAAGGGAATTTTATCTGTAACAATTGTTCATAGTGCAGATATAATTTGAGAGAGATCATAATTAATATAGGAGAGCACAAACACTATGTAAATTCTTTAATTAACTGTAAAACAAAGTGGGTGGTGTATATTATATTTTGCCCATATCACCGTTATTATATTGGAAAAACTATCAGGAGTATGAATGTGAGATTTAGAGAACACTAGAATTCTATAAAGACTGGGCAGGGATCCCCACGACTAATACAGCACATAAGAGAAGATCACAAAGGGGCCCAGAAGTCCTACGTTTTATGTGGATAGAAAAACTATCCCCTGATAAAAGAGGTGGAGATACACATAACCGATTACTACAGACTGAAGCCAAGGGGATCATTTCCACAAGAGCACAAGAAGCCCCAGGATTAAATGACAGATTAGACATGTCCATTTTTCTATGATTCCAAAAGGTTGATAAAATGCTACTGCTAATACACATTAAAATAATAAATATAGACATGTGAAAAGCATATCTTTGTTGTAGAGGATGAAACTATCCAGAGTATGAATAATGAAAATAAAAATAATATATAAAAAATTAAAAGTAGAATAATAACAAAAATTATGGATGGGGAAGAATTCATATAGAATAGAAGTATATGATTTATTATTTAAAATTATTGTTCATATCTGCAGTCATTGAATGATTTTTAAGAAGATTTGGAGAAATTCAATTGAAAAATATTTTTTTACATTAATCATTATGAATGAATTAGAAAAACTGTTAGATTAAATGTATGGATTGTATAAAAATAAATAGGTTAACAATAATTTTCTATATGAATTTATAATCCTCAGTACAAAATTCTATTTTCATGGATCTATAACATTAAATATGAGTAAAATGAATATATAGCGCCATCTTGTGGCATAATCTTATAACGTTGTGAATTTTCCTTTTTTGTATCAAAACTCCTGTTTTCTTGCAACAAGTGTTTATCTCTCAATGTATTTATTTTTACATATGTTAAAAACATTTTAAATATTGGTAATCTTTATGCATTAGCTACCTCAAATGTCTTTTCTTTTTACACAATGTTAATCACATTATATGACGTCACCTAACTCCCTTCAGGATAAGGAGGAGTTTCATTGTCACTAGTTTGTTGGACCCGTAGAAGCCTGAGTAAGGTGAAACGGTGCGCCCGTCGTTCTCCACCGCACCTCCCTCCCTCCTTAATCTCGTGTAACCCACTCCATGTCTATGGAATAAAGCACAATCTCCTTCAAGGAAAAACAGGGTGAGTGCCGTCTTTTCTTCTATTATTCATGATAAATTGCTGTTTGAAGACTTGAGCAACACCCTAGAGCAGAAGCTGGCAAAAAGAGCTAAGCAAGCACCACTAGTGCCCGGGACACTCTTGTATACATGATATCTGGGCAGTTTAACCTCTTCTTCTCCACAGGTTAACACTCGTACAGGTACCCTCCTCTTGCGTATATCAACTATCCCCCTGGCTGTCAGGATCATAGGCCTATTCTCTGAGTACATGGGCTCAACCATTGCCTGATAATCGTGCCCTCTGAGGCCTATCGCTGCCCAACGCCATATCATCATTTCACTTCTTGGGTGTAACACAATGGGGAACGGGTTAGTTTCCCGTACACTGCCAATTTTCCCACCAGACCATTTTACCTGTTGTCTCATCAGGAGGGCTCTGATCTCCTTCTGTAGGACCCTCTGATGCTCGGTGCTGGCAGTTTCGGCAATCTGCTGGAGTAAGACAAGCACTTCACCTAGACCATTTTCAATCACATTAGTGCCTAGTATCATTTGTGGATTTTTCTCACCACAATCAGTTTCAACCACAATAAGTCCTTGACCTTCTTACTCCACCCTCTCCACTTTTATGGTTACGTCCCTGAACCATACCTGATTTACTGGTAGTCCATTAACAGCATAAATAGTAAGGTCTAGGTCTGGGCGGGTGAGCTCAGAATCGGCCCTAAATCTTTTGTACAGGATATGTGGTATCGTGGTCATCTGCGAGCCGTTGTTCAATAGTGCAGGTGTAGGAATACCATCCAGTGTGATAGGATTGTCCATCCTCCCACATACCCATCTATCATGCCAGTCAGACGGCCTGGTCATCTTATTCCTGGGGGTTGGCCCTCGGCCCTAGGAGTTGCTGGTTTAAAGTACATGACCTGGCAAAGTGGCCTGCCTTGTTGCAACGGCAGCAGATGGGTTGTCCTGATGAGTCGTAGCGTTCGTTGGTTCTTCCTCTGGACGATGGGATCCTCCTTATTTGCATCCACAGGACGTCCTCGGGGCTGTCGGCAAGCTGGATCTTTTCTGATGACTTGGGCTCTTGTCTGAGCTGCATGGCTTTTAAGATCATGGCCACAGCTTGCACTCCCAGATGCAGCAGCTAAGCAAGGATATCAGGAGCACCAGGTGTTACAGTCTGTCCATTAGCCACTGCTGTGGTTAAGGAGGAGGGCGCCACCCCTAGGAAAGAGGTGTTTAGCTTGCTGTGGTGGAGTCTGGGGTCACAGGGATTTGCAGCGCCTTAATGTCCTGGTCCTTTAGGACTACAAAGTTTGCATCTGGATGTTCTAGGGCCCACAGGCGCAACTGCGTACGATTGGTGGGTGACTGTAACCCCTAAATAAACTGTTAAGTCAATATTTTATCCTCCTGCCGCACACTGGTAGGGTCTACTTGCTTTAAGGCTCGCAGCGCCTCCTGGAGGCTCAAGGCGTAGTTTCGTATACTATCCTGCGGCCTCTGTCTGCAATGGTAAAACCTCATTCTCAACTCCGTCTCAGTGCGGGTTTCAAAAGCAATTTCTAAGTTGTTAAATATTTGCGTTGCTGTCTCCTTATCTGTATCTAGCCAGGACTCGGCCTCATGCTCTGCTGCAGAGGTTAAGTGTCCTAGTGTGGCACCCCTGCTGGGGATTGCCACAGGACCCACTGTTGCAGGGAGGGATGCACACCTTGGCACACACAGCATCCAACACCTTCCACCCCAGACCTGGAGGGGGAGCCTCACTGGCTGTCCTTAAGACAGTTCCCCTATAAAGATCCAGGCCTGAGGGGAGGAGAGAGCCAGTAGTACTGAAGTCAGTCATTGAGTAGTCAGTCGGAGGATGTGGAAGGAGCTGGTTGCTGGGACCAAGCCAGGCCCAGAACCAAAAAGCTTGACACAGCTGTGCCCTAGGGAGAGGGACAGAGGCCAGTGGAAGAAGTAGGAGAAAGAAGAAGGGAACATACCTGGTATCCCTTTAGCCCACATGAACTCCGGAGTCGGAAGTCGCTATTCATCTAAAGGTAGCAGAGAAAACCTGGACTGACCAGCAGGATCTAGTCTCCCTGAAGTTACACCAAATGAGACACCAAACCTGACCTAGCACAGGACCAGGGACCTAAGCAGAGAATAGGGATCCCACAGAAAGGTCCTCATTGTCGGTTGTGGAGTAGTTACCGGCAGAACTTACCCCAATTACTGCACACACTACAAGAGGAAGCCTCACAACTCTCCAAGGTGAACGTCCCAAGCTGCACCGAAACCTGGTTACTTACCTGGACCGTGCCTGTTACCGGGCATCAGTAAAAGGTACTGAAACAGAGACTATTGTATGTGTGTGCCTGCTTCATCGCCGCCGCCTGCAGCGTTCACAGCAGAATCGCTACTACTGCTCCCCTCATCCACCCCGCTGCCCTGAGGTAAAGCTCCACCTGTGCGGAGCTGTACCACTAAAGCTGCATTTACATCACCTCAGCGGCCGGCTGCTGCGCTGGTGACCCTATTACCAGGTACCACAGGTGGCGTCACGATACCAGTCCCCTTCATCATCACCCGCACCCCGCCATTGTGGGTCCAGGGCCACTGTTCCGGTACCCGAGTACCCCCTACCATGTCGACCGACTCACTAGCACTAGCTCTTTGCTTGCCAGTCATTGCATACATATCCAGCTATTGCACATCTTTTTCCTAAACCCAGCCAGGGTATCTGGTTTGCCATCATATTGCGGTAGCCACGCTGCTCCCGGGACAGGGCGTGCTGCACGATCAGTACCACAGCTCCAGGTGCTGCGGCTGCTCTAACATTAGCGTTCCCTTGCGCATCCATCTTCGCTCACCCCTAATTAACTTTTGCCAGTCTCTCAAAAAAAAGAAAAATCAGTCAGCGGCTCCTCAGGCAGGGAGTTGAGCGCTTCGGGTCTTTCCGGATCGGGCCACTGCGCTTTGTCAGCACTCAGCAGTGTGTGGGGCGGGGCTTATCTTCGCGCTCTTTCAGCAGTTACGCCCCTCTCTTCCCACTCTCCGTGTGGCGCAGTAATCGTGGCCCAATTTAACAGTTAATGTAGTCAGGAAAGGAAAAGGGTGGATTGGTGTATACAGACCTGCGCTGCAAGGACCAATGGATCAGATGGTGGTCATCATTATAATTTTTATTTCCGACGCGTTTCGAAGTTAGTCCCAACTCCTTCCTCAGGGAATAGTAGTGTTACAAGTAAGGCTGGTAGATCATATATATAGTCACATTCAAGTAACCACACTAATACATCACAGGAAGGGGAGGGAATTTATGACATCATTCAACCTAAGGTCTGCCCCTACTCGTCTCATGAGGAAGAGAAAAAAAAAACTAAATTGGAATTGGACCATAACACTACAAAACATGTATAAAATAAAATTAACAATGGTGAATAGTATAAAAATAATATAAGACAACTAAATTTATTAAGAATAATACACTCAGCCTTTTAAAAAAATTATACCCTCTTTGTTCCTCATGTGGTGGTTACTAGGGATGTGCGAATCTACTCGCTAGGACTCGTTACTCGGCGAGTAGTAAGGGACTCGCAGGACTCGGTACTCGGCGAGTTTCCCAGTGATTACTCGCACGAGCCCAATGCAAATCAATATCAATCCTAGTTTTGTCAGAAACGCTGACAAAACTAGGATTGCCATTGTTTGCATTAGACTCGTGCGAGTAATCACTGGCTACTGTGCCAGTGATAGCAGGGACACTCGCAAAGTAACTGCTGTTTCTTTGCGAGCCGAGTCCAGCTGTCTTCTCTGTGCAGCTCCAGGGTCCTAGAGCCCGCCTGCTGCCTGATGTAGCAGTGCTGAGATTGTTCTCAGTTTGCTCATTCCCTGTGTACAGACATGAATGTCTGTGCACAGACATGATGTAGCAGTGCTGAGATTGTTCTCAGTCTGCTCATTCCCTGTGCATAGACATCTATATTTATGCACAGGGGATGTAGCAGAGAGGACATCGCGTTTTGGACTGCGTCGGACGGAAGAGGATTTTTTTAATTAAAGATGGAGTCCCTAATGGCTTTTTTTTTTATTTCAAATAAACAATTTTCTCTGTGTTGTGTTTTTTTAACCCTTTATTGGAGATGCTTAGTGGCCGGGTCAAACGTGGCCTGACATTAAGAATCTCGGGCTTAATACCAGCTTGTATAACAAAGCTGGTATTAACACCTTTATTACCCAGCGTGCCACCGCCACCAGGGCCGCTGGAAGAGCGGGGTTCAGCGCCAGAGGATGGCGCTTCAATGAACGCGCCATCTTCTGGGGCGGCTGCGGGCTGCAATTTGCAGCGGGGGGTGCCCAGAAAGCTTGGGCATCCCTGCGCTGCGGATTCCAGCCCCCAGCTGCTTAGCTGTACCTGGCTAGACATAGAAATTGCGCGGAGCCCCACGCATTTTTTTTTTTATTATTTAATGAATTTCAGAGTCAGAGGCTCAGAGTCAGAGTCTCAGAGTCGGAGTCTCAGAGTCGGAGTCTCAGAGTCGGAGTCGCCTCGGAGTCGGAGTCGTCTCGGAGTCGGAGTCGTCTCGGAGTCGGAGTCGTCTCGGAGTCGGAGTCGTCTCGGAGTCGGAGTCGGAGTCGTCTCGGAGTCGTCTCGGAGTCGGAGTCGTCTCGGAGTCGGAGTCGTCTCGGAGTCGGAGTCGTCTCGGAGTCGAGTCGGAGTCGGAGTCGTCTCGGAGTCGAGTTGGAGTCGGAGTCGTCTCGGAGTCGGAGTCGTCTCGGAGTCGAGGTCGGAGTCGTCTCGGAGTCGTCTCGGAATCAGAGTCGTCTCGGAGTCGGAGTCGTCTCGGAGTCGAGGTCGGAGTCGTCTCGGAGTCGTCGGAGTCGTCTCGGAGTCGGAGTCGTCTCGGAGTCGGAGTCGGAGTCGTCTCGGAGTCGGAGTCGGAGTCGTCTCGGAGTCGGAGTCGTCTCGGAGTCGGAGTCGTCTCGGAGTCGGAGTCGGAGTCATCTCGGAGTCGGAGTCGTCTCGGAGTCGGAGTCGTCTTGGAGTCGGAGTCATCTCGGAGTCGGAGTCGGAGTCATCTCGGAGTCGGAGTCGGAGTCGTCTCGGAGTCGGAGTCGTCTCGGAGTCGGAGTCAGAAATTGCGCGGAGCCCCACGCATTTTTTTATGTCTAGCCAGGTACAGCTAAGCAGCTGGGGGCTGGAATCCGCAGCGCAGGGATGCCCAAGCTTTCTGGGCACCCCCCGCTGCAAATTGCAGCCCGCAGCTGCCCCAGAAGATGGCGCGTTCATTGAAGCGCCATCCTCTGGCGCTGAACCCCGCTCTTCCAGCGGCCCTGGTGGCGGTGGCACGCTGGGTAATAGAGGTTAGGGCCAGCTTTGTATTATCAGCTGGCCCTAAGCCCGAAATTTATGGCGGTCACGCCAATATTAGACATGACAGCCATGAATTTCTATTAAATTGTTTTAAAAAAAACACAACACAGAGAAATTTTTTTATTAGAAATAAAAAAAAAGCCATTAGGGACTCCATCTTTAATTAAAAAAATCCTCTTCCGTCCGACGCAGTCCAAAACGCGATGTCCTCTCTGCTACATCCCCTGTGTATAGATATAGATGTCTATGCACAGGGAATGAGCAGACTGAGAACAATCTCAGCACTGCTACATCATCTCTGTGCACAGACATTCATGTCTGTACACAGGGAATGAGCAGACTGAGAACAATCTCAGCACTGCTACATCAGGCAGCAGGCGGGCTCTAGGACCCTGGAGCTGCACAGAGCAGACAGGACTCTTCTCTTATCTGTGCGAGTTTCCCAGCGATTACTTACAAAGTAAACGAGTCCAATGCAAATAAATGACAACACTCGGATTGCTTCAGGCTGAAGCTTCCGAGACACATCTGCGATTTGTAAATCTCACACTACTCGCTATTACTCGCTTCCCCATTCATTAACATTGGACTCGCTAGACTCGCAACGAGTAGCGAGTCCTGGGCTCGGACTCGCTAGAGTCAAGCGATTCCGAGTAATTTAGGATTCGCCCATCACTAGTGGTTACCGTATTGCGATTGTGATATGGAAGTCCTTGTTTCTTCTTTTCTTTCCCCCATTTTTCAAAGGTGTTATCCATAGAGCTCAACCTGCCCTTCGTTATAGTTCACCTTCAAACCTTTATGTCAGTTACAGATATGCTGGTGTCACTTCTTACACCACATAGCAACTGGCACATATCCCTGCATATGGAAATCAAACAAAGCCCACTTCCCCTATATATAGGAAAGGTCTCACCGGCTTCTTTCCATCAGAGCAGGTACCAATTAGAGTTACTTCATTTCAGGAGGTCCTTTTGCTAGTGACAGCCTGATGTTAAACTCTCAGTATAGATCATATATCACCACTATGCTCCACTCCCTACGCGTTTCAGATTTACAATCCTCATCAGGGGATGTGTGGCTCAGTTCTCAATGGGGTCCTAATGCTAGGTGCCCCTTCTGATGGCATATGTCTCTGCAAATAAGACATTAGATATTACTTTCTGTTAGCTATGTCATTTGGTGCAAAGCACCGAAACTTACATATATAGTACCAGTCCCCCTGGGTGCTACAGCCCCCTGGGTACTTACCCAGCATAGCTCGGTGGTCTGTGTGTGAAGAACGCCGCCGCGGTCGCCCCGCAGCCTTTTATGACCGTGTCTCCCAGTCATCAGGCGTCCCCCGCCCCCGGAAGTGACGTGCGCATCATCCCGCGACGTCACTTCCGGTCCGGTGCTTCTGTGGAACGCAAGCATGCGTTCCACACCTCATTCCCATTCCGTCCTCAGTGGTGGGAGGAATCTAGGGCTTGTTAATTCCTCCCCCGGGTTATGAGGTCATCAGGAGAGGCAGGTTCTTTATCAGGACCATATTTCTCCTAGTATAGGAGTATCTGTCATTACATACATACTACCTATTATCCAAAATAAAGCACATGCAATGGTTTCCAATCATTTATGTTACTCCTTTGCACATTAGAACAGAAATTAGTTATTTTGGCACTTTTTTAGATATCTTCTCTAGATGGAACCTGTTATAGCGTTCTCATGATGATTTTTGGCATGATCTGCACCAACTCAATAGGAGCAGATATATCACGTATTTCAGACACAAGCTGGTAACATCGGGGTTTTAGTTGATTTTATCTTTTTCTCAGGTATTAGGGGAATCCTACTATTTCCAGGGAGATTTTTTGTATATATACAGTATACTACTTTAGAATATGGGAAGACAGGTTAGATCAAGTTAGGACAGATCATCAAAAGGGATAGGCAAGATTTGTTGTGAACCTATATCTCCCTATGTTTTCCCCTCTGTCCCTGCCTACTTGCGGAGGTTGGCACCCTAAGGTACCCCCTCCCCGCCCGTGGCGCCCCCGCTCATCATTGGCTCTCGCTCCTACTCTTTCCCTCTACTATGGTGCCCCAAGAAAAGGAGAATAGGAAAGTGCTTCATTCATTCCTTTCGGGGCCACTGTGTCCATGGTGTAGATCCAAAATACTTCTATTCTGAGGATCTTGTTGGCCCAATCCCCTCCTCGTACAGGTGGTGGGACATGATCAAGCTTTTTATCCAGTTCTTATCCTGGGTCATAAAGTGGCTATGCACCAGTCTGTCTCTTAATGATCTTGTTTTTTTATACGTGATATTGGGACCATTGCTTAGATATGGACTCAAATCTGGGTCCATTTGTAAAATTGGCCAATGCTTAAAAAGCAATCTAAGAGAAAAAATAAAAAGCAATCTAAGAGGGAGTTTTAAATGTGGACATTGTACAAGCTGTAATCAGATCATAACCACAAAAACTTTTGACAGAAGTGTAACCCATCGTACCTATGATATAAGGCCATTTATTAATTGTGGGACGAAAGGGGTAATATACAAGGCCAAATGTCCCTGTAATCTCGAGTACGTGGGGAAAACAATCAGCTACGAAAAAGAATTGTGGAACATCGAAGTGACATCCGTAATAAACGTGACAAACCAGTGGCTAGGCATATCAACACCTTTCATGGGGGAGACGAAAACTGTCTAATGTTCATACAGTTAGGGCCAGAAATATTTGGACAGTGACACAAGTTTTGTTATTTTAGCTGTTTACAAAAACATGTTCAGAAATACAATCATATATATAATATGGGCTGAAAGTGCACACTCCCAGCTGCAATATGAGAGTTTCCACATCCAAATCGGAGAAAGGGTTTAGGAATCATAGCTCTGTAATGCATAGCCTCCTCTTTTTCAAGGGACCAAAAGTAATTGGACAATGGACTCTAAGGGCTGCAATTAACTCTACAGGTTAACGAGGGAAACGCCTTCAATCAATGAAGTAGTTAAAAGGTCAGGGGTGGATTCCAGGTGTGTGGTTTTGCATTTGGAAGCTGTTGCTGTGACCAGACAACATGCGGTCAAAGGAACTCTCAATTGAGGTGAAGCAGAACATCCTGAGGCTGAAAAAAAAGAAAAAATCCATCAGAGAGATAGCAGACATGCTTGGAGTAGCAAAATCAACAGTTGAGTACATTCTGAGAAAAAAGGAATTGACTGGTGAGCTTGGGAACTCTAAAAGGCCTGGGCGTCCACGGATGACAACAGTGGTGGATGATCGCCGCATACTTTATTTGGTGAAGAAGAACCCGTTCACAACATCAACTGAAGTCCAGAACACTCTTAGAGACAGATACACCTACTTCACTGAGTCAACAGTAAAGAGAAGACTCCATGACAGGAAATACAAAGGGTTCACATCTAGATGCAAACCATTCATCAATTCCAAAAATAGACAGGCCAGAGTTAAATTTGCTGAAAAACACCTCAAGAAGCCAGCTCAGTTCTGGAAAAGTATTCTATGGACAGATGAGACAAAGATCAACCTGTACCAGAATGATGGGAAGAAAAAAGTTTGGAGAAGAAAGGGAACGGCACATGATCCAAGGCACACCATATCCTCTGTAAAACATGGTGGAGGCAACGTGATGGCATGGGCATGCATAGCTTTCAATGGCACTGGGTGACTTGTGTTTATTGATGACTTAACAGCAGACAAGAGTAGCCGGATGAATTCTGAAGTGTACCGGGATATACTTTCAGCCCAGATTCAGCCAAATGCTGCAAAGTTGATTGGACGGCGCTTCATAGTACAGATGGACAATGACCCCAAGCATACAGCCAAAGCTACCAGGAGTTCATGAGTGCAAAAAAGTGGAACATTCTGCAATGGCCAAGTCAATCACCAGATCTTAACCCAATTGAGCATGCATTTCACTTGCTCAAATACAGACTTAAGACGGAAAGACCCACAAACAAGCAAGACCTGAAGGCTGCGGCTGTAAAGGCCTGGCAAAGCATTAAGAAGGAGGAAACCTAGTGTTTGGTGATAGCCATGGGTTCCAGACTTAAGGCAGTGATTGCCTCCAAAGGATTCGCAACAAAATATTGAAAATAAAAATATTTTGTTTGGGTTATGTTTATTTGTCCAATTACTTTTGACCTCCTAAAATGTGGAGTGTTTGTAAAGAAATGTGTACAATTCCTACATTTTCTATCAGATATTTTTGTTCAACCCTTCAAATTAAACGTTACAATCTGCACTTGAATTCTGTTGTAGAGGTTTCATTTAAAATCCAATGTGGTGGCATGCAGAGCCCAACTCGCCAAAATTGTGTCACTGTCCAAATATTTCGGGCCCTAACTGTACATATCTAGGACGCCGGTTATTTTTCTCTTGAAATCATCCAGCGTATCAGGCCGTCCATCATACTGGGGCAACCACTTGGCCCCCGGTATGTATGGGACTGAGATCGGCATTATTGGGGCGATTGCGCCCGATGCGCTGGTGGCGCTGGCGGTACTACTGGAGCCAGCCATGGTGGCTTCCGGGTAATTGCTAGGGTCAACAAATGCACTTTCGTCGTCGCTGGATGAGGCCGACATGTTGGAGGCCCCCCTAGTGAATTACAGCCAGTTCTTAAAGAGTTTAACAGTTCATAAGCTTCTGTACTAGGCCGCGGCTCTCAGGAATGCTTGGCTGAGCGAGGGGCGGGTTTCAGTTTTGTGCTCTACAGGTTGGCACGCCCCCTTTCTTCCCACTTTTCGGCGCAGTAATGGCGGCGTAGTTTTAACAGTCACTCAATGCAGTCAAAAACACGGGATCCTGTTTGTGACGCCAGACAAGATATGTCGAGCCCAGGTTTTGGGGTACTCGGGTATCAGGCTTTAGGGGTAGCGTTGGTGTGTAACGGGGAGTGGTGGCCGTGCCTGATCCCGTGTCCTGGGTGAATCTTCAAAGAGTGGAATTATATACAGGGGAATTCTATGTACAGTTATCGTGACGCTACCTGTAGCTTTTGGTGATGGGTCACCAGTAGGGATGGGCGAATCTACTCGCTAGGACTCGTTACTCGGCGAGTAGTAAGGGACTCGCAGGACTCGGTACTCTGCGAGTTTCCCAGCGTTTACTCGCACGAGTCCAATGCAAATCAATGGCAAACGCTGACAAAACTAGGATTGCCATTGTCTTGCATTAGACTCGGCTACTGTGCAAGTAATCACAGGGAAATTTGCAAAGTTTGCGAGCCGAGTCCAGCTGTCTTCTCTGTGCTGGCTGCCGCAGCTCCAGGGTCCTAGAGCCCGCCTGCTCACAGAGATGATGTAGCAGTGCTGAGATTGTTCTCAGTCTGCTCATTCCCTGTGCATAGACATCTATATCTATGCACAGGGGATGTAGCAGAGAGGACATCGCGTTTTGGACTACGTCAGACAGAAGAGGATTTTTTAAATTAAAGATGGAGTCCCTAATGGCTTTTTTTTTTATTTCAAATAATAATTTTTCTCTGTGTTGTGTTTTTTTAACCCTTTATTGGAGATCCTTAGTGGCTGGGTCAAACGTGGCCTGACATTAAGAATCTCGGGCTTAATACCAGCTTGTATAACAAAGCTGGTATTAACCCCTTTATTACCCAGCGTGCCACCGCCACCAGGGCCGCTGGAAGAGCGGGGTTCAGCGCCAGAGGATGGCGCTTCAATGAACGCGCCATCTTCTGGGGCGGCTGCGGGCTGCAATTTGCAGCGGGGGGTGCCCAGAAAGCTTGGGCATCCCTGCGCTGCGGATTCCAGCCCCCAGCTGCTTAGCTGTACCTGGCTAGACATAGAAATTGCGCCGAGCCCCACGCATTTTTTTTTTATTATTTCATGAAATTCATGAAATAATTAAAAAAAAGGGCTTCCCTATATTCTTGTGTCCGGCCAGGTACAAATAGGCACCTGGAGGTTGGGGGCAGCCCGTCGCTGCCTGCTGGATCCGGCTGCTTCCAGAAATACGGCGAAGCCCACGTGAAATTTTTTTCTGACAAATCCATAAAACAATGTAAATAAAAGGGACTGCATCTTTATTAACCCCTGGACCATGGGCGAGGGGTTAATAAAGATGCAGTCCCTTTTTTAGGATTGTTTTATTGATTTTTCAGAAAAAAAATTACATGGGCTTCGCCGTATTTCTGGAACCAGCCGGATCCAGCAGGCAGCGACGGGCTGCCCCCAACCCCCAGGTGCCTATTTGTACCTGGCCAGACACAAGAATATAGGGGAGCACTTTTTTTTTATTATTTCATGAATTTCATGAAATAATTTAAAAAAAATGCACGGGGCTCAGCGCAATTTCTATGTCTAGCCAGGTACAGCTAAGCAGCTGGGGGCTGGAATCCGCAGCGCAGGGATGCCCAAGCTTTCTGGGCACCCCCCGCTGCAAATTGCAGCCCGCAGCCGCCCCAGAAGATGGCGCATTCATTGAAGCGCCATCCTATGGCGCTGAACCCCGCTCTTCCAGCGGCCCTGGTGGCGGTGGCATGCTGGGTAATAAAGAGGTTAGGGCCAGCTTTGTATTATCAGCTGGCCCTAAGCCCGAAATTTATGGCGGTCACGCCAATATTAGACATGACCGCCATGAATTTCTATTAAATTGTTTAAAAAAAAACACAACACAGAGAAAAATTTTTATTAGAAATAAAAAAAAAAGCCATTAGGGACTCCATCTTTAATTAAAAAAATCCTCTTCCGTCCGACGCAGTCCAAAACGCGATGTCCTCTCTGCTCATCCCTGTGCATAGATATAGATGTCTATTCACAGGGAATGAGCAGACTGAGAACAATCTCAGCTCTGCTACATCAGGCAGCAGGCGGGCTCTAGGACCCTGGAGCTGCGGCAGCCAGCACACAGAACAGACAGGACTCTTATCTGTGCGAGTTTCCCAGCGATTACTTGCAAAGTAAACGAGTCCAATGCAAATCAATGGCAAAACTCGGATTGCTTCAGGCTGAAGCTTCCGAGACACATCTGTGATTTGTAAATTGCACACTACTCGCTATTACTCGCTTCCCCATTCATTAACATTGGACTTGCTAGACTCGCAACGAGTAGCAAGTCCCGGGCTCGGACTCGCTAGAGTCAAGCGATTCCGAGTAATTTAGGATTCGCCCATCACTAGTCACCAGCGCTGCCACAGTCCGCTGGAGGTGGATGGTAATGCTGCTAATTGGTAAAGTCCCCTACAGGTAGGACTGGACCTCCGGGGCAGCGTAGTGTAAAGGGGCAGCTTGGAGTGGAGCTGTAGGTTGGGATGGCGAGTGATGGAGCAGTCTATGAGGGGCACCGGGAACAGAGAGGAATGACACACGCACAGTGCAGAAGTCTCTTTTACCTTTTTACTGGTGGTACGCAGGTAAAGACGTCCAGGGCAGTGACAGATGACCAGGTTGCACAGTGGGTCCCCACAGCAAGTGGGAATAAGGTCTCCTCTGTTCCTTTGTGGTGCTTGAAGCCCAGTCTGCATGCAGCCAGTCTGGCCTCCTCTCTCTTTCTGTCTCTGATATCTGTTCTCTCCTCCTGTGCGGTCCACGGATTACCCTCTCTGATCAGTGCGGTGGAACACTGCTGTGTCTGGCTCCCTCACTTTGACCCACAGGGGGACCGGGTGGCTGAAGCCTCCACGGTGTGACGGGGTTTTCTGTGGTCCTGGAGAATCCCATAGGTGCGGATCCCCGATGTCCGGTACGTCTTAGGGTACCTTTACACGTGGAACTTTTCTAGTTATTTCTCTTGCAACTTACTGGTTGCAGTGAAATCATGGACACATTGTTCTATCTTGCTGCGGTGTACAAATGGAACAATGTCTCCATGATTTCACTGCAATCAGTAAGTTGCCAGTGAAATTCCTAGAAAGGTTGCCGCATGTAAAGGTACCTTTAGGGCGAACTCCCACTAGTTCCTCACTCCCTTTGGGCTGTCTGCTCCTTGCCTTCTGTCCCCACTTAGGCTTGTGGGACATCAGAAGGGCCACTCCGGGTCACTGGCTAAGACCTAACCACGGCACCGACCACCAGGACGTCTTCACAGCTCTCCTAGCGTCTGCACACTCTGACTAACTCCTCCCCCAGCAGCAGTATTTATAGGGGATCTTGCCTAGGGGCAGCAAGTTGGGCTCCCCTACTGTGCCATGGTGGAAGATGCTGCATGTAGTAGGTACCTGCTGTGGAAACCCAGCTGTGCATTAAAGAAGTCTGTGGCTATCTGTGTGAGCAGGGTTCACACTAATCAGAAAGAAGGATGATACTATGAGGATGTGTGTGGATTACAGGGAAATCAATAAGATCACTCACAAAGATCCTTACCCGTTACCCCGAATAGAGGAGTCTCTTGCTGCATTAAAGACTGCTAATTATTTCTCTACGTTAGATCTCACTAGCGGATATTGTCAGGTCTCCGTTGCAGAAGAAGACTGGAAGAAGACAGCATTCACAACACCAATGGGCCTATGCGAATTCAACAGCATGCCATTTGGGTTATGCAATGCACTGGGAATGTTTTAAAGACTCATGGAATTTTGCCTGGGACACCGGAACTTCGAGACGGTACTCCTATACCTGGACAATGTCATCGTGTATTCCAAAACCTATGAAGAACATCTGAAACACCTGGTCGAGGTATTTACAGCTCTAACAAAGTACGGAATGACGCTCAAACCATCTAAATGTCACCTGCTGAAGCCAAAAGTCAAAAGTCCAATACCTCAGGCATGTGGTCAGCGCAGATGGAGTAGCACCAGACCCAGAAAAAGTGACAGCTATCCAGGACTGGCAGAGGCCAACCACCATCAGAGAGGTACTTCAATTCTTAGGTTTGGTTGGGTACTACAGAAGATTAATTAAGGGCTACACAAAGATGGCAGCGCCCCTACAAGATCTTCTGGTAGGCCAAACTAAGAAGAAAAGGTCTTCAGAGCTACCATTGGAATGGGGAAAGGAACAAGAAGACTCCTTCCAGCAGATGAAGTGGGCGCTGACCATTGAGGAAATCCTGGCTTACCCCGATTATAACCTACCATTCGTCCTTTACACGACTCAAGCACTGTAGGCCTGGGAGCAGTACTATCCCAGATACAAGATGGCAAGGAAAGAGTAATTGCCTATGCCAGCAGAAAACTTCGACCCACTTAGAGGAACCCGGAAAACTACAGTTCTTTTAGGTTGGAGTTCCTGGTCTTGGGCTGGGCTATAACAGAGCGGTTCATGCATTACCTGGCTGTTTCAAAATTTACCTTCTTCACGGACAACAATCCGTTAACACACTTGGATAACGCGAAGCTTGGTGCATTGGAGAAGCTCTGGATGGCCCGACTATCAAACTATGACTTTACCATCAAGTACCGGGCACCCCGTATAAATGCAAATGCTGATGCCCTCTCCAGAAACCCTCAAGTACATTTGCAAGGACTTAAAGAAGAGGCGGATGACTTGGAGGAAGTAGAACTCCCAGCTTTCTATAAAAGTAGAAAATAGAAAATGACAGAAACCCATATCTACCAGAACCGTCAGAATATTGCACTAAACCCGTTGCCTTACTATGGATGGAAAGAGACACAAGACAGGGATTTGGCAGTGAGCCTAGTGAAGGGGCTGGTAACCCAACTGGATTCCCAACTTGAAAGGAATGCTCCAGCATATGCCCAATACCTGTGGAAAGAAAGAAGCAGGTTATTCATCTATTAAGGTCAATTGTGCCGAGTGTTCAACCCCAGAACACATGAAATGGTATGGCAAATTGTGGTTCCAAGGAGAGCCTTCCAAATGGTGTTTGAAGTGTACCATAATGGAGCAGGACACTTTGGATGGAGAAAACTGGAAATATTGTTACGTGAGAGATTCTATTGGATCGGCATGAGGTCTATCATAGAGAAATGGTGTAAAAATTGTTGACCATGCTCATTAAGAAGAAAATACTGTAACAGCCAGAAAGCACCACTACAATTGGTAGCCTTAGATCACATCAAACTCACACCCAGCAGATCGGGCTATACCTATGCTCTTACCATGGTGGACCACTATTCCAGATTCCTAGTGGTAGCTACGGTCAAAGACTTAACAGCTCAGACAGCCGCAAGAACCTTTCAAGCCTATTTCTGCAGGCCACACGGGTATCCAGAACAGGTAGTCACAGACCAAGGTCCTACCTTTGAGACTGAAGTATTTCAAGCGTTCTGTAACTTGTACGAATGCAAGAAAATTCGTACCACGCCTTACCATCCCCAAACCAATGGAATGTGCGAAAAGATGAATCACGAGGTAATAGAATTGTTGAAAACTCTGTCCTTAGAAGAGCGAAACAGATGGCCAGAGAAGTTACCAGACCTTGTTGACATCTACAACAACCAGTAAACTCAACAAATTTAACCCTGCATACCTCATGAGAGCAAGACCAGGAAGATTGCCAGTAGACTTTGAAATGGGCATTGTAGTTCCTGAAGAAGACACCTCAGATGCAGATTGGGATACCAGAAGAACAGAACAGTACAAAAAATACAGGAATGTGTTGAGAGAAGTCTGGCAAATTCAAGAGAAAAGCAAGAAACAAATTTTAACAAAAGCGCACAAGGAACACCCTTAACACCAGGTGAATTGGTTTTGAAAAGGAAAAGGAGACTCCACAAGTTAGATGATCAATGAGAATCAGAACCATACACTGTTTTACCATCAAATTTTGACAACCAGAAGACCTGTCTGATCAGTAAAGACAATGGAGAAACAACAGCAACGGAGTCCAGAGATCATTTAAAGAAGTGCCCTCAACGGCTACAACCAAAAGAAGATGTCCCTTATCCAGAGCCAAAAGAAGAGGAGCCAAAGACAGTCAAGACAATCCTAGGAGATTTACCTGAAGATTGGCCCCAAATAGTAGATGCATACCTAATACCCATGTTGACATTCCCACAACCAGCAGAAGATTCACCCATTGTAGCAGAGCCAGAGAACCCTTCAGTTGGTGCACCTGCCATTCCCACTGTGAGAATGAGAAGACACTCAGGCATTCCTGTGTTACGCAGGTCAACACATGGGTCAGTAAATAGTGTTCACTCTACACCAGGCTCACACACTAGTGGAATACCAGTTTTACGTAGGTCAACACGAAGTAACTTGGGTCAAACACCACTAAGATACAGGGAATAAAATGTGAACGTAGAAAAATGTAAATAAATGTTTAAAATGTAAATATGTAACCAATGTTAGTGTACAGAAATGTGAAGAGTAGGCTAAAACCACCTAAACAGGTACACAACGTCAGAAAAGGGGGTGAGTGGAGTTGGTGTAAAGAGCTGTCTAGGGAGAGCAAAATCTTGGCCAATAGATGACCCCAGGGCCAGGAGGCCTACAGCACTTATGACCGGAAGAGGCCCATGCAGTACCTAGGACTCCTACGCCGAAGCACCCGTAGTAAGTGTTTGTTGTTGTGTTTTGAATTTTAAGCCTACAGAGACTTTACCTGTTGGACTTTTTGAACTTTTATAATTTTCTTTGGACCTTAGCCACAGGACTGGTGGTGGCAAACCCGCAGACAACGTTTTCTGTTCACTCAGCTAAAGCGCAGTCCACGCGACTTTGTGTGTGGCTGGTAACTATGGTACACATCGGGTAACTAGGGGCAGCGTTGTCCCGAACCGCATAGTGGTAACTAATGCGCTTCTGGGAGAACTTCAAAGTTTTAAGCGGATTGTGTTAGAATAGGGTAAAAATGGCAGTGTGGTCCTAGCCTAAGGGACAATGTGGCGCCCCACTATGTAGGTGCCACAGAGGGGTACTGCACCCATAAAAGAGATGTAGTCACCCCAGCTGCAAAGTAGATTTCAGGATGGTAGGCGGAACCCTGAACCCACACCCCACACTAGGTCACAGGGTGGAAGGGAACCTGGGAGGGTATATAGTCACCCCCAGGGGGAGAAAGGAGGTCTTATGTCCGTGGCCCGAGGCCTTTTAGGCTTCAGGCCCACCACTGTCTCCGGGTTGGAGCGTTAGTGAAGTTCCAGGCAGGGAGCCTGCGGCAGAAAGAATTGTCTCCTCGGCTGAAGGACCCAAGGACAAAGAGAACAGATCCCAGACAGAGGAGAGAAGGGAGCAAAGGGAGCAAGAAGCTCGGAGGGAGTTCGCTCTAGGAAAGACACCGGGTACTGGAGCACGCACCTGTAGGAACCTTTACGGCCTGCAGAAAATCCGCAGCACGGGGGTATCTCTAGATATGGCCCTGATTCCCAAATGACCATTAGAGGGGACAAGACGCAGCTGGCAATCCACTGTGCAAGGAGCCGCAGTGTTCAATAGAAGGTTACCCGACGGGAGCAAGGGAAGGAAAGATAGACAGCAGGTCGTCAGGTCTACTCTTTATGAGGTCAGGCTTCACACAGCTACTGGGAAGCAAGCAAGAAAAGGAACAAGAAAGGCACACAAAGGGGTTCCGTCGATCTACCAGAGATCCGCTTGCAGCCACCCATAGCCACTTGTCATTTTAACACCTAACTGCACTGAGGACTGTAATGACTCTGCAAAAGTTCCAGTTAAGTACCCGGTGAAGTGACTTTGACTCTGCTACATCTTTCTTTCCATGAACTCATTTCCTCCACAGGAATCGCTGCCCCGGAAATCCAATCCTGCCTGCGGAGGACTACATCATCACAGCCGCAATACCACCGACCTCTGGATGACTGTAGCGACGCTGGTGACATCTCACCAGGTACTGCAGGTGGCGTCATGACAAACTATAAACTTGTACATAATCCTTATAAAGAAATCCCCCTTTTAAAAATAGGCCCAGGACACGGGATCAGGCGCGGCCGCCATTCCCCGTGACACAGCAGTTAACCCATTGCCGCCTGACACCCGAGTACCCCATACCCTGGGTGCGACAACAGTGCTATACATAACAAAGAAAAAACTATGTAATTAAGAATGACGCTTTACAACATGAGTGTGTACACTGTACACTAAATACTACTGGACTATACACACTGAGGCTGCAGTCCTGTATCATGTGCAGTGTCGGTGTGCTGACTGACGTTTTTCTCGGACAGCACACAGGCCCATTGAGTATGTCCTACTCCTCAGTCTGATCAGAATATTACATGCTCAGTGTCTTGCAGATCTCATTCTCGGATCCGTATTTTTCACAGATATGAGAATAGATCTATGAAACTAAGTCTGTGTGATGTCCGATAAAAAACTCTGGCAGCACACAGACACATTACACGAATGTGACCTAAGAGATCTATTATATAATTGCGAATGGGTTTTTTGCCCCTTCTGAGTCCACTCGCAATGCGAGTCAGCGTGGTCATGTGGATACGCCCGAAGCATTGGCCGCGCAGCGGCCATTGCGAGCAGTTCTAAGGAGACTCGCTATGCCCGCGCAGCGGCATGGCGAGTCGCCTTAGCATCGGGCACCCAGCTAGTAACAAATAACAGCATTACTCCAAGTCATCCAGTACAGAATAAATATTGGTATTCAGTAACTTACCACTGACATCCTTCTGATTAGTTTTCTGTTGTTTGTACTCGACCTTGTCCGACCTTAATGGTGACATCTTCCATCCACGACTTTACTTCTCACACTGATCACCACAGCACTGAAAATAACAAGTTCATATATATTGTATATACACACATTTGCCACCTGAATGTAAAATCCCCCACACTGTGCCCCAAAATATAAATATGTACCCCATTATACTGTATATAATATACAATTAGCCGCCCACCATTCACAAGATAAAGTGATAAATAAGCTGGCATTGTGCACCCATTAACGATAATTTCTGCCGCCCAATATACATAAATGAATACAGTCTCTGTGAATCTCCCCCAATTAACTCTATGGCTATGTGCACATGTTGTGTTTTTGTAGCAGAAAATATGCAGTGACTTACACTATAAGTGGAGGGAGTCAGACTCTTGAAATCTCATGCACTTGTTGCTTATTTTTTTCCTTGCGGATTCCGATCTTCAGATGTCAATTCTTGCAACTGCTTTTCAGCATATTTCACCAATACTAATTAGTGGGGAAAAATATGCAACAAAAATGCAAGTAAAAAAAAAGCGTATTTTATGCAGCGCTCTTCCTGCCAATACATCAGGATTTAGAGCAAAAAATTCTGCTGCAGATCTTGAACCTGTGCAAATTGTGTTAGTCCTTGTCCTGTGTACCCCCCCATATTCAATTTATATTCCTGATAGCTTAACAATAAATTGTGGGGTGAGAGGATGCTATCAGGGCCATATGATGAATTGTGGTGTGGGGAGACGCTACCAGGGTCACATGATGAATTGTCGGGGGGGGCACCGTCGGGCAAGGGCACTAATAGGGCCATATGATGAATTGTGGGGTGGGGGGATGCTATCAGGGCCATATAATGAATTGTCAAGGGATCGCTATTAGGGCCATATGACATTGTCATATAAAATAAAATTATTTATTTAGGGGTGCAGCATAGGATATATTTTTATTTAGGGGCAGTATAATGATTCTTGTATTTCTAAGAGAATTAATTTATAAGTACAGCTGAAGGTGGAGAAGTGGGAAGTCTGCAGAGATGAGCTGCAGATGTGAAATCTCATCATGACATCTGTACTACATGGAGACAAAAGGGATATGAACGACTACAATCAAAGAAGATATCCTCTATAAAGAACCTGGAAGCAAATGTTTATTTGTGACTAGATGGTGGCCCGATTCTAATGCATTGGGTATTCTACAGTATTTATGCAGTTTATTTATGAAGATTTAAGAATAATGCAAAGCGAAGCTGGGTTTAAATCCTGCACCAATATTGCTGATTGCTGGCAACCGGCCAGGTGCAACCAATCAGCGAAGCGTGGTTGAAATCCCGCGCGGCTGGCGGACTTTCCCTGCTGCTCATTGGTCGTAGGCAGCTGGCCTGACCAAACAGCGATGCAGGATTTGCGTTACAGACACTTACAGAAGTAGACAATTATATAGTAGATACCTACAGCAGTACCGGTGTGCAGTGGTGCCAGTGTGCAGCGGTGCCAGAGTCCACGAGGGGACAGTGGGCGGGTACGGTCAGGAGGCGGCCGGGGAATAGCGGGCAGGAGGGGGCTGGGTAACAACAGCCGGGCATGGGCAGGAGGGGGCCGGGTGCGGGCAGGAGAGGGCCGGGGAACAGTGGCTGGGTGCGGGCAGGAGGGGGAGGGGGGCCCTCCTCCCTGCACCCGGTCGCTGTTCCGCGGCCCCCACTGCCCACAGCAGAGTGCTTAGCAGAGTATACGGCAGCTCAGTGGTTAGCAGAGTTTACGGTGGCTCAGTGGTTAGCAGAGTATATGGGGGCTCAGTGGTTAGCAGAGTATACGGCAGCTCAGTGGTTAGCAGAGTAAACAGGGGCTCAGTGGTTAGCAGAGTATGACGGCTCAGTGGTTAGCACAGTATACGCTGGCTCAGTAGTTAGCACTGTATACGGAGCCTCAGTGGTTAGCACTCTATGGTGGCTCAGTGGTTGGCACTGTATATGGTGGCTCAATAATTAGAATAGTAATGTGGCTCAGTGGTTAGCACTGTATATGGTGAATCAGTGGTTAGCACTGTATATGGTGAATCAGTGGTTAGCACTGTGTACGGTGACTCAGTGATTAGCACTCTATGGTGGCTCAGTGGTTGGCACTATATATGGTGGCTCAGTGGTTAGCACAGTATGGTGGCTCAGTGGTTAGCACTGTATACGGTGGCTCAGTGGTTAGCACAGTATGGTGGCTCAGTGGTCAGCGCAGGATGAAGGCAGATTGGTCAGTGCAGGATTTAGGCAGAGTGGTCAGCGCAGGATGGAGGGCCAGTGGTCAGCAGAGGATGGAGGCTCAGTGGTCAGCAGAGGATGGAGGCTCAGTGGTCAGCAGAGGATGGAGGCTCAGTGGTCAGAGCAGGATTGAGAGCCAGTGGTCAGTGCAGGATGGAGGGCCAGTGGTCAGCAGAAGATGGAAACTCAGTGGTCAGCGCAGGATGGAAGGCCAGTGGTCAGCACACATCCATCCCCCCTCCCATCCGCTCAGGTCTCACGCGCACCCGGTGTTTACATCACCGCCAGAAGCTACAGCAGCTAATGAGTGGTCATGTGATAGACGGGCTGAAGTGATGTGCGCAGAGCCTGTCACATGACCGCTCATTACCTGCTGTAGCTTCCGGCGGCGATGTAAACATCGGGTGCGGGTGAGACCGGAGTGGCCGGGGGAATGGAGCGAGGGGGTGGGAATGGAGCGGGGGGAATGGAGCGAGGGGGTGGGAATGGAGTGAGGGGATGGGAATGGAGCGAGGGGGGATGGAGCAGTGGGTGGCAGCGGCAGGCAAGAGAGGGCCGGAAGTGGGCGCACCCGCTCCAGCGGGCGGATGCGACCAGGAGGAGGCTGACAGTTTGGTGTCTGTGAGGCCGAAATCGCGCATCGCTGATTGGATTGCGGCCGTGGCGCACGGCTGTTTTGCATACGCTGCGCTCATTGGTTGCCGCGGCTTGCAGCGACCATTGAGCGCTGGAGCACGATTTCGGCCTCAGACGGAAGTGGCCGCAAGACAATTATATTATAGATACTGACTGTGACTATGTGTCATCGACACCGAGGTTCCTTATCTTTCGCAGTCTAATGATGGCTGGTAACAACTACTCCCAGCATCTCCTTACCATTGTTAAACAGGAATAAACTGTGGAAAAGAAAAGTGCAGTAGGGTCTAACCAAGGGAGAGGAAGGATTAGCAGGGAAGTGATACAGTGCTCACCTTGTAAGGATGTGACCCAGAACCATATGAAAGTATGAAAGAGTTAGAGGCAGCTGCTGCATAAAACACATGCACCAAGGCAAGTTGATTATGCAGAATATCATGAAAAATGTTATTAAGTCCAATTCAAAGTGATCATTGTAGCATAGGATGGTTTATTCTCAGTGTTGTATATTTCCCGATAAAGAAGCGGGGTTACACTTCAAAACGCGTAGAATAAACCGCCATTTGCTATGATTGCTTTGAATTTGTATTATTTGGCAGCAGTGTGGATTTGATATAATTTTTCCTGATATCTTACCATTGTTAAGGACATGTGTTATGGCAAATAAATAGCTAATAATTTATTTGAATAATTGAAGCCATTTCAGAACCCTTCCAAAAACATGGTTATGTGATTATTGCACTTTCCTCTAGAATTTTCTGTGTCTCAGATTCTGTATAAATGTTTTTATTTAGAGGTAGCCATATAGAAGCTCTTATCAGATTGTTATGAACGTCTTGTACGACTTCAAGGCTAGTGTAAGCTAACTAACACAGAATAAAATGTATATTCAGCATAAAATGATGCAATTACCTAGAACCTCCTTTAATAAAGGTCTTTGTCAGTATGCTCTACATTGACAACGTGTCAGCGTGGTTTCTTTCCGGTGACGTGCAAAGCATCCAATTTGGCGGCAGACAATTAAGATGACAGCCTCACCCGAAGGGTGTGGGGGGCATCCATTAGAGTTGGCGCCCAACGTGCTAGGACGAGACGTCCAGGGGACGACAGCCACAACTGAACCTTCATTCCCTGAACGGACCAGACACGAGGGGTAGACCTGCAGGCTACAATGAGGTAAGAAAATTATTTATCTTACCGAAGACCCTCCTGTAACTCCGTGCAGGGATGATGAAGGTAACTGGCTGTCAGATTTGGACATAGATGACCGGATCTGAGAAGTCCTAGCCCTTGCAACCCGGTCCTGAGAATTCCTTAATTGTCTGCCTTATTTGTGTTCTTGCAAACTGGTCCTGAGTTTGTCTGTGTTTATGTCAGTGCTATCATTGCTACAGTTTCAGTAAATAGAAAACATAGAAAGAGAGAAAGCACAGAGAACGGAGAGACGGGGCGGAATGGGGAGATTCTGTTTCCCTGGCTGCCAGCTCTATTCCCAGGGGATAGAGCTGATGATTTGTCAATCCATAATAGGGTTGATGGTTTTCCAGTCCCTGGTGTAAGGGGGGCCGATGGGTTATTTCACTACTGGTATTCCAGCCTCTGATTCGGCTGATGGTTTTCCCACCCCGCGCGCGCAAGCTAAGGTTAGAGTGTAGTCCTGGCTGCGGTGGTGGACAGGTACGTAATTTACGTAGATTTTGGTAGTGAGAAGTTTGTTTCGTTCTCTCCAGATGACGTGCTGCTTATGTAAACAGGTTTAGAGCTAGCAATTCCGCCTGCTGGCTGGATAATAAATCGTGTTACTGACGTGCCATATGCACGGGAAGAAACTGTTTATATAGCAATCCCTGGCACTTCTCCAGTACTCAAGGTATTCAGACAGAATATATATGTCCAGTTAACGATAGTAATATAAGGAGTCTTGTTGCAAGAAGTATATGTAAGAAAGTTATCTGACCCAGTTGTTGCCCCACTAAGGTGTAGAGGGGGCTGACACAGTTTGATGTTTATTTGTTTTATCTGTTTGGTGACCACCATTCCAGTCCCAGTCCTCAGACCGACTCTGACTGACTGATTCCAGAAGCTTGCTATTTCTGCGGACTCAGTGAAGGAAAGGGACGTTTACTAGACAGAAATATCTACCGACTGACAAATACTGAGTGGATGTGTATTTTTGCTTACAGTTATCAGGTCAATTTTCTAATTTAGAAACCCCTAGCAAAAAGGTATTGACGCCCTTAGTGTCTTCCCAAAAATTGTCCTTATATTAGAGGTACTATGACAGCTACAGGAGCTGTTAGGAAGCATGTCTGGATTGTTGCACATTCATATATCTATTGGGCAGAGAAGAGGGCCCACGGACGTGTTTATTCAGAAAATTTATTTTTTCACAAGGAGTTTATCCATATACGGTGGTATGAACTTGGGTTTAACTGTTCCACACGTGGTGTGTCCAGGGGCCACCTTAGGGTAAATACAATGGTTATTGTTCTGCATACTAAGTAAGCTTTAGTCATTTCACAACATATATCTTTTAGAGTTTTTATTATCCCCTGTGTAGAAAACTTTTGGTTATTAAGAATGTTCAGAATAAACTTTAATGCCCGGCTCACTGAAGGTATCCCAGTTGACTCCCCTTTATACAACCCTGCTGACAGTGGTAGTCTTGAGGGGTGGACAGTTATAGCCAAGATAGAAGCATAGAGACTTGGGTTTAAGCTATAATATGGGTGTTCATCAGTCAAAGTCCAGATCCACAGGTTTACAAACAGAACTCCTAATTGGAATATATGTGAGTATATAGCGAACAGACAAAATATATTAATTTACATTGTGCTAGAATCACTGCTCTTGTTTTTCCTTTGGAAAGATTGTTTATAATACAGCGGAGTCAATGGAATGCAGGAATGTTTGTGTGAAAGTTTTAATCACAGCAGCAGAGGGGGGATTGGGGTGGCAGCTACTGCTTGTTATAAGTTATTGAGTCAGACTTCTGAAATTGGATGGAGTTTAAGAATATAATGATAATTGTAATGTTTGCATTGTGATTGGGTGACCATCGGCAAATGTCTAAATAATATCATGCCCAAGACTGTGGTTTTGTGATTATTTGTTAGGACGCATTCGCTTTAAATACGGGAACGCAGGCTGTCAGTACAGGACAGGCGTCCTCTCCAAGAAGGAAGGAAGACTGGTGTCATGTGGCATAAGTATTTGCTGGGATAGAGACACCGGTATATAGTGATTAAAGATGTTGCGTCTTTTCAAGGAAAAACACATTAATATGGTCCGTGAAAAAGAAGGGAGAAAGTATGTTAAAAATGCAAACAAACGATTAGAAGGCTGTGAGTGGTGAACATAAGTGTTGAATGAAGCTGTAATCGTGGCACCTGTGTATACTGTAAGTATAACTGTATGATGTGAGATGTAATGTCAGGGTTGACTGTATGTTTTGACGTTTTGTATCACGTGGGATGTGAAGCAGGTGTGTAGTTATACATGTTGCCAAATAATTCCCTAGGGAGAACGCTATCTTATAATGTGTGTATGTTCCCCTGGTGTTGATTTTCTGCCAATATTAGAATTGCCAAGGTTAGAATCCCATCAGTTACTATAGGGGAGGGGTGAAGCTGCGTTCTGCTTGTTCATTTTTACATGTAGTAATGAAAATCATCTCTTTAACATTCTGAATGAGTAGGCAGGAATTTTTGGTATTTCTTTTCATTTTTGGCTGAGAACATCAAGAATCATAATTGTTTACTGTGTATTTAGTTGGAAGCTAGTAATATTGCCTATTATTGGACGCAATAATAGTTATTTTGGACAGTTTTTGTACATTTCTGCTTGAGGTTATCCAGAATTAGGTTTTACTGATTTTCATACAGTGATTATTCTATTTTATTGAGTCATACTGACACCCTGTCTTCTTGTTTGTGTTGTGTTAATATTCTTTAGACACTATGAAAATTATTCGGGATAATTTTTGTATGTTTATGTCTGCATTTTACGGAGGAACAATAGTTTTTAGAAGAGGCATAGAGAACAGATGATAATACTTAGTATATGTGTGTTAAATCTTCAGATTCTAATCCCATTGTTTTCTAAAGTAGTTTTTTTTATTTTTATGGCGCTGGCCCCAAGTGGGGAATGTACTTGTTTTCAGATTCAGATAGAAAACCTCAGCTCAGAGTGTCCCTCCCCCCATCTTAGGAATGTAAGACTTAGAGGAAGTTTTTCCCATCAGAACTTTATATGGCAGCCAAGTTTATATATTCAGTTATGATTATACAAGAATAATGTATATATATATCTTTACTCTTTACTCTGATATCTTCTGATTCCCTCATGCGGAGGGGGGATGGAGACATATATGGAGAAATATATGGGGTTTTTGGTTAAGCATCATACAGTTATAGTTTATAGATATAGCGCCAATGGAGACATTTACAACAGAATTTAAATGGGTTTTTGGTTAAGCATAAAACAGTCATAGTTTATAGCTATCAATATAATTAGTAGAAAATTGTAATAAGAATTTTGTTGAATAAGTATTTTTCTGATTTTTGAAGCTAATACGAATTCTTGAGTGTTTTATTTAAGGTGTACGTATAGGAGAGATGATCTTACACTGGACACCGGTAGGATCCTCGCATGAGGTAATCAGAGCAATTGATTCTGAGTTTTTGCACTTTTGTGAGCAACTGGAGCGTCTTCTAAGTACAATTCTTACAAAACGGTAAGCATATTGAATGCAGAATTGGTAAATCACGGTGAGGTAGACACCATGTTACCAGTCTAGGATGGTATAATCACGCTGACAATCACTACAGGTGTCCCCCTAGAGGAAGAGGGCAAGGTACAATTTGAAGTTAAAATAAAGTTAGCCTAGGTAAATGGCGGGAGGTTATCCATCCCAGCCTTGTTACATCTGGCTGCCTAAGCACCCCTTCGGTATCAGACTGCCCGGACAGAACTAAATAAATACTAAAAGAAAAAAGGGAGTTGTGCTGAAGGAGGGGAAAAAGGACAGGCCATGATGACGTCTCTCTTCAACAAAAAGTTAGAATAGTCTTTGCTTGGCCCCACATACACCTCAACCGGTCACGAGTGTAGTCAGATGAATACCTCCTGGTTCGCTCCTGGTTACAGGTAAGACCTTGCGTACAATCCTGCATTATTCCTACACACAACACAACTCAGTAAGGTAAGAGTTTGAAGCAGCAGCCACTCCACAAGCTTTAAGAATTGCAAATAGGGTGCGGACAAGGAGAGGAAAGTTATAAACATGTCCTAGTAGGTGTGGATCTCTCTCTCCTATATAAAATACCATAAGATGTTTAATATATTGGTTAAGAATGTTCTGAAGCAGAGTGAGTAGTTAAATGAGTAAATATACATGTAAAAGAAAATATGGCACTGTAGCCGAATCCCAAGCTCCTTTGCGGCACTGCGAGCCGCAGCCGCACTACCCTTCCAAAAAAAAAAAAAATATGCTCACCTCTCCCCGAGCCCCGCCGTCTCCCGCCGTCTTCCTCCAGCCTCCCGGTGGCTCCCGATGCCTGCAGAGCTCTTTTACACCAGTACAGGACCTGCGGTGATGTCAGAGTCACGTGACACCAGCTTACTCCATGGTAACCGCGGGTCATGTGACTGACATCACCGCAGGTCCTGAACTGCAGTAGAAGAGCTCTGCAGGCACCGGGAGCTCGGGGTGAGGTGAGCATAAACTTTATTTACATTTTTTTAACCCCTGCCTCACTCTGCCTGTCTCATGTCTCTGCACACTCTGCCTGTCTCATGTCTCTGCACACTCTGCCTGTCTCATGTCTCTGCACACTCTGCCTGTCTCATGTCTCTGCACACTCTGCCTGTCTCATGTCTCTGCACACTCTGCCTGTCTCATGTCACTGCACACTCTGTCATGTCTCATGTCACTGCACACTCTGTCATGTCTCATGTCTCTGCACTCTGTGTCATGTCTCTGCACACTCTGCCTGTCTCATGTCTCTGCACACTCTGCCTGTCTCATGTCTCTGCACACTCTGCCTGTCTCATGTCTCTGCACACTCTGTCATGTCTCATGTCTCTGCACACTCTGTCATGTCTCATGTCTCTGCACTCTGTGTCATGTCTCTGCACACTCTGTCTGTGTCATGTCTCTGCACACTCTGCCTGTCTCATGTCTCTGCACACTCTGCCTGTCTCATGTCTCTGCACACTCTGCCTGTCTCATGTCTCTGCACACTCTGCCTGTCTCATGTCTCTGCACACTCTGCCTGTCTCATGTCTCTGCACACTCTGCCTGTCTCATGTCTCTGCACACTCTGCCTGTCTCATGTCTCTGCACACTCTGCCTGTCTCATGTCTCTGCACACTCTGCCTGTCTCATGTCTCTGCACACTGTCTCATGTCTCTGCACACTGTGTCATGTCTCTGCACACTCTGTCTGTGTCATGTCTCTGCACACTCTGTCTGTGTCATGTCTCTGCACACTCTGTGTCATGTCTCTGCACACTCTGTGTCATGTCTCTATACTGTGTGTCATCTCTGTATACTGTCTGTAATGTCTCTATACTCTGTCTAATGTCTCTATACTGTGTGTAATCTCTGTATACCGTCTGTAATGTGTGTATACTGTGTGTATAATCTCTGTAATCTCTGCATACTGTCTGTCTATGCAATGTCTCATGTATGTATATACTGTGTGCTTCTCTCCTCACCCCTCCACCACTGAGCCGCATCTCTCCTCAACCCTACACCACTGAGCCGCTTCTCTCCTCACCCCCCACCACTGACCCGCTTCTCTCCTCACCCCTCCACCACTGAGCCGCATCTCTCCTCAACCCTACACCACTGAGCCGCTTCTCTCCTTACCCTCCACTACTGAGCCGCTTCTCTCCTCACCCCTCCACCACTGAGCCGCATCTCTCCTCACCCCTCCACCACTGAGCCGCATCTCTCCTCACCCCTCCACCACTGAGCCGCATCTCTCCTCACCCCTCCACCACTGAGCCGCATCTCTCCTCACCCCTCCACCACAGAGCCGCATCTCTCCTCACCCCTCCACCACTGAGCCGCATCTCTCCTCACCCCTCCACCACTGAGCCGCATCTCTCCTCACCCCTCCACCACTGAGCCGCTTCTCTCCTCACCCCTCCACCACACAGCAGCATTTCTCCTCACCCCTCCACCACACAGCCGCATCTCTCCTCACCCTCCACCACACAGCCGCTTCTCTCCTCACCCCTCCACCACAGACACCCATCTCTCCTCACCCCTCCATCCCAGAGCCGCATCTCTCCTCACCCCTTCACCACAGAGCCGCATCTCTCCTCACCCCTCCACCACAGAGCCGCATCTCTCCTCACCCCTCCACCACAGAGCCGCTTCTCTCCTCACCCCTCCACCACACAGCCGCATCTCTCTCCTCACCCTCCACCACACAGCGGCATCTCTCCTCACCCCTCCACCACACAGCGGCATCTCTCCTCACCCCTCCACCACACAGCGGCATCTCTCCTCACCCCTCCACCACACAGCCGCTTCTCTCCTCACCCCTCCACCACAGACACCCATCTCTCCTCACCCCTCCACCACAGAGCCACATCTCTCCTCACCCCTCCACCACAGAGCCGCATCTCTCCTCACCCCTCCACCACAGAGCCGCATCTCTCCTCACCCTCCACCCAGAGCCGCATCTCTCCTCACCCCTCCACCACAGCCGCATCTCTCCTCAGCCCTCCACCACAGCCGCTTCTCTCCTCACCCCTCCACCACAGACACCCATCTCTCCTCACCCCTCCACCACTCTGCCGCATCTCTCCTCACCCCTCCACCACAGAGCCGCTTCTCTCCTCACCCCTCCACCACAGAGCCGCATCTCTCCTCACCCCTCCACCACACAGCCGCATCTCTCCTCACCCCTCCACCACAGAGCCGCCTCTATACTCTACTACCCCAGAGCCGCCTCTATTCTCTGCTACCCACAGAGCCGCCTCGATACTCTGCTAGCCACAGAGCCGCCTCCATACTCTACTACCCACAGAGCCGCCTCGATGCTTAACTACCCACTGACCCGCCTCTATACTCTGATACCCACTGACCCACCTGTATACACACAATTCATTTCACCGTGCTCCCGATGCAATTGCATCGGGCCTTTTTACTAGTAATAAATAATTGGAAGTTTTCCCAGATATCCAGTTACCTTTTTGACCTGTTTTTCAGAAAAGCAGAAGAGACCACAGATGATAAGTATACAGGAATTATACTGTCTAATGTTATACTATATGTTATATTTGTTTGGCTTTACATTGTATCATATTGTTTTAGTTGTGCTCTGACGGACCTGCTGAGACCTGTTTCAATTACATGGAAACACAAGGCTGAATTGTCCTACGAAAACACACTTAAGATAAATAAAAATGGACACTACAACCAAATGGATAAACAAGGCCGTGGGCTTTATTAAGGTTAAAATAAATTATTAAAATTAATATTCAAATTTTATTTTCCATTTTAATAAATAAACCAAAGCTATATTAAATAGCTATTACATCCATATCAACCATTACTTTTAAGAATACCATTAAACATACCAAAACCATCCCAACACATATTGGAACATTTTTACTCCTCTAATAACGCCACACGACAAACAAAAGAAAAATTACCGTATATACTCGTGTATAAGCCGACCCGTGTATAAGCCGACCCCCCTACTTTTGCCTCCAAAACCTGGGAAAACCTATTGACTCGTGTATAAGCCGAGGGTGGACCTCAGCACAGGTATACAGCCCCCAGCAGTGTGATATACAGGCCCCCCAGTGGTATATACAGGCCCCAGCAGTGTTACAGCAGCAGCCCCAGTGGTATATACAGCAGCAGCCCCAGGGGTATACATAGCAGCAGCCCCATGGGTATACATAGTAACAGCCCCAGGGGTATACATAGCAGCAGCCCCAGGGGTATACATAGCAGCAGCCCCAGGGGTATACATAGCAGCAGCCCCAGGGGTATACATAGCAGCAGCCCCAGGGGTATACATAGCAGCAGCCCCAGGGGTATACATAGCAACAGCCCCAGGGGTATACATAGCAGCAGCCCCAGGGGTATACATAGCAGCAGCCCCAGGGGTATACATAGCAGCAGCCCCAGGGGTATACATAGCAGCAGCCCCAGTGGTATATACAGCAGCAGCCCCAATGGTATATACAGCAGCAGCCTCAGAGGTATATATAGCAGCAGCCCCAGGGGTATACATAGCAGCAGCCCCAGGGGTATACATAGCAGCAGCCCCAGGGGTATACATAGCAGCAGCCCCAGGGGTATACATAGCAGCAGCCCCAGGGGTATACATAGCAGCAGCCCCAGGGGTATACATAGCAGCAGCCCCAGGGGTATACATAGCAGCAGCCCCAGGGGTATACATAGCAGCAGCCCCAGGGGTATACCGGCCGCCCACCCGCCCGCCACTATCTGTATACATGCGCCCCCCCCCCCCTATCAGTATCCAGGGCCCCCCCTTGCAGCCCAAACCTGTAAAGGAAGATCATTATACTTACACCTGCGCCCGCCGCCGTCCCCGCTCTGCACCGCGCTCCTCCATCTTCTTCCGTCTTCCTCCTCGGTCGCACAGGCAATGACTCGCACAGGCAAAGACGGAAGAAGATGGAGGAGCGCGGTGCAGAGCGAGGACGGCGGCGGGCGCAGGTGTAAGTATAATGATCTTCCTTTACAGGTTTGGTCTGCAAGGGGGGGCCCTGGATACTGATAGGGGGGGGGGGTGCATGTATACAGATGGTGGCGGGCGAGCGGGCGGCAGGTGTACTCGCGTATAAGCCGAGGGGGTACTTTTCAGCCCAATTTTTGGGCTGAAAAACTCGGCTTATACGCGAGTATATACGGTAAAAATGTCAAAAACAAAAACAAACAAAACCTTTACGAATCAGCCTCAAATGATATCATTGGCTATACGTTACAAAAAGGTTCATCTATTTTTTTTTTTTTTTAAACCATAATATACAGGGAGGGCGGGTGGGTCTTCAATTCTGTCAGAGGTCTGACTGACCCTCTGACAGGAAAAGAACCTTTTACAGTCTCACAGAGCCTGCCAACAGTGTTGGCCAATCAAAACTCACTGACCCTTAGGCCTGACCATTGGCTGGACTCCAGCCAACCAACACCTGTTACCATACACTAACCCTAAGTGTATGGCAACCCACAGCTAAAAATAGCCTGCTATGAGTAATATAGATCAGCCTGTGTTGCCATGTTGTCCCCGCTATTTGCTCAGGGGACATTACATGGAAACACAAAGCTGAATTGTCCTACGAAAACACACTTAAGATAAATTAAAATGGACACTACAACCAAATGGATAAACAAGGCCGTGGGCTTTATTAAAGTTAAAATAAATTATTAAAATTAATATTCAAATTTTATTTTCCATTTTAATAAATAAACCAAAGCTATATTAAATACCTATTACATCCATATCAACCATTACTTTTAAGAATACCATTAAACATACCAAAACCATCCCACTCGGGCAGCACAAAGCTATGTGCGTCCCCCCCAAACACGCCCAAGACCTTGTTCAACCGCCGTCTGTAGGCCAAGATTAAAAACATCCCAACCAATATCGCTCAAATGAACACCATCCTTTCTGTACATTCCCACAATAAAACCTTCCAGGTCCACATGACGGTAAGACCGTCCCCCTACTGATAAAATAAACTTTTCCAGAAGCCGATTCACCCGCTTCCGGATCGACTCCATAAACTTAAACGGTTCACATTTCCAAACCAAGCGAGGGACGATTAGGAAAATACCAACTCAAAAAAACGGAAACATAGATCGAATTAGACCAATGTCTCACCTAAAATAACTGATCAAATCTAATGTTGGCACTTTCGCAATATCATTGCCTCCAATATGCAGAACAAGAAGATCCGGAAGCGGGAAGGCAACCGAAATTTCATTTAGATACTTACATAAATCATGAAGCTTCATACCCCTGAAACCAAACCAAAATATCAAAGCCTGTGTAGAATCAAAGGACAAATTCTCGGTATAGCTTCTTACCAACGCCCACTTCTGGGCCCAATAAACGTAGGAGTGACCTACGCTCCAAACTATAAGCGGTCCTAGAAAAAACAATAAGAATGTTAAACCAACAAATTCAGACGAACATATAATCTGGCTCTATGCAACTTCCACCTCCCCAACCTCTGGATGGATTGATCACTCAACCCTGCGCAAGCCGCCGCTGTGGCAGCTCCGATCCTAAAAGAATGAGACGAAAATTGAAGATGGCTCATATTCAACAGTTGAAAACACTTTTTTAGAACCGAAGAAAATTGAAAAACTGTTATTGGATCGCCAGATTCATGTATAAACAACGACCCCTGAACATGTTTTGACATGGGCACAGGAAAGAATTCAGGAATGCATTGAGCTTAACAGACATCCCAGTACCACGCTGATCCGTCTTTGATCTACGCACCAAAATCAAACAATGAGACATCCTTGACCCTCAAACCAGAAAATTTTAACTTACTATAAGACACCACCCCGCCGATCCTAAAAGTACCAAAAAACATTAAGATAAAACAAGTACGAAATAACGTGACTTCGTATTCATTAAAGCAAACATCCTTTAATACCAACCATAAATTGTTTTAACACATCCAAAGAAATAAGACGGCGAGTACCAGGCGTACAACGACCCTTACAAACGCCCTTCAAAAACTGGCGAACCACAAACATATTAGTCAAAGAAATTCGCAAAATTAAGGACAACAACAGCGTCACTAGTAACCGTAGCAATGTGTTTAGCTGCACAAAATGACGACCAGTCCCGCCATGCGGCCGCATAAGAAGCCCATGTTGAGGGAGCCACAGAATTCTTAAGAAAACCTGTTACCGATCTTCCAAAAATGTCTAAAGACCCGAAGGGCAATCCTTCCCGCAGAGAGCCGTTGCCGGAAAAGTCCCGTGGAAATCCTCCCATTGCTGCTGAGAGAGAAACAGCGCTGACACATTAACAGACTCGACGACATGACTCGCCTTCAACCAAGTATTAAATCGAAAGCATGATAACACCAACCGTCGAAGTAAACTACTAATAAGCGAACACTTTGATGAAAGTGAATTGATGACAAAAACATATCCTTGAGTGGGAAAGCAAAAAATAATACGCTTATTGACTAAACACGATCCCCAAAGCTCCAAGATAGCCAACTACGCTATTGAATCCAGTAACACCGGAGACTTACCAAATCCACACTCGGCAAAAAAACGCTGGCCAATGGGAGGAACACCAATCCCGGCCATAGAGTAACCCAAAACCACAAGAAGGATCCGTATGCAAAAATAAAGCTAATGAAGAAGCCAACACAAAGTCATCCTGCAAGCAACAAATACCATTAAAGGAAGATAAAAACTCATGCCAAATAAATAGATCATCCTTCAATGAACGAGTTACCAGAATATGGCAACCCGGGAACGAGACGCCTTTAGTAGCATCATACAGAAGCCGCAAAAAAGGGGCGGCCCATAGATAAAATGCTCAAGGCAAAATTCAAGCTACCCAACAAGGATTGAAAATCCTTCAAAGTAGCTTTTTCTCTACACAACATGTCCGCTACCAAACACTTCAGCTTATCCAGTTTTAATTCGGACAGGCTGAATTCCATCTTATCGGAATAAATAGTGATACCCAAATATTCCAGTTTAGTACAAGGAAACACGGTCTTATCAAAAGCTAAAGGAACTCCGAAATAATCCATCAACCGTAAAAAGCGAGAGAGAAGAGAAAAACAATCATCAGAAAACGCAGAACCCACAAACAAAAAATCATCCAAATAATGTTACACACCTGCTGAAGGAAAAACAGACCCAACCACCCATGACAAAAAAGTAGAAAGAGATTCAAAATAATAACACGAAAGAGAAAAACCCATAGGGAGACAACGGTCAAAATAAAACCCCCCGTCAAAATAAAAACCCAAAGAATTAAAACCAACTGGATTAACTGGCAAAAGCCGAAAAGCAGACTGAACGTCTGATTTTGCTAACAAACAATGCCTACCAAAAACGTCGCAATAATTCGACCATAGCTTCAAAACAAACATACTTGACTGCAGATGCTGCAGGATCAACCTGGTCGATAAGAGATCCCCCTTTCGGAAACGACAAATGATGTATAATACGAAAAGAACCTGGCTTCCCCTTTGGAACAACCCCTAAAGGAGAAAACCTAAAATCCTCGAACGGTGGATCGGCAAAAAGGCGAGCTATACGTCCCAATGAAAGTTCCTTCTCGATATGCCGAACCACCGCAGTAGGATGATGAAGAGCTGACACCAGGCTCTTTCCAACCACACAACCTCTCCCACCGAAAGGGGGTACGAAAAACCCATTACGAAACCCATCAATTAACAAGGTTGCTGTCGCCCTGTCTGGAAAACATGCTTCCATGGTAATGCAGTTTTCCAGAATCACTGGAGTCAATGATCTTTGCTGAAGTATCCCCGCCAGGGGTAGCAACTTGGGCAGACATAGCCTGCTTACGAAAACACTTAGCGGCCGGGTGGTTACCTGCATAGAATGAGTATTCATGTTTAAAGCGGCAATAATTAGCCCACTTACATGAAGAATCATTAAACGCAAAGCACACTCCCTTCTGTGAAATCGGCATCGAAGCAGGCTTCACAGACTGGCTGCGCTGCGGTAACATTAGATTGAGCCAAAGCCCGACATCCTTGACACTCCAAGCAATAGTAGGGTGAACGACAAGCTTCTGACGAAAAGACTCGTCATAGTGAAGCCATGCCGACCCTTCCAATATAATGTCGAGGTGCTGATAAAGGCCCATACAGCAAGAAGGGTATTTCTCGCCCAGCACCGCGAAAAAAAATAGTGCTGCTTGTACCCAATTATGAAAAGATTTAAACGGTTTACGCTTGTCTGAGTCGTGTTTGAATTTGTCATCTTTTCTCTCGCCCCTAATTGGATGCTCCCTAGACATAGGAGAGGATTTGGAACTGTGAATGTGTCGACATTTTTTCTCTCCTTCCTAACAGTAAGCGAAGATGAAACCCGAGAGGAGAAACCCCACAAACAAGCGGTTCTTTAAAAGCGAGGTCAGACACGGCAGCCGACCGTACATCCGTATGCTCAGCTGTCCCCCCAGCCCCCTTCACGTTAGACTTATCAGATAAAGCCAGGGCATCAGCAACGGCTTTGGCCACCAACGACTTAATATCATCAATTTTAACCTGTGGAAGAAAAAAACGGTACAGTCTCACCATGACGAACTTGCAGCTGTCGAGGTCCAGATGCAGGTGCTCCCGAAACCGGACAGGACTCAGGAGCAGCAGGAGGGAAAACCTGAACAGGGGCTGACCCGCAGGCGAATTCTTCCTCAGATGACGGGTCCGAAGAAGACCATACCCAGCGAGTGTCATCCAGCCTGGTAGTTGGAGGAAGGGGGGGCACCCCCCGGTAAAGTCAGTACTGGACCGGGGTGACTAGCAGAAAATGGACCAGGAGCAAAAGGCAAGGCTGCAACAGATACACTTGCTGCACCTCTTAAAGTACTGGAGCCCACATCCCGGTCCCCAGCAGATAGATCCAATGGAGCAAATCGTGCGAAAATAACAGGGACTGGATCCGGGCATGGAGGATCCGATGGCTGGCTCCTGCTGAGAACAGCAGCCCCGACTAAAAATTAAAAGTTCCCGGGGCCACCGGCTGCTGGATCACGTGACCACTTTCTTGACTGCCTGGAGGGGGCGCCAACGCTGCACACCTGCGTCTTCTCGCGGGAACCCGGGCCTCCTCGCACAGCCGAGTTCTTCTTCCTGGATCCGGCCGTCCTGTGTGAAGCTCCGGTTCCCCGCTGTGACAGGGGAGAGGGAGAATATCGTGTGCTGGCCCTCCGGTGAGTGCGGAAACTGCGCCCATCAGATGGCGGCGGCTCCACATAAGGAGAGGACGGAGGCTCCACTGTTGCGCCCACCGCGGCTGGAGTATTACAGGTACCGGGTGGTAGCAGTGATAGGCATGACCACAACCAGGTCTCACTGCCTGGCTGACCAGCCCTGGACAGAAACTCAGCTAAAAGATTGTCCATCTTCAATTCTGTCAGAGGTCTGACTGACCCTCTGACAGGAAAAGAACCTTTTAAAGCCTCACAGAGCCTGCCAACAGTGTTGGCCAATCAAAACTCACTGACCCTCAGGCCTGACCAATGGCTGGACTCCAGCCAACCAACACCTGTTTCCATACACTAACCCTAAGTGTATGGCAACCCACAGCTAAAAATAGTCTGCTATGAGTAATATAGATCAGCCTGTGTTGCCATGTTGTCCCCCGCTATCTGCTCAGGGGACATTACAGACTATTAACAGTGTATCTACTGACCCTCATATATATATATGTTGACTGAGCAATTGCGGTATATGTTTATGGAAGGTAATGGACTAAACAACACTTTACAAACAAACTGAAAAAGGTACAGTTAGGGCCAGAAATATTTGGACAGTGACACAATTTTGGCGAGTTGGGCTCTGCATGCCACCACATTGGATTTGAAATTAAACCTCTACAACAGAATTCAAGTGCAGATTGTAACGTTTAATTTGAAGGGTTGAACAAAAATATCTGATAGAAAATGTAGGAATTGTACACATTTCTTTACAAACACTCCACATTTTAGGAGGTCAAAAGTAATTGGACAAATAAACATAACCCAAACAAAATATTTTTATTTTCAATATTTTATTGCGAATCCTTTGGAGGCAATCACTGCCTTAAGTCTGGAACCCATGGACATCACCAAACGCTGGGTTTCCTCCTTCTTAATGCTTTGCCAGGTCTTTACAGCCGCAGCCTTCAGGTCTTGCTTGTTTGTGGGTCTTTCCGTCTTAAGTCTGGATTTCAGCAAGTGAAATGCATGCTCAATTGGGTTAAGATCTGATGATTGACTTGGCCATTGCAGAATGTTCCACTTTCTTGCACTCATGAACTCCTGGGTAGCTTTGGCTGTATGCTTGGGGTCATTGTCCATCTGTACTATGAAGCGCCATCCAATCAACTTTGCAGCATTTGGCTGAATCTGGGCTGAAAGTATATCCCGGTACACTTCAGAATTCATCCGGCTACTCTTGTCTGCTGTTATGTCATCAATAAACACAAGTCACCCAGTGCCATTGAAAGCCATGCATGCCCATGCCATCTCGTTGCCTCCTCCATGTTTTACAGAGGATGTGGTGTGCCTTGGATCATGTGCCGTTCCCTTTCTTCTCCAAACTTTTTTCTTCCCATCATTCTGGTACAGGTTGATCTTTGTCTCATCTGTCCATAGAATACTTTTCCAGAACTGAGCTGGCTTCTTGAGGTGTTTTTCAGCAAATTTAACTCTGGCCTGTCTATTTTTGGAATTGATGAATGGTTTGCATCTAGATGTGAAGCCTTTGTATTTACTGTCATGGAGTCTTCTCTTTACTGTTGACTTAGAGACAGATACACCTACTTTACTGAGAGTGTTCTGGACTTCAGTTTATTTGGTGAAGAAGAACCCGTTCACAACATCAAGTATGCGGCGATCATCCACCACTGTTGTCATCCGTGGAAGCCCAGGCCTTTTAGAGTTGCCAAGCTCACCAGTCAATTCCTTTTCTCTCAGAATGTACCCAACTGTTGATTTTGCTACTCCAAACATGTCTGCTATCTCTCTGATGGATTTTTTCTTTTTTTTCAGCCCCAGGATGTTCAGCTTCACCTCAATTGAGAGTTCCTTTGACCACATGTTGTCTGGTCACAGCAACAGCTTCCAAATGCAAAACCACACACCTGGAATCCACCCCTGACCTTTTAACTACTTCATTGATTACAGGTTAACGAGGGAGACGCCTTCAGAGTTAATTGCAGCCCTTAGAGTCCATTGTCCAATTACTTTTGGTCCCTTGAAAAAGAGGAGGCTATGCATTACAGAGCTATGATTCCTAAACCCTCTCTCCGATTTGGATGTGGAAACTCTCATATTGCAGCTGGGAGTGTGCACTTTCAGCCCATATTATATATATAATTGTATTTCTGGACATGTTTTTGTAAACAGCTAAAATAACAAAACTTGTGTCACTGTCCAAATATTTCTGTCCCTAACTGTATATAAGATCAGGGATAGGTTAGGGACAGATAGGGTGAGTCGACGTGGAGCGGGGGCACCACAGGCGTTTCAAGAGGGTGCCGACCTCTGCTTGTTAAGTAGGTTTCCAGCTTTAAGGACATTACTAGGGTACTATTAGGAGTGGGTATATCATTTATACATTGTGTAAATCTTATGTTTTTGTTTCCATGAACTATCTTGGGTGACAATTAATTTTGATCAATAGAAAATGATTTTTGATTGTATATAAGATCCTTATATAGAAGTTATTTGACATGAACCATAATTGTATGATTTAGAATTGATGATTTGTTTTTCACGAACCCAAAGAATGTAATGTTTCCTGTATATATATAGTATATCTCTTCCTCTTCTCTTAGGGATGATTATTTTTCATCTATTGGTAAGTCAAGAACTGATGCCATATTCTTTTTATATCTCTTTCTTGAAAGATGGTGTGTATACGTAATATTAGATGATAAGATGCTCAGGGGGGGGGGGGGTGACCTATATTCTTAAGGTTATAAGGTTATAAGTAAAATTTTGTGATTTGTTTTTGTTGCAGGGTATTACTATGTCATAGATAGTTATGAAAATGGTACAAATTTTTATGAGATTATGGTTGAAAATGTTGTTCAGGTAATAGATTCCCCGAGATAGGTTTTTCTTATGTTTCGACACTTATAAAGGGCTTGTCTAACATGTATTTGTGAGCTTTCTCTCCCCCTTTAACATGCAGCTACTGTGGACCGAATTCGCTTCCCACAGTCTGGAGATGGAGTGATAAACGTCAGAAATTCTGCGGATGACTGAGACAGCTGAAGAAGCTCAAATGGCAGCCCAACTAGATCCAAGATCTACACTACAAGGCAGACGAGCCCAGGAGAACTACTGAATGTCTCCTACTACAGACACTGGCCTATATGCGACAGATATAAACATCCCAAGGGACACTGACCGCTTAGGACACCTTTATTTTTTGAATATCAAGGACTGACTTATTTTAGATAAGACTGAAGCAACATTGACTTGGTACGAGGCCATGTCCTCCTGAATTAGACCGTAGTGAGGACCGACTTATGGAGAATGTCAAATATAATGACTAACAGTTGAGTGATAATTATGACCGGTATTTGATTGCGGCATTCGTATAGTTTCCCTGTTTGCCATGGTTTGTGAGTGTTTGTGTCCATCCGATGGTGTAATGGGCAGACCTTTGTGGGGAATCCGGTGAAGTGGTGTAGGAAGTCCGGCTCCGTCAACTAGGGGAGGAGAATGTACCTGAGTAGGTCTGTGTGCATGCACTTTGGTTGGAGCATTCACTCATGACCACGGGAGAAGGGAACTGTGGGAGCAGCATTCATTTTTATTATATTTAGAACCTATTTTAGTAAATATCTCTATATTTTTGTGTGTATAACTTTTACTATGTATTTCAGTAGTATTAAATAGAGAGGTGAGATATCATCTTAGATAACAGTTTAGGGTGCGGCAAGACAAGTTACAAAGGCATTATGATTGTCATTACGGTTAGACGTTATGGTTGTCTCCATATTGGTGAAGACTCCTTTCCCACTTTTCTTTACCTCTCCCCCTCTGTCACCTAGTGCAAGGATTTTGGGTAAGATTTTGAATGTCTCCAAGCGGGGGAATGTTATGGCAAATAAATGGTTAATAATTTATTTGAATAATTGAAGCCATTTCAGAACCCTTCCAAAAACATGGTTATGTGATCCTTGCACTTTCCTCTAGAATTTTCTGTGTCTCAGATTCTGTATAAATGTTTTTATTTAGAGGTAGCCGTATAGAAGCTCTTATCAGATTGTTCTGAACGTCTTGTACGACTTCAAGGCTAGTGTAAGCTAACTAACACACAGAATAAAATGTATGTTCAGCATAAAATGATGCAATTACCTAGAACCACCCTTAAGAATGCCCCTTTAATGAGTATAAAATAGCTAACCCCTCCTTTAATAAAGGTCTTTGTCAGTAAGCTCTACATTGACAACGTGTCAGCGTGGTTTCTTTCCGGTGACGTGCACGCACCTATAGACAAAGCATCCAATTTGGTGGCAGACAATTAAGACGACAGCCTCACCCGAAAGGTGTGGGGGGCATCCATTACACATGCTGGTATTGAAGGTTCAAGCAATACAATTGTAGACGGGGCTGACTTGACATTGCAATTGGTCACCCTACTATGCTTGCTGCTGTATTCATGTACTGATGGTGGTTCTGATGCTGCATTCAAATACAAATAGTGGTGCAGGCGCTGTGTTCATGTGCTGCATTCATGTGCTGACATTGGTTATGATGCTGTATTCATGTACTACAAGTAATGATGGTTCTGTTGCTGCATTCATGTTGTGGCTGTGGTTTTGCACTGCATTCATGCATTGATGGTGGTTCTGAGGCTGCATTTATGTACTAACACTGGTTCTGGCACTGTGTTCATATACTGACAGTGCTTCTGTTGCTGCATTCATTTAGTAACTATGGTTCTGATGATGCATTTTTGTATTAAAGATTATTCTGATGCTGCATTCATGTACTGATCGTGGTTCCGATTCTGCATTGATGTGCTAACAGTGGTTCTGATGCTGCAGTTATGTGCTGCCTGTGGGTCTGGGGTTGCATTCCAGTACTGATGGTGATTTTGGTGCTGCAATCATGTACGGACTTTGGTTCTGATCTTCTACACCTACTGTATAGCAATCCATTACATGCTTTATAGCTATGTTTAAACCTATTTTTAAATCTTAGCGTTTTGAATAATTTTTATGAGGAGTTGTGGAGTTTCTGTGCCACAAACTCAGTTTAAATTTAAGTGTGTTCACACTGATTTTTTCGAAGCAGAAACTGAGCTGAAACTCTCCAAATCCTCCTCAAATAATTAAAAACTTCCTCTGGAGATGTATTAATGTACTCATAGTGATTCTGGTGATGTGTTAATGTAAGTACCCTTTACATTTTTTTCTGGCCCTTAGGATTGGTTCAGGTTGGCAATGTGGCCCTTGGACAAAAAAATATTTTGCATCCATGGGTTAGAGAATGGCAGATGTTAGCAAAACACAATCTGCTAGTTTTTTTTCTGTGTTTGATTTGAATTTTATAAATTGACTTAAAATTGCTGTTATATTATTAGTCAAAAATTTAGACACATCTGTTCTTACAATAATTGTCTTTATTCTTATTGGAATGTGCACATTGTAGATTTAGAATGAAGGCAGCAAAATTATGAAAGCATACATGTTGAATTAGAGTACAGAGACATCTGTGAAACAATCCTGAATTAGAAGTGAGCGGACTCGTGGATGTTTGGGTTCTGGGGGTTCAGCCAGGCTTTATATTAAGTTCTGTTCTGGGCCCAAACTTGATGCGAACGTCATTGGAAGTTACTGATTGGGCAGTCTGGCTCTCTGCCCACATACAGCCAGCCATAAACAAAGCACTTCCTTGGGAGGGCAGGGATTTGTCATTTTCTTTTTTTGCTGCACAATACTAGAGATGAGCCAATCTTTGGAAGTTCGAATTCTGTTTGCGAACAGGTAATGTTCATCAAACAAGTTTGCTAAACAGTTCGCCGAACAACCGATCTCCATTGAAATCAGTGGGAGGCAAAATCAAGGGCTTAGACACTCCTTAAAATGGGCCCAAAGGCTGCCAAACAAAGCTCAAACTAATTTACAGTGGAGCCCCACTATTTTGGCAACACATTAGCTTCCTACACTACTACTTTGCAAGCTTAAGCGTCGCTGTCACACTCACCATGATGCTGGGTCCACTCATGAACCTCAGACATCTTCATGACTTCCCTGCGGTTGTCACAAGCTATACAGTTAGTATCATGCAGCAGGGAATCCTGCTGTGTGACCTGAGATAATCTCAGTTGCGTCAGCGCCTGTAACACTAGCTGTGTTGTGAGAGCGAAGATATGGCATGAGATGTAACGGATACATGTAGCCGGTATTGTGAGAAAGAGTGTTTGAGGAAGGGTGATGTCAGGGAGTGCAGTGCAGTTCAAACTTGCGGGAGAGTCCCTGTATGACTCTTCGAGTCTTAAGTGCAATAATGTTTTTGAGGTCACCACTTGTCACACTCTCACAGGTGCTTTTTCTCATAGCATATGGGGGATGCTTTCTGTGACCGTGACACCACCATATTCTTGTAAGTTCCTGTGCCCATGGTACATTGTTTGGTGTTTCTTTTAAAGCACATTTTGAGAACCTGAATCAAAATCTTCATGACTATTCTAAAGGCAGCAAAGTGAGAGTTCAGAATTGCTGTGTTAATGTACTTTTTTTTTCCTTGCAGATTTGATGCAGATTTTGAGGCAGAAAAAAGAAATCTGAACCACGTATGCAAGGAAAAAAAAAAGCAACATGGGCACAGCACCTGTCATAGACTTTGCTGGCCTCAGGATATGCATGCAGATTTTTATACCAATTCTCAAAATCTGCAGAAAAAGAGGATCAAACAACTCATCGGGGTCACAGTGCCTAAGAGGGTCCATGGAGAGTCACAGTTGTGATGAAAGGGCTTGAGGAGTCATCTTCCCCAATGGCTACTTCCATAGAGACTTCCAGGGCTGATGTGGCCAACTACTGGCCACCCCAGGTTTTAAAACAGTGCAAGTTTTCTGGATTTCCTTAGCCTTGCACAGGTGCTAATTTCATCACCTGCAGAAGTGATGATTACAGCACCTTTTGCAATCCTAAAGAAATCCTGAAAACATGCACTATTTGCGGCCCTTGAGGACTGCACTTGGCCAGCAGTGTTCTACTGAAGTGTGTGTACTGTCTTGCATTTCCATACCTCGGACCTTCAGGCCAGAGGCCTACGGCTTGTTCACCAGTCTCTGTAGGGCAGTATGAAAGCACCTGTGTCACGCTTGGGAGGTAAGGGAATCAGGTAACAGATAGGTGAACTGGGCAAAAGGGGGTCAGGAGAGCCTAATATGACCCTGATGCTGGGGTCCCTGGCTCGCCCTGATCTCGGAGGTACCTCTGATGGTGAGGAGTTCCGAGCCGCCACCCTGTACCCTAAATCTCCTGATTAGCCCTAGGCTGAGGGCCCCTACCTCCACCCACGGGTCAGGAATCACAGCTTCTCCCAAGGAAAAACTTTAGTCCAGCAGCTAAGCATCAGCACAGCACCAAGACCTAGAGCACATATCTATCAGCAGCACCTGACAGAGGAGAGGGAAGACTATTTAAAGACAGGGGGAGGGGATTCCAGGTGAGTCACACATTAACTCCTGAACCAGCAATTGAACATAATAGTGACTGCAGTTCTGGAGCACACCACAGGAGGCAAGGACCTTCACAACCATCAACCATACAGCTCTTAAAGACAAACCACATACACAGCAGCATCCAACAATGTCAGTGCCATCTAAATGCGTGACAACCTCTTTGCAGAAACAGTCCAGCACACAAGGAGTGAACTCAAAAATCTTTACTATAACACAGACTATAAGTCTCAAACACAAACACACCAATATGCATAGTATATAAATATAATGAAAGTCCCACAGAGATCAGCAGCACATAGAAAGTTAAAGTGGTGGAAAGTCTATGAAGGGCAAAGTTCATTTAGTTCTTTGAGTTGGACTCCAAAGGCTGCATGCATGCCCAGTAGGGGGAAGCACAAATGGTGCAAAAGGTGGGAAGGGGACATATTGCTTCAACAAAAACTCAGGCCTCAGTCAAGGGAGAACTGAAAATAAAAACTACTAAAAACATCTCTCTCTAGCCAAAATGCCAACTATGGGATGGGTCATCAACCAAACAAGATGCCTTTTTTTTTTTTAAAGAAAAGTCCAGTTGACTTGGCATACAAATTCTCCTGTAGCATTCTCAGCCTTGCCCAGGTTGAAGGTTATTGTTGGTGATGGTACTCTGCTGCCAGAAAGTCTGGAGAATCACAGGGGCTACTCCTGCTGGGGCATTCTCTGCCACCACCTGCCCCCAGCACACTCTATTATGGCCACCCGTGGAGAAGATAATGGAGTACCTAGGAGATTATCGCAATCTATAGGCCAGTCAGCCAGACTCCTTCTCTATCTATGGATCTGATGTCATAAAGAAGCTATAGAAATACGAAGTCAGCCAGACTCTTTTTCTATCTGTGCATCCGGTGTCATAAACAAGCAATGGAAATGAGCAGTCAGCCAGACCCCTTCTCTATCTATGCACCTAATGTCATATAGAATCTTTGATAATGAGCAGTAAGCCGGACCCCTTCTCTATCTGTGCATCTGATGTCATAAAGAAGCTATGGAAATGAGCAGTCAGCCAGACCCCTTCTCTTCCATGCATCCAATGTCATAAAGAAGCTATGGAAATGAGCAGTCAGCCAGAACCCTTCTCTATGAATGTATCTGATGTCATAAAGAAGCTATGGAAATGAGCAGTCAGCATGATTCCTTCTCTATCTATGCACTTACTGTCATAAAGAAGCTATGGAAATAGTAGTCAGCCAGACCCCTTCTCTATCTATGGATCTGATGTCATAAAGAAGCTATAGAAATGAGCAGCCAGCCAGACCCTTTTTCTATCTTTGCATCCGGTGTCATAAACAAGCAATGGAAATGAGCAGTAAGCCAGACCCCTTCTGTATCTATGCACCTAATGTCATATAGAATCTTTGATAATGAGCAGTCAGCCGGACCCCTTCTCTATCTGTGCATCTGATGTCATAAACAAGCTATTGAAATGAGCAGTTAGCCAGACCCCTTCTCTATCCATGCATCTGATGTCATAACGAAGCTATGGAAATGAGCAGTCAGCCAAACCCCTTCTCTATCTGTGCATCTGATGTCATAAAAAAGCAATGGAAGTGAGCAGTCAGCTAGACCCCTTCTCTATCTATGCATATAATGTCATAAATAAGCTATAGAAATTAGCAGTCAGCCAGACCCTTTTTCTATCTGTGCATCCGGTGTCATATAGAAGCTATGGAAATGAGCAGTCAGCCAGACTCCTTCTCTATCTGTGCATATAATGTATGAAAAAGCTAAGGAAATGAGCAGTCAGCAAGACCCCTTCTCTATCTATGCATCTGATGTCATAAAGAAGGTAAGGAAATGAGCCTTTAGCCAGAACCCTTCTCTATCTATGCATCTGATGTCATAAAGAAGGTAAGGAAATGAGCAAATGTCGGGCCCACTGGTACTCGGTACTGGACCGGTCTGCTACGGGGGAAGTCACGGGTGTTTCTGGCTTGGACCGTGTCCCGGGTTCGGCAATAAAAGAGGATATTTACAGGGGTAGTCAGTCGTGACACCACCCACTTGATGCGGCCAGTGATGGGGGCCGCCGCTGCTGCAGAACCTCCGGGGATGATATAATGGCAGCTTAGGTGGTATAGTTCCAGTGGGTAGAACTGTGTTCCCCGGGGCAGTAAGGGTTAAGTCTATTGTGGAGTGTGTGCAAGAAAATGATTTAGCGGTCTTGTAGAAGCGCTACTAAAGCTCAGGCACCAGGATGATGGTTTATAAACAGCAATCTTTATTTTCCCCTCACAGCTCCACAACATGTTTCAACTGCTCAAGGCAGTCTTCCTCAGGTAGTGTCTGCCTTGAGCAGTTGAAACATGTTGTGGAGCTGTGAGGGGAAAATAAAGATTGCTGTTTTTAAACCTCATCATCCTGGTGCCTGAGCTTTAGTAGCGCTTCTACAAGACCGCTAAATCATTTTCTTGCAAGCTTCTATTCCCCCTGAGGGATCAGCGGCTGGAGCAGCACAGCGAGGGCACAGTGGTGAAGGATCTGGCGTTCCCTAGATAAAAAGCAGTGACGCACATCCGGGACCGGCGCCACGTGACCGGAAAGGTCCTGTACGGAAGGCTATTACACTGGGTTGTGCAGGTCGTGCACAACCCAAACAGGTGAGTGGCCACCTGTAATAACGCCATATTAACTGAGCTATAGTGATCCTACACATGCGCCCCTTCTCTCCCTTTTTTTCTTACATATTGTGGAGTGTGTAGCACACTTACTTTGCAGACGCTGCAGGGATCTCTCCTCCTGGCTGGTGCTGACAGGCTGTATCCTGTATGGAGAGAATCACATTCATGCAGAAAGACAAGGGAAGCAGTTCCAGGGTTTTCCGTGTTTACTCTCAGTTCTTCCAGGCACTATACAGCTCATTTACAGTTCTTACAAAGTTCAAGTACAGTTCTTAATACACGGGCACATTCTCCCTCTCCGGGTTCCCTTTGCTCCGCAGCCAGGCCTCTCTCTCTGTGACCCCTCACACAGTCTACAGTGTCCTTTCCGGGCTATTACGGTCTCCGTCTCCACGGGTGTGTGTGAAACGCTGGACAGTATGGCGGTGACTCGGGCCCCTGTGAGTCCTTAGTTTGTCACTGAGCTGCCTGTCCTTTGGGTAGGGATCTCAATCTGGAACCAAGACCCCTCGTCGCGTTGTTTGGGATGCCGGGTAAACTACGGTCCCCTCTAGAGCCGACACTCTACTTCAGCCCAGCCTCCAGCAGTCCTCAAGCCTAAGGCTCCACCAGGCTCCTTTCTCTCTTTTCCTCTCGGTATAATAGGAGGGCTACTCCGCCTGCAGTCGGTTCTTCAGCTGTGGTTCTAGAGCCCAGGTATCACCGTCCCTCTCTGCTCTCTCACACTCCTGGGGATCTAGCTCTGGATGGGCTCTCTCGCTCCTCTGGCTCACACTGGCTCGGTGCGCTCCTTATGTTTTCACTCTTCCAGGACGTGTGGCTCTCTCCTGCTCAGCTTCATCTCAACATGCTGCTGTTCTCTGGCCTTGCCGTGCTTCTCAACTCCTCTGTCTTTGCTGCTCTTGGTCTTTACTTTTCAGCTCACTGTGGCCTACTGAACACCTTCCTCCTCCCCCTTTCCTATATACTGTCAAGTCACCTGACTACGAGTGTGCCCAACCCACTCCTCCAAATCCACCACCCCTCAATCTCATAGTCTCTCTAATCTCAGGGCTGGATGTTACCTTCTCTTACACGTGGGTTGTGTGGGCTGTGAGGGTGTAGTTGTGCAACAAGTGTCCTACCTGCCTGGCTGCAGTTCCCTTTGTGGCCTCCTGAACGCAGGGGCGCCACACAAACAGCCAGAACCCTTCTCTATCAATGCATCTGATGTCATAAAAAAGCTATGGAAATGAGAAGACAGCCAGACACTTTCTCTATCTATGCATATAATGTCATAAGGAAGCTATGGAAATAAGCAGTCTGCCAGACCCCTTCTCTATCTATGCATCTGATATCATAACGAAGGTATGGAAATGAGCAGAAAGCCAGAACCCTTCTCCATTTATGCATACAATCAAAAATAAGCTATGGAAATGAGCAGTCAGCCAGACCCCTTCTCTATCTATGCACCTAATGTCATAAAGAAACTATAGAAATGAGAAGTCAGCCATACCCCTTCTCTAACTATGCATCTGATATCATAAAGAAGCTATGAAAATGAGCAGTCAACCATACCTATTCTCTATCTATTCATCTGATGTCATAAAGAAGCTATTAAAATGACCGGTCAGCCAGAACCCTTCTTTATCTATGCATCTGATGTCATAAAGAAGCTATAGAAATGAGCAGTCAGCCAGATCCCTTCTCTATCTATGCATCTGATGTCATAAAGAAGCTATGGAAATGAGCAGTCAGCAGAAACCCCCTCTCAATCTATGCATCTGATGTCATAAAGAAGCTGTGGAAATGAGCAGTCAGCCAGACTCCTTCTCTATCTATGGATCTGATGTCATAAAGAAGCTATAGAAAAGAGCAGTCAGCCAGACCCATTTTCTATCTATGCACCTAATGTCATATAGATTTTTTGATAATGAGCAGTCAGCCAGACCCCTTCTCTATCCATGCATCTGATGTCATAAAGAAGCTATGGAAATGAGCCGTCTGCCAGACCCTTCTCTATCTATGCATCCAATGTCATAAAGAAGCTATGGAAATGAGCAGTCAGCCAGAACCCTTCTCTATGTATGTATCTGATGTCATAAAAAAGCTATGGAAATGAGCAGTCAGCATGATTCCTTCTCTATCTATGCATCCAATATCATAAAGAAACTTTGGAAATGAGCAGTCAGCCAGACCTCTGCTTTATCTATGCACCTGATTCAATAAATAAGCTATGGAAATGAGCAGTCAGCATGATTCCTTCTCTATCTATGCATCTGATGTCATAAAGAAGCTATGGAAATGAGCAGTCAGCCAGACCCCTTCTTTATCTATGCATCTGATGTCATAAAGAAGCTATGGAAATGAGCAGTCAGCCAGACCCCTTCTCTATCTATGCATCTGATGTCATAAAGAAGCTATGGAAATGAGCAGTCAGCATGATTCCTTCTCTATGTATGCACTTACTGTCATAAAGAAGATATGGAAATAGCAGTCAGCCAGACCCCTTCTCTACCTATGTATCCAATGACATAAAGAAGCTAATGAAATGAGCAGTCAGCCAGACCTCTTCTCTCTCTATGCACCTAATGCCAAAAAGAAGCTATGGAAATGAGCAGTCAGCAAGACCCCTTCTCTATCCATGCATCTGATGTCATAAAGAAGCTATGGAAATGAGCAGTCAGCCAGACCCTTTTTCTATCTGTGCATCCGGTGTCATATAGAAGCAATGGAAATGAGCAGTCAGCAAGACCCTATCTCTATTTATGCATGTCATATCAAAAATAAACAATGGAAATGAGCAGTCAACCAGACCCCTTTTCTATGCATCTGATGTCATAAAGAAGCTATGGAAATGAGCAGTCAGCATGATTCCTTCTCTATCTATGCATCTGATGTCATAAAGAAGCTATGGAAATGAGCAGTCAGCCAGACCCCTTCTCTATCTATGCATCTGATGTCATAAAGAAGCTATGGAAATGAGCAGTCAGCATGATTCCTTCTCTATGTATGCACTTACTGTCATAAAGAAGATATGGAAATAGCAGTCAGCCAGACCCCTTCTCTACCTATGTATCCAATGACATAAGAAGCTAATGAAATGAGCAGTCAGCCAGACCTCTTCTCTCTCTATGCACCTAATGCCAAAAAGAAGCTATGGAAATGAGCAGTCAGCAAGACCCCTTCTCTATCCATGCATCTGATGTCATAAAGAAGCTATGGAAATGAGCAGTCAGCCAGAACCCTTCTCTTCCATGCATTTGATATCATAAAAAAGCTATGGAAATGAGCAGTCAGCCAGACCCTTCTCTTCCATGCATTTGATATCATAAAGAAGCTATATTAATGAGCAGTCAGCCACACCGTTTCTCTATACATGCATCTGATGTCATAAAGAAGCTATAGAAATGAACAGTCAGCCAGACCCCTTCTCTATCTGTGCATCTGATGTCATAAAGAACCTATGGAAATGAGCTGTCAGTCAAACCCCTTCTCTATCTATGCATCTGATGTCATAAAGAAGCTATGGAAATGAGTAGTCAGCCAAACCCCTTCTCTTCCATGCATTTGATATCTTAAAATAGCTATGGAAATGAGCAGTCAGCCAGACCCCTTCTCTTCCATGCATCTAATGTCATAAAGAAGCTATGGAAATGAGCAGTCAGCCAGACCCCTTCTCTATTTATGCATACAATCTCAAATAAGCTATGGAAATGAGCAGTCAGCCAGACTCCTTCTATATCTGGGCATCTGATGTAATAAAGAAGCTATGGAAATGAGCAGTCAGCCAGACCCCTTCTTCATCTATGCATATAATGTCATAAAGAAGCTATGGAAATAAGCAGACAGCCAGACCCCTTCTCTATCCATGAGTCTGATGTGAAAAGGTGCTATGGAAATGAGCAGTCAGCCAGACTCCTTCTCTATCTGTGCATCTGATGTCATAAAGAAGCTATGGAAATGAGCAGACAGCCAGACCCCTTCTCTATCTATGCATATAATGTCATAAAGAAGCTATGGAAATAAGCAGACAGCCAGACCCCTTCTCTATCCATGAGTCTGATGTGAAAAAGTGCTATGGAAATGAGCAGTCAGCCAGAACCCTTCTCTATCTATGCATATAATGTCATAAAGAAGCTAAGAAAATGAGCATTCAGCCAGACCCCTTCTCTATCTGTGCATCTGATGTCATAAAGAAGCTATGGAAATGAGCAGTAAGCCAGAACCCTTCTCTATCTATGCATATAATGTCATAAAGAAGCTAAGAAAATGAGCATTCAGCCAGACCCCTTCTCTATCTGTGCATCTGATGTCATAAAGAAGCTATGGAAATGCGCAGTCAGCCTGACTCCTTACCTATCTATGATCTAATGTCATAAAGAAGCTATGGAAATGAGCGCTCAGCCAGACACCTTACGTATCTATGCATTTGATGTGATATATAAGCTTTTAGAAATGAGCAGTCAGCTAGACATCTTCTCGATCTATGCATCTAATGTCATAAATAGGCTATGGAAATGAGCAGGCAACCAGGACCCTTCTCTATCTATGCATTTGAGGTTATAAAGAAACTAATGAAATAAGCAGTCAGCATGATCCCTTCTCTATCTATGCACCTAATGTCATAAGTAAGCTAAGAAAATGAGCAGTCAGCCAGACCTGTTCTCCATCCGTGCATCTGATATCATAAAGAAGCCATAGAAATAAGACGTCAGCCAGACCCCTTCTCTATCTGTGCATCTGATGTCATAAAGAAGCTATAGAATAAGACGTCAGCCAGACCCCTTCTCTATATGTGCATCTGATGTCATAAAGAAGCTATGGAAATGAGCAGTGAGCCAAACCCCTTCTCTATCTATGCATCTGATGTCATAAAGAAGCGATGGAAATGAGCAGTCAGCCAGTCCCTTCTCTATCTATGCATCTGATGTCATAAAGCAGCTATGGAAAAGAGCAGTCAGCATGACCCCTTCTCTATCTATGCACCCAATGTCGTAAAGAAGCTATGGAAATGAGCAATGAGCCAGACCCCTTCTCAATATATGCATCTGATGTCATAAAAAAGCTATGGAAATAAGCAGACAGCCAGACCCCTTCTCTATCCATGAGTCTGATGTGAAAAAGTGCTATGGAAATGAGCAGTCAGCCAGAACCCTTCTCTATCTATGCATATAATGTCATAAAGAAGCTAAGAAAATGAGCATTCAGCCAGACCCCTTCTCTATCTGTGCATCTGATGTCATAAAGAAGCTATGGAAATGAGCAGTAAGCCAGAACCCTTCTCTATCTATGCATATAATGTCATAAAGAAGCTAAGAAAATGAGCATTCAGCCAGACCCTTCTCTATCTGTGCATCTGATGTCATAAAGAAGCTATGGAAATGCGCAGTCAGCCTGACTCCTTACCTATCTATGATCTAATGTCATAAAGAAGCTATGGAAATGAGCGCTCAGCCAGACACCTTACGTATCTATGCATTTGATGTGATATATAAGCTATAGAAATGAGCAGTCAGCTAGACATCTTCTCGATCTATGCATCTAATGTCATAAATAGGCTATGGAAATGAGCAGGCAACCAGACCCCTTCTCTATCTATGCATTTGAGGTTATAAAGAAACTAATGAAATAAGCAGTCAGCATGATCCCTTCTCTATCTATGCACCTAATGTCATAAGTAAGCTAAGAAAATGAGCAGTCAGCCAGACCTGTTCTCCATCCGTGCATCTGATATCATAAAGAAGCCATAGAAATAAGACGTCAGCCAGACCCCTTCTCTATCTGTGCATCTGATGTCATAAAGAAGCTATAGAAATAAGACGTCAGCCAGACCCCTTCTCTATATGTGCATCTGATGTCATAAAGAAGCTATGGAAATGAGCAGTGAGCCAAACCCCTTCTCTATCTATGCATCTGATGTCATAAAGAAGCGATGGAAATGAGCAGTCAGCCAGTCCCCTTCTCTATCTATGCATCTGATGTCATAAAGCAGCTATGGAAAAGAGCAGTCAGCCAGACCCCTTCTCTATCTAAGCATCTGATGTAATAAACAAGGTATGGAAATGAGGAGACAGCCAGACCCCTTCTCTATCTGTGCATCTGATGTAATAAACAAGGTATGGAAATGAGCAGTCAGCCAGACCCCTTCTCTATCCATGAATCTGATGTGATAACGAAGGTATGGAAATGAGCAGACAGCCAGAACCCTTCTCTATCTATGCATATAATGTCATAAAGAAGCTATGGAAATGAGCAGTCAGCCAGAACGCTTCTCCATTTATGCATACAATCTAAAATAAGCTATGGAAATGAGCATTCAGCCAGACCCCTTCTCTATCTATGCACCTAATGTCATAAAGAAGCTATAGAAATGAGAAGTCAGCCATACCCCTTCTCTAACTATGCATCTGATTCCATAAAGAAGCTATGGAAATGAGCAGTCAGCCAGACCCCTTCTCTATCTACGCATATGATGTCATAAAGAAGCTGTGGAAATGAGCAGTCAGACAGACCCCTTTTCTATCTATGCATCTGATGTCATAAAGAAGCTATAGAAATGAGCAGTCAGCCAGATCCCTTCTCTATCTATGCATCTGATGTCATAAAGAAGCTATAGAAATGAGCAGTCAGCAGAAACCCCCTCTCAATCTATGCATCTGATGTCATAAAGAAGCTGTGGAAATGAGCAGTCAGACAGACCCCTTCTCGATCTATGCACTTACTGTCATAAAGAAGCTATGGAAATAGCAGTCAGTTAGACCCCTTCTCTATCTAGGCATCTGATGTCATAAAGAAGCTATAGAAATGAGCAGTCAGCCAGATCCCTTCTCTATGCACCTGATGTCATAAAGATGATATGGAAATGAGCAGTTAGCCAGACCCCTTCTCTATTTATGCATGTGATGACATAATGTAGCTATGGAAATGAGCAGTCAGCCAGACCCCTTCTCTATCTAAGCATCTGATGTAATAAACAAGGTATGGAAATGAGGAGACAGCCAGACCCCTTCTCTATCTGTGCATCTGATGTAATAAACAAGGTATGGAAATGAGCAGTCAGCCAGACCCCTTCTCTATCCATGAATCTGATGTGATAACGAAGGTATGGAAATGAGCAGACAGCCAGAACCCTTCTCTATCTATGCATATAATGTCATAAAGAAGCTATGGAAATGAGCAGTCAGCCAGAACGCTTCTCCATTTATGCATACAATCTAAAATAAGCTATGGAAATGAGCATTCAGCCAGACCCCTTCTCTATCTATGCACCTAATGTCATAAAGAAGCTATAGAAATGAGAAGTCAGCCATACCCCTTCTCTAAACTATGCATCTGATTCCATAAAGAAGCTATGGAAATGAGCAAGTCACCAGACCCCTTCTCTATCTACGCATATGATGTCATAAAAAGCTGTGGAAATGAGCAGTCAGACAGACCCCTTTTCTATCTATGCATCTGATGTCATAAAGAAGCTATAGAAATGAGCAGTCAGCCAGATCCCTTCTCTATCTATGCATCTGATGTCATAAAGAAGCTATAGAAATGAGCAGTCAGCAGAAACCCCCTCTCAATCTATGCATCTGATGTCATAAAGAAGCTGTGGAAATGAGCAGTCAGACAGACCCCTTCTCGATCTATGCACTTACTGTCATAAAGAAGCTATAGAAATGAGCAGTCAGCCAAACCCCTTCTCTATCTATACACCTCATGTCATAAGGAAGCTATCGAAATGAGCAAGTCAGCATGATTCCTTCTCTATCTATGCATCTGTTGTCATAACGAAGCTATAGAAATGATCAGTCAGCCAGACCCCTTCTCTATCTATGTATCTGATGTCATAAAGAAGCTATGGAAATGAGCAGTCAGCATGATTCCTTCTCTATCTATGGATCTGATGTCATAAAGAAGCTATAGAAAGGAGCAGTCAGCCAGACCCATTTTCTATCTATGCACCTAATGTCATGTAGATTTTTTGAAAGAGAGCAGTCAGCCAGACCCCTTCTCTATCTGTGCATCTGGTATCATAAAGAAGCTATTGAAATGAGCAGTCAGCCAGACCCCTTCTCTATCCATGCATCTGATGTCATAAAGAAGCTATGGAAATGAGCCGTCTGCCAGACCCTTTTTCTATCTATGCATCCAATGTCATAAAGAAGCTATGGAAATGAGCAGTCAGCCAGAACCCTTCTCTATGTATGTATCTGATGTCATAAAGAAGCTATGGAAATGAGCAGTCAGCATGATTCCTTCTCTATCTATGCATCCAATGTCATAAAGAAACTTTGGAAATGAGCAGTCAGCCAGACCCCTTCTTTATCTATGCATCTGATGTCATAAAGAAGCTATGGAAATGAGCAGTCAGCCAGACCCCTTTTCTGTCTATGTATCCAATGACATAAAGAAGCTATGAAATGAGCAGTCAGCCAGACCCCTTCTCTATCTATACATCTGATGTCATAAAGAAGCTATGAAATGAGCAGCAGCAGACCCCTTCTCTATCTATGCATTGATGTCATAAAGAAGCTGTAGAAATGAGCAGTCAGACAGACCCTTTCTCATCTGTGCACCTTCATATAAAGACTATGGAAATGAGCAGTCAGCAAGACCCCTCTTTCTAGCATCTGATGTCATAAAGAAGCTATGAAAATGAGCAGTCAGCCAGAATCCCTTTATCTATGCACTGATGTCATAAAGATGATATGGAAATGAGCAGTCAGCATGACCCTTCTCTATTTATGCATCAATGATCATAAAGAAGCTTTGGAAATGAGCAGTCAGCCAGACCCCTTCTCTATCTAAGCATCTGATGTAATAAAGAAGTATGGAAATGAGGAGTCAGCCAGACCCCTTCTCTATCCGTGCATCTGATTACATAAAAAAGCTATATTAATGAGCATTCAGCCAACCCGTTCTCTATCCATGAATCTGTTATCATAAAGAAGTATGGAAATGAAGCAGACAGCCAGACCCTTCTCTATCTTGCATTAGATGTCATAAAGAACCTATGGAAATGAGCAGTCAGTCAAACGCCTTCTCATCTATGCATACAATCTAAAATAAGCTATGGAAATGAGTATCAGCATGATCCCTTCTCTATCTATGCACCAATGTCATAAAGAAGCTATGGAAATGAGAGTCAGCCAGACCCCTTCTCTAACTATGCATCTGATGTCCATAAAGAAGCTATGGAAATGAGCAGTCAGCCAGACCCCTTCTCTTCATACAGCTTATATTCATAAAAGAAGCTTTAAAAGAGCATAGACAGCACCCGTTTTCTATCTATGCATCTTATCATAAAGAAGCTATAGAAATGAGCAGTCAGCCAGACCCTTCTCTATCTGTGCATCTGATGTCATAAAGAAGCTATGGAAATGAGCGTCAGCAAACCCCTCTCAATCTATGCATCTGATGTCATAAAGAAGCTTGGAAATGAGTAGTCAGCATGATCCCTTTCTATCTATGCATTAATGTCATAAAGAAGCTATAGAAATGAGTAGTCAGCAAATCCTTCTCTATCTATGCACCATATGTCATAAGAAGCTATGAAAATGAGTAGTCAGCAAATCCTTCTCTATCATGTATCTGATTTTAAAATAGCTATGAAATGAGCAGTCAGCCAGACCCCTTCTCTTCATGTATCTAATGTCATAAAGAAGCTATGGAAATGAGCAGTCAGCCATGATTCCTTCTCATATTATGGATCTGATGTCATTAAAAAAAGCTATAGAAATAGAGCAGTCAGCCAGACCCTTTCTCTATCTATGCACTAATGTCATTAAGATCTTTTGGAAAATGAGCAGTCAAGCCAGACCACTTCTCTATCTTGCATCTGATGTCATCAAAAAAACTATGAAAATGAGCAGTCAGCATCACCCCTTTCTATCTATGCATCTAATGTCTAAAGAAGCTATAGGAAATGAGCCGTCGCCAGACCCTTCTTTCTATCTATGCATCATGTCTAAAGAAGCTATGGAAATGAGCAGTCAGCCAGACCCTTCTTCATGTCATGTATAGATCATAAAAAAGCTATGGAAATGAGCAGTCAGCATGACCCTTCTCTATCCTATGCATCAATGTCATAAAAAACTATTGAAATGAGCAGTCAGCCAGACCCCTTCTCTTCATGCATCTGATGTCATAAAGAAGCTATGGAAATGAGCAGTCAGCCAGACCCCTTCTCTGTCTATGATCAATGACATAAAGAAGCTATGGAATTGAGCAGCTGAGCCAGACCCCTTCTCTATCCTATGCAAACTGATGTCATAAAAAAGCTATGGAAATGAAGCCAGCCAGACCCCTTCTCTATCTATGCATTTGATGTCATAAAGAAGCTATAGAAATGAGCAGTCAGCCAGACCCTTTTTCTATCTGTGCATCCGGTGTCATATAGAAGCAATGGAAATGAGCAGTCAGCAAGACCCCTTTTCTATGCATCTGATGTCATAAAGAAGCTATGGAAATGAGCAGTCAGCCAGAAACCCTCTCTATCTATGCATCTGATGTCATAAAGAAGCTATGGAAATGAGCAGTCAGCATGATTCCTTCTCTATCTATGCATCCAATGTCATAAAGAAGCTTTGGAAATGAGCAGTCAGCCAGACCCCTTCTCTATCTATGCATCTGATGTCATAAGAAGCTATGGAAATGAGCAGTCAGCCAGACCCCTTCTCTTCCATGCACTTGATATCATAAAAAAGCTATATTAATGAGCATTCAGCCACACCGTTTCTCTATCCATGCATCTGTTATCATAAAGAAGCTATAGAAATGAACAGTCAGCCAGACCCCTTCTCTATCTGTGCATCTGATGTCATAAAGAACCTATGGAAATGAGCTGTCAGTCAAACCCCTTCTCTATCTATGCATATAATGTCATAAAGAAGCTATGGAAATGAGTAGTCAGCATGATTCCTTCTCTATCTATGCATCCAATGTCATAAAGAAGCTTTGGAAATGAGCAGTCAGCCAGACCCCTTCTCTATCTATGCATCTGATGTCATAAAGAAGCTATGGAAATGAGCAGTCAGCCAGACCCCTTCTCTTCCATGCACTTGATATCATAAAAAAGCTATATTAATGAGCATTCAGCCACACCGTTTCTCTATCCATGCATCTGTTATCATAAAGAAGCTATAGAAATGAACAGTCAGCCAGACCCCTTCTCTATCTGTGCATCTGATGTCATAAAGAACCTATGGAAATGAGCTGTCAGTCAAACCCCTTCTCTATCTATGCATATAATGTCATAAAGAAGCTATGGAAATGAGTAGTCAGCATGATTCCTTCTCTATCTATGCATCCAATGTCATAAAGAAGCTATGGAAATGAGTAGTCAGCATGATTCCTTCTCTATCTATGCATCCAATGTCATAAAGAAGCATATAAAAATGAGTAGTCAGCCAAACCCCTTCTCTTCCATGTATTTGATATCTTAAAATAGCTATGGAAATGAGCAGTCAGCCAGACCCCTTCTCTTCCATGCATCTAATGTCATAAAGAAGCTATGGAAATGAGCAATGAGCCACACCCCTTCTCAATATATGCATCTGATGTCATTAAAAAAAAGCTATAGAAATAAGACGTCAGCCAGACCCCTTCTCTATCTATGCATCTAATGTCATAAAGAAGCGATGGAAATGAGCAGTCAACCAGACCACTTCTATATCTATGCATCTGATGTCATAAAACAGCTATGGAAAAGAGCAGTCAGCATCACCCCTTTTCTATCTATGCACCTAATGTCGTAAAGAAGCTATAGAAATCAGCAGTCAGCCAGACCCCTTCTCTATCTATGCATCTGATGTCGTAAAGAAGCTATGGAAATGAGCAGTCAGCCAGACCCCTTCTCTTCCATGCATTTGAGATCATAAAAAAGCTATGGAAATGAGCAGTCAGCCAGACCCCTTCTCTTCCATGCATTTGATATCATAAAAAAGCTATGGAAATGAGCAGTCAGCCAGACCCCTTCTCTTCCATGCATCTAATGTCATAAAGAAGCTATGGAAATGAGCAGTAAGCCAGACCCCTTCTCTTCCATGCATCTAATGTTATAAAGAAGCTATGGAATTGAGCAATGAGCCAGACCCCTTCTCTATCTATGCATCTGATGTTATAAAAAAAGCTATGAAAGTGAGCAGTCAGCCAGACCCCTTCTCTATCCATGCATCTGATGTCATAAAGAAGGTATGGAAATGAGCAGTGAGCCAAACCCCTTCTCTACATATGCACCTGATGTCATAAGGCAGCTATGGAAATGACCAGTCAGCCGGAAGCCTTCTTTATCTAAGCATCTGATATCATAAAGAGGATATAAAAAGGGGCAGTCAGCCAGACCCCTTCTCTATTTATGCATACAATCTCAAATAAGCTATGGAAATGAGCAGTCAGCCAGACTTCTTCTATATCTGTGCATCTAATGTAATAAAGAAGCTATGGAAATGAGCAGTCAGCCAGACCCCTTCTTCATCTATGCATCTGATGTCATAAAAAATATATAAAATGAGCAGTCAGCCGAAACCCTTCTCTATCTGTGCATCTGATGTCATAAAGTAGGTATGGAAATGAGCAGACAGCCAGACCCCTTCTCTATCTATGCATATAATGTCATAAAAAAGCTATGGAAATAAGAAGACAGCCAGACCCCTTCTCTATCCATGATTCTGATGTGAAAAGGTGCTATGGAAATGAGCAGTCAGCCAGACTCCTTCTCTATCTGTGCATCTGATGTCATAAAGAAGCTATGGAATTGAGCAGTAAGCCAGACCTTTCTCTATCTATGCATCTGATGTCATAAAGAAGGTATGGAAATGAGCAGACAGCCAGAACCCTTCTCTATCTATGCATATAATGTCATAAAGAAGCTAAGAAAATGAGCAGTCAGCCAGACTCCTTCTCTGTGTATCCAGAAGTTACCTCAGGGGAAATGGTGTATCAGTGTCCGCGCTGCTGAAATCCCAAGAAAACGATCCGGAAACCATATGTAGGTTGCATCAATCATCCATTTATTCCTTTCCTACGCGTTTCAACACTGTCCTAGTGTCTTCCTCAGGGATATTACATGTCAGCTCTTAACAAGGTTTATATAGCCCCTGTACATGGCATTTAGGGGTGTGTTAGCACATGCTGATGATGTCAAAATCGTCATTAAAGTGGGCGGAGCCCAATTCGATGATGTCAAAATCGTCATCAAAGTGGGAGGAGCCTAATTTTTGGCTCCAAAACAGTAAAAACTAGTTTCTGTGGAGCATTTTACATCGTACAATGATATACAAGTTGATAAAAATATGACTAAACAAATGGTATAAAAAACGTTCTGAAATTTGCTGCGGAAAAGTAAATAAAGCCTTCAGTAATAAGAACAGGAAACAAAAAAAAAAAAAAAAAAAAATAATATACACTCCGATATGTATATAAACGTTTTATAGATGATATATTCTTCATATGGGATACCGAGAAGGGAGATTTACAAGGTTTTTTGAATGAAATCATGACCAACAATTGGGGCCTTGAATTTGAACCCACTGTGCATAGAACAACTATAAACTTTTTGGACCTAACAATCTTTGTCCAAGACTCTGAAATATGCACTAAAACATATTTCAAGTCAACGGACAGAAATTCATATATAAACTTCGCCAGTGGTCATTATACCAAATGGCTCCGGAACATTCCTTCTAATCAATTCTTGAGAATAAAAAAGAATTGTACAACAAATGAAGATTACAGAGAACAATCTGAGATCTTGGAAAGAAAATTTAAAGTCAGGGGTTACCCTAGCAAACTAATAAATAAAGCACAAAAAGGGAGCAGCAGAGTACCCCAAAATATTCTCCTGCAACCAAAGAAAAAACAGCAGACGGATAAAGATTTTTCCCTGAATTTTATCACAACGTATAACAAATACCATAAAAACATCAGAAAATGCCTCACCACACATTGGCATTTACTAAAAAAAGATCCCATCTTAAAGTCCATCATCCCTAACACACCCGGTATTACATATAGGAGAGCCCCCAATATTAAAAACATGGTAGCTCCCAGCCGTCTGAGAGAGAGATTCACCACCAAAAAAAGTGAGCCAACCACCATCATGACAAAAAGGTGCAACAGAAAGAAATGTCTGTGCTGCAGGAATATTCAACAGAGATCAAATATCACATCCTCTACCACACAAAAATCCTATCCAATTAAGCATAATATGGATTGTACAACTGGGTACATTATTTACCTCCTAGAATGTCCATGTCACCTCCAATATGTGGGCAGAACTATAAGATCGCTACATGAGCGACTCAATAAACATCGAGCCAACATTAAAAATGGTTTTAAATTCCATGGGGTATCAAACCACTTCAGTACGCACCACAATAGGGACCCCACATGTTTAGAAATTACACCAATTGACCACATACCTGCCAATACAAACAACAGATTTGAGGTCCTGAAAAAACGTGAAAAATTCTGGATGTACCGACTAGATACATTAAAACCCAAGGGTCTGAACATCATCTCTGAGCTCATATGATAACCACTGTTAAATAGATTCACAGATTATATACATTCTGATACTCAGACATTCACGGAACTTCTATTTATTTATTTATTTATTTATTTATTTATAATAAGGTCACTATATATTTGTGGAAATATTTTATATAAAATACTATATCACTTTTTCACCCCCAATTTAGTTATTATTATTATATATTAGTATTTATTTTTTTTCTGAACACAAATATTTAACTCAACACATCTTGGAATCACTATTCTATCACTACTATGAGCTAACAGAGTATGATTACATAGAAACATGTATTTTGATCGCCCCTAGAGGCGAACAATTGCACTGCACAGAAATTCAAACACATAGGAACGTGTATTTTGGTCGCCCCCCGGTGGCGAACATTTGAACTACTTTGATACCCTATTGCTATGGAAACTGCATCCAGAATTATTCTATGGTGTAATGTGAGAGCCATTTTGTGACGCAAATTGTTAATACACCTGCTAATGAAATTTTACAACATAAATTATACTTTATGATGGAAGAGTTTTGCTTTATATGTAAATGCCACTGGGAGGATTAGAACTGGCAAGGTTTTAGATATGAGAGCAGCTCCTTAAGTGGTGCGCAACACTTGAACCATGAATATGAGTATTTTAAACTAGTTTATACGCATTTTTAACATTTGATTTTATCTTTATAAGATCCCCTCACATAAATAATAAGTAGTTCCTATAATTTGAAACCTTTTAAGCAAAATCCCTCTCAGATATATATATTTATATGATGAATATTAAGTTTTTAAATATTCTTATCCCTCATCATTTTATACATTTTCATATATTTATATTTTTTTATATTTTTTATATATTTATATTATTTTGAATAATTTTATAATAAAGTTGTTTTTTAATTACATAGATATAGATAATATTGTCCATATATATTTTTTCCTATTCCACCTTCACAGGATAATACCAAACTTCTCAGCACTTTTATTTGCTAATGAATTGCCCTGGTGGCACAACCCAATAGTGAGGATGTTTTTCATCCAAATGACCAAGAGTTCTAATACACCCAGAGGCATATCGGAGTGTATATTATTTTTTTTTTTTTTTTTTTGTTTCCTGTTCTTATTACTGAAGGCTTTATTTACTTTTCCGCAGCAAATTTCAGAACGTTTTTTATACCATTTGTTTAGTCATATTTTTATCAACTTGTATATCATTGTACGATGTAAAATGCTCCACAGAAACTAGTTTTTACTGTTTTGGAGCCAAAAATTAGGCTCCTCCCACTTTGATGACGATTTTGACATCATCGAATTGGGCTCCGCCCACTTTAATGACGATTTTGACATCATCAGCATGTGCTAACACACCCCTAAATGCCATGTACAGGGGCTATATAAACCTTGTTAAGAGCTGACATGTAATATCCCTGAGGAAGACACTAGGACAGTGTTGAAACGCGTAGGAAAGGAATAAATGGATGATTGATGCAACCTACATATGGTTTCCGGATCGTTTTCTTGGGATTTCAGCAGCGCGGACACTGATACACCATTTCCCCTGAGGTAACTTCTGGATGATTCCCACGTGCATGTGGAAGGTGGAAGTCCTGCAGCAGCTGCATTTAATGCCAAATGCTTTTACACCAGTTGTGGGTCTCACAACTGTGCTAGGTGAGTGAATTCATACCCACCGCATACATTAGTGTCACTAGTGATAGGGCACTATTGCGCCTCTTGTTCCCCCCCCTATTTTTTTCTCTGTGTATCGGATGTCATAAAGAAGCTATGGAAATGCGCAGTCAGCCTGACTCCTTACCTATCTATGCATCTAATGTCATAAAGAAGCTATGGAAATAAGCGCTCAGCCAGACACCTTACGTATCTATGCATTTGATGTGATATATAAGCTATAGAAATGAGCAATCAGCTAGACATCTTCTCGATCTATGCATCTAATGTCATAAATAAGCTATGGAAATGAGCAGGCAACCAGACCCCTTCTCTATCTATGCATTTGAGGTTATAAAGAAACTAATGAAATAAGCAGTCAGCATGATCCCTTCTCTATCTATGCACCTAATGTCATAAGTAAGCTAAGAAAATGAGCAGTCAGCCAGACCCCTTCTCTATCTGTGCATCTGATGTCATAAAGAAGCTATAGAAATAAGACGTCAGCCAGACCCCTTCTCTATATGTGCATCTGATGTCATAAAGAAGCTATGGAAATGAGCAGTGAGCCAAACCCCTTCTCTATCTATGCATCTGATGTCATAAAGAAGCGATGGAAATGAGCAGTCAGTCAGACCCCTTCTCTATCTATGCATCTGATGTCATAAAGCAGCTATGGAAAAGAGCAGTCAGCATGACCCCTTCTCTATCTATGCACCCAATGTCGTAAAGAAGCTATGGAAATGAGCAATGAGCCAGACCCCTTCTCAATATATGCATCTGATGTCATAAAAAAAGCTATGGAAATGAGCAGTCAGCCAGACCCCTTCTCTCTCTATGCATCCAATGTTATAAAGAAGCTATGGTAATGAGCAGTTAGCCAAGCCCCTTCTCTATTTGTGCATCTGATGTCATAAAGAAGCTATGGAAATGAGCAGTTAGCCAAGCCCCTTCTCTATTTGTGCATCTGATGTCATAAAGAAGCTATGGAAATTAGAATTCAGCCAGACCCCTTCTCTTCCATGCATCCAATGTCACAAAGAAGCTAAGGAAATGAGCAGTCAGCCAGACCCCTTCTCTATCTGTGCATCTGATGTCATAAAGAAGCTATGGAAATGAGCAATCAGCCAAACCCCTTCTCTATCTATGCATATAATGTCATAAAGAAGCTATGGCAATGAGCAGTCAGCAGGACCCCATTTCTTTCTGTACAATCTAATATATAAAGCTGAATGTTAGTGTGAGTGTGTGTGTGTGTGTGTGTGTGTGTGTGTGTGTGTGTGTGTATGTGTGTATATCCGGGATCGGCATCTACACCGTCGCAAATACAGCCACAAAATTTTGCACATTCACACGTCTGGACCCCGAGGGCGTCATAGGCTATGTTGTTAGGCGAAATTTTAACCCTGCGTGTTCCAGTTCACCAAACAATTTTGCCCCTATCTACATAATGGGGAAAATGTGAATGGAAAAGTGTTGGAGGAAAATCGACAGCTGTCAGCTATAGAGACAAAATTTTGCACAGTCACACGTCTGGACCCCCGGAACGTCATAGGCTATGTTGTGAGGTGAAATTTTAACCCCGCGCATTCCAATTCACCAAACAATTTTGCCCCTATCTACATAATGGGGAAAAAGTGACAGTTACCAGTTGACAGTTGTGAATGAGAAGGGCTTAATGATAGCGTTTAAGACTAACAGCACATACCAGCATATAGTCACTAAGGTGGAGCCCCAACATGGGATATTCACCACGCACGGGGACATGTATACACACCACATGCACACAAAGAGTAACAGCAAGTGTATAGTCGCTAAGGTGCAGCCCCAACATTGGATACTCACCATGCACCCGAACACACACACTCACACCACAAAGACACACAGCACAGACACACACACACCACACAGACCCCCCCCACAAGGACACACACATAGCCACCCTATAGGGACACATGTACTCACCCCAAAGGGACACCCACACACCACACAGACCCCCCACAGGGACACACACAAATACACACCCTATAGAGACTTGCACTCACCCCACAGGGACACACACACAACACAGATACACACACACCACACAGACCCCCCCACAGGGACACACACACATACACACCCTATAGGGACACATGCACTCACCCCACAGGGTGACCCTATAGGGACACATACACCACACAGACACAGGAGTGCACAAATCACAACTCACCTCATACGTGTGCTATCTTTAATTTCCAAACATAAACATCTGATTAAAAACAGCCAATGTGCAACACATGTGCCATATAGGGAATTAAGGCAGATGTCAGTCACATGAGATGTGTATGTGTGAGGTAACACATACTGCCCAGCCAGGGGGAGGGTTTACGATTGGCTGGAGATTTAGTAGGCTGCCTATAGCAATCAATCACAGCTCAGCTTCTATTTTCTTACAGGTCATTAATATAACATATTCAAATTCTATTTTGTTATGGCTAACAGCAGTTATTTATTAACCCGGGCGTAGCCGGGTACTACAGCTAGTTTATGTCATAAAGAAGCTATGGAAATAAGCAGTCAGGCAGACCCCTTCTCTATCTATGCATCTGATGTCATAAAGATGATATGGAGATGAGCAGTCAGTCAGACCATTTCTCTATCTATGCATATAATGTCATAAAGAAGCTAAGGGAATGAGCAGTCAGGGGGACCCATTTCTATCTATACATCTTATGTCATAAAGAAGCTATGGAAATTAACAGTCAGTCAGATCCCTTCTCTATCTCTGCATCCAATGTCAAAGAAGCTATGGAAATGAGCAGTCACCAGAACCCTTCTCTATTTATGCATACAATCTCAAATAAGCTATGTAAATGAGCAGTCAGCAGGATCCATTTCTATCTGTACATCTTATTTCATAAGGAAGCTATGGAAATAAGCAGTCAGCCAGACCCCTTCTCTATCTATGAATATAATGTCATAAAGAAGCTAAGGAAATGAGCAGTTAGCAGGACCACTTCTCTATCTGTGCATCTGATGTCATAAAAAAGGTATGGAAATGAGCAGACAGCCAGACCCCTTCTCTATCTATGCATCTGATGTCATAAAGAAGCTATGGAAATGAGCAGTCAGCCAGACCCCTTCTCTATCTATGCATCTGATGCCAAAATGTAGCTATGGAAATGAGCAGTCAGCCAGACTCCTTCTCTATGTATCTGATGCCATACAGAAGCTATGGAAATGAGCAGTCAGCCAGACCCCTTCTCTATCTATGCATCTGATGTCATAAAGAAGGTATGGAAATGAGCAGTCATCCAGACCCTTTCTCTATCTATGCATATAATGCCATAAAGAAGCAAAGGAAATGAGCAGTCAGCAGTACCCATTTCTATCTGTACATCTTATGTCATAAAGAAGCTATGGAAATAAGCAGTCAGCCAGACCTTCTCTATCTATGCATCTGATGCCATAATGTAGCTATGGAAATGAGCAGTCAGCCGGACCCCTTCTCTATCTAAGCATATAATATCATAAAGAAGCTATGGAAATAAGCGGTCAGCCAGACCCCTTCTCTATCTATGCATCTGATATCAAAGAAACTATGGAAATGAGCAGTCAGCCAGAACCCTTCTCTATGCATCTGATGTCATAAAGATGATATGGAAATGAGCAGTCAGCAGGACCCCTTCTCTATCTAAGCATATAATGTCATAAAGAAGCTATGGAAATAAGCAGTCAGCCAGACCTCTTCTCTACCTGTGCATCTGCGGTCATAAAAAAGCTATGAAAATGAGCAGTCAGCCAGACCCCCTTCTTTATCTATGCATCTGATGTCATAAAGAAGATATAAAAATGAGCAGTCAGCAGGACCCCATTTCTATCTGTACATCTTAGGTCATAAAGAAGCTATGGAAATGAGCAGACAGCCAGACCCCTTCTCTATGTATGCATATAATATCATAAAGAAGCTAAGAAAATGAGCAGTCAGCCAGACCCCTTCTCTATCTGTGCATCTGATGTAATAAATAAGGTATGGAAATGAGGAGACAGCCAGACCCTTCTCTATCCATTAATCTGATGTGATAAAGGTGCTATGGAAATGATCAGTCAGGCAGACCCCTTCTCTATCTATGCATTCAATGTCATAAAGAAGGTATGGAAATGAGCAGACAGCCAGAACCCTTCTCTATCTATGCATATAATGTCATAAAGAAGCTAAGGCAATGAGCAGTCAGCAGGACCCCATTAATTTCTGTGCAATCTAATACAGTATATAAAGCTGAATGTGTGTATGGTGTATGGTGTGTGTGTGTGTGTGTGTGTGTGTGTGTGTGTGTGTGTGTGTGTGTGTGTATATCCGGGATTGGCATCTACACCGTCGCAACTACAGCCACAAAATTTTGCACAGTCACACGTCTGGACCCCGGGGAGCGTCATAGGCTATGTTGTGAGGCGAAATTTTAACCCCGCGCATTCCAATTCACCAAACAATTTTGCCCCTATCTACATAATGGGGAAAAAGTGACAGTTACCAGTTGACAGTTGTGAATGAGAAGGGCCTAATGATAGCGCCAAAGACTAACAGCACATACCAGCATATAGTCACTAAGGTGGGGCCCTAACATGGGATATTCACCACGCACGGGGAGATGTATACACACCACACGCACACAAAGAGTAACAGCAAGTGTATAGTCGGTAAGGTGCAGCCCCAATATTGGATACTCACCACGCACCCGAACACACACACACACACCACAAAGAGAGACACAACACAGAGACACCCCCCCCCAAGGGGACACACACACACCCTATAGCGACACAAGCACTCACCCCACAGGGACACACACACACACCACAAAGAGACACACACAACACAGACACCCCTCCCACAGGGACACATACACACCCTATAGAGACACAAGCACTCACCCCACAGGGACACACACATACACACACCCCAGGGACACATACACCACACAGACACAGGTGTGCACAAATCACCTCACACAACTCGCCTCATACGTGTGCTATCTTTATCTGATTAAAAACAGCCAATGAGCAACTCATGTGCCATATAGGGAATTAAGGCAGATGTCAGTCACATGAGATGTGTATGTGTGAGGTAACACATACTGCCCAGCCAGGGGGAGGGTTTACTATTGGCTGGAGATTTATTAGGCTGCCTATAGCAATCAATCACAGCTCAGCTTCTATTTTCTTACAGGTCATTAATATAACATATTCAAATTCTATTTTGTTATGGCTAACAGCAGTTATTTATTAACCCAGGCGTAGCTGGGTACTACAGCTAGTTTATGTCATGAAGAAGCAATGGAAATAAGCAGTCAGGCAGACCCCTTCTCTATCTATCTGTGCATCTGATGTCATAATGTAGCTATGGAACGGAGCAGTCAGCCAGACCCCTTCTCCATCTGTGCATCTGATGTCAGAACGAAACTATGGAAATAAGTAATCTGTCAGACCCCTTCTTTATCTATGAATCTGATGTCATAATGTAGCTATGGAAAGAAGCAGTCAGCCAGAACCATTTTTTATCTATGCATTCAATGTCATAAAGAAGCTATGTAAGTGAGCAGTCAACCAGACCCCTTCTCTATCGATGCATCAAATATCCTAAAGAAGCTATGGAAATGAGCAGTCAGCAAGACCCCATCTCTATCTGTCTGTGGCACCCTGCTCACACAGGTAGCTACAGAATTCTCTAATGTGCAGTTGGGTTTCCACAGTAGGTACCTACTACATGCAACATCTTCCACCCCGGCACAGTAGGGGAAGACAAACTTGCTGCCCTTAAGCAAGATCCCCTATAAATACTGCTGCTGCGGGAGGAGTTAGTCAGAGTGTGCAGACGCTAGGAGAGCTGCGAAGACGTCCTGGTGGTCGGTGCCGCGGTTAGGTCCGAACCAGTGACCCGGAGTGGCCCTTCAACGTCCCGCAAGGCTAAGTGGGGACAGAAGTCAAGGAGCAGTTAGCCAAGAGGGAGTGAGAAACTTAAGGAGGTTCACCCAAAGAAGTACTGGATATTGGGGATCCGCACCTGTGGGATACTTCAGGACCATAGAAAACCCCGTCACACCGTGGAGGCCTCGGCCACCCTGTTTTCCCCTGTGGGTCAAGAGTGGGAGCCAAGCTTTTTCAGGACAAAATACCGCGTGGTCCGAGCTGCTGTGTTCATATGATAGAAAAACTAGTTACAGCGGTATGTCTGGGTATAGTGGTAGCTGTTTATTTTCCGACACGTTTCGGAGTCGTATCCCGAACTCCTTCCTCAGGGAACATTTTTCCCTGAGGAAGAAGGAGTTCGGGATACGACTACGAAACGCGTCGGAAAATAAACAGCTACCACTATACCCAGACATACCGCTGTAACTGGTTTTTCTATCATATGAACACAGCAGCTCGGACCACGAGGTACTTTGTCCTGAAAAAGCTTATCGTGTCCACAGTGACCTGTGGAGGTATGGTCCTGGCAGCAGCTGTATTGTTCTGAGCGATCACGCCGGGTGTGTGCTACACAACCTTATCAGGTGAGCATTTCCTAGATTTCAACATTTACAACCTGTCTCCTAAGGATAAGACCCTATTTTGCGCACTCACCCCCATCTTAGATTAAGAGTGGGAGCCAGACACAGCAGTACAGCACCGCAGTGATCAGAGAGGGTAACCAGGAGACCACACAGGAGGAGAGACAGCCACCAGAGTCAGGAAGAGAGAGAGAAGGCAAGTCTGGCTGCATGCAGGCTGTGCTTCAATCACTACACAGGAACAGAGCAGTCCTTATACCCACTTGCTGTGGGGACCCACCTGTCAGTGCCCTGGACAACTTTACCTGCCGAACATCAGTAAAAGGTAAAAGAGACTTTGCAGTATGCGTGTGTCATTCTCTCCGTTCCCGGCCCCTCTCATAGACTGTTCCAACACTTCCCATTCCAGCCACAACTCCAATCCAAGCTTCCCCTGCTCACTACGCTGCCCCGGAGGTCCAATCCTACCTGTGGAGGACTTCACCAACTTGCCGCAGTACCATCTACCTCCGGCGCTGGTAGCATCTCACCAAAAGCTACAGGTGGCGTCACGACAAACATTGTAAATAATCCCCTGTACATATAACCCCTTTTTTGGAAGATAGGCCCTGGACACGGGGTCAGGCGCGGCCGCCAATCCCCGTGAAAACCGGAGCGTTAACCCTTGCAGCCTGACACCCGAGTACCCCAAAGCCTGGGCACAACATCTTTTTCTGGCGTCACGCACAGGATCCCGTGCCCGGTATTACCGGGCACTGTGTGCCATATTATTGTCTGTATTGAGCGACTGTTTAAACTACGCCGCCATTACTGCGCCGAAGAGTGGGAAGAAAGGAGGTGTGCCAGCCTGTAGAGAGCGAAACTGAACAACGCCCCTTGCTCATCCGAGCATTCCCGAGCGCCGTTGCCTAGTCCAGAAACTCCCAAACTGTTTAACCCTTTAAGGACTGGCTGTAATTCACTAGGGGGGCCTGCAACAATGTCGGCCTTCTCCAGGGACGAGGACGGTGCGTATGCTGACCCTCGGAATTACACCATAAGACCTATGGCTGCCTCCGGTAGCACTGCCAGCACCACCGGCGCACCGGGTGCTCTGGGTGCACTTGCCCCGATAATGCCGATGTCACTCCCATACATCCCGGGGGCCAAGTGGTTGCCCCAGTATGATGGACGCCATGATACATTGGAGGAGTTTAAACGAAAAATCAATAGCGTCCTGGATATGTATGCGATGACCGGCCAGCAACATGCTGCTGTGGTACTCGGACAGTTAAACGGCGCAGCAGAAAAAGTGCGTCCTGGTCTGCTGCTGAACGCAAATCAGCCTCTGCTATATTCAATAAATTGAGAGCTACCTTCGAGGAGTGCAATGAGGCTGATATACGCATGCGCTTCCATCACTGCTACCAAAGGCTGGGAGATGATATAAGAGCTTATGCCTGGTGACTGGAAGAAGCACTGTGCACCTGACTCACCGCGGCCGGCTGACTCCGGTTTAGACAGGCGATTCTTCTCCTTCCTTGTCATGGGTGGACCGCGCCTGCCGGAAGTGGGGCCCGGTGTAGTGCAGATCAAAAGTGAAGACGTCTTGCGGGAACAGATTAAAGGGGTTTAATTTGTTTTATTCGTGACGCCACCTATGAGTAGTTCGGTAAGGGCTACCGACGCTGCGGAACCCCCGGGGGATGGACAGCAGCAAGATGTTACGCTCCCCACAGGCTGAGCGGTGATCCCCGGGGGCTGGAACTGCTCAAGATGTTGTGCGGCAGCTGCGGTTACCTTTTAGTAATGACGGACAGTTCATAAGGAAGCACGGACACAGAAAGTCTCTATAACGGGTCTTTACTGTAACCAGCAGGCAGTACATGGTATACAGTGGTTGAGTAGTAGACCGGGTGGACTCAGCAGTGATGGTGTCCCTTAGAAATCCATAGTGTTCCTCCATTCTAGCTAAGTGGTTGCCAATGTCGCCCAGGAATACCAGATCGGGTACGGAGAGGCTGCTTCAATGCCCTATCCATGCTGTACGTTCTGGATGCTTTGGGGAGCCTTGGGTCCCTCAGTGGGTACACCGCTGGTTAGACGACTGGAAATTGGCTGATGGTGGGGTGCTCCTGTAAAGCTGATCCTCCACTCTTCTGGTTCGCGTAGCAGAGGTGAACTGCTGCCAGCTTCGGTACCAGTGAACCGGCTGTGAGTTGTGGGCACGGGAGTCTTTTAGGAACCCGTGTATAAATGCCCAATCCCGGTGGTTAAGGCCTCAGGTGCTGACACCCGACCGGTGACGGCCCAGGGGCCCGCACGGGGTGCGGAGCCCCCGCTCCTCTCCAAGTTCTAGTTCTAGACCCTTCTCTGAGTTCTAGGCTCTTTCTTTTTTAGACTATGTGTCTGTTCTCCTGCACTACCCTAGCACTCCGCCCACCAGGACCTAGGATTGGCCCTCTGTTCTAGGTGATGCATGCTGGGTTGGATTTCTAAATTAACTAGGTCATTGCTGAGTCAGAGAATATTGCGGCTGCTTTTATGGCTGCAATACCCTCTTGTGACGCACTCGTTGCGGGGCGCCACACACCCTTAAGCATGTCAGCCCTACCAGTGTACCCGATGAAAACAAGCTCCTCATTGAACAATTCACTCGGGGACTGCTATCCCCTGAGGACAGTAAGACTGTACGCTGGTGGTCATTAAGCAATCCCGAAGCTGACTTTAACACCCTGAAGGAGATGGCCATCAAAGGGTTAAAGCCGGTAGAGACCCATGAAGCTGCCATTAAACAGTGGTGCAGTGGTGAGGTGCAAGCTACTCCGAAACCATTACCCGTGTCTACAGCCACGCACAATGTACAATCTGCTCAGCATGACAAGTATGACTCTCTGAGAGCTGAGATGCGTGCTGAGATGCACCAAATGAATAAAAAAATAACCAAGCTAATGGACACTCTGCAGCTGCAGCAAAGCAACCAACAGCCAGCGCCAAGACCCCAGCCTAAGCCTCAGCCGCTGATTCAACTTGACGACAGCCTGGAGGATGTACCTTGGATGAAAGGGAAGCAAGCCACAGCTATAGCTCCACTGGGAAGCCCATCTGCCACCGCTGTAACCGTACCGGTCACCTCACCAGTAGCTGTCCTTTAATCGGGCAGTCCCTGGGGTCGGGGCCAAACCTCAGGATTAGATCAACAGGTCCCAGCTACCTGGTACAAGACCTTTATCAGACAGAGGCCGTTTCTGTCCATTGTACTGGATGGCATTCTGACACCTGCTCTGCTGGACACCGGTTCACAGGTGACCACCATCCCATATATCCTTTATAAGAAGTATTGGGCTGATGCAGAACTGAAACAGCCTGATCTAGACTTTAACCTTAATGCATCTGTGGCGCCCCTGCAACCAGGGTGGCCACATAGGGAACTGCAGCCAGGCAGAAATGTAGGCAAAGGGTGGTGGGTTTAGAGGAAAGTGGGTGGGAAGGAAGGAAGGTCAGGTGACAGATAGTACAAATAGAAGAAAAGAGGAGGAAGGAGTTAGTAGGCCAGAGTGAGCCGAGCAGACAAGAACAGACAGACAGTGACACATCCCGGTGGAATTGGGCTCCCTGGAGACGCAGAATCCACAGAGTCACAGAACCCATGGAGAGAAAGCTCATCCATACCCTGCATCCCAGGGGAGTGTAAGGACAGAAACCGGACCGGTATTGCCGGGTCCTAGAAACACAGCAGCACTGACTAACTACGGGTGGAGTAGTTTTCGTTGTTTGTGCTGGAATCACACGGGTTAGAAAGAGCCTGGTAACGCCTTGGAAGATTGGTGTTTGCCGAGCCTGCAGTAACCCTGAGTGTCAGCTCTGATGGGGACTGAAGCAATATACCGGCTCCCTAGACAAACCAGAGGGGAACACAGATTCCAGGTCCGTGTTCCCACTACAGGGTTGGAGGCACAGCAGCAACCACGAGGACCCGGTTTACCGCCCAGACACTTAGGGGGAAGCTGTATACAAGGGGCCGAGCTACTGCCCTACAACCTGCAGAGAGAATAGAGAGGGAGATAACAGCCTGAAAGGACACATAGAAGGAGTGAGGGGCCTCAGAGAGACAGCCTGGCTGCATAGGGTTAAGTGTGTGAAAGCAGAGAAATTCAATCTAACCAGAGTAGACTAATTAATAAGAGAAATTAAAAGGATTGACACTGGTATACCAGTCCTGACGATACTCAAGAAAGACGCAGCATCCAGAGTCTTTCAGAGAGATCATAATCATTTATTCAAAGGTACAGTTTTTATATCATTTTCAAGGTCCTTAATACGTAACAAAAAGTAAAATGTGGCAATATGGTACAGAAATAAAATATGTGAAATATGCTCCATAATCAGTGTAAAATCATCCTATGCCGTCACTCATCTAATCCATATGATAAACAATACTAAATATATTAGTGTGACTAACAGTCGGAATGTCTGCCAGGCGTCCACCTGTCTGTGGTCCTACTGACATTAGGACCATTTGTATGATAAAGAAGACGTTGTTATTATTCTTCTAACCTTCAACTATGTTCACATAAGATTCAGCTCTAGGACTTCAGTCTATTCAAAGTTCTGAGTGAATAGATACGATAACCTAGGAATGGTTCACAGTAAGCAAAATAGAGAACAAGATGGCTGACAGTGAGTAGTACATGATACCTTCTTTAACAGCTCCCCTCTTTTTATCATTTCTATTCCTCTCCTTTCCCTGCCTATACCAGGTCCGCAGCGCTGTCCTACTTCATAATACACTAGGCTTCCCCTATGTATATCATGGGGCATCACCATTCAGACAGACCCTGTTGGTCGGCCCTGGATTTCCCTCGTACTCTAATCCCTAAAGAATATTAATATAGTTATACTAAGGGGAATTGTAACTAGATATACTGTATACTACAACCCCTGGCAAAAATTATGGAATCACCGTGCTCGGAGGATGTTCATTCAGTGGTTTAATGCTGTAGAAAAAAAAGCAGATCACAGACATGGCGCAAATCTAAAGTCATTTCAAATGGCAACTTTATGGCTTTAAGAAACGCTAAAAGAAATCAAGATAAAAATTGTGGTAGTCAGTAAATGTAATTTTTTTCAGACCAAGCAGAGGGAAAAAATTATGGAATCACTCAATTCTGAGGAAAAAATGATGTAATCACCCTGTAAAGTTTCATACCCAAAAATAACACCTGCATCAAATAAGATCAACTCGTTAGTCTGCATCTGATGGTGGGTTTACACACACCAATCATTGTGTCCAATATCTGAACAGATCTCTGGTTGCAGTGAAATCATGGACATTTTGCACCATTTGTACACAGCCACAAAATGGAACTATGTGTCCATGATTTCACTGCAACCAGAGATCTGTTCAGATATTGGACACAATGATTGGTGTGTGTAAACCCACCATAAAAAGAAGTGATCACACCTTGGAGAGCAGTTGCACCAAGTGGACTGACATGAATCATAGCTCCAACACGAGAGATGTTATTTGAAACAAAAGAGGATTATTAAATTCTTAAAAGGGGGTAAATCAACCCACAATGTTGCAAAAGATGTTGGTTGTTCACAGCTGTGTCTAAAATCTGGTCCAAGTACAAACAACATGGGATGGTTGTTAAAGGCAAACATACTAGTAGACCAAGGAAGACATCAAAGCGTCAACATCAGAAACTTAAAGCAATATGTCCCAAAAACAGGAAATGCACAACAAAACAAATGAGGAACGAATGGGAGGAAACTGGAGTCAATGTCTGTGACTGAACTGTAAGAAACTGCCAAAAGGAAATGGGATTTACATACAGAAAAGGTAAACATAAGGCATCATTAACACCTAAACAGAAAAAACAAGGTTATAATGGGCTAAGGAAAAGCAATCATGGACGGTGTATGACTGGATGAAAGTAATATTCAGTGATTAATTGCGAATCTGCATTGGGCAAGGTGAGGATGCTGGAACTTTTGTTTGGTGCCATTCCAATGAGATTTATAAAGAGGACTGCCTGAAGAGAACATGCAAATTTCCACAGTCATTGATGATATGGGGCTGCATGTCAGGTAAATGCACTGGGGAGATGGCTGTCATTACAGCTTCAATAAATGCCCAAGTTTACATTGATATTTTGGAAACTTTTCTTATCCCATCAATTGAAAGGATGTTTGGGGATGATGAAATCATTTATCATGATGATAATGCATCCTGCCATAGAGCAAAAACTGTGAAAACATTCCTTGAAAGAAGATGCATAAGGTCAATGTCATGGCCTGCAAATAGTCCGGATCACAATACAAATGAAAATTTTTGGTGGAAGAAAATGGTCCATGACAAGGCTCCAACCTGCAAAGCTGATCTGACAACAGCCATCAGAGAAAGTTGGAGCCAGATTGATGAAGAGTACTGTTTGTCACTCATTAAGTTCATGCCTCAGAGACTGCAAGCTGTTCTTCAAGCCAGAGGTGGTGCAACTAAATACTAGTAATGTATTGGAGTGATCTTTTGTGTTTGTTTTATATGATTCCATAATTTTTTTCTCAGAAATGAGCGATTCCATAATTTTTTCCCTTTGCTTGGTCTGAAAAAAATGACCCTTACTGACTACCACATCTTTTATCTTGATTTCTTTTAGTGTTTCTTAAAGAAATAAGGTTGCCATTTGAAATGACTTTAGTTTTGTGCCATGTCTGTGATCTGCTTTTTTTCTACAACATCCTCTGAGCCAGGTGATTCCAGAATTTTTGCCAGGGGTTGTATGGTTTTGATTATAAACTCAGTTCATACATAATATAACAATCATGATTAAATGTCATATGAGGGACTGTGTGGTGTACACAACATTATAGTTCTCTTTTTCTTGCATCCCCGATGATTGAGGCAGTTCCAAAGGATTCCCACAATGGAAGCAATCAGCCAGCTCCGCCAGTGCTTCTTTGCCACAGAGTATGCACTTGCAGATTTTGGTGGTGACCATAGTCAGGAGCACTTGAGTACGCAGTGCATCAGTATCGTTATCTTTATCCTTTTTCATTTTGTATTTACCTGTAAAACATTTGCAGTTAGTTCTTAGAATTTCCTTGACAAACATCACAAGCAACTTTACCAGGACAGCAATAACCAATATTATAAATACGACCTGGATTATAAAAATGGATTAATACAAAATCCGCCACTGGAGGCAGTAAGATAATCTAAAACCATTGAATGTTGATTGGTTATCACAATAAGCTGCTTTGTGACTGCTGACTCTATATTTATGGCATCAAATAGAAGATCAGTTACATTGTCAAAGATATCTCCTAACTCTTCTATCATTTGTGCATTTCTCATTGCCCCAAACATTGCTCCAAGTGGGCCTGCAAGGACCATACCTGCTTTAGCATACCATGAGGTTCTGGTCAGGGTGATGAGGATGTTTAAAATCCTCATTCTCCCACACCATGTTGCTGGTTCTAGTCTTGCTAGCGTACAAAATCTCTCAGCTCCCACTAGGAGCCATCTGTAGGCCTTATCGCCCATACAATGTATACACCGTTTGGGAGTTCAAACTGATATTCATTTAATTATGCCATAGCTACAGAAATGAGCTTCATAGTTCCTGTATACAAGCATCATGAGCCTTTCACATTAGTAGTAATTGATCTATAATATCTTACTGGTATCTCTACCTTGGCCCCCTCGGGGTGAGGTTAAATTAAGCTGGAGCCAAGGTGGTGTAGTCCACCCCATTATAGGTAAAGGGGCAGAGGTCTTGCTTTGTTTGTCATCTAATTGTAGGGGGTCATTTTCCAGCAATTTGAACCCATTAATTCTTTTTCTGAGATGGGCGTGACTAAATAGGGCATAGTATTGGCTGCAATAGGTGCATGTGAACATATCCAGCTATTGACATGTACTCATGATATTTAACAAATTTATTATCCCATTGCTTTATTGGTTCCTCATCCACTAATAAATTACTCCTTTCAGCAGCTTCCCTCTGCTGAAGTACTCCTCTTTCCCACTGTTCAAGCCAGTTCTCACTTATTGCTGTTTGAGCAGAAAAGCAGTATAGAGGAACAAAAGTAATAAACAATACTCCCCTAAGGTCATTATTTAGTCTTTGTGAATCTTCTTGCAGTGGGATGCGTGGATCCAGATGGTCTTTCCTTCAAGCTTCACTGAGGTTGGAGTAGTGAGCTGAACTTGTTATGGACCTTCATATCTGGGCTCCAAGCTTTTCCTCACGCATTTCTTTACGGTCACCCAATCTCCTGGCTTTAGAGAGTGTGGACCTTCCAAGGAGAAGGGATCTAGAATGGAACTGAAAACACATTTGTGAATTTGATGCAATACATTTTGTAAAGCTCCCACATAGGCTGTCATGTCAGAATGCAATGTTTGCAACTGCTGAGGAAAGTACAATCCTGTCTTTGGTGGTTCTCCAAACAATAACTCATAAGGACATAACCCAGTCCTTTTGTTTGGAGTAACCCTCACAGAATACAATGCTATTGGGAGATACTCTGTCCATGGCTTCCCTGTTTCTGCCACGGCCTTTTGAATTTTCAACTTTAAACTGCCATTTAGGTGTTCTACTTTTTCCGGAGCTTTGTGGCCTGTACGGATTGTGAAAAGCCTGCTCTATTCCTAGAGCCTGTAGTACCTCCAGGCAAACTTGGGAGGTGAAATGACTACCTCTATCATTCTCTATTACTTCTGATACTCCATACCTGCACACAACTCCAGACAGTAACTTCTTAGCAACAGTTTGGGCGGTGGCCTTGGCAGAGGGCTTCTGGCCATCCAGAGTATAGGTCTATGCAATACATACTCATAGCTGCCTACCTTCGGAAGCTGAACAAAGTCAATCTGCAGTCGCTGAACCAGGTAGAGTGGCCTAGGCGTACATCTACCTTAGCCATATTTCCCCGTATTATGGCATGCACAGATCACGCAACCCTGTATATATTCAGCAGCAGCATAGTGGAACCCAGATGCCACCCACTGATGTTTCACCTGTTCTAGTATTGAATCCTTTGATTTGTGAGTTGGCCCGTGTGAGAGAGCACACTAGGAAGGCAGTATTTCCTACCCACCCTACAGACACCATCCTCTTTTAGGGCATCTGCACCTTTCCATTCTTCCATCTCCGGTTTAGAGGCCTGAGCTTGCAGGCGCCCTAGGAGTTCAAGGTCCACCCTCCCAGAGACACACACAGTGTACATCTCTATCGGGAGAGGGAGCAGGGCTGCAGCTTTAGCCGCCCTGTCAGCATGGTCATTTCCTTCGGCCTCCTTGGTGTGCTCCTTTGAGTGAACTCGCACCTGAACCACAGTAACCTTATTGGGTAACTCTAGTGCTCTGAGGAGTTGAGCCACTGGGTCTGCGTTCTTAATGGGTTTCCTTGAAGTTCCCATAAACTGTCTGCTTTTCCATCCAGGGCCGTAATTAGTGCAAATACCAAAAGTGTAACGGCTATCAGTAAAAATGCTCGTGCTAAGCCCCTCCCCATGATACAAGCTTCCGTCAGAGCCTTTAGTTCAGCTTCCTAAGTATCTACAGAAAATTCTAAACCTGTATTTTGGATTGGCTTCTTGAAGATTTGCTAATGGCTTTGTTTCAATGTTCATTATTTCAAAACAATTGTGTTAAATTTCATTTGCCAAATTATCATCAATATCAGGTAACAAATGTTTCTGTCTCAATACTCATTTGGCATGTCCCCCTAATTCATAACAAAATAAATAAAATGGGAGATCATGATTTGGATTTCCCAGTGCTGGGGCGGAGGGAATGTCATTCTTCAGCATGTCAAACCCCTCTTACTTCTGGTGTCATGTCATAGCGTTTGCCTTTGTTACATGCTGCCAACACATCATATAATGGCTGCATTTTCTCTAATGCTGAAGGAATCCATTCCCTGCAAATAACCCACCAGCCCTAAAACTATAAAAACACAAGACATAGTAATCAGGAGGAGATGGAGAAAAAGACATTACTCAAATCATTGTAAGGAATTCTGAATCTGCAGGAATTTGAGTTAACAAGGTATGTGGATTAGGCACTATGGGGGTGTCAATACTCCTCAATTCATTAATGTCACATAAATCATGAACCATTCTGTACACAACAGGTTGGCCTGGTATTTGCTTTTTCTTTACCGGAAAAAGAGGTTTATCATAAAGGGATCAACTTTTCCTCACCGCCACCTGATGTGAAGCGGCAGTGTCTTGGTCTCAGCTCAGGGGATATTGTCTTATACATACCAACACAATTCCTGCTTTAGATTTAATTTTCACAGGTGTTATTTTCAATAAACCAACATCAGTTTTATATTTTACCCATAGTGCGGCTGGTATCTCTTGCAGCATCTGCTTTTCATCAAAGTTTGTATTCAGTTTGTCATCATCTAACTGGATTAAAGACATCATTACAATAAGCATTTATTCAGATAAAGGACCCTTCACAGTGATACCATTCTTTCCATAGGTAAGAACAGCATGCATAGCATTCAGCATGCCAGCACTTATCAAATTTACAGGACAATAGGGGATGCTTGACAGGGCCCTGCCCAAGGTACATATATTTGGTGTATCCAAAATCATCTGTGTTGCCTCACCTGAGGTACACTGATGACATATGAAACTGGCCACTGTGTCATACAAAATTCAGTTTTTATTTATGATTTCATAGATTTACAATTTATTCAGGTACCGATTACAAGCAATTAGAATAAAATATTACATAAAATATTATTATTATACAGGTGCACTCTGCAATTGACATATCATATTATTTGAGGACTACCTTTGATTATATACACATAGTTTTTTATACAAAACCTATAATCACTAGCACTCTTTATATGTGAGGAATTTCTGGTTTAGAACAGTATTATACAATGCCATCCACCCCTAGTGATCTTTCTACTATGCATTCCTTATTAATAAGGTGATCCCTGGTTTAAGACAGCACTATGCAATACCATTTACCCCTAGTGATCTTTCCACTATATGCTCATTACAGGTGAGGTGCTCTCTTTTCTATAACAGCATTACACAGGAGCTTTTCACGCTATTGCTGCCCCCTCCTCTTCTTTATCTAGTTAAATGCTGCCTTTCTTACCTCTAACCTGTCCAGTAGCGTCCACTTTTTATTTGCAGAGTGCCCCCCTCTGCACCACCTACATACGTTTCGATATTATCTTCCTCAGGGCGTACTACTACTCTCAATATTCCCCCTTTATATACTATCTCCCCTGAAGGAAAGTGTGGCTGCAATCACCTGTTGGCGCATGACTTCCGGGTATACGCTCCTCCATCACATGACTTCCTGTATCCGGACCGTGACACGCTGTCTGCGTGCCGATGTTGCCATAGTGACCGGACGCAGGAAGCAAAGCGTTTCCCCAATGGTCATGCGCACTTGACTGCAGCCATTCACTAACATCTCCATGGCTGTTAAGGAAGTATTACTGGCGGATCTCCGTTCGCCATTTTAAGTGACAATGCTTATTTTATATCTTACTACGATTTGATTTATATATATATGTATAATTCAGAGTGGAAATAATAATGTATATAGGTGACAATGATGTTAACCCTGTTGTTGTCTTCGGTCAAAAACGACCAATTTTGAACTTTAATATTTTTTAAAATATTCAAGATGCGGTTCTGAAACATGTGGTTGATTGACTTTTCCTCATTTGAGGTGTTCTTATTATGCGTATTGTTTATATATTTTTTATGTTTACTTTTTGCTCCACAATTTTTTATACACTTGTACTCTTGGGTCAAAAATGACCGATAGCCTTTTATAGTGATCTCCAGCCATTTTATGAGTAAAATAAAGGAGCTATAATTTCATTTTGGACTATATATTACATCTACTACTATTTATTAATTTATTTAGGTCCTTTTGGTCCATGCAGATTTACACATACATACATTTTCTCATTACAATACTGCTGATGGATTACCTTCCAGTATAGTTATGTGCCAAATATTTTTACCCTGCTGTTCCTGTAAAATAGTTCAATTCAGTTCTGCATTCGTGCTATGGAAGGAAATAGACCCAAATTGGAACAAAAATAAACTATATAAGAGAAGACTTTTTATAGAGGAATTGGGAAAATCACTGGTTAGCCCCATATATTGAAGAACGAAAGGTAACACCCAGAGCTGATGGAGCGGCAGCCATTGTCCACAGGATCCAACAGCAAGATAAAGTGAACCAACAGCTTCCACCAGCACTGCTACAATACCCACGGACGCCACCAGCAACGCAACCAGCCTAAAACGGAAACGATGCGACTTCTGTCCAACATCAAGCAATCACAAATCAAATGTGATGTTACAGATGTGAAAAATATTTATGCAAAAGACGTCAATTATACCTGTGACAATTGCAAACAGTACATTTTGCACCGTGAGACTTATTTAACATTTTACAAAAAACTGAACTGTTAATTTGTTTTTTTTGGGAAAATAATATAATTACATTTAATTTATTATAATTTATTTATAATTTATTATAATAAATTATTATTTATAGTTACAGTTTACAGTTGGATGAATAATTATTTTTGTATGTTCAAATATGCAATGTGCATAAATATTCCAATAAAGCCATGTTAAACGTTTTGACACAAAAATTTTTAAAAAGTACCGTATATACTTGTGTATAAGCCGACCCGTGTATAAGCCGACCCCCCTACTTTTGCCCCCAAAACCTGGGAAAACCTATTGACTCGTGTATAAGCCGAGGGTGGACCCTAGCACAAGTATACAGCCCCCAGCAGTGTGGTATACAGCAGCCTCCCCAGTGGTAGTATACAGCAGCCTCCCCAGTGGTATATACAGGTCCCAGCAGTATATACAGCAGCCCCAGTGGTATACAGCAGCTTCCCCAGTGGTATATACAGGCGCCCCCCCTTGTGGCATATACATGTGCCCCCCCTGTGATATATACAGGCTAAATATATAAATATACAGGCTAAATCGCGACGAGCCCCGCCCCCTTTCATGACGCGATTTAGCCCCGCCCCTTTCATGACGCGGCCAGGCTCTTAGAAATTGAGAGGGGAGGGGGGAGAGGAGGATCACAGGCACGAACACTGCATGTGGACAAAGCTAGGTAACACCCATCCGTCTCGATTTATTAAACGTCATAAACATATATCTTAGCTTCTACTAAACAGTTGTTTTAGCAAAAGCGATTGCCCCAAATGTGTGTGCTGGGTGTAGGGACACATATTAACAGTCCGGGGGGGTCATATGGGGTGGTTGGTTCCCTTTAAGTCTATTGTACACTTGTGTAAGCAAGTAGGTAAAGAAACAAAACATACAATGCAATCCCAAAAGTGACTTATGTATCCTTCATTCATTAGCATCGGAATCATCTGAAGCAGACACCTCTATTCCTGAATCCACGCCTTCCTCCGAGTACCTGTAATTATGTGTTACCTGGTCCCTAGACCTTGGTGTATACCGCCTATATTAGACCACCTGAGTCCAACGTTTCCATATTGTATGCGAATGGGGCACCACGTGGATTGGAAGAAAACTCTACAAGGATTACCTCTCCTATTTATATACTCATACACTGACAAAGGTTCCTGATAGATACATTCCAAAAAACCAAGTCCTGGACCTGCCCCTTTGTATCAACATCATTGTACAAAGGCAGTTCCTACACATCATGCCAAGTCAAAACATTTATATAACAAGTACATCAGGGTTAGCATCTTGAAAGGCCTTCTATGTAGTGCTGAAAAAAACACAAAAAAGAAACAAGAGCTTCTGGACAAAGTCTGAGTCTGTACTGTGGTCCCTAAGCGTTCTATACACTTGCCATATTGACAATCCATCACTACCTACAGATGGGCAAAAATGAGAATTTATTCGTACCAGAATATTCCTGCTTATCACAGAGGTAACATGTCACTTTTGTTTACCTCCATAGTTTTACTTTACAAACAATTTCACCAACATCTCACACTGACTCACACAGAGTTGCTTGTGACACCATACCTCTTCTCCCTCCTATCAACATACTTTACACATTCTGGATCAACTTAACATCACCTGCTAGTGGTCTGTCCTTGTGAAACATCAAACAATCACATTTTATTCTTTTACCTGACACATTACTCATTTTATAGTTGGAATCCACTGAGGAGGGCAGAAATATTTGCAGACTGAATATAATCTTCAGGATTTCTGTTATTCAGGGGACACCTGAATGGTATGTCAGCAGGATACCAGAGATCATACTCTTCTATCTGATTTAACAATGCTCCAAGGGGCCACTGAAAATTGGGACTCCCATGAACATGGAGTCGGAATACTTTATACTCTGAGTATCTTACTGACAGAGGTCCAAACCCAGTGCACACTTGACTATAACTGTGGTCAATAATTTTAACAATTCTCCAACCTCCAGCAGATATAGCTAACATCAATCCAAATTTACCCTCAGGGCACGACATCTATACAATATCTGCCGGAAGTCACCCTCTCACTGTATTCCAGGTAATCTTAACTGCTGGATACAATGCAGATATCACAATTCCAAGAAAAACAATAGCAGTGCCTTTGGTACAATGTAGATTAACATATTTCAATGGTTGTTGACAATGATTAGAACTTGTTTTTTTTTTATGCATTCACATAATACCTTGTATCCTGTTTTACAAATCTTTGCTTTTCCCCGTGTTTTTTTTGGAAATGCTTTGGTTTGTAATCACCTGTCAGCAAGACACGATCATAACCCACACAGGTCCTGTAGCACACCCGCACAAGCGTTTCACTTGTAGCTTCTGCAAATATTAGTTATTATATTGCAAAATTATAGGCCACTGGAAACCATGGACAGGACAAGCCCAACTATGTTTTCCAGTCTTTCTGCTTCATCTTTTAACAAAATACCTGGTTTCCGCTTATAACACTCGTACAATTGTGACTATGTACTTTTACGTACTAATGTGCCTACGTTTCATCTCCGGGGTCAGATAGCCATAAAATCACACCTCTGGACTCCCTTATCAAGCAGGATTTTTTATGCGTAAATCCTTATTTCAAGCACACGGTCATTCATTGCAGTCAAGGAGCCTCATACCTGTTATTCTCTTTGCACACACCTTTTTTCCACATGCATACAATCTTCAAAATGTTAGTAATATCCCAACCTAGAGAATCTGACAAAAACTGATAATATTGTATATAATCTAATTAGCAGATCAGAACCATATCCAGGTTCCCAAGCTATAGCCACAATCAGAGTAATACATTGGCTTCAGCTGTTAGCATGTCTGAGCAAAGGAGAAAGGGAGGGGTTAGCGGGGTGTAACGCTGCAATTCTGCTCTCCCTGTCCGCAGCCACAGCTGTCAGCACGTCTGCACAGAGAGGGAGGGAGGGAGAGCAAGTCCAGCTTCACTCAACAGGGTTGAAGCATGGAACAACTATCACACATCATATGTGTTAAGCAGAACATCGACGGTAGCAGGAAAAAGTTTCAATTACAAGTCTGAGTTCCTCCACCGCTGTGGGGCAAAGCAATTCTCCAGATGCACCAGTTGTAAATCTAAGTTCTCAACATTTGCCCAAGTGTAAATCCAATGCTTCCCGCTGAAGGGATATAGTGAGAATTGATCCTCACTTCAACAACCCTCCTGTCTCCTTCCTGGGTTAACGTGGATTCCCAACCTATTGGTCCTGTTAGGATAGGTAAAACACTAAATTATCTGATCACTGGTTCATCTTGCCAGCCTGTGTGGCAGTGGAATACCAAACTGCAAGTGCACCTATTGCACGGCATAACCTTAGACCATAAAGACAATTCAGTGCTGTTTTTTTTTTCCACAGCTACCAAGCGCCAAGCGCCTGAGAGCTGGAGAACAAAAAAGAGGGGGGGGGGGGGGTGAAGACGAGTGAGTGAGAGGTCAATGCTGCAGATTCGCTTATGCTCAGAACATTCCAACAGAACAGACCATAAACATAAACGCCAGATAACAGAAAAGAATTACCGTGCTGTTCTAGAACAGCTTACTTTAACTGAATTAATGAATTAATGTAATTATTGGGCAGGGAAATAAACAAAGTACCAGTATATTTAAAACAAATGGCTTATTAAGCAAATTATCACATATAGCAACTTATGTACTTATATAACCAGAAAACAAATAATACATATTACAGACTCTACAAAGCAAGACATGAATTAAAGAGTCAAAATGAAAAGAAAACAGATAAAAAAATATAAACCAGTCTACCTGAGAATTTCCCGTTTCATGGTCCCCTCAGACTGACGCGTGACACCCCTCTCGGACAGACACACTGTGTGAGTCAATGGCTCAACTTACCGCGGGTCTTGCACCTCTCCATTCGGGGGGGGGGGGGAGGGGGCCTTGTTCAGTACAAGGTTAACATAAATAGGAAATAAATTAAATATATCTCGCTAAGAGACCCCAAGAATGTGAAAGCAAAAAATTCACTAACTAGAGTAGACTGATTAATAACAGAAATTAAAAGGATTGGCACTGGTATATCAGTCCTGACGATACTCAAGAAAGACGCAGCATCCAGAGTCTTTCAGAGAGATCATAATCTTTTATTCAAGGGTACAGTTTTTATATCATTTTCAAGGTTCTTAATATGTAACAAAAAGTAAAATGTGGCAATATGGTACAGAAATAAAATATGTGAAATATGCTCCATAATCCGTGTAAAATCATCCTATGCCATCACTCATCTAATCCATATGATAAACAATACTAAATTAATTAGTGTGACTAACAGTCGGAAGTCTGCCAGGCGTCCACCTGTCTGTGGTCCTACTGACATTAGGACCATTTGTATGATAAAGAAGACGTTGCTATTATTCTTCTAACCTTCAACTATGTTCACATAAGATTCAGCTCTAGGGCTTCAGTCTATTCAAAGTTCTGAGTGAATAGATATGATTAACTACCGTGTTTCCCCGAAAGTAGGGCACCCCCGAAAGTAAGGCATGGTGCCGGTTTTAGGGGGGTCGGGTAATGTAAGACATACCCCGAAAGTAAGACAATGTCTTACTTTCGGGGGCGCCCTACTGGTATATACAGCTGCAGCCCCCCCCCCCATGAGTATACAGGCTCCCCCCCCCACGCTGCCGCCAACCTGTAAAGTAAAATATCATTCTACTTATCCCCGCCGGTGTCCCACTGCTGTCCCGCCGCCATCACGCTCTCCCGTCTTCATCCGGCTTTAACCGACTTCCTTCTCCGGCGCACAGACTGACGTCATTGTCTGTGCGCCGGAGATGGAAGACAGATGAAGGCGAAGGAGCGTGACGGCAGCGGGACACCAGCGGGACACCGGTGGGACACCGGCGGGGATAAGTAGAATGATATTTTACTTTACAGGTTGGCGGCAGCGCGGGGGGGGGGGGAAGGGGCGCCTGTATACTCATGGCGGGGGGCTGCAGCTGTATACACCACTGGGGGCTGCTGCTGTGTACACCACTGAGGGCTGCTGCTGTGTACACCACTGGGGGGCTGCTGCTGTGTACACCACCGGGGGGCTGCAGCTGTGTACACCACCGGGGGGCTGCAGCTGTGTACACCACTGGGGGGCTGCAGCTGTGTACACCACTGGGGGGCTGCAGCTGTGTACACCACTGGGGGGCTGCTGCTGTGTACACCACTGGGGGCTGCTGCTGTGTACACCACTGGGGGCTGCTGCTGTGTACACCACTGGGGGCTGCTGCTGTGTACACCACTGGGGGCTGCTGCTGTATACACCACTGGGGGCTGTAGCTGTATACACCAGTGGGGAGGTTGCTGTATACCACACTGCTGGGGGCTGTATTTTATGGTTAAAACAAAAATCGACATTTATTTTCCCAATATAAGACATACTCCGAAAGTAAGACATAGTGGGACTTTTCGGGGTAAAAAAAATGTAAGACAGTGTCTTACTTTCGGGGAAACACGGTAGGAATGGTCCACAGTAAGCAAAATAGAGAACAAGATGGCTGACAGTGAGTAGTACATGATGCCTTCTTTAACAAATGTTACCGGAGTTAACTGAACTGTGTTAAGAACTGTACCGTGACTTGTGGGACTTTTAAGAACTAGAAAGTAAACCCGGTGAACCCCACTTCAGTGTCCATGTCTGATTCCAGGTATACAGAACTGTTATTGTACTTCTTGTCCTACCAGGAGCAGCCCAACTCATGGCGGGCTCATCCATCCAGCTGCAGCCCATCCATCCCTCCATCCTCCTGGCAGAGCTGCGCTGCAGCGATGGTCCCATCACTGACGACAACCCGTGGGTGGCGTCAAGACAAACTAATCCTTGTAAATACCCCTTTACTTGTGAGAACCCAGGACACAGTCGGGCCAAGGACCTCTGACATCCCCAGCAGTACCCGGTCCGGTACCAAATTCCCATTCCCAGTGGGCTCCAGACATCCAACGGTGAACGGATTACCGTGATGGGGGTTAGAGAAGTGCCCATAAAGGTGGGGAGGGTGGAATTGCAGAACCAGGGGGTCCTTGTAGTAGCAGAAGCCAGTAATGCCAAGTGCCTAGTATGATCCTTATATCATACTAGGCACTAATGTTGTTAGCCATTGCATGGAGGAAGTATTGTCTTTGTTTCAACAGATCGCAGACACTGCCAGACCTGGTCAAAGGAAGGTCCTCCAGCACCATCAGGTAACAATTACAGGTGGCGAAATTGGTACTGCACGGGTGACAGACCCGTTGCCTATTGTGATTCCCCCAATGAGTGAAATGATGATTTGGTGTCGGGAAGCTATAGGTCTGAGAGGGCAGGACTATCAGACATTAGTGGAGCCCATCAGCACTGAGCACAGACCTACACTGTTGACAGCTAGGAGGTGGTGGATGTACACAATGACGTACCTGTTCACATGTTAAATTGTGGCAGTGAGGAGGTTAAAACGCCCAGGTATACAATCGTTGCTAAATTATACACAGTCAGTAACAACGAGTTCCAAACAGTGCAACCCAGTCACTATACCAAAGGGGCAAAACTTGATCAAACCAGTGGGCCACTGGAGGACTGGTGCCAGAAGCTCCATGTCGGAACTGACACCACTCCTGTGTATGAAATGCAAGCTGTGTACCGGGTAGTTCAAGAATTTGAACAGGTCTTTAGTAAGCATCCACTTGACTTTGGTAGGATAAAAGGGGTCCAACATCACATCCCCACAGGTACACATCCACCAAAGAGCGGTACAGGCCTATTCCACCTGCACATTATCAAAAAGCCAAAGAAATGCTACAGGACATGAAGGACGCAGGGGTTATACGAGATAGCTGTAGTCCCTGGGCAGCCCCATTAGTCCAAGTCAGGAAAAAGGATGGCAGTATGAGAATGTGTGTAGACTATAGGTAAATAAACTGCATAACACACAAAGATGCTAACTCGTTACCTCGTATAGAGGAATCCTTAGCTGCGTTGAAGTCTGCCAACTGCTTCTCTACCTTAAATCTCAATAGTGGGTATTGGCAGGTGTCTGTAGCCGAGGAATACAGAGATAAGACGGCATTTACCTATGGGCCTATTGATATTCAACAGCATGCCCTTCGGACTATGTAATGCACCCGGAACCTTCCAGCGATTAATGGAGAGTTGCCTGGGACATAAGAACTTTGAGACAGTACTGCTCTACCTGGATGACGTGATCGTGTACTCCAAGACTTACGAGGAACATGTCACTCATCTAAGAGAGGTGTTTGAAGCTCTGGCTTAATACAGGATGAAGCTAAAACCATCAAAATGCCAGCTGGTAAAGCCAAGAGTACAGTACCTGGGATGCATAGTCAGTGCTGAAGGCATGGCCCCTGATCAAGACAAGGTGACAGCAATCAAAGAATGGCCAGAACCCAAGACCTTAAAGAAAGTATGTCAGTTCCTGGGTTTGGTGGGCTACTATAGGAGGTTCATCAAGGAGTACACCAAAAAAACTGCTCCCCTGCAAGACCTCCTAGTAGGCCAACCCACGAAGGGCAAGTCTAAGGATTCTCCGTGGAGAAGGGGTAAGGAACAAGAGGAAGTGTTTCAGGTGATGAAAGAAGCCCTGACAGGAAAATAAATCCTTGCTTACCTGGACTACAACCTGCCATTCCTGCTGTACACAGATGCCAGCAATGTGGGACTTGGAGCAGTCCTTTTCCAAAAGCAAGACGGTATGGAGAGGGTAATCGCCTATGCCAGCAGAAAGCTGCGCCCCACAGAGAGGAACCCGAAAAACTACAGTTCCTTCAAGCTGGAATTCCTGGCCTTGGACTGGGCTGTCACAGAGAGGTTTAAACACTATCTGGCCTCCAGAAAATTTACAGCCTACACGGATAACAATCCGCTGACCCACCTGGAAACTGCGAAGTTGGGAGTCATGGAGCAGAGGTGGATAGCCAGATTGTCCAACTACCAGTTCACCATTAAGTACCGGGCAGGGCACCAGAATGGAAACGCGTATGCCTTATCCAGAATGCCCCACTTATCAGAAGAAGGTGCAGATGAAGATAAGATGGAAGAAGTGGAGTTACCTGCCTTCCATCAACTAAAAATAGGAGTAACCCAATGCCAGCAAACCCGTCAAGACCTTTCCACAAGGACACTAAACCTGTTGCCCCACTTCAGTTGGAGAGAGGTGCAAGACAGGCACCCGGCTGTCAGTCTAATAAAACAACCGATAACCCAGAAGTCAGCAAAATTGCCTGAAAACCCCCAATCTGAAGCTAAACATCTGTGGAACGAATGTAGTAAGCTGTTCATATACCAAGATAAGGTTTGTCAGAGGTACATCAATCCAAGAACTCACGAGATAGCCTGGCAAATCATCGTGCCAAAAATCTGAAATCCCCATGGTCTTGAACGCCTATCACAACCAGACTGGTCACTTCGGATGGAAGAAGTTTGAGATGCTACTGAAGGATAGGTTCTTTGGGGTCTGCATGTGGACATATATTGAAAAATGGTGCAAGAATTGTAAATCCTGCAGCCTGAGAAGAAAGGACTTACAGAGCCAGAAAGCCCAGCTTCATCCAATCGTAACAAAGCAACCTCTGGAAATAGTAGCCTTGGACCATGTAAAACTGACTCCAAGTAGATCCGGCTATACCTATGCGTTGACCATGGTAGACCATTACTCGAGATTCTTAATGGTCCCCTCGTAAAAGACTTGACAGCTGCAACAGCTGTTAGAACCTTCCAAAATGTCTTCTGCAGACCATTGGGATATCCTGAACAGGTCTTAACAAATCAAGTATCAGCCTTCGAAGCAGAGATCTTCCAAGAGTTCTGCCATATGTATAAGTGCAAAAAGATCAGACCAACCCCATATCATCCCCAAACCAATGGACTCTGTGAGAAAATGAATTACGTAATCATTGACATGTTGAAGATCCTACCATTAGAAGAGAGAAAGGAATGGCAGGAGTAACTACCTGATTTGGTTGACATGCACAACCACATTCAAGTAAGCTCTACAAACTGTACACCAGCATACCTAATGAGAGCCCGTACAGGAAAGTTACCCATAGACTTGGAACTCAGTGTTATCTGTATCAGGATCTACTACTCCATTTTAAACTGGAAAACCCATCGCCTCGAACAGTACAAAAAGGTTCAAGTCAGTGTCGAAGACAACCTGGAAAAATCCCGTGAAAATCAAGAAAGGGACCATAATAAACATGCTCCAGCAGAACCAATTACACCTGGAAGTATTGTCCTCAAGAGAAAAAGAACTCGACGCAAATTAGATGATTGGTGGGAACAAGAACCCTACGTCCTATTGGATTCTGGAATTGACATCAGCAACGTCTGCCTTATCAGCAAGGAAGGTGGAAAAACCACACAGACTGTATCCAGGGATCACATTAAAAAATGTCCAACGGATTGGAAAAACCAAGATTCCTCTAATCAACCTATTCAAGAGTCTGAACCTGTACAAGAACAAAGTTCTACTCAAGAACCAAGAAAGAAGGTCATCCCTACCATCTTAGGATAATTCTCAAAAGATTGGCCTCAACAAAATTGAGCCATCATAGTGCCAATATAGAATTTCTACCAGCCCAATTAAGTGGTACAAAGGAATCAGGAAGAAATACCCGTTGCTAGAGAACCTGAGGATGCTGCAATCGGTATACCTGCTAGCCCTATAGTGAGACTATGGCAACGCAGAAGCTTACCTGACATGCCTACACCAAGCCCTTTACTAGACAACTCACCTGAGACAATGACACCTGTAGTGCATAAATCACACAGAAACACACAAGGTCAACCCCCGTCTAGGTATGGAGAGTGGGCACAGTAAAATGTAAGGTAGAGCTCACTAAGGTAACCTGTAAATAGTCACTGTACAATAAGAGTGTAAGTAGTAGTGTACAGAAAGGTGGAGGAACTGGGCCTAGCCCCAAGCACATTAAGTTAGGAACAGAAAGTGCCTGGGGTAGGGAGGTACCAGGTCTCCTAAGCCGAGACACCCACGGGGACAAGTGTGTGTTAAAAATGTACACTTTGAAAGACTTTTCCCCTTTTTCTTACTCGGAGTGTACAGAAAATGGACTGTAAGGACTCTTTGAACTTTTCCCCTCCTTTGAACTTTTGAACTTTACAAATTTAAAAAGGACTACAGTTATTAGACTATTGTAGCCACAATCTTTTCAAAGCCTGCGGTGAATGAACTAGCACTGTACGGACTTACCGGTTTTCCATTTTGAAATATTTTTCAGTGTCTTTTTGTAAATTTTTTATATTTTAAGACTATGTAAATATGTTACCAGTTATATTGTTGATATTGTTATTTCTTTTGTTTAAACAAAAATGCTCAGTCCAGGAGTACTGGTGTTACCTAGGGGGTATGTGGCGACCTGCTCACGCAGGTAACCACAGACTTCTCTAATGCACAGTTTGGTTTCCACAGCAGGTACCTACTACATGCAACATCTTCCACCCCGACACAGTAGGGGGAGCCCAACTTGCTGCCCTTAGGCAAGATCCCCTATAAATACTGCTGCTGGGGAGGAGTTAGTCAGAGTGTGCAGACGCTAGGAGAGCTGCGAAGGCGTCCTGGTAGTCGGTGCCGCAGTTAGGCCCGAACCAGTGACCTGGAGTGGCCCTTCTACGTCCCGCAAGCCTAAGTGGGGACAGAAGGCAAGGAGCAGTTAGCCAAGAGGGAGTGAGGAACTTATGGAGGTTTGCCCAAAGTAGTACAGGATATTGGGGATCCGCACCTGTGGGATACTTCAGGACCACAGAAAACCCCGTCACACTGTGGAGGCCTCGGCCACCCGGTTTTCCCCTGTGGGTCAAGAGAGGGAGCCAGACACAGCCGAACAGCACTGCAGTGATCAGAGAGAGTAACCCGGAGACCATACAGGAGGAGACACAGCCACTAGAGTCAGGAAGAGAGAGAGGAGGGAAGTCTGGCTGCATGCAGGCTGTGCAACAATCACTACACAGGAACAGAGGAGGCATTATACCCACTTGCTGTGGGGACCCACTGTGCAACCTGGTCACCTGTCAGTGCCCTGGACAACTTTACCTGCCGAACATCAGTAAAAGGTAAAAGAGACTTTGCAGTGTGCGTGTGTCATTTTCTTCATTCCCGGCTCCTATCATACTGTTCCAACACTCCCCATTCCAGGTACAACTCCAATCCAAGCTGCCCTTTCTCACTACGCAGCACTGGAGGTTCACCAACTTGCCGCAGTTCCATCTTCCTCTGGCGGACTGTGGCGACGCTGGTGGCATCTCACCAGAAGCTACAGGTGGCGTCTCGACAAACATTGTAAATAATCTCCTGTAGATATAACCCCTTTTGAAAGATAGGCCCAGGACACTGGGTCAGACGCGGACGCCGCTCCCCGTAACAACCGGAGCATTAACCCTTGCATCCCGACACCCGAGTACCCCAAAGCCTGGGTGCAACATATGCATCTCATATCATAAAGAAGTTATGGAAACGAGCAGTCAGCCAGAACCTCTCTATCTATGCACCTGATGTCATAGAGAAGCTATGGAAATAAGCAGTCAGGCAGACCCCTTCTTTTCCATACATCTGATGTCATAAAGAAGCTATGGAAATGAGCAGTCAGCCAGACCCCTTCTTGATCTGTGCATCAGATATCATAAAGAAGCTATGGAAATGAGCAGTCAGCCAGACCCCTTCTCTATCTATGCATATGTGGCGCCCCACTATGTAGGTGCCACAGAGGGGTACTGCACCCGTAAAAGAGGTGTAGTCACGCCAGCTGCAAGTGGATTTCAGGATAATAGGCGGAACCCTAAACCCACACCCCACGCTAGGTAACACAGAGGAGGTAACCAGGAGGGGGTACAAAACCACCTCTAGGGGGAGTTGGAGAGACCAGGCGGTTGGCCTGAAGGAGCAAGGAGGGTCTCTTGGCTGAGGGACCCAGGAACAACAAGGACAGATCCCAAATACACACAGCGAGAGGGGGATAGAGGAACGAGAGAGTGTTCGACCAAGGAGAGAAACCGGGTACCGGAGCCCGCAGCTTTGGGAACCTTTAAGGCCCGCAGAAAATCCAACGTACGGGGGTATATCTATATACGGCCCCGACTCTCAAGCGACCAGAAGAGGGTACCAAACACAGCAAGGGCAGAGCCGCAGTGTCCAGAGAAGGCAACCCGACGGGAGCGAGGAGAGTGAGAGACAGCAGGAGGTCAGATCTACTTTATGGGGTCAGACTTCACACTGACTTCTGGGAAGCAGGAAGAATTGGAACAGGAAAGACACACACTGGGGGTTCCGTCCAGCTACCAGAGATCCGCTTGCAGCCACCCGTAGCCACTTGTCATTTAACATCTGACTGCACTGAGGACTGTAATAACGCTGCTAAAGTTCCAGTAAAGTACCCGGGTGAAGTGGCTTTGACTCTGCTGCATCTTCTTTCCATGAACTCATTCCTTTCACAAGATTCCTGCCCCGGAGGTCCCAGTCCTGTCTGCAGAGGACTACAACATCTCAGCCGCAATACCACCGACCTCCGGAGGAGTGTGGCAGAGCTGGTGACATCTCACCAGATACTGCTGGTGGCGTCACAACGACCATGAACTTGTAAATAGTCCCTTGTATATAATGCCCCTTTTCATGAGAACTGTCCTCCGGGATACGGGATAAGGCGCGGCCGCCATTCCCCGTGGCAGTTAACCCCTTCTGCCGCCTGACACCCGAGTACCCCACTCCCTGGGGTGACACACATTGATAGAGAAGGGGTCTGGCTGACTGCTTATTTTCATAGCTTCTTTATGACATCACATGTGTGTCGCCCCAGGGTATGGGGTACTCAGGTATCAGGCATCAGAAGGGGTTAACTGTACTACGGGGAATGGCGGCCGCGACTGATTCCGTATGCCGGGGGACAGTTCTCTTGAAAAGGGGAATTATATACAAGGGACTATTTACAAGTTCATGGTCATTGTGACGCCACCTGCAGTACCTGGCGAGATGTCACCAGCGCCGCCACAGTCCTCCGGAGGTTGGTGGTATTGCGGCTGAGCTGTTGTAGTTCTCCGCAGGCAGGACTGGGACCTCCGGGGTAGCAATCCTATTTAAGGAATGAGTTCATGGAAAGAAGTTGCAGCAGTCTCAAAGTCACTTCACCTGGGTACTTCACTGGAACTTTAGCAGCGTTATTACAGTCCTCAGTACAGTTAGATGTTAAATGACAAGTGGCTACGGGTGGCTGCAAGCGGATCTCTGGTAGATGGACAGAACCCCCAGCGTGTGCCTTTCCTGTTCCAATTCTTCCTGCTTCCCAGTAGTCAGTGTGAAGTCTGACCCCATAAAGTAGATCTGCCCTCCTGCTGTCTCTCACTCAATTCACTCCCGTCAGGTTGCTTTCTCTGGACACTGCGGATCTGCCCTTGCTGTGTCTGGAACCCTCTTCTGGTCACTTAAGAGTCGAGGCCGTATATAGATATACCCCCGTACAACGGATTTTCTGCGGGCCTTAAAAGGTTTCCACAGGTGGGGGCTCCGGTACCCGGTTTCCCTCCTGGGGCGTACTCTCTCAAGTTCCTCCATCCCCTTCTCGCTCTCTGTATCTGGGATTGGTCCAAGTTGTTCCTGGGTCCCATAGCCGAGAGACCCTCCTTGCTCCCTCAGGCCATCCGCCTGGCCAATCCAACTCCCCCTAGAGGTGGTTTTGTACCCCCTCCCGGTTACCTCCCACTTTGTGACCTAGTGTGGGTGTGTGTGTTTAGGGTTCCACCTATCATCCTGAAATATACTTGCAGCTGGGGTGACTACACCTCTATCACAGGTGCAGTACCCCTCTGCGGCACCTACATAGTGGGGCCCCACATATGCACCTAATGTCAAAGAAGCTATAGAAATGAGCAGTCAGCCAGCCCCCATCTCTATTTATGCACCTAATATCATTAAGAAGCTATGGAAATGAGCAGTCAGCCAGACCCCTTCTCTATCTATGCATCCAATGTCATAAAGAAGCTAAGGAAATGAGCAGTCATCCAGACCCCTTCTCTATCTGTGTACCTGATATCATAATGAAGCTATGGAAATAAGCAGTCAGCCAGACCCCTTCTCTATGCATCTGATGTCATAAAGAAGCTATGGGAATGAGCAGTCAGCCAGACCCCTTCTCTATCTATGCATCTGATGTCATAAAGAAGCTATGGGAATGAGCAGTCAGCCAGACCCCTTCTCTATCTGTGCATCTGATGTCATAAAGAAGCTTCAGAAATGTGCAGTCAGCCAGACCCCTTCTCTATCTATGCATCTGATGTCATAAAGAAGCTATGGAAATGAGCAGTCATCCAGATCCCTTCTCTATTTATGCATCAGATATCCTAGAGAAGCTAAGGAAATGAGCAGTCAGACAGTCCCCTTCTCTATCTATGCATCTAATGTCATAAAGAAGCAATGGAAATGAGCAGTCAGCCAGACCCCTTCTCCAGTTATGCATCTGATGTCATAAAGAAGCTATGGAAATCAGCAGTCAGCCAGACCCTTTCTCTATGCATCTGATGTCATAAAGAAGCTATGGAGATGAGCAGTCAGCAGGACCCCTTCTCTATCTATGCATCTGATGTCATAAAGAAGCAATGGAAATGAGCAGTCAGCCAGACCCCTTCTCCAGTTATGCATCTGATGTCATAAAGAAGCTATGGAAATGAGCAGTCAGCCAGAACCCTTCTCTATCTATGCATCTGAGGTCATAAAGAAGCTAAGGAAATCAGCAGTCAGCCAGAACCCTTCTCTATCTATGCATCTGAGGTCATAAAGAAGCTAAGGAAATCAGCAGTCAGCCAGTACCCTTCTCTATCTATGCATTTGAGGTCATAAAGAAGCTATGGAAATGAGCAGTCAGCCAGACCCCTTCTCCAGTTATGCATCTGATGTCATAAAGAAGCTATGGAAATGAGCAGTCAGCCAGACCCCTTCTCTATGCATCTGATGTCATAAAGAAGCTATGGAGATGAGCAGTCAGCAGGACCCCTTCTCTATCTATGCATCTGATGTCATAAAGAAGCTATGGAAATGAGCAGTCAGCCAGACCCCTTCTCTATCTATGCATCTGATGTCATAAAGAAGCTAAGGAAATGAGCAGTCAGCCAGACCCCTTCTCTATGTATCTGATGTCATAATGAAGCTATGGAAATGAGCAGTCAGCCAGACCCCTTCTCTATCTGTGCATCTGATGTCATAAAGAAGCTATGGAAATGAGCAGTCAGCAGGACCCCTTCTCTATCTGTGCATCTGATATCATAAAGAAGCTATGGAAATGAGCAGTCAGCAGGACCCCTTCTCTATCTGTGCATCTGATGTCATAAAGAAGCTATAGAAATGTGCAGTCAGCCAGACCCCTTCTCTATCTGTGCATCTGATGTCATAAAGAAGATTCAGAAATGTGCAGTCAGCCAGACCCCTTCTCTATCTGTGCACCTGATATAAAGAAGCTATGGGAATGAGCAGTCAGCCAGTCCCCTTCTCTATGTATCTGATGTCATAAATGAAGCTATGGAAATGAGCAGTCAGCCAGACCCCTTCTCTATGCATCTGATGTCATAAAGAAGCTATGGAAATGAGCAGTCAGCCAGACCCCTTCTCCAGTTATGCATCTGATGTCATAAAGAAGCTATGGAAATGAGCAGTCATCCAGATCCCTTCTCTATTTATGCATCAGATATCCTAGAGAAGCTAAGGAAATGAGCAGTCAGACAGTCCCCTTCTCTATCTATGCATCTAATGTCATAAAGAAGCAATGGAAATGAGCAGTCAGCCAGACCCCTTCTCCAGTTATGCATCTGATGTCATAAAGAAGCTATGGAAATCAGCAGTCAGCCAGTACCCTTCTCTATCTATGCATCTGATGTCATAAAGAAGCTATGGAAATGAGCAGTCAGCCAGACCCCTTCTCCAGTTATGCATCTGATGTCATAAAGAAGCTATGGAAATGAGCAGTCAGCCAGACCCCTTCTCTATGCATCTGATGTCATAAAGAAGCTATGGAGATGAGCAGTCAGCAGGACCCCTTCTCTATCTGTGAACCTGATATAAAGAAGCTATGGAAATGAGCAGTCAGCCAGACCCCTTCTCTATCTATGCATCTGATGTCATAAAGAAGCAATGGAAATGAGCAGTCAGCCAGACCCCTTCTCCAGTTATGCATCTGATGTCATAAAGAAGCTATGGAAATGAGCAGTCAGCCAGACCCCTTCTCCAGTTATGCATCTGATGTCATAAAGAAGCTATGGAAATGAGCAGTCAGCCAGAACCCTTCTCTATCTATGCATCTGAGGTCATAAAGAAGCTAAGGAAATCAGCAGTCAGCCAGAACCCTTCTCTATCTATGCATCTGAGGTCATAAAGAAGCTAAGGAAATCAGCAGTCAGCCAGTACCCTTCTCTATCTATGCATTTGATGTCAAAGATGCTATGGAAATGAGCAGTCAGCCAGACCCCTTCTCTATCTATGCATCTGATGTCATAAAGAAGCTAAGGAAATGAGCAGTCAGCCAGACCCCTTCTCTATGTATCTGATGTCATAATGAAGCTATGGAAATGAGCAGTCAGCCAGACCCCTTCTCTATCTGTGCATCTGATGTCATAAAGAAGCTATGGAGATGAGCAGTCAGCAGGACCCCTTCTCCATCTGTGCATCTGATGTCATAAAGATGCTATGGAAATGAGCAGTCAGCAGGACCCCTTCTCTATGCATCTGATGTCATAAAGAAGCTATGGAAATGAGCAGTCAGCCAGACCCCTTCTCTATCTGTGCACCTGATATAAAGAAGCTATGGGAATGAGCAGTCAGCCAGTCCCCTTCTCTATGTATCTGATGTCATAATGAAGCTATGGAAATGAGCAGTCAGCCAGACCCCTTCTCTATGTATCTGATGTCATAATGAAGCTATGGAAATGAGCAGTCAGCCAGACCCCTTCTCTATGCATCTGATGTCATAAAGAAGCTATGGAAATGAGCAGTCAGCCAGACCCCTTCTCTATCTGTGCACCTGATATGAAGAAGCTATGGGAATGAGCAGTCAGCCAGTCCCCTTCTCTATGTATCTGATGTCATAATGAAGCTATGGAAATGAGCAGTCAGCCAGACCCCTTCTCTATGCATCTGATGTCATAAAGAAGCTATGGAAATGAGCAGTCAGCCAGTCCCCTTCTCTATTTATGTGTGGCGCCCCTGCGTCCAGGTGGCCACAGAAGGGTACTGCAGCCAGGCAGTTAGGACTTAGTAAACACTACACCCTCACAGCCCACATCCCCACGCATAGGGAGGGTTCACATCCAGCTCTGAGGTTAGACACTATAGGAGACCAGAGGAGTGGTGGATGAGGAGTGGGTTGGGCACACCAGAAGGTCAGGTGACTGACAGTATATAGAGAGGGGGAGGAGGAAAGGAAGTTAGTAGGCCCAGGGTGCCGAGCTGAAAAGACAGAAGGACACACACGTCCTGGAAGAGCCTAAGCTGAGGAGCGCAGACCCGTACTGAGCCAATGCGAGCCAGATGGGGGGGAAAGCCCGTCCGAGATGCTGAAACCACCAGGAGTGTGATAGACAGAGAAGTGACGGTGCAACCCGTGCCCTAGACAGCAGCCGAAGCTACTGACGGCAGGTTGAGAAGCCCTGCTAGATACCGAAGGAAACAGAGGAAGGAGCCTGGCAGAGCCTCATGCAAGAGGACTGTTGCAGGCTGGGCTAAGGCAGAGTGTCAGCTCTGAAGGGGACCGACGATTCACCCGGTATCCCCAGATTCACTGACGGGGAGCTTTAGTTTCAAGCTGGAGTTCCTAACCCAAAGGACAGGCAGCTCAGTGACACACTAGGACTCACAGAAGCCCGAGTCACCGCTATACTGTTCAGCGTCCGCATACACCCGTGTAAGACGGAGAGAGAGAGTGATAGCCCGGAAAGGCACACTTAAAGACTGTGTGAGGGGTCACAAGGAGAGAGGAGCCTGGCTGCAGGAGAGAAGGGAACCCGGAAAGGGAGAATGCAACCGTGTACTTGAACTGTGTCTGTGAATAACCTGTAACTTTCTTGAAGGAGAACAACTAAGTAAAGCTTTGGAAACCCTGCATTGCCTCTCTTGCCTGCTTCCATCTACAGACCCTCTCTCCCATACAGGCTTGCACCAAGAAGACCTCAACCTGCAGAGCCACAGCCTGTCAGCACCAACGCTGAGGAGAGATCCCCGCAGCGTCTGCAAGTAAGTGTGCTCCAGCAACACACACACACCATAGACTTTTACCCTTTACTGCCCCGGGGGATACAGTTCCCCCCACTGGAACTATACCATCCCCGCTGCCATTCCATCACCCCCGGAGGTTCTGCAGCAGCCGCGGCCCCCATCGCTGGCCGCACCAAGTGGGTGGCGTCACCCGTGACAATCTCCCTTGTAAATAACCCCCTTTTATTGTGCTGAGCCAGGGACATGGTCCGGACCAGGCCACCAGTAACATCCCCAGCAGCAGTTCGGTCCGGTACAGAGTACCCCACGTCCCTTGGGGCTCCACATATGCATCAGATATCCTAGAGAAGCTAAGGAAATGAGCAGTCAGCCAGTCCCCTTCTCTATCTATGCATCTAATGTCATAAAGAAGCTATGGAAATGAGCAGTCAGCCAGACCCCTTCTCCAGTTATGCATCTGATGTCATAAAGAAGCTATGGAAATGAGCAGTCAGCCAGACCCCTTCTCCAGTTATGCATCTGATGTCATAAAGAAGCTATGGAAATGAGCAGTCAGCCAGACCCCTTCTCTATCTATGCATCTGATGTCATAAAGAAGCTATGGAAATGAGCAGTCATCCAGATCCCTTCTATATTTATGCATCAGATATCCTAGAGAAGCTAAGGAAATGAGCAGTCAGCCAGTCCCCTTCTCTATCTATGCATCTAATGTCATAAAGAAGCTATGGAAATGAGCAGTCAGCCAGACCCATTCTCTTCCATGCACCTGATGTCATTAATAAGCTATGGAAATGAGCTGTCAGTCAGACCCCTTTTCTATCTATGCATATGTGGCGCCCCACTATGTAGGTGCCACAGAGGGGTACTGCAAAGCGGTGTAGTCAACACAGCTGCAAGTGGATTTCAGGATGATAGGCGGAACCCTAAACCCACACCCCAAACTAGGACACACAGTGGGAGGTAACCGGGAGGGGATACAAAACCACCTCCAGGGGGAGTTGGAGTGGAGTTGAAGTTGGAGAGGCCAGGCAGATGGCCTGAGGGAGCAAGGAGGGTCTCTCGGCTGAGGGACCCAGGAACGACAAGGACAGATCCCAAATACAGAGAGCGAGAGTGGGATAGAGGAACTTGAGAGAGTTTGCCCCAGGAGAGAAACCGGGTACCGGAGCCTGCACCTGTGGGAACCTTTAAGGCCCGCATTAATTTCGATGTAGGGGGGTATATCTATATACGGCCCCGACTCTCAAGCGACCAGAAGAGGGCCTGATACCCGAGTACCCCACACCCTGGGGCGACACACATTGATAGAGAAGGGGTCTGGCTGACTGATCATTTCCATAGTTTCTTTATGACATCACATGTGTGTCGCCCCAGGGTATGGGGTATATAGATGTACCCCCCTACATTGAAATTAATGCGGGCCTTAAAGGTTCCCACAGGTGCGGGCTCCGTTACACGGTTTCTCTTCTGGGGCTTACTCTCTCAAGTTCCTCTATCCCCCTCTCGCTCTCTGTATCTGGGATCTGTCCTTGTTGTTCCCGGGTTCCTCAGCCGAGAGACCCTCCTTACTACCTCAGGCCAACCACCTGGCCTCTCCAACTCCAACTCCACTAAAACTGCCCCTAGAGGTGGTTTTGTACCCCCTCCCAGTTACCTCCCACTGTGTGACCTAGTTTGGGGTGTGGGTTTAAGGTTCTGCCTATCATCCGGAAACCACTTGCAGCTGGGGTGGCTACACCTCTTTCACGGGTGCAGTACCCCTCTGTGGCACCTACATAGTGGGGCGCCACATATGCACCTAATGTCACAAAGAAGCTATGGAAATGAGCAGTCAGCCTGACCCCTTCTCTATCCATCGTGAGGTGGCGACCCAGGGAACTCGCTTGCAGCATAATGACCCTGACACGTGCTTATAATTTTTCAAATGACTACCCGTTTATTTCTCACATACTGGTCATAACCCGGGTAGTACATTAAACATTGATCACAAGCACAACACATTACATTACACTAGAATAGCACAAAACATAATACATTACATTACTTATAACATAGAACACTTACATTCACCATAACTATCTATCCCCGGAACCTTTGTGAGCTAACCGTCAGTCCCAATGGCGGATAACTCGTGGATACCTCATGTACAGCCCTTACATCATCAACCATCATAAGTCACCCATGATACGCCCTTCTCTATGCATGTGATGTTATAAAGAAGCATCGGAAATGAACAGTCAGCATGACCACTTCTCTATTTATGCATCTGATGTCATAAAGAAGCATCGGAAATAAGCAGTCAGCCAGACCCCTTCTCTATCTATGCATCTGATGTCATAAAGAAGCTATGGAAATGAGCAGTTAGCCAGTCCCCTTCTCTTCCATGCATCTAATGTCATGAAGAAGCTATGGAAATGAGCAGTCAACAGGACCCCTTTTCTATCAATGCACCCGATGTCATTAAGAAGCTATGGAAATGGTCAGCCAGACCCCTTCTCTATCTATGCATCTGAAGTCATAAAGAAACTATGAAAATGAGCAGTCAGCCAGACCCCTTCTCTATCTATGTGTGGCGCCCCTGCGTCCAGGAGGCCACAAAAGGGAACTGCAGCCAGGCAGGTAGGACATTGTTAAACACTAACACCCTCACAGCCCACACAACCCACGTGTCAGAGAGGTTACATTCAGCCCTGAGATTAGAGACTATATGAGATCGGAGGGGTGGTGGATGAGAGGAGTGGGTTGGGCACACCAGAAGGTCAGGTGACTGACAGTATATAGAGAGGGGGAGGAGTGAAGGAAAGTAGTAGGCTGAAGTAGCTGAGAAGTAAAGACAGAAGGACATCACGATCCCTGGAAGTGCAAGGCCGAGGAGTGCAGACCCGGACTGAGCCAGTGCGAGCCAGATGGGGGGGGAAAGCCCGTTCGATGCTGAAGCCACCAGGAGTGTGACAGAACAGAGAAGGGACGGTGGAACCCGTGCCCTAGACAGCAGCTGAAGCCACTTACAGCAGGTGGAGAAGCCCTCCTATGATACTAGAAGGAACAGAGAGAAGGAGCCTGGCAGTCTAGTGCTGAGGACTATTGGAGGCTGGGCTGAGTAGAGTGTCGGCTCTAAAGGGGACTGTAGTTTACCCGGCATCCCCAGTCAACACGACGCGGGGTCTGAGTTCCAGACTGAGCTGCCTGTCCTTTTTGGGTTAGGGATCTAAGTGACAGACTAGGACTCACAGAAGCCCGAGTCACCGCCATAATGTCCAGTGTCGCACAACACAGAGGAAGAGAAGCAATAGCCCGGAAAGGGACATTAACAGACTGTGTGAGGGGTCACAGGAGAGAGAGGCCTGGCTGCAGAAGGGAGGAAGCACCCGAGTGTTGAGAGCTGTAACTGTGCTGTAAGAATGACTTGTAACTTGCTGAAGGAGAACAACTAAAAGTAAAGCTTTGGAAACCCTGGATTGCCTCTCGTGTCAGTCTCTGCCTGCAGACCATTGCTCCCCTCATGCAGATCCAGCCTGTCAGCAGCAGCCAGGAGGAGAGATCCCTGCAGCCTGCAAAGTAAGTGTGACACAACCACACACACACAATAGACTTTAACTCCTTACTGCCCCGGGGGATACAGTTCTCCCCACTGGAACTATACCATCTCCACTGCCACTCCATCACCCCCGGAGGTTCTGCAGCAGCGGCGGCCCCATCACTGGCCGCACCAAGTGGGTGGCGTCACCCGTGACAAATCCCCTTGTAAATAAATCCCTATCTTTATTGTGAGGGCCCAGGGACACGGTCCGGACCAAGCCACCCGTGACATCCCCAGTACCGTCCGGTACCGAATACCCCAGTCCCGCCTGGGGCTCCACATATGCATTTGATGTCATAAAGAAGCTATGGAAATGAGCAGTCAGCCAGACCCCTTCTCTATTTATGCATCTGATGTCATAAAGAAGCTATGAAAGAGACAAGAAGGAGAGAAGGAGGGGCGCTCCTAGTGTAAACCTGGTGGTGGGAGGGAGGGAGAGGGGTGAGTGGGGTCCTCACTGGTCGGGTTATGCAGCCAGCATAACCCGGTGGATGTGTGTTAATAGCTGTAAGCAGCGCAGAGGAGTCGGCTTCCTGGTTGCTGAGAGCCAGGTCACATGGGGAGACACGTGCTGTGATGTCACCACAGGTCCTGGACTCCACAATGTTGATGATTAGAAGTTGCTTCCTGACTCGTGCAGCACCCACCTCTCGCCCAGGGGCGCAATCAGGGGAATAAAAGGAGGTAGTTAGCGGTGACAGGGGCGCTCAAGGAGGCACAGGGGGTTATGGATTAGGATACTTTCCTTTACTCCAGATTAACATAGTAATAATGCTCAGATTACAAGGTCCTCAAGGTCCTGACTACGCGTTTCAGCAGTAGGCTCTGCCTTCATCAGGTGATGACCCCAGATGTACTCCATGTGTTTGTGGCGCCCCTGCGTCCAGGAGGCCACAAAAGGGTACAGCAGCCAGGCGGGTAGGACAATTGTTAAACACTAACACCCTCACAGCCCACATAACCCACGTGTCAGAGAGGTTACATCCAGCCCTGAGGTTAGAGACTATATGAGACCAGAGGGGTGGTGGATGAGGGGAGTGGGTTGGGCACACCAGAGGTCAGGTGACTGACAGTATATAGGAAGGGGGAGGAGGAAAGGAAGACAGTAGGCTGAAGTAGCTGAGATGTAAAGACAGAAAGACACACACTGCCTGGAAGAGTGAAGACTGACGGAGCGCAGAATCTGTACTGAGCCAGTGCGAGCCAGAGGAGAGAGAAAGCCCATCCAGAGAGTCAGATCCCCAGGAGTGTGAGATAGCCGAGAGGGACGGTGTAACCCGGGGCCCTAGACAGCAGCTGAAGCAACCTGTTGTAGGTGGAGAAGCCCTCCTAGAATATTGAAGGAAACATAAAGGAAGGAGCCTGGCAGAGCCTCATGCTAGGGGACTGTTGGAGGCTGGGCTAAAGTAGAGTGTCAGCTCTAAAGGGGACCGTAGTTCACCCAGTATCCCAAGATAACACGACGGGGGGTCTGAGTTCCAGGCTGAGATCCCTACCCTAAAGGACAGGCAGCTAAGTGACAGACTAGGACTCACAGAAGCCAGAGTCACCGCCATACTGTCCGGTGTCGCACAACACAGAGAAAGAGAAGCAATAGCCCGGAAAGAACATTTACAGATTGTGTGAGGGGTCACAGGAGAGAGAGGCCTGGCTGCAGAAGAGAAGGGAACCCGGAAAGGGAGAAGGCAACCGTGTGCTGAGAACTGTGTAACAACTGCAAATAACCTGTAACTTGCTTGAAAGAACAACAGAGTAAAGCCTTGGAAAACTCTGAATTGTTTCTCTTGTCAGTCTCTAGCTGCAGACCATTCCTCCCTACAGATCCAGCTTGCCAGCAGCAGCCAGGAGGAGAGATCCCTGCAGCCTGTGAAGTAAAGTGTGCTCAAACTAAACACACACAATAGACTTTAACCCTTACTGCCCCGGGGGATACAGTTCTCCCCACTGGAACTATACCATCCCCGCTGCCATTCCATCACCCCCGGAGGTTCTGCAGCAGCGGCGGCCCCATTACTGGCCGCACCAAGTGGGTGGCGTCACCCGTGACAAATCCCCTTGTAAATAAATCCCCAACTTTATTGTAAGGGCCCAGGGACACGGTCCGGACCAAGCCACCAGTGACATCCACCAGCTACCGACCGGTCCGGTACCGAGTACCCTAGTCCCGCCTGGGGCTCCACATGTTTTTATAGGATATGGCCAGGGTGGCCTCAAGTTAACCCTCACATCACTAGTTTATTCACCTAAGAGATAAATCACTGTGCTAATGGTACAACAGTCACATAAAGAAAAGGAAAGTGCTGCACTAAAAGCTTAAAGTGTAACAATACAACAAACTTAATTACATTAATAAAAAAAAAAAAATTAATAATAATAATAATAATAATAATTATTATTATTATTATAATAAAATAAATAAACAAAAAAGCTATGGAAATGAGCAGTCAGCCAGACCCATTCTCTTCCATGCACCTAATGTCATTAATAAACTATGGAAATGAGCTGTCAGCCAGACCCCTTCTCTATCTATGCATCTGATGTCATAAAGAAGCTATGGAAATGAGCTGTCAGCCAGACCCCTTCTCTATCTATGCATCTGATGTCATAAAGAAGCTATGGAAATAAGCAGTCAGCCAGACCCATTCTCTTCCATGCACCTAATGTCATTAATAAACTATGGAAATGAGCTGTCAGCCAGACCCCTTCTCTATCTATGCATCTGATGTCATAAAGAAGCTATGGAAATGAGCAGTCAGCCAGACATCTTCTCTATCTGTGCATCTGATGTCATAAAGAAGCTATGGAAATCAGCAGTCAGCCAGACCCCTTCTCTCCCATGCATCTGATGTCATAAAGAAGCTATGGAAATGAGCAGTCAGCCAGACCCCTTCTCTATCTATGCATCTGATGTCATAAAGAAGCTATTTAAATGAACAGTCAGCCAGACCCCTTCTCTATCTATGCATATGTGGTGCCCCACTATGTAGGTGCCACAGAGGGGTACTGCACCTGTGAAAGAGGTGTAGTCAACACAGCTACAAGTGGATGTCAGGATGAAAGGCGGAACCCTAAACCCACACCCCAAACTAGGACACACAGTGGGAGGTAACCGGGAGGGGGTACAAAACCACTTCTAGGGGGAGTTGGAGTGGAGTTGAAGTTGGAGAGGCCAGGCAGATGGCCTGAGGTAGTAAGGAGGGTCTCTCGTTTGAGGGACCCGGGAACGACAAGGACAGATCCCAGATACAGAGAGCGAAAGGGGGATAGAGGAACTTGAGAGAGTTCGCCCCAGGAGAGAAACCAGGTACCGGAGCCCGCACCTGTGGGAACCTTTAAGGCCTGCATTAAATCCAATGTACAGGGGTATATCTATATACGGCCCCAACTGTCAAGCAACCAGAAGATGGTACGAAACACAGCAAGGGCTGTGGCGGCGCTGGTGACTTCTCACCAGGTACTGCAGGTGGCGTCACGACGACCATAAACTTGTAAATAGTCCCTTGTATAAAATTCCCCTTTTCAAGAGAACAGTCCCCCGGGATACAGGATCAGGCGCGGCCGCCATTCCCCGTGATACAGTTAACCCCTTCTGCCGCCTGATACCAGAGTACCCCACACCCTGGGGCGACACACATCGATAGAGAAGGGGTCTGGCTGACTGATCATTTCCATAGTTTCTTTATGACATCACATGTGTGTCGCCCCAGGGTATGGGGTACTCAGGTATCAGGCCTCTTTCTGGTCGCTTGAGAGTCGGGGCCGTATATAGATATACCCCCCTACATTTAAATTAATGCGGGCCTTAAAGGTTCCCACAGGTGCGGGCTCCGATACACTTTCTCTCCTGGCGCAACTCTCTCAAGTTCCTCTATCTCCCTCTCGCTCTCTGTATCTGGGATCTGTCCTTGTTGTTCCCGGGTCCCTCAGCCGAGAGACCCTCCTAGCTCCCTCAGGCCAACCGCCTGGCCTCTCCAACTCCAACTCCACTAAAACTCCCCCTAGAGGTGGTTTTGTACCCCCTCCCGATTACCTCCCACTGTGTGACCTAGTTTGAGGTGTGGGTTTAAGGTTCTGCCTATCATCCGGAAATCCACTTGCAGCTGGGGTGGCTACATTTCTTTCACGGGTGCAGTACCCCTCTGTGGCACCTACATAGTGGGGCGCCACATAGGCACCTAATGTCACAAAGAAGCTATGGAAATGAGCAGTAAGCCTGACCCCTTCTCTATCCATCGTGAGGTGGCGACCCAGGGAACTCGCTTGCTGCATAATGACCCCGACACGTGCTTATAATTTTTCAAATGACTACCCGTTTATTTCTCACATACCTATCATAACCTGGGTAGTACATTAAACATTGATCATAAGCACAACACATTACATTACACTAGAGCAGCACATCACATAATACATTACATTACATATAACATAGAACACTTACATTCACCATAACTATCTATCACCGGGACCTTTGTGACCTAAAAGTCAGTCCCAATGGCGGATAACTCGTGGATACCTCATGTACGTCCCTTACATCATCAGCCATCATGAGTACACACGATACACCACCTTTCCCTTTGATCACCCAGGGTAATATTACATAAGCCTTGTTGATCCATCACTCAGGGTAATTTTACATACTCCCTGATGATACACAACACATAAATAGTTATCCACACTTATCAATGGGCCCTGTGGGTCCCAATGGCGGTACCAACTGCATGGCTTTATTTACCAGCACAACACTTGGATACTAACCCCTAGTACAGGCTCCCTCCGGCCGTTTCTAGCCACATGTCCGGACCAGCCTGGCTGGGGCTTTACACACCGCATGTGATCCATCATAACACATCCATGGATCACATACATCCGTACACACGCTCACAGCCCATCATACTATATCCATGGACTGCGGCTCCTCTGGAACCATAACAGGGATTGGCCAACCTTAGTATCCGGGGTAAACCATACATCCCCTAAGGGCTCCCTCCGGACGCGTCTCGCCACACGTCCGGACCAGCGTCCCCCTGGATCAGCTACGGTCCCCCACTCTAGGAGCCCTCCTAACCCTGGCATCTGGCCACAGGTTCACACACACCACTAGAGGCAGTGCTAGAGGGACAGATACCCACTGCAAGCAGCAGACCAAGCCTCCCTCTCGTCCTACCGGGACGGATCGCCTCCAATACCATCCACACAAGCTGGGTCTCTCCCACCGACCTCATACATGGCCCTTTTACCTGAGCCATAACATACATATACACTTCAACGGGTCCCTTCACTGACTGTTTAGTCAGACCCAATGGCGGCTATGCCCGCCTGGCATGATTCACACATGGTACACAGTTCATTCTAGCATATGAGAACTGGTGTCTTACCGGGCATGGTTCCGGGTCTAGCAACCTGAGTCACGGGTATACCATGCATCCCCAAGGCTCCTTTCCGGACGTGTCTCGCCACACGACCAGAGTATCCACCTGGTTCAGCCACGGCTTTCCCACTCTAGGAGCCATAACGCCCCATTCCCGGCCACTGGTATGGAGCTGGCATGCTCCCTTCACAACCGCACATCACAGAGCTCAGGACTGCTCTCATTCCCATACATCTCTGGTCTCTGGTCTGATCTGATCTCCTTCACACAGACACCTGGCTAGCTCTCATCGTAGCTGCCTCACCCACACTGACACACCCACCTGAGCTGCTATGCAATCAGTACACATTGCTCTCCCAGCCGCTCATTGGTCTCATGATTCCTACAGCTATTAACACACTGTTTACCGGACAGGATTACAGCTCTCGCTCTCAGCTGTTAGCTCACAGTAAAACAGGACAGATTAACCCCCCGACCAGAATATACCCGGGGTTAAAGTGGCCTAGCCCAGATTATACCCCGGGTATATTCTGGCCTAGTCCAGTTTATACCCCGGGTATAAATTGGGCTAGCCCAGAATAACCCCCCTGGTCCAGAATATACCCCGGGTATATTCTGGCCTAACCCAAACGATACACCAGGGTATAAACAGGCCAATGCCAAATTATACCCCTCCGTATACCACAGCAGCTGTAGATCAGGGCCCCAAGCCGTGCACAGGGCCCCAAGCAACGCATGGGGGCCTGAGGCAGCACAAACAGGCCCCAGGCAGCACAAATTGGCCTCAGGCAACAAACAGGGTCCCCAGGCAGTACTAGGGGCCCCAGGCTACACACAGGATCCCAGGCTACACACAGGGGCCCCATGCAGCATACAAGGGCCCAAGGCAGCACAAAGTGGCCCCAGGCAACATACAGGGGCCCCAGGCAGTGCTAGGGGCCCAAGGCTACACACAGGATCCCAGGCTACACACAGGGGCCCCAGCAAGTATAGAAGGGCCCCAGGCCGTGCACGGGGCCCCAGGAAGTGCCCAGGGCCCCAGGCAGCAGAAAGTGCCCCTGTGCAACATACAGGGCCCCAGGCAGTGCTAGGGCCCAAGGCAGTGCTCGGGGCTCCAGGCAGCACATGGGGGCCGGAGGCAGCATACAAGGGCCCCAGGCAGCACACAGGGGCCCCAGGCTACACACAGGATCCCAGGCTACACACAGGGGTCCCAGCCAGCATGCAAGGGCACCAGGCAGTGCACACGGCCCCAGACTGGTGCATGGGGCCACTTTGTGCTGCCTGGGGCCCTGTGCACTGACAGGGGCCCCAGGCAGTACTAGGGGCCCGAGGCTCCACACAGGATCCCAGGTAACACACAGGGGCCCCATGTAGCATACAAGGGCACCAGTCAGCACAAAGGGGCTCCAGGCAGCACAAATTGGCCCCAGACAACATACAGGGGCTCCAGGCTGTACTATGGGTCCCAGGCTACCCACAGGATCCCAGGCTAAACACAGGGGCCCCATGCAGCATACAAGGGCCCCAGGCAGCACAAAGTGGCCCAAGGCAACATACAGGGGCCTCAGGCAGTACCTGGGGCCCAAGGCTACACACAGGATCCCACGCTACACACAGGGGCCCCAGCCAGCATACAAGGGCCCCAGGCAGTGCACGGGGCCCCAAGCAGTGGACAGGACCCCAGGCAGCACAAAGTGGCAACAGGCAGCAGAAAGTGGCTCTACGCAACATACAGGGGCCCCAGGCAGTGCATGGGGGCACAAGGCAGCACACAAGGGCCCCAGGCTACACACAGGATCCCAGGCTACAACAGGGGCCCAGGCCAGCATACAAGGGCCCCAGGCAGTGTACGGGGCCCCAGGCAGCACAAAGTGGCCCCAGGCAACATACAGGGGCCCCAGGCATACTAGGGGCCCCAGGCTACACACAGGATCCCAAGCTACACACAGGGGCCCCATGCAGCATACAAGGGCCCTAGGCAGCACAAAGTGGCCCCAGGCAACATATATTGGCCCCAGGCAGTACTAGGGTCCCCAGGCTACACACAGGATCCCAGGTTACACACAGGGGCCCCATGCAGCATACAGGGACCTCCCTCAGGCAGCACAAAGGGGCCCCAAGCAGCACAACGTGGTCCCAGGCAACATACTTGGGCCTTAGGCAGTACTAGAGGCTCCAGGCTACACACAGGATCCCAGGCTACACACAGGGGCCCTATGCAGCATACAAGGGCCCCAGGCAGCATATAGGGGCCCCAGGCAGCACAAAGTGGCCCCAGGCAACATACAGGGGCCCCAGGCAGTACCAGGGGCCCCAAGCTACACACAAGATCCCAGGCTACACACAGGGGCCTCCCAGCCAGCATACAAGGGCCCCAAGGCAGTGCACAGACCCCAGCAGCAGCCACAAAGTGGCAACAGGCCAGCAGAAAGTGGCCCCGGCAACATACAGGGGCCCCAGGCAGTACTAGGGGCCCCAGGCTACACACAGGATCCCAGGCTACACACAGGGGCCCCATGCAGCATACAAGGGGCCCAAGGGCAGCACAAAGTGGCCCCAGGCAGCACATAGTGGCCCCCAGGCAACATACAAGGGCCCCAGGCATGCAACGGGGCCCCAGGCAGTGCACAGGGCCCCAGGCAGCACAAAGTGGCCCTAGGCAACATACAGGGTCCCAGCAGTGCATGGGGGCACAAGGCAGCACACAGGGGCCCCAGGCTACACACAGGATCCCAGGCTACACACAGGGGCCCCAGGCCAGCATACAAGGGCCCCAGGCAGTGTACGGGGCCCCAGGCAGCACAAAGTGGCCCCAGGCAACATACAGGGGCCCCAGGCAGTACTAGGGGCCCCAGGCTACACACAGGATCCCAAGCTACACACAGGGCCCCATGCAGCATACAAGGGCCCTAGGCAGCACAAAGTGGCCCCAGGCAACATATATTGGCCCCAGGCAGTACTAGGGTCCCCAGGCTACACACAGGATCCCAGGTTACACACAGGGGCCCCATGCAGCATACAGGGACCTCCCTCAGGCAGCACAAAGGGGCCCCAGCAGCACAACGTGGCCCCAGGCAACATACTTGGGCCTTAGGCAGTACTAGAGGCTCCAGGCTACACACAGGATCCCAGGCTACACACAGGGGCCCTATGCAGCATACAAGGGTCCCAGGCAGCATATAGGGGCCCCAGGCAGCACAAAGTGGCCCCAGGCAACATACAGGGGCCCCAGGCAGTACCAGGGGCCCCAAGCTACACACAAGATCCCAGGCTACACACAGGGGTCCCAGCCAGCATACAAGGGCCCCAGGCAGTGCACAGGACCCCAGGCAGCACAAAGTGGCAACAGGCAGCAGAAAGTGGCCCTGCGCAACATACAGGGGCCCCAGGCAGTACTAGGGGCCCCAGGCTACACACAGGATCCCAGGCTACACACAGGGGCCCCATGCAGCATACAAGGGCCCAAGGCAGCACAAAGTGGCCCCAGGCAGCACATAGTGGCCCCAGGCAACATACAAGGGCCCCAGGCAGTGCACGGGGCCCCAGGCAGCACAAAGTGGCCCTAGGCAACATACAGGGTCCCCAGGCAGTACTGGGGGCCCCAGGCTACACACAGGATCCCAGGCTACACACAGGGGCCCCATGCAGCATACAAGGGCCCAAGGCAGCACAAAGTGGCCCCAGGCAGCACATAGTGGCCCCACGCAACATACAGGGGGCCCAGGCAGTGCTAGGGGCCCAAGGCTACACACAGGATCCCAGGCTACACACAGGGGCCCCAGCAAGTATACAAGGGCCCCAGGCCGTGCAGGAAGTGCCCAGGGCCCAGGCAGCAGAAAGCGCCCCTGTGCAACATACAGGGGCCCCAGGCAGTGCTAGGGACCCAAGGCTACACACAGGATCCCAGGCTACACACAGGGGCCCCAGCAAGTATACAAGGGCCCCAGGCCGTGCAGGAAGTGCCCAGGGCCCCAGGCAGCAGAAAGCGCCCCTGTGCAACATACAGGGGCCCCAGGCAGTGCTAGGGCCCAAGGCAGTGCTCGGGGCCCCAGGCAGCGCATGGGGGCCGGAGGCAGCATACAAGGGCCCCAGGCAGCACACAGGGGCCCCAGGCTACACACAGGATCCCAGGCTACACACAGGGGTCCCAGCCAGCATGCAAGGGCACCAGGCAGTGCACAGGGCCCCAGACAGTGCACAGGGCCCCAGGCAGCACAAAGTGGCCCCATGCACCAGACAGGGGCCCCAGGCAGTACTAGGGGCCCGAGGCTCCACACAGGATCCCAGGTAACACACAGGGGCCCCATGCAGCATACAAGGGCACCAGTCAGCACAAAGGGGCTCCAGGCAGCACAAATTGGCCCCAGACAACATACAGGGGCTCCAGGCTGTACTAGGCGTCCCAGGCTACACACAGGATCCCAGGCTACACACAGGGGCCCCATGCAGCATACAGGGGCCTCCCTCAGGCAGTACAAAGGGGCCCCAAGCAGCACAACGTGGCCCAGGCAACATACAGGGGCCTAAGGCAGTACTAGGGACCCGAGGCTACACACAGGATCCCAGGCTACACACAGCGGCCCCATGCAGCATACAAGGGCCCCAGGCAGCACAAAGGGGCCCCAGGCAGCACAAAGTGGCCCCAGGCAACATACAGGGGCCTCAGGCAGTACCTGGGGCCCAGGCTACACACAGGATCCCACGCTACACACAGGGGCCCCAGCCAGCATACAAGGGCCCCAGGCAGTGCACGGGGCCCCAGGCAGTGCACAGGACCCCAGGCAGCACAAAGTGGCAACAGGCAGCAGAAAGTGGCCCTACGCAACATACAGGGGCCCCAGGCAGTGCATGGGGGCACAAGGCAGCACACAGGGGCCCCAGGCTACACACAGGATCCCAGGCTACACACAGGGGCCCAGGCCAGCATACAAGGGCCCCAGGCAGTGTACGGGGCCCCAGGCAGCACAAAGTGGCCCCAGGCAACATACAGAGGCCCCAGGCAGTTCTAGGGGCCCCAGGCTACACCACAGGATCCCAAGCTACACACAGGGGCCCCATGCAGCATATAAGGGCCCTAGGCAGCACAAAGTGGCCCCAGGCAACATATATTGGCCCCAGGCAGTACTAGGGTCCCCAGGCTACACACAGGATCCCAGGCTACACACAGGGGCCCCATGCAGCATACAGGGACCTCCCTCAGGCAGCACAAAGGGGCCCCAAGCAGCACAATGTGGCCCCAGGCAACATACTTGGGCCTTAGGCAGTACTAGAGGCTCCAGGCTACACACAGGATCCCAGGCTACACACAGGGGCCCTATGCAGCATACAAGGGCCCCAGGCAGCATATAGGGGCCCCAGGCAGCACAAAGTGGCCCCCGGCAACATACAGGGGCCTAAGGCAGTACTAGGGGCCCGAGGCTACACACAGGATCCCAGGCTACACACAGGGGCCCTATGCAGCATACAAGGGTCCCAGGCAGCACAAAGGGGCCCCAGGCAGCACAAAGTGGCCCCAGGCAACATACAGGGGCCCCAGGCAGTACCAGGGGCCCCAAGCTACACACAAGATCCCAGGCTACACACAGGGGTCCCAGCCAGCATACAAGGGTACCAGGCAGTGCACAGGACCCCAGGCAGCACAAAGTGGCAACAGGCAGCAGAAAGTGGCCCTACGCAACATACAGGGGCCCCAGGCAGTGCTAGGGGCCCCAGGCAGTGCATGGGGGCCCAAGGCAGCACAAAGGGGCCCCAGGCAGCACACAGGGGCCCCAGGCTACACACAGGATCCCAGGCTGTACACAGGGGCCCAAGCCAGCATACAAGGGCCCCAGGCATTGCACGAGGCCCCAGGCAGTGCACAGGGCCCCAGGCAGCACAAAGTGGCCCCAGGCAGCACAAAGTGGCCTCAGGCAACATACAGGGGCCCCAGGCAGTACTAGGGGCCCCAGGCTACACACAGGATCCCAGGTAACACACAGGGGCCCCATGCAGCATACAAGGGCCCCAGGCAGCACAAAGTGGCCCCAGGCAACATACAGGGGCCCCAGGCAGTACTAGGGGCCCCAGGCTACACACAGGATCCCAAGCTACACACAGGGGCCCCATGCAGCATGCAAGGGCCCCAGGCAGAACAAAGTGGCCCCAGGCAACATACAGGTGCCCCAGGCAGTATTAGGGGCACCAGGCTACACACAGGATCCCAGGCTACACACAGGGGCCCCATGCAGCATACAGGGACCTCCCTCAGGCAGCACACAGGGGCCCCAGGCTACACACAGGATCCCAGGCTACACACAGGGGCCCAGGCCAGCATACAAGGGCCCCAGGCAGTGTACGGGGCCCCAGGCAGCACAAAGTGGCCCCAGGCAACATACAGGGGCCCCAGGCAGTACTAGGGCCCCAGGCTACACACAGGATCCCAAGCTACACACAGGGGCCCCATGCAGCATACAAGGGCCCTAGGCAGCACAAAGTGGCCCCAGGCAACATATATTGGCCCCAGGCAGTACTAGGGTCCCCAGGCTACACACAGGATCCCAGGTTACACACAGGGGCCCCATGCAGCATACAGGGACCTCCCTCAGGCAGCACAAAGGGGCCCCAAGCAGCACAACGTGGCCCCAGGCAACATACTTGGGCCTTAGGCAGTACTAGAGGCTCCAGGCTACACACAGGATCCCAGGCTACACACAGGGGCCCTATGCAGCATACAAGGGCCCCAGGCAGCATATAGGGGCCCCAGGCAGCACAAAGTGGCCCCAGGCAACATACAGGGGCCCCAGGCAGTACCAGGGGCCCCAAGCTACACACAAGATCCCAGGCTACACACAGGGGTCCCAGCCAGCATACAAGGGCCCCAGGCAGTGCACAGGACCCCAGGCAGCACAAAGTGGCAACAGGCAGCAGAAAGTGGCCCTGCGCAACATACAGGGGCCCCAGGCAGTACTAGGGGCCCCAGGCTACACACAGGATCCCAGGCTACACACAGGGGCCCCATGCAGCATACAAGGGCCCAAGGCAGCACAAAGTGGCCCCAGGCAGCACATAGTGGCCCCAGGCAACATACAAGGGCCCCAGGCAGTGCACGGGGCCCCAGGCAGTGCACAGGGCCCCAGGCAGCACAAAGTGGCCCTAGGCAACATACAGGGTCCTCAGGCAGTGCATGGGGGCACAAGGCAGCACACAGGGGCCCCAGGCTACACACAGGATCCCAGGCTACACACAGGGGCCCAGGCCAGCATACAAGGGCCCCAGGCAGTGTACGGGGCCCCAGGCAGCACAAAGTGGCCCCAGGCAACATACAGGGGCCCCAGGCAGTACTAGGGGCCCCAGGCTACACACAGGATCCCAAGCTACACACAGGGGCCCCATGCAGCATACAAGGGCCCTAGGCAGCACAAAGTGGCCCCAGGCAACATATATTGGCCCCAGGCAGTACTAGGGTCCCCAGGCTACACACAGGATCCCAGGTTACACACAGGGGCCCCATGCAGCATACAGGGACCTCCCTCAGGCAGCACAAAGGGGCCCCAAGCAGCACAACGTGGCCCCAGGCAACATACTTGGGCCTTAGGCAGTACTAGAGGCTCCAGGCTACACACAGGATCCCAGGCTACACACAGGGGCCCTATGCAGCATACAAGGGCCCCAGGCAGCATATAGGGGCCCCAGGCAGCACAAAGTGGCCCCAGGCAACATACAGGGGCCCCAGGCAGTACCAGGGGCCCCAAGCTACACACAAGATCCCAGGCTACACGCAGGGGTCCCAGCCAGCATACAAGGGCCCCAGGCAGTGCACAGGACCCCAGGCAGCACAAAGTGGCAACAGGCAGCAGAAAGTGGCCCTGCGCAACATACAAGGGCCCAAGGCAGCACAAAGTGGCCCCAGGCAGCACATAGTGGCCCCAGGCAACATACAAGGGCCCCAGGCAGTGCACAGGGCCCCAGGCAGCACAAAGTGGCCCTAGGCAACATACAGGGTACCCAGGCAGTGCATGGGGGCACAAGGCAGCACACAGGGGCCCCAGGCTACACACAGGATCCCAGGCTACACACAGGGGCCCAGGCCAGCATACAAGGGCCCCAGGCAGTGTACGGGGCCCCAGGCAGCACAAAGTGGCCCCAGGCAACATACAGGGGCCCCAGGCAGTACTAGGGGCCCCAGGCTACACACAGGATCCCAAGCTACACACAGGGGCCCCATGCAGCATACAAGGGCCCTAGGCAGCACAAAGTGACCCCAGGCAACATATATTGGCCCCAGGCAGTACTAGGGTCCCCAGGCTACACACAGGATCCCAGGCTACACACAGGGGCCCCATGCAGCATACAGGGACCTCCCTCAGGCAGCACAAAGGGGCCCCAAGCAGCACAACGTGGCCCCAGGCAACATACTTGGGCCTTAGGCAGTACTAGAGGCTCCAGGCTACACACAGGATCCCAGGCTACACACAGGGGCCCTATGCAGCATACAAGGGCCCCAGGCAGCATATAGGGGCCCCAGGCAGCACAAAGTGGCCCCCGGCAACATACAGGGGCCTAAGGCAGTACTAGGGGCCCGAGGCTACACACAGGATCCCAGGCTACACACAGGGGCCCTATGCAGCATACAAGGGTCCCAGGCAGCACAAAGGGGCCCCAGGCAGCACAAAGTGGCCCCAGGCAACATACAGGGGCCCCAGGCAGTACCAGGGGCCCCAAGCTACACACAAGATCCCAGGCTACACACAGGGGTCCCAGCCAGCATACAAGGGTACCAGGCAGCGCACAGGACCCCAGGCAGCACAAAGTGGCAACAGGCAGCAGAAAGTGGCCCTACGCAACATACAGGGGCCCCAGGCAGTGCTAGGGGCCCCAGGCAGTGCATGGGGGCCCAAAGCAGCACAAAGGGGCCCCAGGCAGCACACAGGGGCCCCAGGCTACACACAGGATCCCAGGCTGTACACAGGGGCCCAAGCCAGCATACAAGGGCCCCAGGCAGTGCACGGGGCCCCAGGCAGTGCACAGGGCCCCAGGCAGCACAAAGTGGCCCCAGGCAGCACAAAGTGGCCTCAGGCAACATACAGGGGCCCCAGGCAGTACTAGGGGCCCCAGGCTACACACAGGATCCCAGGCTACACACAGGGGCCCCATGCAGCATACAAGGGCCCCAGGCAGCACAAAGTGGCCCCAGGCAACATACAGGGGCCCCAGGCAGTACTAGGGGCCCCAGGCTACACACAGGATCCCAAGCTACACACAGGGGCCCCATGCAGCATACAAGGGCCCCAGGCAGAACAAAGTGGCCCCAGGCAACATACAGGTGCCCCAGGCAGTATTAGGGGCACCAGGCTACACACAGGATCCCAGGCTACACACAGGGGCCCATGCAGCATACAAGGGCCCCCGGCAGCACAAAGGGGCCCCAGGCAGCACAAAGTGGCCACAGGCAACATACATGGGCCCCAGGCAGTGCTAGGGGCCCAAGGGAGCACACAGGATCCCAGGATACACACAGGGCCCAAGGCAGCATACAAGAGCCTAGGCAGTGCAGGGGTCCCAGGCAGTGCATGGGGCCCCAGGCAGCACAAAGTGGCCCCAGACAACATAAAGTGTCCCAGGCAGCAGAAAGTGGCCCTAGCCAGCAGAAAATGGCCCCAGGCAGCACACAGGGGCCCCAGGAAGCACACGGGGTTAGATACAGCACAAGGGTGGGGGAGAGACAGCACGCAAGGGGGCAAGAGACAGCGTTCAGGGCCCCTGTGTGCTGCCTGGGACCCCTTTGTGCTGCCTGGGGCCACTTTGTGCTGCCTGAGGCCAATTTGTGCTGCCTGGGGCCCATAACACTGCCTGGGGTCCTTGTGTGCTGTCTGGGGTCCTTGTATGCTGCCTGGGGACCCTGTATGTTGCCTGGAGCCCTTTTATACTGCGTGGGGCCACTTTGTGCTGCCTGGGGGCACTTTGTGCTGCCTGGGGCCCTGTGATTTGCCTGGGGCACCGTGCACTGCCGGGGGCCCTTGTATGCTGGCTGGGGCCCCTGTGTGTAGCCTGGGATCCTGTGTGTAGCCTGGAGCCACTGTGTGCTGCCTGGGGCCCCTGTGTGCTGCCTCGGGCACTCATGCGCTGCCTGGGGCCCCTAGCACTGCCTGGGACACTAACACTGCCTGGGGCCCCTGTATGTTGCGTAGGGCCACTTTCTGCTGCCTGCGGCCACTTTGTGCTGCCTCGGGCCCCATGCATTGCATGGGGCCCTGTGCATGACTTGGGGCCCTGATCTACAGGTGCTGTGGTATACGGAGGGGTATAATCTGACCTAGGCCTGTTTATACCCCGGGGTATAGTTTCGGCTAGGCCAGAATATACCCGGGGTATATTCTGGCCCAGGGGGGTATATTTTGAGCTAGCCCAGTTTATACCCCAGGGTATAAACTGGGTTAGGCCAGAATATACCCGGGGTATAATCTGGGCTAGGCACTTTAACCCCGGGTATATTCTGGTCGGGGGATTAGTTTGGCCTGTTACACCGGTTCCTAAGCCGACCCATGTGATGCACCCTGGCCATAGGATCATGCCAGCTGTGCCTCACACTATGCATCCAATGTCATAAAGAAGCTATGGAAATGAGTAGTCAGCCGGACCCCTTCTTTATCTATGCACCTGATGTCATAAAGAAGCTATGGAAATGAGCAGTCAGCCAGAACCCTTCTCTACCTGTGCATCTGATGTCATAAAGAAGCTATGGAAATGAGCAATCAGCCAGACCCCTTCTCTATCTATGCACCTGATATCATAAAGAAGCTATGTCAATGAGCAACCAGCCAGACCCCTTCTCTATATATGCATCTGATATCATAGAAAAGCTATAGAAAGGAGCAGTCAGCCAGACCCCTTCTCTATTTGTACATCTATTTGTGAATCTGTTGTCATAAAGAAGCTATGGAAATGAGCAGTCAGCCAAACCCCTTCTCTATTTGTGCATCTGATGTTATAAAGAAGCTATGGAAATGATAACTCAGACAGACCCCTTCTCTTCCATGCATCCAACGTCTTAAAGAAGCTATGGAAATGAGCAGTCTGCCAGACCCCTTCTCTATCTATGCACCTGATGTCATAAAGAAGCTATAGAAATGAGCAATCAGCCAGACCCCTTCTCTATATATGCATCTGATGTCATAAAGAAGCACTGGAAATGAGCAGTGAGCCAAACCCCTTCTCTCTCTGTACATCCAATGTCATAAAGAATCTATGGAAATGAGCAGTCAGCCAGACCCCTTCTCTATCCATTCATCTGTTGTCATAAAGAAGCTATAGAAATAAGCAGTCAGCCAGACCTCTTTTCTATCTGTGCATCTGATGTCATAAAGAAGCTATGGAAATGAGCAATCAGCCAGACCACTTCTCTATATATGCATCTGATGTCATAGAAAAGCTATAGAAATGAGCAGTCAGCCAGACCCCTTCTCTCTCTATGCATCCAATATCATAAGGAAGCTATGGAAATGAGCAGTCAGCCAGACCCCTTCTCTATCTATGCATCTGTTGTCATAAAGAAGCTATGGAAATGAGCAGTCAGCCAGACCCCTTCTCTATCTATGCATCCAATGTCATAAAGAAGCTATGGAAATGAGCAGTCAGCCAGACCCCTTCTCTATCTATGCACCTGATTCCATAAAGAAGCTATAGAAATTAGCAATCAGCCAGACCCTTCTCTATTTGGGCATCTGATGTCATAAAGAACCTATGGAAATGAGAAGTCAGCCAGACCCCTACTCTTCCATGCATCCAATGTCATAAAGAAGCTATGGAAATGAGCAGTCAGCCAGACCCCTTCTCTATCTATGCACCTGATTCCATAAAGAAGCTATAGAAATGAGCAATCAGCCAGACCCCTTCTCTATTTGGGCATCTGATGTCATAAAGAAGCTATGGAAATGAGAAGTCAGCCAGACCCCTACTCTTCCATGCATCCAATGTCATAAAGAAGCTATGGAAATGAGCTGTCAGCCAGACCCCTTCTCTATCTATGCACCTGATTCCATAAAGAAGCAATGGAATTGAACAGTCAGCCAGAACCCTTCTCTATGTATATATCTGATGTCATAAAGAAGCTATGAAAATGAATAGTCAGCCAGCCCCCTTCTCTATCTATGCATCTGATGTCATAAAGAAGCTATGGAAATGAGAAGTCAGCCAGACCCATTCTCTATCTGTGCATCTGATGTCATAAAGAAGCTATGGAAATGAGCAGTCATATAGACCCCTTCTCTCTTTGTACATCCAATGTCATAAAGAATCTATGGAAATGAGCTGTCAGCCAGACCCCTTCTCTATCTATGCACCTGATTCCATAAAGAAGCAATGGAAATGAGAAGTCAGCCAGACCCATTCTCTATCTGTGCATCTGATGTCATAAAGAAGCTATGGAAATGAGCAGTCTGCCAGACCCCTTCTCTATCTATGCACCTGATTCCATAAAGAAGCTATAGAAATGAGCAATCATCCAGACCCCTTCTCTATCTATGCATCTGATGTCATAAAGAAGCTATGGAAATGAGCTGTCAGCCAGACCCCTTCTCTATCTATGCACCTGATTCCATAAAGAAGCAATGGAATTGAGCAGTCAGCCAGAACCCTTCTCTATGTATATATCTGATGTCATAAAGAAGCTATGAAAATGAATAGTCAGCCAGCCCCCTTCTCTATCTATGCATCTGATGTCATAAAGAAGCTATGGAAATGAGAAGTCAGCCAGACCCATTCTCTATCTATGCATTTGATGTCATAAAGAAGCTATGGAAATGAGCTGTCAGCGAAACCACGTCTCTATCTATGCATCTGATGTCAAAAAGAAGCTATGGTAATGAGCAGTCAGCCAGAACCCTTCTTTATGTATGTATCTGATGTCATAAAGAAGCTATGGTAATGAGCAGTCAGTCAGACCCTTTTCAAACTGTGCATCTGATGTCATAAAGAAGTTAAGGAAATGAGCAGTCAGCCAGACCCCTTCTCTATCTGTGCATCTGATGTCATAAAGAAGCTATGGAAATGAGCAGTCAGCCAGCACCCTTCTATTCCATGCATCTGATGTCATAAAGAAGCTATGGAAATGAGCAGTCAGCCAGACCTGTTCTCTCCCATGCATCTGATGTCATAAAGAAGCTATGGAAATGAGCTCTCAGCCAGAACCCCTTCTCTATCTATGCATCTGATGTCATAAAGAAGCTATGGAAATGAGCAGTCAGCCAGACCGCTTCTCTATCTGTGCATTTGATGTCATAAAGAAGCTATGGAAATGAGCAGTCATCCAGACCCCTTCTCTATCTATGCACCTGATTCCATAAAGAAGCTATAGAAATGAGCAATCAGCCAGAACCCTTCTCTATGTAGGTATCTGCTGTCATAAAGAAGCTATGGAAATGAGCAATCAGCTAGACCCCTTTTCTATTTGTGCATCTGATTTCATAAGGAAGCTATGGAAATGAGCAGTCAGCCAGACCCTTTCTCTATCCATGCATCTGTTGTCATAAAGAAGTTATGGTAATGAGCAGTCAGCCAGGACCCTTCTCTATGTATGTATCTGATGTCATAAAGAAGCTATGGTAATGAGCAGTCAGCCAGACCCCTTTTCTAACTGTGCATCTGATGTCATAAAGAAGTTAAGGAAATGAGCAGTCAGCCAGACCCCTTCTCTATCTGTGCATATGATGTCATAAAGAAGCTAAGGAAATAAGCGGTCAGCCAGACCCCTTCTCTATCTATGCACCTAATGTCATAAAGAAGCTATGGAAATGAGCAGTCAGCCAGACCCATTCTCTATCTGTGCATCTGATGTCATAAAGAAGCTAAGGAAATGAGCTGTTAGCCAAACCACTTCTCTATCTATGCATCTGATGTCAAAAAGAAGCTATGGTAATGAGCAGTCAGCCAGGACCTTCTCTATGTATGTATCTGATGTCATAAAGAAGCTATGGTAATGAGCAGTCAGCCAGACCCCTTTTCTAACTGTGCATCTGATGTCATAAAGAAGTTAAGGAAATGAGCAGTCAGCCAGACCCCTTCTCTATCTGTGCATATGATGTCATAAAGAAGCTAAGGAAATAAGCGGTCAGCCAGACCCCTTCTCTATCTGTGCATTCAATGTCAGAAAGAAGTTATGGAAACAAGCAGTCAACCAAACGCCTTCTCTATCTATTGCATCTGATGTCATAAAGAAGCTGTGGAAATGAGCAGTCAGCTAGACCTCTTCTCTATCTATGCATCTGATGTCATAAAGAAGCTATGGAAATGAGCAGTCAGCATGATCCCTTCTCTATCTATGCATCCAATTTCATAAAGAAGCTATAGAAATGAGCAGTCAGCCAGACCCCTTCTCTATCTATGCATCTGATGTCATAAACAAACTATGGAAATCAGCAGTCAGCCAGACCCCTTCTCTATCTATGCATCTGATGTCATAAAGAAGCTATGGAAATGAGCAGTCAGCCAGACCCCTTCTCTATCTGTGCATCTGATGTCATAAAGAAGCTATGGAAATGAGCAATCATCCAGACCCCTTCTCTATCTGTGCATCTGATGTCATAAAGAAGCTATGGAAATGAGCAGTCAGCCAGACCGCTTCTCTATCTGTGCATTTGATGTCATAAAGAAGCTATGGAAATGAGCAGTCATCCAGACCCCTTCTCTATCTATGCACCTGATTCCATAAAGAAGCTATAGAAATGAGCAATCAGCCAGAACCCTTCTCTTTGTAGGTATCTGCTGTCATAAAGAAGCTATGGAAATGAGCAGTCAGCCAGACCCCTTTTCTATTTGTGCATCTGATTTCATAAGGAAGCTATGGAAATGAGCAGTCAGCCAGACCCTTTCTCTATCCATGCATCTGTTGTCATAAAGAAGTTATGGTAATGAGCAGTCAGCCAGGACCCTTCTCTATGTATGTATCTGATGTCATAAAGAAGCTATGGTAATGAGCAGTCAGCCAGACCCCTTTTCTAACTGTGCATCTGATGTCATAAAGAAGTTAAGGAAATGAGCAGTCAGCCAGACCCCTTCTCTATCTGTGCATATGATGTCATAAAGAAGCTAAGGAAATAAGCGGTCAGCCAGACCCCTTCTCTATCTGTGCATTCAATGTCAGAAAGAAGTTATGGAAACAAGCAGTCAACCAAACGCCTTCTCTATCTATGCATCTGATGTCATAAAGAAGCTGTGGAAATGAGCAGTCAGCTAGACCTCTTCTCTATCTATGCATCTGATGTCATAAAGAAGCTATGGAAATGAGCAGTCAGCATGATCCCTTCTCTATCTATGCATCCAATTTCATAAAGAAGCTATAGAAATGAGCAGTCAGCCAGACCCCTTCTCTATCTATGCATCTGATGTCATAAACAAACTATGGAAATCAGCAGTCAGCCAGACCCCTTCTCTATCTATGCATCTGATGTCATAAAGAAGCTATGGAAATGAGCAGTCAGCCAGACCCCTTCTCTATCTGTGCATCTGATGTCATAAAGAAGCTATGGAAATGAGCAATCATCCAGACCCCTTCTCTATCTATGCACCTGATTCCATAAAGAAGCTATAGAAATGAGCAATCAGCCAGAACCCTTCTCTATGTATGTATCTGATGTCATAAAGAAGCTATGGAAATGAGCAGTCAGCCAGACTCCTTCTCTATCTGTGCATCTGATGTCATAAAGAAGCTATGGAAATGAGCAGTCAGCAGGACCCCTTCTCTATCTATGCACCTGATTCCATAAAGAAGCTATAGAAATGAGCAATCAGCCAGACCCCTTTTCTATTTGTGCATCTGATTTCATAAGGAATCTATGGAAATGAGCAGTCAGCCAGACCCTTTCTCTATCCATGCATCTGTTGTCATAAAGAAGTTATGGAAATGAGCAGTCAGCCAGGACCCTTCTCTATGCATGTATCTGATGTCATTTTTTTAACCATTAGAATTTTTATTGTTTAAAACGTAACATACATAAATATGCCTTAACCTAGGCAGAGTACATAAACATTACAAAGATAGAACCAGGGGAAGACAAAGGGAAAGATAAGGGGAGGGAAGTAGGGGGGGGCAAAGGGTAACATAGGCAATAGAATGTGAAATTCCATATATATATAAAGTACAAAAGAACTGAACTACGGTAAACAATTCCATAAAATCAAAGGTCATTGCCGAAGATATGGGGGGATATCAGAGGCTAAAGAAGAGGAAGTCCAGGGGTCCCACCATGAGAGGATCTTATTCTTTTTTGACAGAGAGGTAGCTGTAAGAGACTCATAACAGAAATGTAGGTTCAATTTATTAATCAATTCTGATCTAGAGGGAGCAGTGGGGGCTTTCCAATGGGCAGCTATACATTGTCTGGCGGCAATGAGCACGTTTGAAATAATAGGCAGCAGGGGAGAGGGAAGGTCCACCAATGAGATGCCCAAAAGAGCCATTGGGCTCGTTAGAATAAAAGGTAATTGAGTCAGCTCAATCAGAACTGCCTCGACCTGATGCCAAAAGCATTAATTATAGGACATTCCCACCAAACGTGTGCCAGGGTTCCAGTGGCACCACAGCCCTTCCAGCAGGAAGAAGAGGTAGCCAAACGAAGCCTGGCCAATCTCTCCAGTGTCATATACCACTGCAAAAGTACTTTCCTAGCTTGCTCCATGTGGCCCACACATGAGGAAAATTTTGACGGGTGAGATAGTGCAAAGGCCCAATCATCTCCGGAAGCAGTGAAGGAGAGTATAGATTCCCATGAATCCATGCAAGGGAGTTTATGTTGAACCCCATGGAGCAGCAAGGAGTTATACAAAACCGACACTCCATGTGAAATAGTGGTATTGGGTTTAAAATATTTGTGACCGGGGGAGTCTGCAATAGTTGGGGGATCCTTAAATATATGTAGGTTACGTAGAAGACTGTGAAATTGTATATATGAGAAATAAACTGTGTCCGGAAGGGAGAAACGGGTTTGGAGAACCGAAAAGGGAAGGACCCCAGATGGGCCAAACAGGTCCACAATATACCGCAAACCAGCTTGCTTCCAGGGAAGCACAGAAACACCCTCGATGGTGTCCCTCAGAGCGTCTAGTGAGACATAGCGTACCATGTGTGTAAAAACAACCGGGCAAACAGACACCCATAGTTTGATAGCAGCCGTCATGGTTGATAAGATACTTCCAGGTATGTCAGAACGCAGAAAGGAAGCCTCCAGTAAACGCCTGAGGGAGCCACCTGGAGCAAAATGAGACTCAATCCGTAACCAAGGAATGTCAGAGACCCCATCCCACCGTAACTTGAGGGGCTCCAATATAGCCGCTCTGTAATAGGCTACCAACATAGGGGCACCCAATCCACCCCTGGAATAGGGGAGCACCATCCACCTCCTCTTAATTCTATGTGGTTTGTTACTCCATATGTAGGCGTCTATAATGGATTGAAACATCGAGAGACGTCTCGAAGAGATGTGGAGGGGTAAGCACCTGAACAGGTATATTAGTTTCGGTAATAACATCATCTTGACTACCTGTATGCGAGCCATCCATGAAAGCGCAGCTTCAGAAAATTTCCCAACATCAGCCCGAAGGTCCGCAGCGAGGGCCTCACAGTTGATACATACCAAGTCAGCCAGGCGTGTCAGTTTAATACCCAAGTAAGAGAACCCCGTGGGGGACCACATGTACTGATAAGTAGTTTGAAGATTGATTTGAAGTGGCAGGGGGAGGAAAAGAGGGAAGAGAGTTGATTTAGATATATTGAGCCTATAATATGAAACCGCAGAGAAATCTCGTAGGAGATCCGAGATCGCACTTAAGGAATGTTGAGGATCGGAGCAGGTAAAGACCACATCATCTGCATACAGACTAATCTTATATTCAGTAGGACCAACCCGTATCCCTCTAATGTCTGGGGACTGGCGAGCAACAGCAGCAAGAGGTTCCATGATCAATGCAAAAATTAGTGGAGAGAGGGGGCAGCCCTGACGCGTTCCATTCGAAATGGAGAAAGTTCGGGATTGGAAACCAGAGGCCCGAACTGAGGCACTTGGATTGGAATACAAGGCCATAATGGCTCGTGCAATAATGCCTCCAAACCCAAACTTTCGTAAGGTAATCTCCAAATACCCCCAGTGCACCCGATCAAATGCCTTCTCAGCATCAAGTGAAAGGAATGCACTGGGGAGGTGCCCCCTCTCCACCACATCCAGCAGATTTATCAAACGTCTTGTGCCATCCCTCGTCTGCCTACCCAGAACAAATCCTACCTGATCAGGATGAATGAGAGAGGGCAGTACTGTAAGAAGGCGGTTGGCCCACAGTTTGGCATAAATTTTTACATCTGCATTAAGCAGAGCGATGGGGCGAAAGTTAGAAGGTGTGGTTGGGGGCTTGCCGAGTTTAGGAAGGGTGGCTATCGAGGCTTCCAACCCCTCCCGCCTGATACAGCCCGAGTGAGCCCAGTGATTAAAAAGACGTAGCAGATATGGACCAAGGACAGGAAAAAACTGGGCATAATAAGGAAAAGAGAACCCATCCGGGCCGGGGGCTGAGGATTTTTTAGAATCTTTTATGATTTGGGAAAGTTCAGAGAGTAGAATTGGAGAGTTTAATGAAGAGAGCTGTTCAGGAGTAATGCTAGGAAGGGCTGCTCTCTCCAGGAAGGCAGAGATATCATCAGGAGAGGGCTGGGGGTACCGAATAGTCGTCTCGCAGATTATAAAGATCAGAGTAGTAAGAGGCGAATTCGTTAGCAATTTGGATAGGGTTATGGATTTTTGATGAGTCTGGACCAGTAATAAAGGGAATCCTCACCTGTAATTCACCTTTCTTGACACGCCTGGCTAACAAGGCACCGGCACGATCCCCCATGGCATAAAACTTAGCCCTGGTTTTCCGTAGTGCATTGGCTGTTGAGTGAAGCATTAACTGCCGAACCGCTAAACGAGCCTTATTGAGATCTGAGAGCAAGGCCGCAGTAGGGGCGCGTTTGTGCTGAGACTCCAATCGCGTAATCTCAGACAAAGCGTCCCTTAATGTTTGTGTGTATTTACGCTTCTGGATGGCTGCAATTTTAAGTAAATGGCCCCGCATAACTGCCTTGTGTGTGAACCACAACACATCCGGTTGAGTCTCTGGTAGATCATTATTACCGAAGAATTCTTTAAGGTATGAATCCAAAGTGGAAACATTAGACTGGTCAGTCAGCAATTGAGTGTTTAGACGCCATCGTGAGGGAGGAGAAATGGCCAACGGATCTTTCAGTGAGACTGTCACTGGAGCATGGTCTGACCATGAAATATTGCCAATTGACGCAGCAGTGCAGTGAGGAAGAGCCACATCGTCTACCAGGATATAATCGATCCTGCTATAAGATGCGTGCCTAGATGACATATACGTGTAGTCTCTCTCACCGCAATGAAGATATCGCCAAATGTCATGCAGACCATGGAGACGGACAAGGGGACCAGCTTCACCTCTTGAGGTTGAGGGGACTGAACAGTCCAGTACTTTTGATATAGGAACATTGAAATCACCTGCTATTATTTTATGTCCATGTTGGACATCTCCAAGGGTCTGCAAGACGGATTTTAAAAATTTGAGTTGACCAGTGTTGGGTCCGTAAATTGAGGCTATCGTAAAGGGGGCATTGTTAATAATACATAATATTATCAAATATCTACCAGAGGGGTCTGAGATTGTTTGAACCAACTGAAATACTACATCTCTGTTGAAAAATATTGCAACTCCAGCTTTTTTCGTATTTCCTCCTGCAAAAAAACGGTGAGGATACATATCAGATTTCATTCTAAAATTGTCCTGTTCTATCAAGTGCGTCTCTTGGAGACAGATTATCTGATGACGTAATTTACAGAGTTGACGCCAGACCATAGCTCTCTTGCATGGGGAAATGAGACCGTTAACATTCTGAGAAAATATAGTAACACTCATGGTGGTTCATAGAAAAAGGCATGTGATATCATAACATAATAATCCTCCAGAAATTTCACCGAAATAAAGCAAATGAGCGCCTGGAACAACTTAAGGGGAATTAGAGGGAAGAAGGGGGAAGGAATGAAGAGACAGGACATACAAACAAAAAACACAGAAACAGTGTTCATTCAGACGAGGTCTGAATCTACAGGTGACAAAAAAAGTCACCAAAAAATCCAGGCTGACAAGTCAGCAAATACGTGGAACTTCAGTCCACAGAAGCAAAAATAGAAGCACAAAAAACAAAAAGGAAAAAAAACTTCTATTCCATAGGAAAAAAGGATCCGACCAGGACCGGTTATGAAAAAGTCCCCTCAGGTGACCTCCCATTCAGTGTCAATATGGTGATCGGCAGCGGTGAGAGTGTCTGCTTCAGGCTGACCAGAGTCTTTTGAGGCAGGAGATCCCGGAGGGACGAGACCCCAACGAACCAGATTTTTGGCAGCTTGACTGGGAGTAAGGCAGGTTGTAAAAGCACCATTCTTCTTAATAAGAAGCCTCGTGGGATAGTATCCCCATCGATATTGAATAGCTTTGTCTCTCAAAATGGCAGTCTGTGGGGCAAAGGTACGACGCAGCGCCAGCGTGCCCGGTGAAAGATCCGGAAAAACTTTGATGGAAGCAAATTTCTCTGGTAGCTCAGGCGAACCCCGGAGAGTGTACAGGAATTCTTCCTTCAGTTCGAAGAAATGGACACGAGCCAACACATCTCTGGGTATGGAAGCTGCCAGGCTGGGAGGTTTGCGAAGGCGATGGATTCTATCAATTACCAAAAGCTTCTTATCCGTTTGAGGAAGAACAGCCATTATAAATTCCTGCAGGAAGGCTCTCAGATCCGGGGCCGAGATTGACTCATCCACCCCTCTTAGTTTAACATTATTCCGCCTGGATCTATCTTCCAGATCCAGGGTTTTGGACTGGGTTTTAAGGGCTCGCTTGTCTAGGGCCTCATGAGCATCCCAGAGGCTGTTATGTGATGCCACCAGCTCCGCCATCTTTCTTTCCAGATGATCTGTGCGCCCCCCCAGATCCTCCACCTCCTTTCTCAGAGAGGCCACCATATTGCGCATATCCTCCTGCAGGGAGGAACGCAGCTCTGCCAGTAAAGTTTTGAGGAGAGATGTGGTGAGAGGGGGCTCCGCAACTCCGGCATCAGCGTCGCTCGGATCCACTGAGGAGGGGGTCCGCCGTGCCGCGCGCGCAGCCCTGGGGGACTGCGGCGCCATGTTAGCTTCTTGTGCCATGTGTGGGGGGGGGACAAAGAAATCCGGAATCCTCCGGGCCGGGTCGCGGGATCCCGGTTTGTTCTTCCCATTTGCTCAGATAAGGCACCGGAAAAGGGATAGCAGGACTGCAAGATATCAGAGGGGTTCGTGATTAGAGCCGCTTGTGGATGATCCTGGTCAGCGTCCTACTCCATCAAGCATTAGGACATGACCCTTGTTACTTTAGATTTGTCGTTTTGTTAATAAAGTATCTTTACTGATTAATTATCCTTAGAAGAACGGAGGGCATACTGTTATCTGTCAGAGGTTTGAAATTAGTCAGACGTAGTTACTCTAGAGGACCACCAGGGTGTACACTGATGCTGTAAAACGTACCTCCAGGTGAGGTATCCGGTTGGCCACCAGATGGCAGGTCCGAGCTGTTGCAACACAAAGTTAGACAATGTCTCTGAGCGACCACCAGATGGTGCACCAGACCACAGGGTGCCTGCTTCATATGCTGTAAAATGAATACCTCTGTAGGATTGGGGCAATGTGTTAATAAAGAGGTGCACAGGGACAGAGGCCCTCAATAAAGTAATAAAGTCCAGGTGTATTTGCTGAAACTAAACTGCAGTAACTAAGTCCTGAGGTTTCCCAGCATATGTATATCAGAGGGTCCCTGTTATGATTATAATAGCTTGGAGCGGTGTGTTGCACATTAGGGGCCTGATAGAGAGAGTGCCCTCAGTTTCCCACCAAGGTGACTGCTTTTCACTCTTCCCCAGGAGGTGTCTCAGCAGACCCGCTCCGCGCTCCCCTACACCGCCGCCGTCAGGTTCCCGCCACCACCCACCGTCGGTACCTGTGTCCTTGTGCCTCAGGATCCGGGGGACCGGTGTATCTTACTGCGCCGGTGATCCAGTTACGGGACAGACAGTGCCGCAGGGTCCCCTCCGCAATCAGGGTTAGAGGCCCAGTAGTCTGATGCTGGCGACTTACGGGTCCTCGGCTCTAACTCCCGGTCAGATGGCTTCCCGGCTGGGGGCACCACCGTGCAGCATAGGAGGCGCCGCCGCACACTGCGAGCTCCACTTCTCCTTCCCCGCCGATGCCCGGCCTCTCACGCTGCGTCAGGGGCAGAGAACAGGAGAGAGCCGCCGCCGACAGGAACAGACACAGCCCCAGTCAGTGCGGGCTGAAGTTAGCAGCAGCCTCGCAGCAGCACAGCTCGCACCACAGACAGGGCGGATGGGAGCACGTGCGGGCCTGGTCAGGCAGGGCTGATATAGGGAGCGCACCTCAGGTCTCAGCAGTCTCCAGATAACCCATTTCGGGTTTCCCCACCTTATAAGAAGCAGGGTCCGCAGTCTCTGGTCTATTCCAGCGGTCAGGAGGGCTGGATGGATTCAGATGTTAAGTGGCCTGCAGGAGCTCCTCTAGCTGCGTCCTCTCCCATCGGCGGCCATCTTGGGACCCCGTATCTGGTGTCATAAAGAAGCTATGGTAATGAGAAGTCAGCCAGACCCCTTTTCTAACTGTGTATCTGATGTCATAAAGAAGTTATGGAAATGAGCAGTCAGCCAGACCCCTTCTCTATCTGTGCATATGATGTCATAAAGAAGCTAAGGAAATAAGCGGTCAGCCAGACCCCTTCTCTATCTATGCACCTAATGTCATAAAGAAGCTATGGAAATGAGCAGTCAGCCAGACCCATTCTCTATCTGTGCATCTGATGTCATAAAGAAGCTAAGGAAATGAGCTGTTAGCCAAACCACTTCTCTATCTATGCATCTGATGTCAAAAAGAAGCTATGGTAATGAGCAATCAGCCAGAACCCTTCTCTATGTATGTATCTGTTGTCATAAAGAAGCTATAGAAATGAGCAATCAGCCAGACCCCTTTTCTATTTGTGCATCTGATTTCATAAGGAATCTATGGAAATGAGCAGTCAGCCAGACCCTTTCTCTATCCATGCATCTGTTGTCATAAAGAAGTTATGGTAATGAGCAGTCAGCCAGGACCCTTCTCTATGTAAGTATCTGATGTCATAAAGAAGCTATGGTAATGAGCAGTCAGCCAGACCCCTTTTCTAACTGTGCATCTGATGTCATAAAGAAGTTAAGGAAATGAGCAGTCAGCCAGACCCCTTCTCTATCTGTGCATATGATGTCATAAAGAAGCTAAGGAAATAAGCGGTCAGCCAGACCCCTCCTCTATCTATGCATCTAATGTCAGAAAGAAGTTATGGAAACGAGCAGTCAACCAAACCCCTTCTCTATCTATGCATCTGATGTCATAAAGAAGCTGTGGAAATCAGCAGTCAGCCAGACCCCTTCTCTATCTATGCATCCAATTTCATAAAGAAGCTATGGAAATAAGAAGTCAGCCAGACCCCTTCTCTATCTATGCATCCAATTTCATAAAGAAGCTATAGAAATGAGCAGTCAGCCAGACCCCTTCTCTATCTATGCATCTGATGTCATAAACAAACTATGGAAATCAGCAGTCAGCCAGACCCCTTCTCCCTATATGCATCCAATGTCGTAAGGAAGCTATGGAAATGAGCAGTCAGCCAGACCTTTTCTCTATCCATGCATCTGTTGTCATAAAGAAGCTATGGAAATCAGCAGTCAGCCAGACCCGTTCTCTCCCATGCATCTGATGTCATAAAGAAGCTATGGAAATGAGCAGTCAACCAGACCCCTTCTCTATCTGTGCATCTGATGTCATAAAGAAGCTAAGGAAATAGCAGTCAGCTAGTCCCTTCTCTATCTATGCATCTGATGTCATAAAGAAGCTATGGAAATGAGCTGTCAGCAGGAACCCTTCTCTATCTATGCACTTACTGTCATAAAGAAGCTAAGGAAATAGCAATCAGCCAGACCCCTTCTCTATCTATGCATCTGATGCCATAAAGAAGCTATAGAAATGAGCAGTCAGCCAGACCCCTTCTCTATCTGTGTATGTGATGTCATAAAGAAGCTATAGAAATGAGCAGTCAGCATGATCCCTTCTATATCTATGCATCCAATTTCATAAAGAAGCTATGGAAATAATAAGTCAGCCAGACCCCTTCTCTATCTATGAAAAATGTGAAAAACAGGAGAACAATATGAGCTTAATTGCTTATAAAATATATATTTATTAGAGGAAAACAGCCAATTTATGAGTAGGTGAACATAAAAGCACGGCACAGAACAATGGTATTATAGTAAATACAAGCATTTCAGGGCTTTGCATACAATAAGAGATGTTAGGCATAGTAATTACATGACATCGGTTGTATACAGGGTAGGTGTAACAGACATGGTAAAATTTAACATTACTATCATATTTCTGCCCTAAACCTGCAAAACCTGGGCTGAAAGCCTCAATTGCCTCACATCATAAAGCGCATTCCCTTAAGCCGGTAGTAGCAGCATACCAATAAAGTGCCAGTGTGCAGAGAACAAAGGGGAAACCCCTTGTGCCGGACCCCAAACGCACGTTTCGCGTGTTGATATCACAGTGCTTCGTCAGTGGAGGTACCGGGACACTCCACAGGACGCTCTTTTATACCAACAGCTGCACCTGCACTGATGCAGTCTGATTGTTCCTCCGTAATTCGGCGCGTGCGCACACGCCGCCGGCGCCGATACGTCACATCCGGCGCTCAGCCCGCCGCGTCATCACTGCCGCCGGATATTCCATGTTTATAATGAGCTGCTAGCTGTAAACCAGTAGCAACACTGGTACAGTCTTTGTTCTAAAAACGCCTTATGGATTTTGTGTATATAACGTATATACTCGTGTAAAAGCCGACCCGTGTATAAGCCGACCTCCCTACTTTTGCCCCAAAAATCTGGAAAAACCTATTGACTCGTGTATAAGCCGAGGGTGGACCCCAGCACAGGTATACAGCCCCAGCAGTATGGTATACAGGCCCCCCCCCAGTGGTATACAGGCCTCCCCAGTGGTAGTATACAGCAGCCCCAGTGGTAGTATACAGCATCCCCAGCAGTCCGAGTGGTAGTATACTGCATCCCCAGCAGCCCCCGTGGTAGTATACAGCATCCCCAGCAGCCCCAGTGGTAGTATACAGCAGCCCCAGTAATCCAGGGCCCCCCAGCCTTGCTCCGGTCACCTGTAAAGCAAAATATACTTATCACTGTCCCGCTGCCGTCCGTGCCCGCCGCTGCCGACACCGCGATCCTCCCTCTTCATGCGTCTTCTTTCCGACTTCCTGTGTTCGGCGCCGGCAATGACGTCATTGCCTGCGACGAACACAGGAAACCGGAAGAAGACGCATGAAGATGGAGGATCGGGGATGTCGGCAGCGGCGGGCACGGACGGCAGCGGGACAGTGATAAGTATATTTTGCTTTACACGTGACCGGAGCAAGGCTGGGGGGGCCCTGGATTACTGGGGCTGCTGGGGCTGCTGTATACTCATAGGGACCGTCACTGACTCACGTATAAGCCGAGGGGGTACTTTTCAGCCCAATTTTTGGGCTGAAAAAGTCGGCTTATACGCGAGTATATGCGGTAACTGTTCTCTCTGTGTTTTTCACAGTTTTTCCAGAGGCTGAGATGGATTATAGGACCCGTGACCGCACGTGGCTCCTAGAACTTGAGGAAACCTTCAAAGAGGATGGTGATAAGGGAATCAGAGCTGATGGTGGGACAGTCTGGGATAAGGTTACGAGATTTAAGGATCTTTTGAAAAAATGTACGAGACTATGGTGGAATCATGCTTTTCTGCAAAAATACCTGCAGAGAGGTCTCATCCCACGTGGTCTTAGGGTGCAGGTGTTCCCTGCATATCCAATTGAAAATGATGATTTCAAGACTCATTGGGAAGAAGTCGCTAACACCTGCTCACGTGGTTTTATTGATCTGTTGTCCCAAGACAATAAGACCAGTATTGCTAAATTGGAGTCTGACATGGATGACCTTCAACAATTAATTCGTGATGGGCTGTCTAAAGAGGCTCTTAAGAAATTCGAATCTGATATTGATATAGAATTGTCCAAATGGGAGGCAGAAGTCAGGGAAGCAAAGATGAAAAAATTCCACAGAGACTTGGGGGATTTTAATAACCACCGAGTCTATAGATGGAAATCCAAAAGAGTGAAGCCGAGACCAGCACCTAAACCTAAACCAGGAGCCCCTAACCCATCAACTCCAGGGGTTCCCAACCTCCCGAAAGTGCCATCCATTGGATCTTTAACATCCGAAGGAGAGACACAAGAGAGTGAATCAGCGGATGAGGGGGACTCAGGTGCATTCGATGAACGACAAATAGTCACTCGGCTACAATCCACCAATACGTTGAGACCTAAAGGAAAGGGAAAAGATAAAGAGCCCTTACAGGTAGTTAATCTATCAGACCATACTCTATCCAAAATGCAAATAGATGTATTATCAAAAGGTTTAAACTTTGTACCAACTAATAACTTCAATTTTTTCGTAGCACTAAAGGACACACATTTGTTTGCACGGAAGTTACTATTAAGAAAATTGCACTCTAGAGATAGACAAGGTGATGGGAATACTACTGAAGAACAGGCTATAGCGAATTTGGAGGAACTGGAGAAAGAAATTCCCCCCGAAGGACCGGGTAAGTTCCCATCAACAATTCGACCTAGATCAAAGACATTTCCCCCTTTGTCCGCCTGCCCTGCCATTGAGGTATTTACAAAGCTTGTAGTAGATGATTTAAAAAAAATCAAGACAAGGCGTACTACTGATAACCTGACTAGTCAACAAAGACAGGCTATCAAAGATCTACAATCATATAGAGATATAGTCATAAAAGCGGCGGACAAAGGGGGCAATGTCGTGATCTGGCCATGTATTAAATATGAGAAAGAAGCCCATAGACAGCTCAGAGACAGGTCTACGTATACTAAACTAGACTCCAATCCAATAAGAGAATACTCTGATGAACTTCAGAGGATTCTGGTGAGCGCTTTCGAGGAGGGGATCATCACTAAGAATGTTCTTGATGGTCTCACTGTACCTTCTCCTAAGGTCGCCACGTTATATCTACTTCCGAAAATCCACAAGGACCCGTCAATCCTCCAGGGCGTCCGATCGTGTCCGGCATCGGTGGTCTTTGTGACCCCGTATGCAAATTTATAGATTACTATCTAAAACCCTTAGTGGAGACACTACCATCTTATATTAAGGACACGACGGACGCCTTGAAACGGATTGACGGGATCTTTGTGGAAAAAGACATGTTTATTGTGACAGCTGACGTAGAGTCCCTCTACACTTGCATCGATCATGATGCAGGTGTGGAGGCGGTCCGCTTCTTCCTTGAGTGTTCCAACCGGGATGGCCATATGTGTGAGTTGATTTTAGAGCTGCTCCGCTTTGTCCTGTCGCACAATTTCTTTACCTTTAAAGATATATTGTATCTACAACGGCGCAGCACTGCAATGGGCGCGGCCTGCGCGCCTTCGTACGCAAACCTATTCCTAGGTCACTGGGAGAGGGGTATTTTTGCGTCCGGGGGTGTGTGGGCCGTTGCCCATGTGCAGTGCTGGATGCGCTATATCGATGATTTATTAATTGTGTGGCAGGGCACGGCGGAGCAGCTCGATCAATTTATGACATCTTTGAATCAGAATGATTTGAATATCAAACTCACCTATAAATACAGTCAGGAGTCCATTGACTTCCTAGACATTAAGATCGTTGTGGATAGACATGGCTGCTTACAAACTGACGTCTTTCGTAAAGATACTTCTGTAAACGCGTTATTGCACGCGTCATCAGCCCATGCCCCATCCACTATACGTGCCATCCCGGTTGGACAGTTCTTGAGGATGAGGCGGATCTGCTCTACCGAAGCTAATTTTCGGAGACAGGCATCTGACCTAAAGGTGAGATTCAGTGAAAGTGGGTATAGTCGCAGATGCATCAAGAATGGCTATGATAGAGCTAGTAAATCCAAACGTGATGATCTCCTCCTCCCCTCTGATAAAAATAAAATAAAGGATGATTTTGGAGTTATCAGGTTCATGTCCACCCATAATGATCAGTGGGAAACAATGAGGAGGGTCCTGAGGAAACACTGGCCAGTTCTCATGTCCGAGCCAATGTTGAGGGGTGATCTATCTAATGGCCCGCAAATGACTCCACGGAGATCCCAGAATCTAAGAGATCTACTGGTACAGAGCCATTATGTGCCAGTGGTTCCAAGGATTTTTGGGGCTGGCCCTCCCCTTAAAGGCTTTTTTCCATGTGGCGACTGCTTGGCATGTGCCAACTTTGTGCGCAGTTCTCAGTTCACGTCAAGCGATGGCAATCGGACCTACACTATCAACCACTATATTACCTGTAGCAGCACACATGTGGTTTATTATGCCACATGTGGCTGCAGGAAAATATATGTGGGTTTGACGTCACGCGAACTGCGAGTGAGAATTGGTGAGCACATCAGAGAAATTGGTAGTGCTAGCAAAGCTAAAGACATCACCAAACTAAAAACCCTACCCCGTCACTTCCATAGATTTCATGACTGTAGTCCTAAAAGTCTGAGAGTGATGGGTATAGACAGAATACATGGGGGGATTAGAGGCGGTGATCTAAAGAAATTGCTCGCCCAGAGGGAATCAAAGTGGATCGTGATGCTGGACACGGTGTGTCCAAAGGGCCTGAATGAGTCCCTCAGTTTCTCTTCATATTTATAAAACTACTATCCTGTCTGCGTACCCTATGTTAGAGATCCTCGACTTTTCTCACCATTGGCTCCGTTCCCAAAATTAGTGAGAACATATGTTTTTTAAAACAATATCCCATTCCCCCTTTTCCTCTTGTGCTAGAAAAGCATCATGTGCTTGTTTTATATTGTTTTTATATTCACTGGATCTCTTTTCCTCTACAGTGACAGCTCTATGTACCCATGGAGAGAAATGGATGTGCAATTAGAATAACATCGTGGGATCATCTAAAGAATTCACTCTGTTACCACGTTATACTATTTTTCTATATTCTTCTATGTAAACGTGATGTTTCTGTTGCCTATAATCTGTTATTGGTGCCTCCAGTGCGCGTGTCCACGCTTCCACACGGTTCCGGTCGTCATGGCGACGCTCTAACACCTAGCCGACGCGTCACCGCTATTCGGATGGAATATCCGGCGGCGGTGATGACGCGGCGGGCTGAGCACCGGATGTGACGTACCGGCGCCGGCGGCGTGTGCGCACGCGCCGAATTACGGAGGAACAATCAGACTGCATCAGTGCAGGTGCAGCTATGGGTATAAAAGAGCGTCCTGTGGAGTGTCCCGGTACCTCCACTGACGAAGCACTGTGATATCAACACGCGAAACGTGCGTTTGGGGTCCGGCACAAGGGGTTTCCCCTTTGTTCTCTGCACACTGGCACTTTATTTGTATGCTGCTACTACCGGCTTAAGGGAATGCGCTTTATGATGTGAGGCAATTGAGGCTTTCAGCCCAGGTTTTGCAGGTTTAGGGCAGAAATATGATAGTAATGTTACATTTTACCATGTCTGTTACACCTACCCTGTATACAACCGATGTCATGTAATTACTATGCCTCACATCTCTTATTGTATGCAAAGCCCTGAAATGCTTGTATTTACTATAATACCATTGTTCTGTGCCGTGCTTTTATGTTCACCTACTCATAAATTGGCTGTTTTCCTCTAATAAATATATATTTTATAAGCAATTAAGCTCATATTGTTCTCCTGTTTTTCACATGTTTATAATGAGCTGCTAGCTGTAAATCAGTAGCAACACTGGTACAGTCTTTGTTCTAAAAACGCCTTATGGATTTTGTGTATATAACTCTATCTATGCATCCAATTTCATAAAGAAGCTATGTAAATGAGCAGCCAGCCAGACCCCTGCTCTATCTGTGCATCTGATGTCATAAAGAAGCTATGGAAATGAGCATTCAGCCAGACCCCTGCTCTATCTGGGCATCTGATGTCATAAAGAAGCTATGGAAATGAGCAGTCAGCCAGACCTCTTCTCTATCTGTGCATCTGATGTCATAAAGAAGCTATGGAAATAATAAGTCAGCCAGTCCCCTTCTCTATCTATGCATCCAATTTCATAAAGAAGCTATGGAAATGAGCAGTCAGCAAGACCCTTTCTCTATCTGTGCATCTGATGTCATAAAGAAGCTATGGAAATAATAAGTCAGCCAGTCCCCTTCTCTATCTATGCATCTGATGTCATAAAGAAGCTATGGAAATGAGCAGCCAGCCAGACCCCTTCTCTATCTGTGCATCTGAAGTCATAAAGAAGCTATGGAAATAAGCAGTCAGCCGACCCCTTCTCCCTATATGCATCCAATGTCGTAAGGAAGCTATGGAAATGAGCAGTCAACCAGACGTCTTCTCTATCTATGCATTTGTTGTCATAAAGAAGCTATGGAAATCAGCAGTCAGCCAGACCCGTTCTCTCCCATGCATCTGATGTCATAAAGAAGCTATGGAAATGAGCTGTCAGTCAGACCCCTTCTCTATCTGTGCATCTGAAGTCATAAAGAAGCTATAGAAATGAGCAGTCAGCCGACCCCTTCTCCCTATATGCATCCAATGTCGTAAGGAAGCTATGGAAATGAGCAGTCAACCAGACGTCTTCTCTATCTATGCATTTGTTGTCATAAAGAAGCTATGGAAATCAGCAGTCAGCCAGACCCATTCTCTCCCATGCATCTGATGTCATAAAGAAGCTATGGAAATGAGCTGTCAGTCAGACCCCTTCTCTATCTGTGCATCTGATGTCATAAAGAAGCTATGAAAATGAGCAGTCAGCCAGGCCCCTTCTCTATTTGTGCACCTGATTCCAAAAAGAAGCTATAGAAATGAGCAATCAGCCAGACATCTTCTCTATTTGTGCATCTGATGTCATAAAGAAGCTAAGGAAATGAGCAGTCAGCCAGACCCCTTCTCTTCCATGCATCCAATGTCATAAAGAAGCTATGGAAATGAGCTGCCAGCCAGACCCGTTCTCTATCTATGCATCTGATGTCATAAAGAAGCTATGGAAATGAGCAGTCAGCCAGACCCCTTCTCTATCTGTGCATCTGATGTCATAAAGAAGCTATGGAAATGAGCAATCAGCCAGACCCCTTCTCTATTTGTGCATCTGATTTCATAAGGAAGCTATAGAAATGAGCAATCAGCCAGACATCTTCTTTATTTGTGCATCTGTCGGGCCCCACGGGACGGGGGTACTCGGTACCGGATGGTGCCGGGGAAGTCACGGGTGGCTTGGTCCGGACCGTGTCCCGGGCTCGGCAAATAAAAGGGGATTATTTACAGGGGAAATGTCATTCGTGACGCCACCCACTTGATGCAGCCAGTGATGGGGGCCGCCGCTGCTGCAGAACCTCCGGGGGTGATGGAGTGGCAGCGGAGATGTTATAGTTCCAGTAGGAAGAACTGTATCCCCCGGGGCAGTAAGGGTTAAGTCTATAGTGAGGTTGTAGCACACTTACTTGCAGACGCTGCAGGGATCTCTCCTCCTGGCTGGTGCTGACAGGCTGGATCCTGTATGGAGAGAATAGTGTGCGGATAGAGGCAGACAAGAGAGGCAATTCAGGGTTTTCCGGGTTTTTACTCTCAGTTCTTTCCAAGCAGTTCACAAGTCTTTGGCAGTTCTTTACAAAGTTCAAACACAGTTCTCAACACACGGGTGCATTCTCCTTCTCCGGGTTTCCTTTACTCTGCAGTCAGGCCTCTCTCTCTCTGTGACCCCTCACACAGTCTTTAGTGTCCTTTCCGGGCTGTTTACGGTCTCCGTCTGTATGGGTGGTGTGTGGTGCGCTGGACAGTATGGCGGTGACTCGGACCCCTGATGGGCCCTCCAGTTTGTCACTTAGCTGCCTGTCCTTTGGGTTAGGGATCTCAATCTGAAACTCAGACCCCTCGTCGTGTTGTCTGGGGATGCCGGGTGAACTACGGTCCCCTCTAGAGCCGACACTCTACTCAGCCCAGCCTCCAGCAGTCCTCCGGTCTGAGGCTCTACCAGGCTCTCTCATTTCTGTTCCTTTCAATATCCTAGGAGGGCTACTCCGCCTGCAGTCAGTGGCTTCAGCTGCTGTCTAGGGCACGGGTTCCACCGTCCCTCTCTGTCCTGTCACACTCCTGGTGGCATCAGCGTCGGATGGGCTTTCTCTCCCCTCTGGCTCACACTGGCTCAGTACGGATTCTGCGCTCCTAGCCTTGCACTCACAGGACGTGTGATTGTCTTTCTGTCTTTACATCTCAGCTCACATCGGCCTACTGCTTCTTACTGACTTCCTTCACTCCTCCCCCTCACTATATACTCTCAAGTCACCTGACTTCTGGTGTGCCCAACCCACTCCTCTGATCCACCTCCCCTCAATCTCATAGAGTATCTAATCTCAGGGCTGGATGTTAACCTTCTCTTACACGTGGGTTGTGTGGGCTGTGAGGGTGTTGGTGTGCAACAAGTGTCCTACCTGCCGGGCTGCAGTTCCCTTTGTGGCCTCCTGGACGCAGGGGCGCCACACATCCAGTGTCATAAAGAAGCTATGGAAATGAGCTGCCAGCCAGAACTCTTCGCTATGTATGTATCTGATGTCATAAAGAAGCTATGGAAATGAGCAGTCATCCAGACCCCTGTTGTATCTGTGCATCTGATGTCATAAAGAAGCTATGGAAATCAGCAGTCAGCCAGACCCGTTCTCTCCCATGCATCTGATGTCATAAAGGAGCTATGGAAATGAGCAGTCAGCCAGACCCCTTCTCTATCTGTGCATCTGATGTCATAAAGAAGCAATGGAAATGAGCAATCAGCCAGACCCCTTCTCTATGTATGCATCTGATGTCATAGAAAAGCTATGGAAATGAGCAGTCAGCCAGAACCCTGCTCTATTTGTGCATCTATTGTCATAAAGAAGCTATGGAAATGAGTAGTCAGCCAGACCCCTTCTCTATCTGTGCATCTGAAGTAATAAAAAAGCTATGGAAATAAGCAGTCAGCCAGACCCTTTTTCTATCCATGCATCTGTTGTCATAAAGGAGCTATGGAAATGAGCAGTCAGCCAGACCCCTTCTCTATTTGTGCATCTGATGTCATAAACAAACTATGGAAATGAGCAGTCAGCCAGACCCCTTCTCTATTTGTGCATCTGATGTCATAAAGAAGCTATGGAAATGAGCAGTCAGCCAAACCCCTTCTCTATTTGTGCATCTGATGTCATAAAGAAGCTATGGAAATGAGAAGTCAGCCAGACCCCTTCTCTTCCATGCATCCAATGTAATAAAGAAGCTATGGAAATGAGCAGTCAGCCAGACCCCTTCTCTATCTATGCAACTGATTCCATAAAGAAGCTAGGGAAATGAGCAATCAGCCAGACCCCTTCTCTTCCATGTATCCAATGTCATAAAGAAGCTATGGAAATGAGTAGTCAGCCAGACCCTTTCTCTATCCATGCATCTGTTGTCATAAAGGAGGTATGGAAATGAGCAGTCAGCCAGACCCCTTCTCTATTTGGGCATCTGATGTCATAAACAAACTATGGAAATGAGCAGTCAGCTAGACCCCTTCTCTATTTGTGCATCTGATGTCATAAAGAAGCTATGGAAATGAGCAGTCAGCCAGACTCCTTCTCTATCTATGCACTTGATTCCATAAAGAAGCTATAGAAATGAGCAGTCAGCCAGACCCGTTCTCTCTCTATGCTTCCAATGTCATAAGGAAGCTATGGAAATGATCAGTCACCAAGACCCTTTCTCTATCCATGCACCTGATTCCATAAAGAAGCTATGGAAATGAGCAATCAGCCAGACCCCTTCTCTATATATGCATCTGATGTCATAGAGAAGCTATAGAAATGAGCGTTCAGCCAGACCCCTTCTCTCTATATGCACCTAATGTCATAAAGAAGCTATGGAAATAAGTAGTCAACCAGCCCCCTTCTCTATCTGTGCACCTGATGTCATAAAGAAGCTATGGAAATGAGCAGTCAGCCAGGACTCTTCTCTATCTATGCACCTAATGTCAAAAAGAAGTTATGGAAATAAGCAGTCAGCCAGACCTCTTCTCTATCTGTGCATCTGATAACATAAAGAACCTATAGAAATGAGCATTCAGCCAGACCCCTGCTCTATTTGTGCATCTGATGTCATAAGGAAGCTATGGAAATGAGAAGTCAGCCAGACCCCTTCTCTTCCATGTATCCAATGTCATAAAGAAGCTATGGAAATGAGTAGTCAGCCAGATCCCTTCTCTATCTGTGCATCTGAAATCATAAAAAAGCTATAGAAATAAGCAGTCAGCCAGACCCCTTCTCTATCCATGCATCTGTTGTCATAAAGGAGCTATGGAAATGAGCAGTCAGCCAGACTCCTTCTCTATCTATGCACTTGATTCCATAAAGAAGCTATAGAAATGAGCAGTCAGCCAGACCCCTTCTCTATCTATGCTTCCAATGTCATAAGGAAGCTATGGAAATGATCAGTCACCAAGACCCTTTCTCTATCCATGCACCTGATTCCATAAAGAAGCTATGGAAATGAGCAATCAGCCAGACCCCTTCTCTATATATGCATCTGATGTCATAGAGAAGCTATAGAAATGAGCATTCAGCCAGACCCCTGCTATGAAAATGAGCAGTCAGCCAGCCCCCTTCTCTCTATATGCACCTAATGTCAAAAAGAAGTTATGGAAATGAGCAGTCAGTCAGACTCCTTCTTTAACTATGCACCTAATGTCATAAAGAAGCTATGGAAATAAGCAGTCAACCAGCCCCCTTCTCTATCTGTCCACCTGATGTCATAAAGAAGCTATGGAAATGAGCAGTCAGCCAGAACCCTTCTCTATCTATGCATCTGATGTCATAAATAAGCTATGGAAATGAGCAGCCAGCCAGACCCCTTCTCTATCTATGCACTTAATGTCATAAAGAAGCTATGAAAATGAGCAGTCAGCCAGACCACTTCTCTATCTATGCACCTAATGCCATAAAGAAGCTATGGAAATGAGCAATCAGCCAGACCCCTTCTCTATATATGCATCTGATGTCATAGTAAAGCTATAGAAATGAGCATTCAGCCAGACCCCTGCTCTATTTGTGCATCTGTTGTCATAAAGAAGCTATGGAAATGAGCAGCCAGCCAGACCCCTTCTCTATCTATGCACTTAATGTCATAAAGAAGCTATGAAAATGAGCAGTCAGCCAGACCACTTCTCTATCTATGCAACTGATTCCATAAAGAAGCTATGGAAATGAGCAATCAGCCAGACCCCTTCTCTATATATGCATCTGATGTCATAGTAAAGCTATAGAAATGAGCATTCAGCCAGACCCCTGCTCTATTTGTGCATCTGTTGTCATAAAGAAGCTATGGAAATGAGCAGTCAGCCAGAACCCTTCTCTATCTATGCACCTGATGTCATAAAGAAGCTATGGAAATGAGCAGTCAGCCAGACCCCTTCTCTATCTATGTATCTGATGTAATAAAGAAGTTATGAAAATGAGCAGTCAGCCAGCCCCCTTCTCTATATATGCATCTGATGTCATAGAAAAGCTATGGAAATCAGCAGTCAGCCAGAACCCTTCTCTATCTATGCACCTAATGTCAAAAAGAAGTTATGGAAATAAGCAGTCAGCCAGACCTCTTCTCTATCTGTGCATCTGATAACATAAAGAACCTATGGAAATGAGCAGTCAGCCAGTCCCCTTCTCTATCTATGCAACTGATTCCATAAAGAAGCTATGGAAATGAGCAATCAGCCAGACCCCTTCTCTATATATGCATCTGATGTCATAGAAAAGCTATAGAAATGAGCATTCAGCCAGACCCCTGCTCTATTTGTGCATCTGATGTCATAAGGAAGCTATGGAAATGAGAAGTCAGCCAGAACCCTTCTCTTCCATGTATCCAATGTCATAAAGAAGATATGGAAATGAGTAGTCAGCCACACGCCATCTCTATCTGTGCATCTGAAATCATAAAAAAGCTATGGAAATGAGCAGTCAGCCAGACCCCTTCTTTATCTATGCACCTGATGTCATAAAGAATCTATGGAAATGAGCAGTCAACCAGACCCCTTCTCTATCTATGTATCTGATGTCATAAAGAAGCTAGGAAAATGAGCAGTCAGCCAGACCTCTTCTCTATCTATGCACTTAATGTCATAAAGAAGCTATGAAAATGAGCAGTCAGCCAGCCCCCTTCTCTCTCTATGCACCTAATGTCATAAAGAAGTTATGGAAATGAGCAGTCAGCCAGCCCCCTTCTCTATCTGTGCACCTGATGTCATAAAGAAGCTATGGAAATGAGCACTCAGCCAGACACCTTCTCTATCTATGCATCTGATGTCATAAAGAAGCTATGGAAATGAACAATCAGCCAGACCCTTTCTCTATCGATGCATCTGATATCATAAAGAAGCTATGGTAATTAGCAGTCAGCCAGACCCCTTCTCTATCTTTGCACCTGATGTCATAAAGAAGCTATGGAAATGAGCAGTCAGCCAGACCCCTTCTCTATCTATGCATCTGATGTCATAAAGAAGCTAGTAAAATGAGCAGTCAGCCAGCCCTCTTCTCTCTCTATGCACCTAATGTCATAAAGAAGCTATGAAAATGAGCAGTTAGCCAGACCTGTTCTCTATCTATGTATCTGATGTCATAAAGAAACAATGGAAATGAGCAGTCATCCAGCCCTCATCTCTCTCTATGCATCTAATGTCATAAAGAAGTTATATTAATGAGCAGTCAGCCAGACCCCTTCTGTATATATGCATCTGATGTCATAAAGAAGATATGGAAATGATCAGTCAGCCAGAACCCTTCTCTATCTATGCACCTGATGTCATAAAGAAGCTATGGAAATGATCAGTCAGCCAGAACCCTTCTCTATCTATGCATCTAATGTCATAAAGAATTTATGAAAATGAGCAGTCAGTCAGACCCCTTCTCTATCTACGCACCTAATGTCAAAAAGAAGTTATATTAATGAGCAGTCAGCCAGACCCCTTCTGTATATATGCACCTGATGTCATAAAGAAGATATGGAAATGATCAGTCAGCCAGAACCCTTCTCTATCTATGCACCTGATGTCATAAAGAAGCTATGGAAATGAGCAGTCAGCCAGACCCCTTCTCTATCTATGCGCCTGATGTCATAAAGAATCTATGGAAATGAGCAGTCAGCCAGACCCCTTCTCTATCTATGCGCCTGATGTCATAAAGAATCTATGGAAATGAGCAGTCAGCCAGACCCCTTCTCTCTCTATGCACCTAGTGTCAAAAAGAAGTTATGGAAATGAGCAGTCAGACAGACTCCTTCTTTATCTATGCACCTAATGTCATAAAGAAGCTATAGTAATGAGCAGTCAGACAGACTCCTTCTTTATCTATGCACCTAATGTCATAAAGAAGCTATAGTAATGAGCAGTCAGCCAGACCCCTTCTCTATCTATGCACTTGATGTCATAAAGAAGCTATGGAAATGAGCAGTCAGCCAGACCCCTTCTCTATCTATGCATGTGATGTCATAAAGGAGCTAGGAAAATGAGCAGTCAGCCAGACTATTAATGGGCGAGTCTACTCGCTAGGACTCGTTACTCGGCGAGTAGTAAGGGACTCGCAGGACTCGGTACTCTGCGAGTTTCCCAGCGATTACTCGCACAGCAACGAGTCCAATGCAAATCAATGGCAATCCTAGTTTTGTCAGAGACTCTGACAAAACTAGGATTGCCTTTGACTTGCATTGGTCTCATTACTGTGCAAGTAATCGCTGGGAAACTCGCAAAGTAACTGCTGTTACTTTGCGAGCCGAGTCCGCCTGTCTGCTCTGTGCAGGCTGCCGCAGCTCCAGGGTCCTAGAGCCTGCCTGCTTACAGAGATGATGTAGCAGAGCTGAGATTGTTCTCAGTCTGCTCATTCCCTGTGCATAGACATCTATATCTATGCACAGGGATGTAGCAGAGAGGACATCGCGTATTGGACTACGTCGGACGGAAGAGGATTTTTTTAATTAAAGATGGAGTCCCTAATGGCTTTTTTTTTTTATTTCTAATAAAAAAATTTCTCTGTGTTGTGTTTTTTTAACCCTTTATTGGAGATTCTTAGTGGCCGGGTCAAACGTGGCCTGACATTAAGAATCTCGGGCTTAATACCAGCTTGTATAACAAAGCTGGTATTAACCCCTTTATTACCCAGCGTGCCACCGCCACCAGGGCCGCTGGAAGAGCGGGGATCAGCGCCAGAGGATGGATCTTCAATGAACGCGCCATCTTCTGGGGCGGCTGCGAGCTGCAATTTGCAGCGGGGGGTGCCCAGAAAGCTTGGGCCCCCCTGCGCTGCGGATTCCAGCGCCCAGCTGCTTAGCTGTACCTGGCTAGAAATAGAAATTGCGCGGAGCCCAACGCATTTATTTTTAATTATTTCATGAAATTCATGAAATAATAAAAAAAAAGGGCTCCCCTATATTCTTGTGTCCGGCCAGGTACAAATAGGCACCTGGGGGTTGGGGGCAGCCCGTCGCTGCCTGCTGGATCCAGCTGGTTCCAGAAATACGGCGAAGCCCATGTGAAATTTTTTTCTGACAAATCCATAAAACAATGTAAATAAAAGGGACTGCATCTTTATTAACCCTGGACCATGGGCGAGGGGTTAATAAAGATGCAGTCCCTTTTTTAGGATTGTTTTATTGATTTTTCAGAAAAAAAATTACATGGCCTTCGCCGTATTTCTGGAACCAGCCGGATCCAGCAACCAGCGACGGGCTGTCCCCAACCCCCAGGTGCCTATTTGTACCTGGCCAGACACAAGAATATAGGGGAGCACTTTTTTTTTATTATTTCATGAATTTCATGAAATAATTAAAAAAAAATGCGTGGGGCTCTGCGCAATTTCTATGTCTAGCCAGGTACAGCTAAGCAGCTGGGGGCTGGAATCCGCAGCGCAGGGAGGCCCAAGCTTTCTGGGCACCCCCCGCTGCAAATTGCAGCCCGCAGCCGCCCCAGAAGATGGCGCGTTCATTGAAGCGCCATCCTCTGGCGCTGAACCCCGCTCTTCCAGCGGCCCTGGTGGCGGTGGCACGCTAGGTAATAAGGAGGTTAGGGCCAGCTTTGTATTATCAGCTGGCCCTAAGCCCGAAATTTATGGCGGTCACGCCAATATTAGACATGACCGCTATGAATTTCTATTAAATTGTTTTAAAAAAACACAACACAGAGAAAAATTTTTATTAGAAATAAAAAAAAGCCATTAGGGACTCCATCTTTAATTTAAAAAATCCTCTTCCGTCCGACGTAGTCCAAAACGCGATGTCCTCTCTGCTACATCCCTTTGCAAAGATATAGATGTCTATGCACAGGGATGAGCAGACTGAGAACCATCTCAACTCTGCTACACACAGGAAGAGCAGGTGGGCTCTAAGACCCTGGAGCTGCGGCAGCCTTCACAGAGCAGACAGCCGGATTCCTTACTGTGCGAGTTTCCCAGCGATTACTTGCACAGTAAACGAGTCCAATGCAAGTCAATGCCAATCCTAGTTTTGTCAAAGTCTCTGACAAAACTAGGATTGCTTCAGGCTGAAGCTTCCGAAACACATCTGCGATTTGTAAATCGCACACTACTCGCTATTACTCGCTTCCCCATTCACTCTTTAAATTGGACTCGCTAGACTCGCAACGAGTAGCGAGTCACGGGCTCGGACTCCCTAGAGTTAAGCGATTCCGAGTAATTTAGGACTCGCCCATCACTAAGCCAGACCCCTTCTCTATCTATGCACTTAATGTCATAAAGAAGCTATGAAAATGAGCAGTCAGCCAGACCCCTTCTCGATGTATCTGATGTCAAAAAGAAGGTATGAAAATGAGCAGTCAGCCAGCCGCCTTCTCTCTCTATGCACCTAATGTCATAAAGAAGTTATGGAAATGAGCAGTCAGCCAGACTCCTTCTTTATCTAAGCACCGAATGTCATAAAGAAGCTATGGAAATGAGCAGACAACCAGCCCCCTTCTCTATCTGTGCACCTGATGTCATAAAGAAGCTATGGAAATGAGCACTCAACCAGAACACTTCTCTATCTATGCACCTAATGTCACAAAGAAGCTATGGAAATGAGCAGTCAGCCACACCCCTTCTCTATCTATGCACCTAATGTCATAAAGAAGCTATGAAAATGAGTAGTTAGCCAGACCCCTTCTCTATCTATGCACCTAATGTCATAAAGAAGCTATGGAAATGAGCAGTCAGACAGACCCCTTCTCTATCTATGCATCTGATATCATAAAGAATCTATGGTAGTTAGCAGTCAGCCAGACCCCTTCTCTATCTATGCACCTGATGTCATAAAGAAGCTATGGTAATGAGAAGTCAGCCAGACCCCTTTTCTAACTGTGCATCTAATGTCATAAAGAAGTTAAGGAAATGAGCAGTCAGCCAGACCCCTTCTCTATCTATGTATCTGATGTCACAAAAGAAGCTATGGAAAAGAGCAGTCAGCCAGCCCTCTTCTCTCTCTATGTACCTAATGTCATAAAGAAGGTATGAAAATGAGCAGTCAGCCAGACCCCTTTTCTATCTATGTATCTGATGTCATAAAGAAGCTATGGAAATGAGCAGTCAGCCAGACCCCTTCTCTATCTATGCACCTAATGTCATAAAGAAGCTATGAAAATGAGCAGTCAGCCAGAACCCTTCTCTAGCTATGTATCTGATGTCATAAAGAAGCTATGGAAATGAGCAGTCAGCCAGACCCCTTCTCTATCTATGCACCTAGTGTCAAGAAGAAGTTATGGAATTAAGCAGTTAACCAGACCCCTTCTCTATCTATGTATTGATGTCATAAAGAAGCTATGGAAATGATTAGTCAGCCAGAACCCCTCTATATCTTTGCACCTAATGTCATAAAGAAGCTATGAAAATGAGCAGTCATCCAGACCCCTTCTCTATCTATGTATCTGATGTCATAAAGAAGCTATGAAAATGAGCAGTCAGCCAGACCCCTTCTCTCTCTATGCACTTAGTGTCAAGAAGAAGTTATGGAATTGAGCAGTCAGTCAGACTCTTTTTTTATCTATGCACCTAATGTCATAAAGAAGCTATGGAAATGAGCAGTCAACCAGCCCCCTCCTCTATCTGTGCACCTGATGTCATAAAGAAACTATGGAAATGAGCAGTCAGCCAGACCCCTTCTCTATCTATGTATCTGATGTCATAAAGAAGCTATGGAAATGAGCAGTCAGCCAGACCCCTTCTCTATCTATGTATCTGATGTCATAAATAAGCTATGGAAATGAGCAGCCAGCCAGACCCCTTCTCTACCTACGTACCTAACGTCATAAAGAAGTTATGGTAATGAGCAGTCAGCTGGACCCCTTTTCTATCTATGCACCTGATGTCATAAAGAAGCTATGGAAATGAGCAGTCAGCCAGACCCCTTCTCTATCCATGCACCTGATGTCATAAAGAAGCTAAGGAAATGAGCAGTCAGCCGGACCCCTTTTCTATCCATGCACCTGATGTCATAAAGAAGCTATGGAAATGAGCAGTCAGCCAGACCCCTTCTCTATCTATGCACCTAATGTCATAAAGAAGCTATAAAAATGAGCAGTCAACAGACCCTTTCTTTATCTATGTATCTGATGTCATAAAGAAGCTATGGAAATGAGCAGTCGGCCGGACCCCTTTTCTCTCTATGTACCTAATGTCATAAAGAAGTTTTGGAAATGAGCAGTCAGCCAGACCGCTTCTCTATCTATGCACCTAATGTCATAAAGAAGCTATGGTAATGAGCAGTCAGCCAGACCCCCCTCTGTATCTATGCACCTGATGTCATATAGAAACATATAGAAATGAGCAGTCAGCCAGCCCCCTTCTCTCTCTATGCATCAAATGTCATAAAGAAGTTTTGGAAATGAGCAGTCAGCCGGACTGCTTCTCTATCTATGCACCTAATGTCATTAAATAGGTATGAAAATGAGCAGTCTGACAGACCCCTTCTCTACCTACACACCTAACGTCATAAAGAAGTTATGGTAATGAGCAGTCAGCCAGACCCCCTCTGTATCTATGCACCTGATGTCATAAAGAAGCTATGAAAATGAGCAGTCAGCCAGACCCCCTCTCTATTTATGCATCTGATGTCATAGAGAAGCTATGGTAATGAGCAGTCAGCCAGACCCCTTCTCTATCCATGCACCTGATGTCATAAAGAAGCTATGGAAATGAGCAGTCAGCCAGGACTCTTCTCTATCTATGCACCTGATGTCATAAAGAAGCTATAGAAATGAGCAGTCAGCCAGACCCCTTCTCTATCTATGCATCTGATGTCATAAAGAAGCTATGAAAATGAGCAGTCAGCCAGACCCCTTCTCTATTTATGCATCTGATGTCATAGAGAAGCTATGGTAATGAGCAGTCAGCCAGACCCCTTCTCTATCCATGCACCTGATGTCATAAAGAAGCTATGGAAATGAGCAGTCAGCCAGGACTCTTCTCTCTCTATGCACCTGATGTCATAAAGAAGCTATGGAAATGAGCAGTCAGCCAGACCCCTTCTCTATCTATGCTTCTGATGTCATAATGAAGCTATGGTAATGAGCAGTCAGCCAGACCCCTTCTCTATCCATGCACCTGATGTCATAAAGAAGCTATGGAAATGAGCAGTCAGCCAGACCGCTTCTCTATCTATGCATCTAATGTCATAAAGAAGCTATGAAAATGAGCAGTCTGACAGACCCTTCTCTACCTACGCACCTAACGTCATAAAGAAGTTATGGTAATGAGCAGTCAGCCAGACCCCTTCTCTATCCATGCACCTGATGTCATAAAGAAGCTATGAAAATGAGCAGTCAGCCAGCCCCCTTTTCTCTATATGCACCTAATGTCAAAAAGAAGTTATGGAAATGAGCAGTCAGCCAGACCCCCTCTGTATCTATGCACCTGATGTCATAAAGAAGCTATGAAAATGAGCAGTCAGCCAGACCCCTTCTCTATTTATGCATCTGATGTCATAGAGAAGCTATGGTAATGAGCAGTCAGCCAGACCCCTTCTCTGTCTATGTATCTGATATCATAAAGAAGCTATGAAAATGAGCAGTCAGCCAGCCCCCTTCTCTCTCTATCCACCTAGTGTCAAGAAGAAGTTATGGAATTGAGCAGTCAGCCAGCCCCCTTCTCTCTCTATGCATCAAATGTCATAAAGAAGTTTTGGAAATGAGCAGTCAGCCGGACCGCTTCTCTATCTATGCTTCTGATGTCATAATGAAGCTATGGTAATGAGCAGTCAGCCAGACCCCTTCTCTATCCATGCACCTGATGTCATAAAGAAGCTATGGAAATGAGCAGTCTGCCAGACCGCTTCTCTATCTATGCACCTAATGTCATAAAGAAGCTATGGAAATGAGCAGTCAGCCAGCCCTCTTTTCTCTCTATGTACCTAATGTCATTAAATAGGTATGAAAATGAGCAGTCTGACAGACCCCTTCTCTACCTACGCACCTAACGTCATAAAGAAGTTATGGTAATGAGCAGTCAGCCAGACCCCTTCTCTATCTATGCTTCTGATGTCATAAAGAAGCTATGGTAATGAGCAGTCAGCCAGACCCCTTCTCTATCCATGCACCTGATGTCATAAAGAAGCTATGGAAATGAGCAGTCAGCCAGACCCCTTCTCTATCTATGCATCTGATGTCATAAAGAAGCTATGGAAATGAGAAGTCAGCCAGACCCCTTCTCTATCTATGTATCACATGTCATAAAGAAGTTTTGGAAATGAGCAGTCAGCCATACTGCTTCTCTATCTATGCACCTAATGTCCTAAAGAAGCTATGGAAATGAGCAGTCAGCCATTCCCCTTCTCTATCTATGCATCTGATGTCATAAAGAAGATATGGTAATGAGCAGTCAGCCAGACCCCTTCTCTATCTATGCACCTGATATCATAAAGAAGCTATGGAAATGAGCAGTCAGCCAGACCCCTTCTCTATCTATGCATCTGATGTCATAAAGAAGCTAGGAAAATGAGCAGTCAGCCAGACCCCTTCTCTGTCTATGTATCTGATATCATAAAGAAGCTATGAAAATGAACAGTCAGCCAGCCCCCTTTTCTCTATATGCACCTAATGTCAAAAAGAAGTTATGGAAATGAGCAGTCAGCCAGACCCTCTCTGTATCTATGCACCTGATGTCATAAAGAAGCTATGAAAATGAGCAGTCAGCCAGACCCCTTCTCTATTTATGCATCTGATGTCATAGAGAAGCTATGGTAATGAGCAGTCAGCCAGACCCCTTCTCTGTCTATGTATCTGATATCATAAAGAAGCTATGAAAATGAGCAGTCAGCCAGCCCCCTTCTCTCTCTATCCACCTAGTGTCAAGAAGAAGTTATGGAATTGAGCAGTCAGCCAGCCCCCTTCTCTCTCTATGCATCAAATGTCATAAAGAAGTTTTGGAAATGAGCAGTCAGCCGGACTGCTTCTCTATCTATGCACCTAATGTCATTAAATAGGTATGAAAATGAGCAGTCTGACAGACCCCTTCTCTACCTACGCACCTAACGTCATAAAGAAGTTATGGAATTGAGCAGTCAGCCAGACTCCTTTTTTATCTATGCACCTAATGTGATAAAGAAGATATGGAAATGAGCAGTCAATCAGCCCCCTTCTCTATCTATGTATCTGATGTCATAAAGAAGCTATAGAAATGAGCAGTCAGCCAGAACCCCTCTCTATCAATGCACCTAATGTCATAAAGAAGCTATGAAAATGAGCAGTCAACCAGACCTCTTCTCTCTCTATGTACCTAATGTCATAAAGAAGGTATGAAAATTAGCAGGCTGACAGACCCCTTCTCTACCTACGTACCTAACGTCATAACGAAGTTATGGTAATGAGCAGTCAGCCAGACCCCTTCTCTATCTATGTATCTGATGTCATAAAGAAGCTATGAAAATGAGCAGTCAGCCAGCCCCCTTCTCTCTCTATGCACCTAATGCCAAAAAGAAGCTATGGAAATGAGCAGTCAGCCAGACTCCTTCTTTATCTATGCACCTAATGTCATAAAGAAGCTATGGAAATGAGCAGTCAACCAGCCCCCTCCTATATCTGTGCACCTGATGTCATAAAGAAGCTATGGAAATGAGCAGTCAGCATGATCCCTTCTCTATCTATGTATCTGATGTCATAAAGTAGCTATGAAAATGAGCAGTCAGCCAGACCCCTTCTCTATCTATGCACTTAACGTCATAACGAAGTTATGGTAATGAGTAGTCAGCCAGACCCCTTCTCTATCTATGTATCTGATGTCATAAAGAAGCTATGAAAATGAGCAGTCAGCCAGCCCCCTTCTCTCTCTATGCACCTAATGTCATAAAGAAGCTATGGAAATGAGCAGTCAGCCAGAACCCTTCTCTATCTATGCACCTGATGTAATAAAGAAGCTATGGAAATGAGCAGTCAGCCAGACCCCTTCTCTATCTATGCATCTGATGTCATAAACAAGCTACCGTAATGAGCAGTCAGCCAGACCCCTTCTCTATCTATGCATCTGATGTCATAAGGAAGCTAGGAAAATGAGCAGTCAGCCAGACCCTTTCTCTATCTATGCACCTAATGTCATAAAGAAGCTATGGAAATGAGCAATCAACCAGCCCCCTTCTCTATCTGTGCACCTGATCTCATAAAGAAGCTATGGAAATGAGCACTCATCCAGACCCCTTCTCTATCTATGCACCTAATGTCATAAAGAAGCTATGAAAATGAGTAGTTAGCCAGACCTGTTCTCTATCTATGTATCTGATGTCATAAAGAAGCTATGTAAATGAGCAGTCTGCCAAAACCCCTTCTCTAATTATGCACCTAATGTCATAAAGAAGCTATGAAAATGAGCACTCAACCAGACCCTTTCTCTATCTATGTATCTGATGTCATAAAGAAGCTATGGAAATGAGCAGTCAGCCAACCCTCTTCTCTCTCTATGCACCTAATGTTATAAAGAAGGTATGAAAATGAGCAGTCTGACAGACCCCTTCTGTATCTATGCACCTGATGTCATAAAGAAGATATGGAAATGAGCAGTCAGCCAGACCCCTTCTCTATCTATGCATCTGATGTGATAAAGAAGCTATGGAAATGAGCAGTCAGCCAGAACCCTTCTCTATCTGTGCATCTGATGTCCTAAAGAAACAATGGAAATGAGCAGTCAGCCAGACCCCTTCTCTATCTGTGCACCTGATGTCATAAAAAGCTATGGAAATGAGCAGTCAGCCAGACCCCTTCTCTATCTATGCATCTGATGTCATAAAAAGCTATGGAAATGAGCAGTCAGCCAGCCCACTTCTCCATCTATGCACCTAATGTCATAAAGAAGGTATGAAAATGTTGGTGCCTTCGCAAACTTCGGTTAACTGGACCAAAGTTCCTTCACAACCAGTGCGAGGAGAATGTCGTTGAAGACAACTTCAGCATTCAGGATCCAGATATCGACGCATTGGCAATAAAGTCCACTTTTTTCTATTTTTTTGTGCTGTTTTTCTTTTTTTTTTAATCTATTGTAAGGAACCATCTGGATTGCTGGTTGGGAAAGCTTTGCACATAAATTGAGGTAATTTTTTGGTGCTGTTCCAATTTTTCACTATATATGTAATGTATGTTTGGGTGGAGGCAGATCTAGGGTGGAGACGGAGCCTGGGTGGAGTCTGGGCAGAGTCTCAGGGGTGGAGGCTGGGCGGAGTCTCAGGGGGCCCCAAAATTTTGGCAGTCAGGGGCCCCGAAATTCCTTGTGGCAGCCCTGGGAAGGAGTATCAGATCTCTGCAAATCTACCAAGACTCGGCCGTTCCTCTAAAGTTTCATCTTCGAACAAGGAGAAGACTGATCAGAGATGCAGTCAATGGGTATGTGCCCACAGGCAGGTTTCCATCAAAACCTATGTGATCAGGGAAAAGCTTTCACACACACATTTTTTCTCTACAGAAAATGGAAATACCACAGGTGTTTCCACTTTAGCAAAAGTTCAGCAAAGAATTGACATGCTCATTCTTTCTAAAACACAGCAAAACCTGAGGTGTTTCCACTTTCTTCACCTAACAAAAAACAATGTGTTGGGACAGCTAATCCTAGAATCACATAGGTTTTGCTGGAAAACAAAAATGCAGCAAATCCTGTGGTGTTTACAGTCTCCAGAGAACAAAAACCAATGTGTGTGCACAGCGTTTCTGTGAAACACATTGGTTTTGCTGGGATTCCAAACCGCAGGAACAAATTAGCATACATTACCATAAAACCAATGGTAAACCGCAGGAACAAATTAGCATACATTACCATAAAACCAATGGTAAACCACAGGCAGAAACCGCAGCAAAACTGCATCAAAAACGCGCTGTGTGCACATACCCAAAATGCCATGTTCACTCTGGATGAACTGCAGAGATCTACAGCTGAGGTGGGAGAGTCCATAAGACAACAATCAGTCGTACACTGCACAAATCTGGCCTTTATGGAAGAGTGGCAAGAAGAAAACCATTTATCAAAGATATCCATAAAAAGTCTTGTTTGAAGTTTGCCACAAGCCACCTGGGAGACACCAAACATGTGGAATAAGGTGCTCTGGTCAGATGAAACCAAAATCAAACTTTTTGGCCACAATGCAAAACGATATGTTTGGCGTAAAAGCAACTCAACTCATCACCCTCAAAACACCATCCCCACTGTCAAACATGGTGGTGGCAGCATCATGGTTTGGGCCTGCTTTTATTCAGCAGGGACAGGGAAGATGGTTAAAATTGATGGGAAGATGGATGGAGCCAAATACAGGACCATGCTGGAAGAAAACCTGATGGAGTCTGCAAAAGACCTAAGACTGGGACGGAGATGTATCTTCCAACAAGACAATGATCCCAAACATAAAGCAAAATCTACAATGGAATGGTTCAAAAATAAACGTATCCAGGTGTTAGAATGGCCAAGTCACATCCAGACCTGAATCCAATGGAGAATCTGTGGAAAGAGCTGAAAACTGCTGTTCACAAACGCTCTCCATCCAACCTCACTGAGCTCCAGCTGTTCTGCAAGGAAGAATGGGCAAGAATTTCAGTCTCTCGATGTGCAAAATTGAGAGACATGCCCCAAGAGACTGCAGCTGTAATCGCAGCTAAAGGTGGCGCTACAAAGTATTAAATGGAACCTGTCACCCCCTAAAAGCCACCTAACCAATCAATAACTGTCCCTGCTGCCTCAAATTAGTATACTAACCATCCCTGTCTGACCTTTTCAATCAAATTAGGCTTGCAATAAACAGTTTATCAAGTCATTGTGGCTCTCCATCCAACCTCACTGAGCTCCAGTTGTTTTGCAAGAAAAAATGGGCAAGAATTTCAGTCTCTCAATGTGCAAAACTGATATTTTACCTTTACACGTCTCAACATTGCATGCAATTTCACTTGCAACTTACTGGTTGCAGTGAAATCATTGACACATTGTTCCATTTTCCATACAAAAAGAGGATTCAATGTTGCTTCAATATTTTTTATTAGTATCGGACTTGTCAACAGATAAAACACAAGAAGGAAGAACAAACTATTGCTCAGTCCCTAGTCCACATAAATTACCTCTACAGCTCAATATCTGCATACATAAATTTGCATTGCACTATGCCCATTAATTTGCTATATATGTAACAGCCCTTCCACTAACTCGGTGTATCCACCTATATCCACAAGTGTGTGTATAGCGTATGGCTGCTCAAAGCTCTTTAATAAACAAGTGCCCCAATAGAAGTATGCTGGCAATTACCTTTAGGTTTTTATGGCCAGGGGACCACTGTGGAAGGACCCCTACATCCGTTTCGCAGGCTGTAATGCCTGCTTCTTCGGGGGTGTGTGTGTTATTCCTAACCGGCGGGTTCTTTTTGTGCTTACACTGCCAGGCACCATGATAGTTCCGCCGGAAGTGGGCAGAGGGTCAACCCGGCAACTGGGGAACGCTCATCGCATCATCTCCTGCTGACGTGTATATGACACAGTCAGCGGAGGAGCGCGGCGTTCCCCAGCAACCAGGGACACTCCAGCCACAAGCCTCACACCGCCACTTGCTTGGGACGCATCACCATAGCAGTGGCAGTGAATAAGCAAAGCAGAACATCATCACGGATTATCAACATGTGTTTGGGGCATATAGGTTATTGACCACCGGAAACAAAAATAGAAAGACTGGATAAAAGTATCATACCAACTCACATCCCAGATAGGTCCCATAGACAATTGACATACAAAAATTCCCTATAACAACATGGCAAAATGTAAATAAATAGCACAAAGGCGGTGCTGCTGTCCCCATTGCTAAAGGAATATCCATCCAGGAAAATGGAAGAGGGTAGAACACGTAATCTATAAAAATATATTAAAGGAGAAAATTACAATAAAATACATCAAATCTTTATAACATCAAAGGAATGGCGAATAGCTCACTGTCTCATTGAGACCTATCGGCACTAGAGTCCCGAGTGTGATGATCCATCTCATCTCACACTGGGCGAGTCGTTTCCTCAAGTCACTTCCCCCCTGATTCCCCCATGAATCACATCAATCCCCAGAAATTTAAAAAACGCGGATTACAGCGATGATGCTCCCTAAAGTGCCGCGGTATGGTTTTTAGGGTTGCAACATCCTCTGCTTCAACCTTTGCCATGTTGTTATGGGGAAGTGTTGTACGTCAATTGCCTATGGGATCTTTCTGGGATGTGAGTTGGTATGATACCTTTATTCAGTCTTTCTATTTTTGTTTCCTGTGGTCAATGACCTATATATGCCCCAAACACATGATGATAATCCGTGATGATGTTCTGCTTTGCTTATTCACTGCCGCTGCTATGGTGATGCGTCCCAAGCAAGCGGCGGTGTGGAGGCTTGTGCCTGGAGCGTCCGGCGGAACTATCATGGTGCCTGGCGGTGTAAGCATAAAAAGAACCCGCCGGTTAGGAATAACACACACACACCCCTGAAGAAGCAGGCATTACAGCCTGCGAAACGGACGTAGGGGTTCTTCCACAGCTGTCGCCTGGCCACAAAAACCTAAAGGTAATTGCCAGCATACTTATATTGGGCCACTTGTTTATTAAAGAGCTTTGAGCAGCCATACGCTATACACACACTTGTGGATATAGGTGGATACACCGAGTTAGTAGAAAGGCTGTAACATGTATAGCGAATAGTGATGAGCGATTATGCTTGTGACTACTCAGTACTCGCACGAGTATCACTGTACTCGGGCTACTCGGCGAGTACCGAGTAATCTCGCGATACTCGTGCTGTGCTCGTGGTCCTCATCCCTGCATGTTGGCGCTCTTTAGAGAGCCAGCCCACATGCAGGGATTGGCTGGCAGTCACTGCAATGCCACAGCCCTGTTAGTTGTGGCATTGCAGTGATTGGCCAGCCCGCACAGCGTGACCGAGCCTTTATAAGACCCGGCCACGATGTGCTCTGCACACAGCCATCCAGACAGTCAGTGTAGGGAGAGTGTCTGCTGCTGCTTAAGGGACAGAATTTGCGGATCTCATAGGTAGATCCGGAGCAGGGCTGCAAACTGCTGCTGACCATAACAGTTCTTCTCAGGACTAATCTAGGAGGATTTAGGCAGGGTGTAATATCCATATCCAGCTTTCCAGTGACCAGAACAGTCCTCAGGAGACTGTTGGAGCTGACTAGCTGTATACAGGCAGGGTCTAATATCCATATCCAGCTTTCCAGTGACCAGAACAGTCAGGAGACTGTTGGAGCTGACTAGCTGTATACAGGCAGGGTCTAATATCCATATCCAGCTTTCCAGTGACCAGAACAGTCACCAATAGAAATTGTTTAAGCGGTTCTTTGGTAGAGCGCTGAGATTACACGAACACAATTATCTCCAATCTCTATCTTTATTCTTAAAAGATGATGCTCCAAACTCCAACCCACAACATGTTTTGACGTGGCATCATTGTTATTATTATTATTATTATCATTGTTATTGATCTCGATGATTATAACAATGATAATAATAATAATAATAATAACAATGATGTTCGGTATTTATAGAAAAATCAGCACCAATAAAACATTAGCACTAAAAAATCTAAAATCAGCACCAAAGAAAAATCATTAAAAATAATCATCCAAATCTACAGAATAATATAGAATTTTGGTGCTTATATGAGTGAAATAAAGAAAAAAAGTTTCGAAAAATGGTCATATGAATACTCTGAGAATAATCATCAGAATCTATAGAACAATATAAAACAGCATTGAATCAATGCCCAATTAATATCTGTATTACATTAAAGGGAACCAACCACCCCAAATGACCCCCCCGGACTGTTAATATGTGTCCCTACACCCAGCACACACATTTGGGGCAATCGTTTTTGCTAAAAAAACTGTTTAGTAGAAGCTAAGATACATGTTTATAAAGTTTAATAACTTCTGACGATTGGGTGTTACCTAGCTTTGTCCTCGTGCAGTGTTCGTGCTCGTCATCTTCCTCTCCCCCTCCCCTCTCACTTTCTAAGAGCCTGGCCGCATCATGAAAGGGGCGGGGCTAAATCGCGGCATGAAAGGGGGCGGGGCTCGCCACGATTTAGCCACGCCCCTTTCATGATGCGGCCAGGCTCTTAGAAAGTGAGAGGGGAGGGGGGAGAGGAAGATGACGAGCACGAACCCTGCACGTGGACAAAGCTAGGTAACACCCAATCGTCAGAAGTTATTAAACTTTATAAACATGTATCTTAGCTTCTACTAAACAGTTTTTTTAGCAAAAACGATTGCCCCAAATGTGTGTGCTGGGTGTAGGGACACATATTAACAGTCCGGGGGTCATTTGGGGTGGTTGGTTCCCTTTAAATGAATATGCTAATTGTAGAAATAGCTGATATTAGGGAAAAAGGAAGAACCCATGGTATTTATCAATTGTGGTGAGAATAATCAGAAATAACTTCAGATGAATATTCAAATGTATAGTAACCAACAGGGTGATTAACAAAGATAATCATCAAAATCTACAGAATCCCATAGAATAGAATATGTGCATTTATGCTTATTCTATTTTATATTTTTAATATATTTTATAAGTTTTATCATACTATTATATATATTTCTTTGTTTTTAGATTGTGTATTTTCCCACCCCTCAGCATCAGGTGGGCTGCACTGATTGCTGATTGGTTGGAAGTAGTATATAATGGATTGTTTGTAATGGCTCCGTATCCGCTTGAGGAAGACGTGTTTGCCACGTCGAAACATGTTGTGGGTTGGAGTTTGGAGCATCATCTTTTAAGAATAAAGATAGAGATTGGAGATAATTGTGTTCGTGTAATCACAGCGCTCTACCAAAGAACCGTTTAAACAATTTCTACTCGTATACATCTCCCTTCGAGGAAAGCGGTCTAACAGAGCTGCAGAGGGAAAGGACCTGATTGACGACGTCTGGCCTGGCCTTGGTGTGAGCACTTGATCGGCACTTGATCGGGTGCTGAGAGGATCAAGGACACGAAGGAAATACAGGTCTGAGGCTGGCAGCCTGAGCCATAACACACGCTCACATTCTGGTTGTGCGGAACTGGCACAACCACAAAAGGTTAGTTGATCCCTAAGTGCAACCTTATAATAGCAGGATAAATCCACAGGTGGCGCAAAACTTTTTTTTTTTTTTTTCTTTTCAGAACAGTCACCAGACTGTTGTAGCTGACTAGCTGTATACAGGCAGGGTCTAATATCCATATCCAGCTTTCCTGTGACCAGAACAGTCAGGAAACTGTTGTAGCTGACTAGTTCTATATAGGCAGGGTCTAATATCCAGCTTTCCTGTGACCAGAACAGTCACCAGACTATTGTAGTTGACTAGCTCTATACAGGCAGGCTCTAATATCCAGCTTTCCTGTGACCAGAACAGTCACCAGACTGTAGTAGTTGACTAGCTCTATACAGACAGGCTCTAATATTCAGCTTTCCTGTGACCAGAACAGTCACCAGACTGTAGTAGTTGACTAGCTCTAGACAGGCAGGCTCTAATATCCAGCTTTCCTGTGACCAGAACAGTCCTCAGGAGACTGTTGGAGCTGACTAGCTGTATACAGGCAGGGTCTAATATCCATATCCAGCTTTCCTGTAACCAGAACAGTCACCAGACTGTAATAGTTGACTAGTTCTATACAAGCAGGCTCTAATGGCCAGCTTTCCTGTGACCAGAACAGTCACCAGACTGTAGTAGTTGACTAGCTCTATACAGGCAGGCTCTAATATCCAGCTTTCCTGTGACCAGAACAGTCACCAGACTGTAGTAATTGACTAGCTCTATACAGGCAGGCTCTAATATCCAGCTTTCCTGTGACTAGAACAGTCACCAGACTGTAGTAGTTGACTAGCTCTATACAGGCAGGCTCTAATATCCAGCTTTCCTGTGACCAGAACAGTCCTCAGGAGACAGTTGGAGCTGACTACCTGTATACAGGCAGGGTCTAATATCCATATCCAGCTTTCCTGTGACGAGAACAGTCACCAGACTGTAGTAGTTGACTAACTCTAGACAGGCAGGCTCTAATATCCAGCTTTCATGTGACCAGAACAGTCACCAGACTGTAGTAGTTGACTAGCTCTATACAGGCAGGCTCTAATATCCAGCTTTCCTGTGACCAGAACAGTCACCAGACTGTAGTAGTTGACTAGCTCTATACAGGCAGGCTCTAATATCCAGCTTGCCTGTGACCAGAACAGTCCTCAGGAGATTATTGGAGCTGACTAGCTGTATACAGGCAGGGTCTAATATCCATATCCAGCTTTCCTGTGACCAGAACAGTCACCAGACTGTAGTAGTTGACTAGCTCTATACAGGCAGGCTCTAATATCCAGCTTTCCTGTGACCAGAACAGTCACCAGACTGTAGTAGTTGACTAGCTCTATACAGGCAGGCTCTAATATCCAGCTTTCCTGTGACCAGAACAGTCACCAGACTGTAGTAGTTGACTAGCTCTATACAGGCAGGCTCTAATATCTAGCTTTCCTGTGACCAGAACAGTCACCAGACTGTAATAGTTGACTAGCTCTATACAGTCAGGCTCTAATATCCAGCTTTCCTGTGACCAGAACAGTCACCAGACTGTAGTAGTTGACTAGCTCTATACAGGCAGGCTCTAATATCCAGCTTGCCTGTGACCAGAACAGTCCTCAGGAGATTATTGGAGCTGACTAGCTGTATACAGGCAGGGTCTAATATCCATATCCAGCTTTCCTGTGACCAGAACAATCACCAGACTGTAGTAGTTGACTAGCTCTATACAGGCAGGCTCTAATATCTAGCTTTCCTGTGACCAGAACAGTCACCAGACTGTAATAGTTGACTAGCTCTATACAGTCAGGCTCTAATATCCAGCTTTCCTGTGACCAGAACAGTCACCAGACTGTAGTAGTTGACTAGCTCTATACAGGCAGGCTCTAATATCCAGCTTGCCTGTGACCAGAACAGTCACCAGACAGTAATAGTTGACTAGCTCTATACAGGCAGGCTCTAATATCCAGCTTTCCTGTGACCAGAACAGTCACCAGACTGTAGTAGTTGACTAGCTCTATACAGGCAGGCTCTAATATCCAGCTTTCCTGTGACCAGAACAGTCACCAGACTGTAGTAGTTGACTAGCTCTATACAGGCAGGCTCTAATATCCAGCTTTCCTGTGACCAGAACAGTCACCAGACAGTAATAGTTGACTAGCTCTATACAGGCAGGCTCTAATATCCAGCTTTCCTGTGACCAGAACAGTCACCAGACTGTAGTAGTTGACTAGCTCTATACAGGCAGGCTCTAATATCCAGCTTTCCTGTGACCAGAACAGTCCTCAGGAGACTGTTGGAGCTGACTAGCTGTATACAGGCAGGGTCTAATATCCATATCCAGCTTTCCTGTGACCAGAACAGTCACCAGACTGTAGTAGTTGACTAGCTCTATACAGGCAGGCTCTAATATCCAGCTTTCCAGTGACCAGAACAGTCACCAGACTGTAGTAGTTGACTAGCTCTATACATGCAGGCTCTAATATCCAGCTTTCCTGTGACCAGAACAGTCACCAGACTGTTGTAGCTGTATACAGGAAAAATGCGCAAGGGCGTTGGCAAGGGACAAGGAAGTGGACGTGATGGTGGTGCAGGCAGAGGCCGAGGTCGTGTGCAAGCACTAATTTCGCAACAACAAAGTGGCACATCTACTCGCTCGCACGTCCTGTCCCAAATTCTTGGGGCCCGTAGCAGTACACTGCTCTTGAACCAAGACCAGTGTCAACAGGTTGTTACTTGGATAGCGGATAATGCTTCAAGTCAGATTGGCACCTCCACAAACACCCTGTCTTCCACACGGTCAAGTGTCAGTAGCCGTGATACTGCACCGTACATTTCCCAACCTGATCCTCCTTCCTACCACCAGGACGAGTACACGTCCACGGACATTAATGATTCCACACTGGGACACTCGGAAGAGCTGTTCACGTATCCATTCGCAGAATTTGGCCTCTCCTGTTGAAGTGGGTGATGAGATGGTATGTACAGATGCCCAAATATTTGAGCAGCCACGTTCTCACGAAGTGAACGTTGGCAACGTGTCTCAACAAGGGGTGGACGATGATGAGACACAATTGCCAGGAAGTCAGGAGGAGGATCAGGGTGCGGAAGAGGAAGACGACATGGTGGATGATCCAGTAGCTGACCCAACCTGGCAGGAGGATATGCAGAGCGAGGACAGCAGTGCACAGGGGGAGGGAGGCGTAGCATCCCAACAGGCAGTAAGAAGCAGGGTCGTGTTCGCAGGCAGAAGGCAGGCAACCGTTCCCCGGAACAACAACATGACACAAGGTGCCTGTGCAAATATTAGGTCTTCCCGAGTCTGGGAGTTTTTTAAGTTGGCTCCAGATGACTCTAAAAAGGCCATTTGCAACACCTGCCATGCCAGCATCAGCAGGGGTACGAAAACTAGCAGCCTGACCTCCACCGGCATGATCAGACACATGTCAGCCAAGCACCCGACTTTATGGGAAGTACAACAGAGTCGAGGAGCGGTGCTTGCTGATGTCACTGCTACGTCTTTGCGTGTTGTGCATGCGAGCCAATCCCCTGTCCATGCTGGCCTCGAACAAGCCTCCGGCCCTGCGCCTGACGTTGCCCACACACAAATAACACCACCATCAAGCACATCCTTGTCCCAGCGCAGTGTTCAATTATCCATTCAGCAAACCTTTGAACGCAGGCGCAAATACGCTGCCAATGCCCCACATTCCACAGTCCTAAATTATCACATTTCGCGACTGCTTGCGCTATAAATGTTACCTTTCCGGCTGGTGGAGACGGAAGCATTCCGCGACCTGATGGTGGCTGCTGTCCCACGTTACTCGGTCCCCAGCCGCCACTATTTCTCCAGATGTGCCTTCCCCGCATTGCATAACCACGTGTCACAAAGCATCACACGTGCCCTGAACAACGCTGTTTCAGCCAAAGTCCACCTAACCACAGACACGTGGACAAGTGCTTATGGGGAAGGCCGCTACATCTCCTTGACGGCACACTGGGTTAATATTGTGGAAGCTGGGACCCAGTCTGAGCGAGGGACGGAACACGTCCTTCCCACACCAAGGATTGCAGGCCCTACCTCAGTCAGGGTTTCACCCACACTCTACAGCTCCGGAATGTCATGCTCCTCAGCCTCCTCTTCCTCCTCATCCTTCTGCGCATCCTCATCCACTTTACCCTCCACACCAGTCCCAAGCTGGAAGCACTGCAGCACTGCCTCTGCGAAGCGGCAATAGGCTGTGCTGAAGCTAATATGCATTGGTGACAAACCCCACAATGCAGAAGAGGTGTGGACAGCTCTGAAACAGCAGGCAGATCACTGGCTCACACCTCTGAACCTAAAGCCAGGAAAGGTCGTGTGTGACAATGGCCGGAACCTGGTGGCAGCTTTGAGGCAAGGCCAGCTGACGCATGTTCCATGCATGGCCCATGTGCTCAACCTGGTGGTTCAGCGGTTTCTAAAGTCATACCCAGAGCTGTCTGATCTGCTGGTAAAAGTTCGCCGCCTGTCTGCACATTTTCGCAAGTCACCTGCTGCTTCAGCTGGCCTTGCCGGCTTTCAGCGCTGTTTGCGTCTTCCGGCCCACAGACTGGTGTGTGATGTCCCCACGCGTTGTAATTCAACTCTGCACATGTTGGTCAGGATATGTGAGCAGAAGAGGGCAGTTGTTGACTACCTGCATCACCTAAGCCGTCGGAAATGGGTCAAACGCCACACATAACACCTGAGGAGTGGAGATGGATGTCCGACCTATGTACCGTCCTCCAAAACTTTGAGGACTGCACCAAGATGGTGAGCGGCGATGACGCCATTATTAGCGTCACCATACCGCTACTCTGCCTTCTAAAATGGTCTCTGCTGAAAAACAAAGAGGATGCTTTCCAGGCGGAGCGCAATGATTTGGAGCAAGAAACAGTAGTGGGTGTGGGTGATAACACACAGCCCAGCCTCATCTCATCACAACGTGCAGTGTAGGACTATGACGAGGAGGAGGAGGAGGATGAAGACATGGAGCAACTCTCTGGCCAAATTGAGGATATGACATGCACACCAATCATACCCTCGCTTCAGCGTGGCTGGCCAGAGGACAGGGAAGATGAGGAGGAGGAGGAGGAGGACAGCATGTTCCGTCATCGTGTTGGTCAGGATACTGAAGTGATGGCTGTTAAGAGTCTGGCACACATGGCTGACTTTATGGTAAGCTGCCTGGCTCGTGACCCTCGCGTTCAGAACATCTTGGCCGACAATCAGTACTGGTTGGCAACACTCTTAGACCCACACTACAAGGAAAACTTTATGTCTCTCATTCCTGAGGCGGAGAGGTCAGCCAAAATGCAGCAGTTCCAGAAAGCCATAGTCACGAAAGTAGGCAAAGCATTCCCCTCACAAAACGCTAGCGGCATAGGTCAGGAATCGGTGGACAACCAAGGCGTACGGCCGAGAGGGGCACAAGTCCAATCCACCAGAGGTAGGGGAACAGTCTTTACGATGTGGGACAGTTTTCTCAGCCCCTCACGTACCACAGCCCCTGAGGTGCGGGGTAGTGCCACAAGAAATGCTAAGTTTGGCCAGATGCTGAAGGAGTACCTTGCAGATCGAACAACTGTACTGCGACATTCCTCTGTGCCTTACAATTATTGGGTCTCCAAGCTGGACACGTGGCATGAATTGGCTCTCTACGCCTTGAAAGTCCTGGCCTGCCCTGCCGCTAGCGCTTAGTCAGAGCGTGTTTTCAGTGCCGCAGGTGGAATCATTACTGATAAACGCACCCGCCTGTCAACTGAAAATGCTGACAGGCTGACTCTGATCAAGATGAACAAGGGTTGGATTGGGTCAGACTTCACCACACCACCAACAAATGATAGCGGAATTTAAATTTTGTTATGGGAACTTGCCATGTACCTCCACTCACCCATGGGTACACACTTCTGGACTTTGGCTAATCGCTGGACTGCTCCTCCTTCTCCTCATGTGCCACCATGATGACCGTTTCAATAGTTAGGCGGTTGTTTCAGGTATACCCCCAGTGGTAAATTTTTTCACCCATTCTTTTAAAATGGGCATTACAACGACAGGAGACCCGCTCCTTTTCAATGGGAAAAATGTTTTGAGGTCCTCATGCACGTCTCTATCCAGGGACAATGAAGGAGCCTCCCAATTTTTGGCTGCCCTGCCAAAGGGCTATACTACAATACACCCACTTCAGGTTTACAGTCCCTCCTGCACGTCTGTATCCAGGGGTATTGTTGAACCTCCCAATTTTTGGCTGCCCTGCTAAAGGGCTATACTACAATACACCCACTTCAGGTATATAGGCCCTCCTGCACGTCTCTATCCAGGGACAATGTGGAACCTCCAAATTTTTGGCTGCCCTGCCAAAGGGCTCTACTACAATACACCCACTTAAGGTTTACAGGTCCTCCTGCACGTCTGTATCCAGGGGCATTGTTGAACCTCCCAATTTTTAGCTGCCCTTCCATAGGGCTATACTACAATACACCCACTTCATGTTTACAGGCCCTCCTGCACATCTCTATCCAGGGACAATGTGGAGCCTGCCAATTTTTGGCTGCCCTGCCAAAGGGCTATACTATAATACACCCACTTCCTTACAATGGGCACTTCAGGTTTACAGGCCCTCATGCACGTCTCTATCCAGGGGCATTGGTGAACCTTCCAATTTTGGACTGGCCTGGCAAAGGAAAATACTACAATAGACCCACTTCCTCAAAATGGGCTCATTATGTCAAGACAGGGCTTCATGTACGTCTCTTCTCAGGGACATCGGAGTGCCGCACAATGTTTTCACGTAAAATCTTTCATGTAATCACAAAAAGTAACATACACCAGCTGTATCTCACTATTGGGTATGTGCCCTTAACATTTCCACCCTGAATATTCATTTTGGTGTCATTTTGGAAGGTTTTCTGGTGACTCCGTAAAATTGGCGTGAAACTCGGACAACATTGTTCACAGCTCTGACTTTTGAGTGAGAAATTCTTGCAGGGGTCTTCCCCATGGTGTTGCCATGTCATTTGAGCACTCTTCTGAGACTTTTGTGACATTTTTAGGGTTTCTACATGCTGCCGGCGGTCATTTCATAAAAATACTCGGGTCTCCCATAGGATAACATTGGGCTCGGTGCTTGGGCCGAGTACACGAGTATCTTGGGATGCTCGGCCCGAGCTTCGAGCACCCAACCATTTTAGTACTCGCTCATCACTAATACTGAATTAATAGACATAGTGCAATGCAAATTTATGTATGCAGATAATGAGTAGTGATGAGCGAGTACTAAAATGCTCGGGTGCTCGAAGCTCGGGCCGAGCATCCCGAGATACTCGTGTACTCGGCCCGAGCACCGAGCCCAATGTTATCCTATGGGAGACCCGAGTATTTTTATGAAATGACTGCTGGCAGCATGTAGAAACCCTAAAAATGTCACAAAAGTCTCAGAAGAGTGCTCAAATGACATGGCAACACCATGGGGAAGACCCCTGGAAGCATTTCTCACTCAAAAGTCACAGCTGTGAACAATCTTGTCCGAGTTTCACGCCAATTTTACAGAGTCACCAGAAAACCTTCCAAAATGACACCAAAATGAATATTTAGGGTGGAAATGTTAAGGGCACATACCCAATAGTGAGATACAGCTGGTGTATGTTACTTTTTGTGATTACATGAAAGATTTTACGTGAAAACATTGTGCGGCACTCCGATGTCCCTGAGAAAAGACGTACATGAAGGCCTCTTGACATAATGTGCCCATTTTGAGGAACTGGGTCTATTGTAGTATTTTCCTTTGCCAGGGCAGTCCAAAATTTGGAGGTTCACCAATGCCCCTAGATAGAGACGTGCATGAGGGCCTATAAACCTGAAGTGGGTGTATTGTAGTATAGCCCTTTGGCCAGGGCAGCCAAAAATTGGGAGGCTCCACATTGTCCCAGGATAGAGACGTGCAGTAGGGCCTGTAAACCTCAAGTGGGTGTATTGTAGTATAGCCCTTTGGCAGGGCAGCCAAAAATTGGGAGGTTCAACAATGACCCATGCATACAGACATGCAGTAGGCCCTGTAAACCTCAAGTGGGTGTATTGTAGTATAGCCCTTTGGCCAGGGCAGCCAAAAATTGGGAGGCTCCACATTGTCCCAGGATAGAGACATGCAGTAGGGCCTGTAAACCTCAAGTGGGTGTATTGTAGTATAGCCCTTTAACAGGGCAGTTAAAAATTGGGAGGTTCAACAATGACCCATGCATACAGACATGCAGTAGGGCCTGTAAACCTCAAGTGGGTGTATTGTAGTATAGCCCTTTGGCCAGGGCAGCCAAAAATTGGGAGGCTCCACATTGTTCCAGGATAGAGACGTGCAGGAGGGCCTGTAAACCTCAAGTGGGTGTATTGTAGTATAGCCCTTTGGCGAGGGCAGCCAAAAATTGGGAGGCTCCACATTGTCCCAGGATAGAGACGTGCAGTAGGGCCTGTAAACCTCAAGTGGGTGTATTGTAGTATAGCCCTTTGGCAGGGCAGCCAAAAATTGGGAGGTTCAACAATGACCCATGCATACAGACATGCAGTAGGTCCTGTAAACCTCAAGTGGGTGTATTGTAGTATAGCCCTTTGGCCAGGGCAGCCAAAAATTGGGAGGCTCCACATTGTCCCAGGATAGAGACATGCAGTAGGGCCTGTAAACCTCAAGTGGGTGTATTGTAGTATAGCCCTTTGGCAGGGCAGCCAAAAATTGGGAGGTTCAACAATGACCCATGCATACAGAAATGCAGTAGGGCCTGTAAACCTCAAGTGGGTGTATTGTAGTATAGCCCTTTGGCAGGGCAGCCAAAAATTGGGAGGCTGCACATTGTCCCTGGATAGAGACGTGCATGAGGGCCTCAAAACATTTTTCCTATTGAAAAGGAGCGGTCTCCTGTCGTTGTAATGCCCATTCTAAAAGAATGGGCGAAAAAATTTACCACTGCGGGTATACCTCAAACAACAGCCTAACTATTGTAACGGTCATCATGGTGGCTCATGAGGAGAAGGAGGAGCTGTCCCACGATTAGCCAAAGTCCAGAAGTGTGTACCCATGGGTGAGTGGAGGTACATGGCAAATTCCCATAACAAAATTTAAATTCAGTTGTCATTTGTTGGTGGTGTGGTGAAGTCTATCCCAATCCAACCCTTGTTCATCTTGATCAGAGTCAGCCTGTCAGCATTTTAAGTTGTAAAGATAAAATAGGGAGGGGGACAAGAGGCGCAATAGTGCCCTATCACTAGTGACACTTATATACAGTGGTGGTGCTGTGAAGCTGCTCACCTGGTCCAGTTGTGATCCCCACAGCTGGTTTGAAGGCGTTTTTGGAAACGATGTTCCAGCTGCTGCAGGACCTCCACCAACCACTGGATAGTGGTATGTATCAAAGAAATGATGGGAGTGCTGGTGTCTCATGGTCCGTGCTGCTTCAGGGTTAAATAAACTCACCAAAGAGCCAAATCGATTTCCATCATTTTATTCCTCCTCTCTCCTACGCGTTTCGGCGCCTATCCTATATCCCTGATGAAGGTGCCAGGATAGGCGCCGAAACGCGTAGGAGAGAGGAGGAATAAAAGGATGGAAATCGATTTGGCTCTTTGGTGAGCATTTTCAGTTGACAGGCGGGTGCGTTTATCAGTAATGATTCCACCTGCGGCACTGAAAACACGCTCTGACAATACACTAGCGGCAGGGCAGGCCAGGACTTCCAAGGCGTAGAGAGCCAATTCATGCCACGTGTCCAGCTTGGAGACCCATAAATTGAAAGGCACAGAGGAATCTCGCAGTACAGTTGTTCGATATGCAAGGTACTCCTTCAGCATCTGGCCAAACTTAGCATTTCTTGTGGCACTACCCCGCACCTCAAGGGCTGTGGTACGTGAGGAGCTGAGAAAACTGTCCCACATCGTAAAGACTGTTCCCCTACCTCTGGTGGATTGGACTTGTGCCCCTCTCGGCCTTACGCCTTGGTTGTCCACCGATTCCTGACCTATGCCGCTAGCGTTTTGTGAGGGGAATGATTTGCCTACTTCCGTGACTATGGCCTTCTGGAACTGCTGCATTTTGGCTGACCTCTCCGCCTCAGGAATGAGAGACATAAAGTTCTCCTTGTAACGTGGGTCTAACAGTGTTGCCAACCAGTACTGATTGTCGGCCAAGATGTTCTGAACGCGAGGGTCACGAGCCAGGCAGCTTACCATAAAGTCAGCCATGTGCGCCAGACTCTTAACAGCCATCACTTCAGTATCCAGACCAACACGATGACTGAATATGCTGTCCTCCTCCTCCTCCTTCTCTTTATCTCCCCTGTCCTCTGGCCAGCCACACTGAATCGAGGGTATGACTGGTGTGCATGTCATATCCTCAATTTGGCCAGAGAGTTGCTCCATGTCTTCATCCTCCTCCTCCTCCTCGTCATAGTCCTCCACTGCACGTTGTGATGAGATGAGGCTGGGCTGTGTGCTTTCACCCACACCCACTACTGTTTCTTGCTCCAAGTCATCGCGCTCGGCCTGCAATGCATCCTCTTTGTTTTTCAGCAGAGACCGTTTTAGAAGGCAGAGTAGTGGTATGGTGACGCTAATAATGGCGTCATCGCCGCTCACCATCTTGGTGGAGTCCTCAAAGTTTTGGAGGACGGTACATAGGTCCGACATCCATCTCCACTCCTCAGGTGTTATGTGTGGAGTTTGACCCATTTACCGACGGCTTAGGTGATGCAGGTAGTCCACAACTGCCCTCTTCTGCTCACATATCCTGACCAACATGTGCAGAGTTGAATTCCAACGCGTGGGGACATCACACACCTGTCTGTGGGCCGGAAGACGCAAACGGCGCTGAAAGCCGGCAAGGCCGGCTGAAGCAGCAGGTGACTTGCGAAAATGTGCAGACAGATGGAGAACTTTTACCAGCAGTTCAGACAGCTCGGGGTATGACTTTACAATCCTCTGAACCACCAGGTTGAGCACATGGGCCACGCATAGAACATGCGTCAGCTGGCCTCGCCTCAAAGCTGCCACCAGGTTCCGGCCATTGTCACACAGGACCTTTCCTGGCTTTAGGTTCAGAGGTGTGAGCCAGTGATCTGTCTGCTGTTTCAGAGCTGTCCACACTAGGGATGGGCGAATCTACTCGCTAGGACTCGTTACTCGGCGAGTAGTAAGGGACTCGCAGGACTCGGTACTTTGCGAGTTTCCTAGTGATTACTCGCACAGTAAACGAGTCCAATGCAAATCAATATCAATCCTAGTTTTGTCAGAGACGCTGACAAAACTAGGATTGCCAGTGACTTGCATTAGACTCGGCTACTGTGCCAGTGATAGCAGGGAAACTCGCAAAGTAACTGCTGTTACTTTGCGAGCCGAGTCCAGCTGTCTTCTCTGTGCAGCTCCAGGGTCCTAGAGCACGCCTGCTCACAGACATGATGTAGCAGAGCTGAGATTGTTCTCAGTCTGCTCATTCCCTGTGCATAGACATCTATATCTATGCACAGGGGATGTAGCAGAGAGGACATCGCGTTTTGGACTACGTCGGACGGAAGAGGATTTTTTTAATTAAAGATGGAGTCCCTAATGGCTTTGTTTTATTTCTAATAAAATTTTTTCTCTGTGTTGTGTTTTTTTAACCCTTTATTGGAGATTCTTAGTGGCTGGGTCAAACGTGGCCTGACATTAAGAATCTCGGGCTTAATACCAGCTTGTATAACACAGCTGGTATTAACCCCTTTATTACCCAGCGTGCCACCACCACCAGTGCCGCTGGAAGAGCGGGGTTCAGCGCCAGAGGATGGCGCTGCAATGAACGCGCCATCTTCTGGGGCCCCCCTGCGCGTTTTGGACTGCGTCGGACGGAAGAGGATTTTTTAAATTAAAGATGGAGTCCCTAATGGCTTTTTTTTTATTTCTAATAAAAATTTTTCTCTGTGTTGTGTTTTTTTTAAAACAATTTAATAGAAATTCATGGCGGTCATGTCTAATATTGGCGTGACCGCCATAAATTTCGGGCTTAGGGCCTGCTGATAATACAAAGCTGGTCCTAACCTCTTTATTACCCAGCGTGCCACCGCCACCAGGGCCGCTGGAAGAGCGGGGTTCAGCGCCAGAGGATGGTGCTTCAATGAACGCGCCATCTTCTGGGGCGGCTTCGGGCTGCAGTTTGCAGTGGGGGTTGCCCAGAAAGCTTGGGCATCCCTGTGCTGCGGATTCCAGCCCCCAGCTGCTTAGCTGTACCTGGCTAGACATAGAAATTGCGTGGAGCCCCACGCATTTTTTTTTAATTTCATGAAATAATTTAAAAAAGGGCTCCCCTATATTCTTGTGTCCGGCCAGGTACAAATAGGCACCTGGGGGTTGGGGGCAGCCCCGTCGCTGCCTGCTGGATCTGGCTGCTTCCAGAAATACGGCGAAGCCCACGCGAAATTTTTTTCTAACAAATCCATAAAACAATGTAAACAAAAGGGACTGCATCTTTATTAACCCCTGGACCATGGGCGAGGGGTTAATAAAGATGCAGTCCCTTTTTTAGGATTGTTTTATTGATTTTTCAGAAAAAAAATTACATGGTCTTCGCCATATTTCTGGAACCAGCCGGATCCAGAAGGCAGCGACAGGCTGCCCCCAACCCCCAGGTGCCTATTTGTACCTGGCCAGACACAAGAATATAGGGGAGCACTTTTTTTTTATTATTTCATGAATTTCATGAAATAATTTAAAAAAAATGCGTGGGGCTCCACGCAATTTCTATGTCTAGCCAGGTACAGCTAAGCAGCTGGAGGCTGGAATCCACAGCACAGGGATGCCCAAGCTTTCTGGGCAACCCCCGCTGCAAACTGCAGCCCGCAGCCGCCCCAGAAGATGGCGCGTTCATTGAAGCACCATCCTCTGGCGCTGAACCCCGCTCTTCCAGCGGCCCTGGTGGCGGTGGCACGCTGGGTAATAAAGAGGTTAGGACCAGCTTTGTATTATCAGCAGGCCCCAAGCCCGAAATTTATGGCGGTCACGCCAATATTAGACATGACCGCCATGAATTTCTATTAAATTGTTTTAAAAAAAAACACAACACAGAGAAAATTTTTTATTAGAAATAAAAAAAAAAGCCATTAGGGACTCCATCTTTAATTAAAAAAATCCTCTTCCGTCCGACGCAGTCCAAAACGCGATGTCCTCTCTGCTACATCCCCTGTGCATAGATATAGATGTCTATGCACAGGGAATGAGCAGACTGAGAACAATCTCAGCTCTGCTACATCAGGCAGCAGGCGGGCTCTAGGACCCTGGAGCTGCGGCAGCCAGCACAGAGAGGACTCTTATCTGTGCGAGTTTCCCAGCGATTACTTGCACAGTAAACGAGTCCAATGCAAATAAATGGCAGAGACTCTGACAAAACTAGGATTGCTTCAGGCTGAAGCTTCCGAGACACATCTGTGATTTGTAAATCTCACACTACTCGCTATTACTCGCTTCCCCATTCATTAACAAAGGGCTCGCTAGACTCGCAACGAGTAGCGAGTCCCGGGCTCGGACTCGCTAGAGTCAAGCGATTCCGAGTAATTTAGGATTCGCCCATCACTAGTCCACACCTCTTCTGCATTGTGGGGTTTGTCACCTATGCAGACTAGCTTCAGCACAGCCTGTTGCCGCTTTGCAGAGGCAGTGCTGCAGTGCTTCCAGCTTGGGACTGGTGTGGAGGGTACAGTGGATGAGGATGTGCAGGAGGAGGAGGCTGAGGAGCATGACATTCCGGAGCTGTAGAGTGTCGGTGAAACCCTGACAGAGGTAGGGCCTTCTATCCTTGGTGTGGGAAGGACGTGTTCCGTCCCTCGCTCAGACTGGGTCCCAGCCTCCACAATATTAATCCAGTGTGCCGTCAAGGAGATGTAGCGGCATTGCCCACAAGCACTTGTCCAAGTGTCTGTGGTTAGGTGGACTTTGGCTGAAACAGCGTTGTTCAGGGCACGTGTGATGCTGTTGGACACGTGGTTATGCAATGCGGGGATGGCACATCTGGAAAAATAGTGGCGGCTGGGGACCGAGTAACGTGGGACAGCAGCTGTCATCAGGTCGCGGAATGCTTCCGTCTCAACCAGCCGGAAAGGCAACATTTCTAGCGCTATGAGTCGCGAAATGTGATAATTCAGGACTGTGGCATGTGGGGCGTTGGCAGCGTATTTGCACCTGCGTTCAAATGTTTGCTGAATGGATAATTGAACGCTGCGCTGGGACAAGGACGTGCTTGATGCTGGTGTTATTTGTGCGTTGGCAACTTCAGGTGCAGGGCCGGAGGCTTGTTCGCGGCCAGCATGGACAGGGGATTGGCTCGCATGCACAACACGCGAAGACGTAGCAGTGACATCAGCAAGCACCGCTCCTCGACTCTGTTGTACTTCCCACAAAGTCGGGTGCTTAGCTGACATGTGCCTGATCATGCTGGTGGTGGTCAGGCTGCTAGTTTCCATACCCCTGCTGATACTGGCATGGCAGGTGTTGCAAATGGCCTTTTTAGAGTCTTCTGGAGCCAACTTAAAAAACTCCCAGACTCTGGAAGACCGAACATTTGCACAGGCACCTTGAGTCGTGTTGGTGTTCCGGGGAACGGTTGGCTGCCTTCTGCCTGTGGACACGACCCTGCTTCATACTGCCTGTTGGGATGCTACGCCTCCCTCCCCCTGTGCACTGCTGGCCTCGCTCTGCATATCCTCCTGCCATGTTGGGTCAGCTACTGGATCATCCACCACGTCGTCTTCCTCTTCCACACCCTGATCCTCCTCCTGACTTCCTGGCAATTGTGTCTCATCATCGTCCACCCCTTGTTGAGACATGTTGCCAACGTTCCGTTCGTGAGAACGTGGCTGCTCAAATATTTGGGCATCTGTACATACCATCTCCTCATCACCCACTTCAAGAGGAGCTGGCGACAGGCCAGATTCTGTGAATGGATACGTGAACAGCTCTTCCGAGTGTCCTAGTGTGGGATCAGTAATGTCCGTGGACGTGTACTCGTCCTGGTGGTAGGAAGGAGGATCAGGTTGGGAAATGTGCGGTGCAGTATCACGGCTACTGACACTTGTGTGTGGAAGACAGAGTGTTTGTGGAGGTGCCCATCTGACTTGAAGCATTATCTGCTATCCAAGTAACAACCTGTTGACACTGGTCTTGGTTCAAGAGCGGTGTACTGCTGCGGGCCCCAAGAATTTGGGACAGGACGTGCGAGCGAGGAGATGTGCCCCTTTGTTGTTGCGAAATTAGTGCTTGCACACGACCTCGGCCTCTGTCTGCACCACCATCACGTCCACTTCCATGTTCCTTGCCAACGCCCTTGCCAACGCCCTTGCGCATTTTGCCTGTATACAGCGACAACTGTCTGGTGACTGTTGAGGTCACAGGAGATTAGGATTTTAGTCCCTAACCAGTATCAAGGTAGTAAGTACACCAGTCTGGTGACTGTAATAGTCACAGGAGAGTAGGATTTTATTCCCTAACCTGTATTAAGGTAGTAAGTACACCAGTCTGGTGACTGTAATAGTCACAGGAGAGTAGGATTTTAGTCCCTAACCTGTATCAAGGTAGTAAGTACACCAGTCTAGTGAATGTAATGGTCACAGATTATTAGGATTTTAGTCCCTAACCTGTATTAAGGTAGTAGGTACACCAGTCTGGTGACTGTAATGGTCACAGATTATTAGGATTTTAGTCCCTAACCTGTATCAAGGTAGTAAGTACACCAGTCTGGTGAATGTAATGGTCACAGATTATTAGGATTTTAGTTCCTAACCTGTATTAAGGTAGTAAGTACACCAGTCTGGTGACTGTAATGGTCACAGATTATTAGGATTTTAGTCCCTAACCTGTATCAAGGTAGTAAGTACACCAGTCTGGTGACTGTAATGGTCACAGGAGATTAGGATTTTAGTCCCTAACCTGTATCAAGGTAGTAAGTACACCAGTCTGGTGACTGTAATGGTCACAGGAGAGTAGGATTTTAGTCCCTAACCTGTATTAAGGTAGTAAGTACACCAGTCTGGTGACTGTAATGGTCACAGGAGAGTAGGATTTTAGTCCCTAACCTGTATCAAGGTAGTAAGTACACCACTCTGGTGACTGTAATGGTCACAGGAGATTAGGATTTTAGTCCCTAACCTGTATCAAGGTAGTAAGTACACCAGTCTGGTGACTGTAATGGTCACAGGAGATTAGGATTTTAGTCCCTAACCTGTATTAAGGTAGTAAGTACACCAGTCTGGTGACTGTAATGGTCACAGATTATTAGGATTTTAGTCCCTAACCTGTATCAAGGTAGTAAGTACACCAGTCTGGTGACTGTAATGGTCACAGAAAAGCTTGGATTCCGATCTGTATCACCCTGCCTATATCCTCCTAGATTAGTCCTGAGAAGGACTGTTGTGGTCAGCAGCAGTTTGCAGCCCTGCTCCGGATCTACCTATGAGTGCCGCAAATCTGTCCCTAAGCAGCAGCAGACACTCTCCCTACACTCACTGTCTGGATGCCTGTGTGCAGAGCACAGCGCGGCCGGGTCTTATAAAGGCTCGGTCACGCTGTGCAGGCCGGCCAATCACTACAATGCCACAACTAACAGGGCTGTGGCATTGCAGTGGTCTGCCAGCCAATCCCTGCATGTGGGCTGGCTCTCAAAAGAGCGCTAACATGCAGAGATGACGACCACGAGCACAGCACGAGTATCGCGAGATTACTCGGTGCTCGCCGAGTAGCCCGAGTACAGTGATACTCGTGCGAGTACCGAGTAGTGGCGAGCATGCTCGCTCATCACTAATAATGAGCTGTAGAGGTAATTTATGTGGACTAGGGACCGTGCAATAGTTTGTTCTCCCTTCTTGTGTTTTACCTGTTGACAAGTCCGATACTAATAAAAAATATTGAAGCAACATTGAATCCTTTTTTTAGTATGAAATATATATAGTTTGAGGATTGCTCTGTTACCCCATAGCTAGTGATGGGTGTAAACTATAACGGTTAAGTGATAGAATTTTGTACATTGTTCCATTTTGTTGCTGTGTACAAATGGAACAATGTGTCCATGATTTCACTGCAACCAGTAAGTTGCAAGTGAAATTGCATGCAATGTTGAGACATGTAAAGGTATCCATAGAAACATACCCCAAGCAACTTGCAGCTGTAATCACAGCAAAAGGTGGCACTACAAAGTATTAACTCAAGGGGGCTGAATAATATTGCATTCCTCCTACCTCCTTCGTTCCTCCTGCCCCTTCCGCTCCTCCTGCCCCTTTCGCTTCTCCTGCCCCGCGTTCCTCCTGTCACCGCTCCTCTGTCTCTCCTCCTGTCAGCGCTCCTCCTGTCTCCGCGCATGTCTCTCCTCCTTTCACCGCCCCTCCTCCGTTTCTTCTCCTGCCCCATCTCCTCCGTCTCTCCTCTCCTCCTGCCCCGCGCTCCTCCTGCCTCGTGCTCCTCCTGCCCCGTGCTCCTCCTTCCCTCCTCCTGGCCCCTCCCGCTCCTCCTGTTCCCTCCCGCTCCTCCTGCCCCCTCTCATGCTGGCCTTGCTCCATGTCTTGTAGCTCCCAGGGCAGGACCTGTTGTTGCCTGGGAAACCGATAAGGTGATCGGTCACATGACCGCAGTTAGCGGTCACGTGACCGATCAGCTGATCGGTTTCCCAGGCAACGACAGGTCCTAAAGCCCTGTAGGAGCTAGAAGATGTTGAGCGAGCTGGCGGATGGGTGAGTATCCTCACTGAGGATTTTTTTTATTTTTACCGTGAAGGAGTGAGGGGCCAGGAGGGGCAGGAGGAGCGGGGGGCCGTGGGGAGCAGGAGGCCGCAAGGAGCAGAGGGGGCAGGAGGAGAGCCGAGCGGCGCACAAATTTTGAATTTGGTGCCGCACGGCTCTTTTGCATATGCGGTGCTCATTGGTTGCCGCCGCTGGCGGCAACCAATGTGCTCCGGCATGCGATTTCTGTGACAAAGAACATTAGATGATTATATAGTAGATGGAGGACTATGGAGGTACATTATGCTATATGGAGGGCTAAGGGGTGCATTATACGATAGATAGATAGATAGATAGATAGATAGATAGATAGATAGATAGATAGATAGATAGATAGATAGATAGATAGACAGACAGACAGACAGACAGGATAGATGACAGAGGTAATAGACACATTGCTGTTCACTGTACACAGACACATACACACATCACACTGTACACACTACACACTACACACTACACACTGTACACTACAGTGTACACACTACACACATCTTACTACACTGTACACACTACACACTGTACACGCATCACACTACACTGTACACACTACACACAACACACATCTCACTGTACATACTACACACTGAACACACATCACATTACACTGTACACACATCACACTGTATACACTACACATATCACACTGTACACACTACACTGTACACACATCACACTACACACTGTACACACTACACACATCACACTACTGTGGCGCCCCACTAAGAGTGCGTCACAGGAGGGTACTACACCCCTGACTGATGGTGTCGTATTCTCTGTTCCAGTGATGAGTAAAAGAATTCTGAGGCTCCAACACACACACAAACACACACACCTAGCGATAGGGGACCAATCAGACACCCATTGCTAGGGTAACAGGCCCCGGTGGGAGGAGAGCTAGGTGATATAGTGGGTGGGAAGGCAGTAAGGAGTTAGATAAGGAAGTGAGTGCAGAGAAGCCAGAAGGGAGCTGCACAGGATGTGTAGCACGGAGAGAGGCAAAGTGAAAGTAGCCGATGAAGCAGAGTGGAAAGAGTTGAAGAGGAGCACTGAGACAGCTAACAGGGAGGGCACTGAGCACTGGTGACCCAGAAGAGAAGGGGGCCAAGAGAGAGAGAGAAAACGGGTGATAGACGACCCGAGCCCAGTCCACAACCCGGAGTACCGGCTCTGAGGTGGTACAGATGCTTTAACTCTGCACCACAGAACTCGGAGTGATTGAAAGCTTTAAAGGAGCCCAATACACAAATTACCATCCCCGCAGCTGTACCAGGGGGTACCCACCATTGGGGGTCAGGGACCTAACGAGAGTCAGAGGCCAACGGCTCGGGACCCAACAGAGGATCCTCAATACCCTGGCAGGGTACACTAAAGCAGCAACGCAAGAGATGGACAGTCAGGATAGAGAAAGACACCGTGGAGCCTTGGAGGGACACTATTCATTGCAGGGGCCACCCAGTCCGCTACCTGACAATGAGAACCGTTACACCTGTCTGCCGTGAAAGAACTAAGTAAATACCCGTTCAGAGGAGCAACGTGTCTGAGCTTTATTTCGGGACTACCATTAAACACCTTGCCTTACAGAAACGACCGAGCTGCCCTATTCCTCTACGGCAGCTCTCAACTCCGGGGATCCCGCCTGTCCTGTAGGGAGCGGTTCCATCCTGCTGCCGTCCATCACCCCGGAGGTCCAAGCAGCGCCGGTGCTATCACCGTAACCCTACAGGTGGCGTCACGAACAAAACTTTAACCCCTTTTTATTATTTTACTTCCACCCTTTTATTGACCTCCGGGTCTGTAGTTCCCCGGCCCATGGTGCATCAACTTGGCGTCGACGAACAGGATTCGAACTGACCCGTGTCTAACGGGTACTATGCGCCTTACAGAACTTGTCGGCCACACTAAAGAACTTTTCGCGCCCTTTCCACTGGGCCAAGATGGCGGGTCCCGCCATGTGAGAGACAATGTGCTGGCCCAGGGGCGTGCCTCGGCCCCTTACCATGGGAAAGCCATACCAGAGGCGCGAAACTGTTTACCCGCCCCGATTGCCAACAAACAACCAAGGGGGCGGGCCAAAGACTAAACTACCCCTGCCGGAAACTAAAAATGGCAGTAGGGATGGAGCAACACAACGGAAGTCCGGCAACCAGGAGCTGAAACCGGGAGCAAGAGACCGATCCACGGTTGAGCACCCGGTAACCAGTGAGAACACGCCAGCCGAGATGCAGCCCATCATCACTAGTGCAGAAGCCGGGGCAGAGCGAGATGACGCTGAGGCCCTACCTGATGACAGCGGCAGCCAGACCAGAGCGGAGTTCATGGAAGCTGAGGAGCCTTCCAGCCAGCCAAACTCCGAGGAGGATGATAACCGGAAAGGTGACGTCGAGGAAGTCGGGGCATCGGGGCCCCGCACGGTGCAGAAGGAGCTCCAGCCGCACGGACCAGCTAGATGGGTCGGTGTAGCCGCAATCACAGGTGAGTGGATCCGTGCACCAGCTCCAGAGCACCCAGACCGGGACTTGTATCTTAATGACTGTACAAGCTGTGAGAGACACGTGGGGTCCCCTGAATGGTGTGCCCTGCGTGTATGCAAATGTGATAAGTAAATTGCAGCACCTTGATCTTGTGTATAGTTGTAAAATGTGAAGTGATTTTTCCTTTTGCAAAACCTCATAGACTTTCATGAGGACTTTTGCTAAAAACTGTTTTGCAACGTTTAAAGACATAGCGCCTCCCGGACGGGAAGAACTCAAGAATACTGTCGTTATTTATTGTTTATGTATGCATATATAAAATGTTTTACTCTGTACCGGGTTGGGTAGCAGGACACTTGGGGACAAGTGTAATTTCCCAAGGGGGAGTGTGGCGCCCCACTAAGAGTGCATCACAGGAGGATACTACAACCCTGACTGAAGGTGTCGTATTCTCTGTTCTAGTGATGAGTAGAAGAATCCTGAGGCTCCAAAACACACACACACACACACCTAGCGATAGGGGACCAATCAGACACCCATTGCTAGGGTAACAGGTCCCGGTGGGAGGAGAGCTAGGTGATAAGGCAGTAAAGAGTTAGATGAGGAAGTGAGTGCAGAGAAGCCAGAAGGGAGCTGCACAGGCTGTGTAGCACGGAGAGAGGCAAAGTGAAAGTAGCCGATGAAACAGAGTGGAAGGAGTTGAAGAGGAGCACTGAGACAGCTAACAGGGAGGGCACCGAGCACTGGTGACCCAGAAGAGAAGGGGGCCAAGAGAGAGAGAAAACGGGTGATAGATGACCCGAGCCCAGTCCACAACCCGGAGTACCGGCTCCAAGGTGGTACAGATGCTTTAACTCTGCACCACAGAACCCGGAGTGATTGAAAGCTTTAAAAGAGCCCAATACACAAATTACCATCCCCGCAGCTGTACCAAGGGGTACCCACCATTGGGGTTCAGGGACCTAACGAGAGTCGGAGGCCAACGGCTCGGTACCCAACAGAGAATCCTCAGTACCCTGGCAGGGTACACTAAAGCAGTGACGCGAGAGAGGGACAGTCAGGATAGAGAAAGACACCGTGGAGTCTTGGAAGGACACTCTTCATTGCAGGGGCCACCCAGTCCGCTACTTGACAATGAGAACAGTTACACCTGTCTGCCGTGAAAGAACTAAGTAAATAGCCGTTCAGAGGAGCAACGTGTCTGAGCTTTATTTCAGGACTACTATTAATCACCTTGCCTTACAAAAACGACCGAGCTGCCCTATTCCTCTATGGCAGCTCTCAACTCCAGGGACCCCGCTCGTCCTGTAGGGAGCGGTTCCATCCTGCTGCCGCCCATCACCCCGGAGGTCCAAGCAGCGCCGGTGCCATCACCGGAACCCTACAGGTGGTGTCACGAACAAAACTTTAACCCCTTTTTTTTATTTTACTTCCACCCTTTTATTGACCACTGGGTCTGGAGTTCCCCGGCACTACACACTGTACACACATCACACTACACTGTACACACTACACACATCACACACACTAAACACATCACACTACACACTGTACACACTACACACATCACACTGTACAACTACACACACTACACACATCACACTGTACACACTACACACATCACACTGTACACACATCACACTGTACACACTACACACATCACACTGTACACACTACACATACTGTACACACATCACACTGTACACACTACACACATCACATTGTACACACTACACACATCACACTGTACACACTACACATACTGTACATACTACACACTGTACACACATCACACTACACACTGTACACACATCACATATCACACACTACACTGTACACACTACACACATCACACTGTACACATCACACTGTGCACACTACACACATCACACTATACATCACATTACGCACATCACACTGTACACACATCACACTGTACACACTACACACTGTACACACTACACACATCACACTACACACATCACACTACACACATCACACTGTACACACTACACACTGTACACTACACACTTCACACTGGACACTACACACTATAAACACTACACACCACACATCACACTGTACACACTACACACATCACACTACACATATCACACTGTACACACATCCCACTGTACACACTACACACATCACACTGTACACACTACACACATCACACTGTACACACTACACACTACACTGTACACACTACACACTGTACACACTACACACATCACACTTACACACTACACACTGTATACATCACACTGTACACTACACACTGTACACACTACACAAGTCACACACTACACACATCATACTGTACACACTACACACTGTACCCATTACACACATCACACTGTACACACTACACACATCACACTGTACACACTACACACATCACACTGTACACACTACACACTGTACACACTACACACATCACACACTACTCACATCACACACTACACTATTTCCGTCTTATGTCATCGCTCGACTCGCCCAGCACTCGGCTATTTCCGTTTTATGTCATCGCTCGGCTCGCCCAGCACTCAACTATTTCCGTCGTGTCTTTGCTCGGCTTGCCCAGCACTCGGCTATTTCCGTCATGTGTCTTTGCTCGGCTCGCCCAGCACTCGGCTATTTCCGTCATGTGTCTTTGCTTGGCTCGCCCAGCACTCGGCTATTTCCGTCACATTGGGCGGTGCCATTTTGTTTATGTGTGGAGTCGGCGCGGAGGAGCAGTTTAGCATCACACATAAGGAGCGGTGACTAGGGATGGGCGACTCTACTCGCTAGGACTCGTTACTCGGCGAGTAGTAAGGGACTCGCAGGACTCGGTACTCGGCGAGTTTCCCAGCGATTACTCGCACAGTAACGAGTCCAATGCAAGTCAATGGCAATCCTAGTTTTGTCAGAGTTTACTTTTTCTCACTCGCTAGACTCGCTATATCACATCGCTATGTAGCTTGAATCTTCCCAAATCGTTTAAACAATCGCACCGCTTCACGGATACCCGCTGTCAGCAGCGAGTCTGAGCGAGTCTGAGCGAGTCTACGAATCCGAGTCCTGTACACTGTATTCGGGACTCGCGAATACAGAATCTGTTATGTTCCAACAAAGCTTCCGAGACAGCCTAGCGTGTTAGGTCAGAAAACTTGTGAAGATGGACAAGCATGTTAGCCAATTATATTCAGTAATGCCACAGCCATGTTGGTTGTGGCAGCACTATGATTGGCTTCTGTCCATTGTGATGCCTATGTCATGTATGAGAGGCGAGGCTGTATATAAGCCTTGTCACCGCCATTTCCACCACATTCCTGTGACGATCTGAGCTAGTGCAGGGTGAGGTAGATGCTGGAACAGATCATAGGGAGTGTCAGTCAGTGTAGGGAAACTTCAAGATTCCTTATATTTAACCCAAACAGCTCTTCTGAGAGCTACCAGGAGGACAGAGGAGTACTGTGTAGAGGACTGTAGGCAGGCAGGCAGGCAGGGAGGAGCAGCCTTTATGGTGGTTTTACACGTTGCGATATCGGCGTCCAACTCCGACCAAAAGTCACGTGGTTCGTGCGTTGGACCCGATATCGTTCCTGCGTTGTACGGTGTGAACATCCGATACGATGCAGGAACGATGGTAAACCAATATCGGGGGTCGAATGAGCGTGCAATTCAACCGCCCGATATCGGATGCCGGTTGGAGCCGGATCGTCCCGTGTGACAGCCCAACTCCGATGTGTACTGCATATGTCACCCATTCACTTCCATATTAAATGGTCGTTCCTGGGTCGGGGGGCGTATACATCGTAGGGACGTTGTATCCCGATATCGCAGCGTGTAAACCGCCGATGCGATTCAGGGAAAACCGGGCACGAAATTCGCGCTCCCACGCCGTTGTATACGATATCGTGACGTATAAACCCACCATTGCAGTGCACACAGGACCGACCTCATAGCTTAGCTTACTCACACAGCTTTACTAATAGCTGAAGTCAGAGGCTTAGCTGAGGTACTATTTCTTATTTTTTTGCACCTGATAGATTTTGGGTCATAATAACCCCTTCAGCTTTATTTTCTCTGTGGCAGACCAGTGCGTTGCTGCTCTCCTGCCTGCAAATAGCACGTACGCCACCTGCTTGTGCGACTACTTGTGTGCACTTAATAATTTGTGCAGGGACTAGTGTGCTGCTTCACTTCCAAGTGTTAGCACACACTTAACCCGCCAAAACGGCAATGCGAGCGCTTTCCGAGACACATCTGCGATTTATCGCACATTACTCGCTATTACTCGCTTCCCCATTCATTAACATTGGACTCGCAATGAGTGGCGAGTCCCGGGCTCGAACTCGCTAGAGTCAAGCGATTCCGAGTAATTTAGGACTCGCCCATCACTAGCGGTGACCAATCCGGCAATGGACGGGTATGTGGCGGCTCTCGGGGCCTTGTGTGTGTTAGTGTGGAGCGAGTGTGTCCCCGCCGATACCGTGTGTCTGCTCCGGTGAGTGGAGTCTCAGCAGCTGCGACAGCGGCGTTATGGTGGGAAGCACAGCCCGCGCTCCGGTGAGGGGGAGGTCGCTTTGGGGGCAGAGACAGGCCGTGTGTCCACGGAGGAGGCAGACAATAGGCACCGAGGGAGGCAGAGGAGCGGGGGGGTTGCCTTGAGGAGAGCAGCACGACGCGCGAACCATCTAAGCAACATCTAAGCAACAGCTCTGGGAGGGTATTCTGTCCACATGCAAAACAATTGAAGCACAGACCATCCAAAAACTGACAAATTCAATGGACAAGAGAGTTCAGAAGCTTCTTTCGAACAAGGGATCCTATGTGCAAATGTAACATCACCTAGAATAAAGTTTTGACTTGAAAACTGTTTGATTTCATTTTGTAATAAGCTGATAATGTTTATAATATCACAATTGACCATTTTTTTCTTCAAAATAAAAATAAAAAGGTTGAAAACTCTGCTGTGCATAATAATTTGGAACTTGCATTTTGAGTGTTTATTATTTGTAAAAATATACTGTTTTCATAGGCAGTTTTTTCAAAAAAATTCCAATCATACTAGAACAGTAGATGACTGGAAAATAACAATGACTGCAATTCATATAGGTAATTTTGTGAAAATATAAGGAAATATTGTTTGCATAATAATTTGGAACACAGTGTATATATCTACTTATATAATTGGGAGGTTGGGATTCGGGCACCCGCCGTCTCCGCCGCCCACCCGTCCGCCCCCCCAACATATCGCCGAGGTGACCGGCCAGCGCCCATCGGGAGATCAGCCGCTCATGCGCAAGCCGCTGATCTCCTGACACTAGACACCGCTCATCTCCCGCCGCATATGGCTGCCAGTAGCGCCGCTGCCGCCCGCTCTCCCCCGGCCGCTCCGCACTTCCCCCTCCCCGCTCTGCTGCCTGGAGAAATTCTTTTTGGAACCGGTCATGTGACAGGCCCTCTGTGACGTCACATTAGCCCGCCCTGTCACATGACCGGCTTCAATGCTGGTGGAAGGAATACAGAGAGCAGAGGACAGGGGGACAGGGCACACATGACTGGGGGATAAAGAACTGTGCCTGAGGACGGGGACACAACAGAGGCAGAGGACAGGGGCACACAGGACATGGGGACACAACAGGGGCAGAGGACAAGGGGACACAGAACAGGGGTAGAAGACAGGGACACACAGGACAGAGGGACACAACAGGGGCAGAGGACAGGGGCACACAGTACAGGGGCACACAGGACAGGGGGACACAGGACAAGGCCACACAGAACAGGGGCGCACAGCACAGGGGGACACAGAACAGGGGCGCACAGCACAGGGGGACACAGAACAGAGGCACACAGGACAGGGGCACACAGGATAGGAGGACACACAACAGGGGCAGAGGACTCAGGCACACAGGACAGGGGCAGAGGACAGGGGGACACAACATGGGCACACAGGAAAAGGCCACACAGAACAGGGGCGCACAGAACAGGGGAACACAGGACAGGGGGACACCGCACAGGGGCACACAGGACAGTGGGACACCGGACAGGGGCACACAGGACAGGGGGACACTGCACAGGGGCACACAGGACAGGAGGACACACAACAGGGGCAGAGGACTCTGCCACACAGGACAGGGGCAGAGGACAGGGGGACACAACAGGGGCAGAGGACAGGGGCACACAGGACAGGGGGACACAGAACAGAGGCAGAGGACAGGGGCACACAGGACAGGGGGACACCGGACAGGGGCACACAGGACAGGGGGACACCGCACAAGGGCACACAGGACAGGAGGACACAGAACAGGGGCAGAGGACTCAGGCACACAAGACAGGGGCAGAGGACAGGGGGACACAACAGGGGCAGAGGACAGGGGGACACAGAACAGGGGCAGACAGAACACAGGCAGAAGACAGGGGCACACAGGACACAGGCAGAGGACAGGGGGACACAACAGGGGCAGAGGACAGGGGGACACACAACAGGGGCACACAGGACAGGGGGACACAGAACAGAGGCAGAGGACAGGGGCACACAGGACAGGGGGACACCGCACAAGGGCACACAGGACAGGAGGACACAGAACAGGGGCAGAGGACTCAGGCACACAGGACAGGGGCAGAGGACAGGGGGACACAACAGGGGCAGAGGACAGGGGGACACAGAACAGGGGCACACAGGACAGGGGGACACAGAACAGAGGCTGAGGACAGGGGCACACAGGACACAGGCAGAGGACAGGGGGACACAGGGCCTGAGGACAGGGGGACACAGGGCCTGAGGACAGGGGGACACAGGGCCTGAGGACAGGGGGACACAGGGGCAGAGGACAGGGGGACACAGAGGCAAAGGACAGGGGGACACAGGCACAGGACAGGGGTACACAAGGACACAGGACAGCAGCAGAAGACGGCGGGACACACTGGTAGAGGACAGGGCCAGAGAACAGGGGAAGACGGGGCAGAGAACACGTGAAGACAGCTAACCACTGAGCCACCATATACAGTGCTAACCACTGAGTCACTGTATACAGTCCTAACCACTGATCTACCATATACTCTGCTAACCACTGAGCCACCATACAGTGTAAACCACTGACCCCCATATACTGTCCTAACTACTGAGCCACCACACAGTGCAAAACACTGACCCACCATATACAGTCCTAACAACTGACCCATCATATACTGTGCTAACCACTTAGCCACCGTATACTATGCTAACCACTAAGCCACCATATACAGTGCTAACCACTGAGCCACCATACAGTGCTAACCACTGAGCCACCATATACAGTGCTAACCACTGAACCACCGTATAGTACTAACCACTGAGCCACCGTATACAGTGCTAACCACTGAGCCACCGTATACTCTGCTACCCACTGAGCCACCATATACTGTTAACCACTGAGCCACCATATACTGTTAACCAGTGAGCCACCATATACTGTTAACCAGTGAGCCACCATATACTGTTAACCAGTGAGCCACCATATAAATCCTACAACAACTGCGTAGTTTCTGGAGAGAGGACTGTACTATTCAGCGGCTATTTCTACGCTACCTCTTCATTTCAACGCACTCCTGATGCAATAGCATCGGGCCTATTTCTACAAGTCCTATATAATAATTGCCAGTTGCTGGCCAGTGGCCACTGTGCCGCTATTCTGGCATGCACCGCAGCCGGATGCCGGCAATGTCCCTGCAGCCTGCAGCCTCAGCCGGGATCTCTATGCTCTGTGCTCGGCTCCCGGTGTCTTCAGACGTCCAGAGCATTGCAATAGAGCACAGAGCAAAGAGCACAGAGCACAGGTTGCTGCTGCAGAGACCCCGGACCTCATCTGCCTGGATGGCAGTCAGAGGTGAGCACAGACAGGGTGAGAGGACGGGGTACGGAGGGAGCATGGAGGGGGCACATATCCCCCTGCTGCACTGATACAGTGTGCCACATTGCTTGCACTATAAGTGCACAGGGAGTGGGCACGACAGGGGGCCTCAGAGGACACACAGGGGGCCACACAGCACACAGAAGGGGCCTCACAGGACACACAGGGGGCCACACAGAACAGACAGGGGGCCACACAGGACATACAGGGGCCCTCAGAGGACACACAGGGGGCCTAACAGGACATACAGGGGGCCTCACAGGACACAAGGGGACACGCAGGACACACAGGGGGCCACACTGGACTCACAGGGGGCCACACAGGGGACCACACAGGACATACAGGGGGCCACACAGCACACACAGGGGACCACACATGACATACAGGGGCCCTCAGAGGACACACAGGGGGCCACACAGGACTCACAGGGGGCCTCATAGGACAGACAGGGGGTCACGCAGCATACACAGGGGGCCACACAGCACACACAGTGGGCCACGCAGGACACATAGGGGGCCACACAGGACACATAGGGGGCCCACGCAGGACGGACGGGTTCCCACGCAGGACGGACGGGTTCCCACGCAGGACGGACGGGTTCCCACGCAGGACGGACGGGTTCCCACGCAGGACGGACGGGTTCCCACGCAGGACAGACGGGTTCCCACGCAGGACAGACGGGTTCCCACGCAGGACAGCACAGGGCCACACAGGCACACAGGACAGGAGCAGAGGACGAGGACACAAGCCAGAGGACAGTGACACACTGGGCCAAAGGACAGCGGGACACTGGGCCACAGGAAAGCGGCACACAGGGCCAGAGGACAGCAGGACACAGGGACAGAGGACTGGGGAACACAGGGCCAGAGAACACCGGCACACAGGGACAGAGGACTGGGGGACTCAGGGCAAGAGGACAGGGGGAGACAACCACTCAGCCACTCTATACAGTCCTAACCACTGACCCACCATGTACACTGCTCTCCACTGAGCCACCATATGCTGTGCTAACCACTGACCCACCATGTACAGTGCTATCCACTGAGCCACCATATACTGTCCTAACCACTGAGCCACCATATACAGTGCTAACCACTGACCCACCGTATACACTGCTTGCCACTGAGCCACTATATACTGTGCTAACCACTGAGCCACCGTATACTGTGCTAACCAATAACCCACCATATATAGTGCTAACCAGTGACCCACCGTATACACTGCTATACACTGAGCCACCATAAACTGTGCTAACCACTGATCCACCATATACTGTCCTAACCACTGAGCCATCATATACTGTGCTAACCACTGTATACAGTGCTAACCACTAAACTACCGTATACACTGCTAACCACTAAGCCACGATACTGTGCTAACCACTGAGCCACCATATACAGTGCTAACCACTCAGCCACCATATACAGTGCTAACCACTGAGCCACCATATACTGTGCTAACCACTGAGCCACCATATACTGTTAACCACTGAGCCACCGTATACTGTTAACCACTGAGCCACCATATACTGTTAACCACTGAGCCACCATATACTGTTAACCACTGAGCCACCGTATACTGTTAACCACTGAGCCACCATATACTGTTAACCACTGAGCCACCATATACTGTTAACCACTGAGCCACCATATACTGTTAACCACTGAGCCACCATATAAATCCTACAACAACTGCGTAGTTTCTGGAGAGAGGACTGTACTATTCAGCGGCTATTTCTACGCTACCTCTTCATTTCAACGCACTCCTGATGCAATAGCATCGGGCCTATTTCTACAAGTCCTATATAATAATTGCCAGTTGCTGGCCAGTGGCCACTGTGCCGCTATTCTGGCATGCACCGCAGCCGGATGCCGGCAATGTCCCTGCAGCCTGCAGCCTCAGCCGGGATCTCTATGCTCTGTGCTCGGCTCCCGGTGTCTTCAGACGTCCAGAGCATTGCAATAGAGCACAGAGCAAAGAGCACAGAGCACAGGTTGCTGCTGCAGAGACCCCGGACCTCATCTGCCTGGATGGCAGTCAGAGGTGAGCACAGACAGGGTGAGAGGACGGGGTACGGAGGGAGCATGGAGGGGGCACATATCCCCCTGCTGCACTGATACAGTGTGCCACATTGCTTGCACTATAAGTGCACAGGGAGTGGGCACGACAGGGGGCCTCAGAGGACACACAGGGGGCCACACAGCACACAGAAGGGGCCTCACAGGACACACAGGGGGCCACACAGAACAGACAGGGGGCCACACAGGACATACAGGGGCCCTCAGAGGACACACAGGGGGCCTAACAGGACATACAGGGGGCCTCACAGGACACAAGGGGACACGCAGGACACACAGGGGGCCACACTGGACTCACAGGGGGCCACACAGGGGACCACACAGGACATACAGGGGGCCACACAGCACACACAGGGGACCACACATGACATACAGGGGCCCTCAGAGGACACACAGGGGGCCACACAGGACTCACAGGGGGCCTCATAGGACAGACAGGGGGTCACGCAGCATACACAGGGGGCCACACAGCACACACAGTGGGCCACGCAGGACACATAGGGGGCCACACAGGACACATAGGGGGCCCACGCAGGACGGACGGGTTCCCACGCAGGACGGACGGGTTCCCACGCAGGACGGACGGGTTCCCACGCAGGACGGACGGGTTCCCACGCAGGACGGACGGGTTCCCACGCAGGACAGACGGGTTCCCACGCAGGACAGACGGGTTCCCACGCAGGACAGCACAGGGCCACACAGGCACACAGGACAGGAGCAGAGGACGAGGACACAAGCCAGAGGACAGTGACACACTGGGCCAAAGGACAGCGGGACACTGGGCCACAGGAAAGCGGCACACAGGGCCAGAGGACAGCAGGACACAGGGACAGAGGACTGGGGAACACAGGGCCAGAGAACACCGGCACACAGGGACAGAGGACTGGGGGACTCAGGGCAAGAGGACAGGGGGAGACAACCACTCAGCCACTCTATACAGTCCTAACCACTGACCCACCATGTACACTGCTCTCCACTGAGCCACCATATGCTGTGCTAACCACTGACCCACCATGTACAGTGCTATCCACTGAGCCACCATATACTGTCCTAACCACTGAGCCACCATATACAGTGCTAACCACTGACCCACCGTATACACTGCTTGCCACTGAGCCACTATATACTGTGCTAACCACTGAGCCACCGTATACTGTGCTAACCAATAACCCACCATATATAGTGCTAACCAGTGACCCACCGTATACACTGCTATACACTGAGCCACCATAAACTGTGCTAACCACTGATCCACCATATACTGTCCTAACCACTGAGCCATCATATACTGTGCTAACCACTGTATACAGTGCTAACCACTAAACTACCGTATACACTGCTAACCACTAAGCCACGATACTGTGCTAACCACTGAGCCACTGTATACACTGCTAACCACTGAGCCACAGTATACAGTGCTAACCACTGAGCCACCGTATACAGTGCTAACCACTGAGCCACCATATACAGTGCTAACCACTGATCCACCATATACTGTGCTAACCATTGAGCCACCACACAGTGCTAACTACTGACCCAACATATACTGTCCTAACCACTGAACCACCGTATACACTGCTAACCACTGAGCCACCGTATACATTGCTAACCACTAAGCCACGATACTGTGCTAACCACTGAGCCACTGTATACTGTGCTAACCACTGAGCCACCATATACAGGGCTAACCACTGACCCACCATATACTGTCCTAACCACTGAGCCATCATATACTGTGCTAACCACTTAACGACTGTATACAGTGCTAACCACTTAACCACCATATACTGTCCTAACCACTGACCCACCATATACAGTGCTAACCACTGACCCACCGTATACAGTGCTAACCACTGAGTCACTGTATACAGTGCTAACCTCTGAACCACCGTATACACTGCTAACCACTGAGCCACCGTATACATTGCTAACCACTAAGCCACGATACTGTGCTAACCACTGAGCCACCGTATACAGTTCTAACCACTGAGCCACCATATACAGTGCTAACCACTGAGCCACCATATACAGTGCTAACCACTGAGCCACCATATACAGTGCTAACCACTGAGCCACCATATACAGTGCTAACCACTGAGCCACCGTATACAGTTCTAACCACTGAGCCACCGTATACAGTGCTAATCACTGAGGCACCATATACAGTGCTAACCACTGAGCCACCGTATACAGTTCTAACCACTGAGCCACTGTATACAGTGCCAACCACTAAGCCACCATATACAGTGCTAACCACTGAGCCACTGTATACAATGTTAACCACTGAGCCACCGTTACCAGTGCTAACCACTGAGCCACCGTATATAGTGCTAACTGCTGAGCCACTGTATACAGTGCTAACTGCTGAGCCACCATATACAGTGCTAACCATTGAGCCACCATATACAGTGCTAACCACTGAGCCACCGTATACAGTGCTAACTGCTGAGCCACCATATACAGTGCTAACCATTGAGCCACCATATACAGTGCTAACCACTGAGCCACCGTATACAGTGCTAACCACTGAGCCACCGTATACAGTGCTAACTGCTGAGCCACCGTATACAGTGCTAACCACTGAGCCACCGTATACAGTGCTAACCACTGAGCCACCGTATACAGTGCTAACCACTGAGCCACCGTATACAGTGCTAACCACTGAGGCACCATACACTGCTAACCACTGAGCCACCGTATACAGTGCTAACCACTGAGCTACCATATACAGTGCTAACCACTGAAGCACCGTATACAGTGCTAACCACTGAGGCACCCTATACTCCATATAAATCTCGCAACAACAGCTTACTTTCCAGAATGAAGACTGTACTATTCAGCGACTATTTTTACATCACCTGTTCATTACACCGCACTCCCGATGCAATATCACCGGGCCTTTTTCTACTATATATATTGTGAGGCATGCCGGCGCTATGGCACGTGGCTGGCCTGACTCACACGAGCCTTTTAAACCTGAATGGTACACAATGAGTTAACTTCCAGGTCTGATTGTGTGCTGATTGAAAGCACTGAAACCCAGCTGTGATGTCAGCACAGGGCCATTCATTCTGTGAGTACAGCTTAGGTCCTAGAGCTGCTGAGCACATGTGGCTGCAGTGTGCTCTGAGGCTGGGTAGTTTATAACAGGTCCTGGTCCGTGATATCTGGACTGTCAGAAGACAGTATATGGAGCAGCCATTCACCTGTAAAAGGTAACCTCAGAGACAGGAGGTTGTATACTGACTGCGGTCAATGACGGGATAGTGTAAATACCTCCACTAAGTTACTGAGGCAGCGGATGTATCTGTCTACCATGCGGGTGTACCCCGCTATTGAGCTGAACTTTGTTTATAATGTCATGTATAATTTGCACCATGCTGTTTATGCCGTCTTTCAATAAACCAGCTGGACTTAATAACTAGAAGAGACTATTTTGTACGTGGATTGGTGCAGCCAAGCATGTCCCCCAGGGTGCACCACCTCACTATATATAATATATATATATATATATATATATAAACACACACACACAACGCAGTCTTTATACTATATATGTATATATATAGGCTGTTAGCTGTGTGTATATATGTATATATATACAAAACAGAAAAAACTGCACAGCACTCAGACATAATGTGAACTGGTGCCAGCAGGGACGCTGGGTCTGAGGTTGAGATCGTGCCCTCCCACTTGAGCATGGGCGCACTGGCCCACCGGAGGATCGGGAGAATCCCCGGTAGGCCCCGAGACATGTGGCCCCGCCCCCGTACCCCCCTGGGCCCCCCGGTCCGGCAACATCGCTAATCATATCAGCAGCACTGCCGATATGATTAGCGATGCCTGTGCCCCTCTGCAGCTGCAAAGCAGGGAGAGCGACTTCCCTGCTCTGCCTGCTGCCACTGCTGCGCCGCTCAGACTCCTGCCAGCGCTTGAGCAGGACATCAGTCTCAGGGTGATGACGTCATCGCCCTGACACTGCTTCCTGTGTGCGCAGCGGGAGCCGGCGCTCAGCGCGATGTAGAGGAGAGACCGCCCGTGGTGAGTATGGGGGGGGGCGGTGGCGGTGGCGGGAGGGGCCCCCTGCAGGTGCTGGGCCCCTCTTGCTGGTACTGCTGGGCCCCCATTGCTGGTGGTGCCGGGACCCCGGGGTGCCTGGCGGTGACGAGACCCCGGGGCGCCTGGCGGTGCCGGGGTGCCAGGCCGCCTGGCGGGGCCGGGCCCCCGGGGTGCTTGGCGGTGCTGGGCCCCCGGGGTGCTTGGCGGTGCCATGGTGCCAGGCCCCTGGCGGTACCGGGCCCCCGGGTGCCTGGCGGTGCCGGGCCCATGGCGGTGCCGGGCCCCCGGGGTGCATGGTGGTGCCGGGCCCCCGGGGTGCTTGGCGGGGCCGGGCCTCCGGGGTGCCTGGCGGGGCCGGGGTGCCTGGCGGTGCCGGGCCCTTGGCGGGGCCGGGGTGCCTGGCGGTGCCGGGCCCTTGGTGGGGCCGGGCCCCCGGGGTGCCTGGCGGTGCCAAGCCCCGGGGTGCCTGGCGGTGCCGGGTGCCTGGCGGTGCCGGGCCCCCGGGGTGCCTGGCAGTGCCGGGCCCTTGGCGGTGCCGGGTGCCTGGCGGTGCCGGGCCCTTGGCGGTGCCGGGCCCCCGGGGTGCCTGATGGTGCCAGGCCCCTGGTGGTGCCTTGTTCTTGCCGGGTGTCGGAGACTGGCAACCGCGGAGGAAGAAGCTGCCTGGTGCTGGCAAGCGGGAGACCGGAAGCCGCAGAGGAAGAAGCTGCCAGGATCAGGAGTGTGGAGTCAGAAAAGGCGCTGTTACAGCCGAAGATAGCAGCCGGGGGGACAGAGTGGAATGGATGGATGGGGCGGCCTGGAAGAGGGGGCAGAATGGGATAGATGGATGGGGCGGCCTGGAAGAGGGGGCAGAATGGGATGGATGGATGGGGCGGCCTGGAAGAGGGGGCAGAATGGGATGGATGGGGGGGTGGCATGGAAAAGGGGGGAGAACCGGATGGATGGGGAGAAGGTACATGGATGGTTTGGCGGATGGGGAAAAGGTACATGGATGGATGGGGGAATAGAGGGAGAAGGAACATGGATGGATAGGGAGGAGAAGCTACATTGAACGTGGGGGGAGAAGCTACATGTATTACCTATACACATTGACACTACAGAGTTCATGCGTATAATGTCATTGGCGATCATTGCATTACCTGTACACTGACACTATATACTGAACTCCTGTGTATAATGTCACTGGTGATCACTGTATTACCTGTACACTGACCCAATATACAGAGCTTTTTTACAATTCTGTTAATTTAGTATTATATGTGGTGGACTGTGGCATTATGTGTTTTGGTCATGACATGACAGTTTTTGTCCCTTGTATATGGTATTATTCGGTCACTATGTGGTGGTAATATGAGGTCTCATGGTGTGGCAGCATTTATACCTTGTATATGGTAGTATTTAATCACTATGTGGTGGTATTATGTGCTTTGGTCATGGTGTGGCGATATTTGTCTGGTATGTGGCATTATTTGGGCACTGTCGTGGTAGTATGTGATCTGGTCACGGTGTGGTGGTATTTCTGACTTCTATCTGGTAATATTGGTCTTGGTAGAGTGGATTTTGGTCGGTCATTTGTTTTATCTGATATCAATAAGTGGAAACTATTTTATTTCCAATAGATATTCAATACTTAAATGTTAAATTCCTCCCTGTCCTGTGACACAGCAGCAGAGATGCAGAGGTTTGCCAGAGAAAGCAAGTTAAGCATTTGGTGACTTCAGTATTAATAAAACAAATCCAGGAGTGAGTGAGAAATGCATAAAAAATACCTAGCCCGGGTTAGCCCCCCCTTATAGAGAATTTGGGTATAAAATGTTTCCATTCGTTAGATCTTTGTTAGATCCGGTTTGATCAACCAAAACTAACGTTAGATCTCCTCTACAAAATGAGATATTTAGGATCTTTTTCAGGGGGGCTAACCCGTAGCTAGCCCCCCCTCTTTTGAAATTGCCCGTTTTTTCGATGGATTCTAATAGATATTCGTTAGATCCGGTTTGATCAGCAAAAATTAACGTTAGATCTCCTTTCGTTCCCGAGATATTGGGGGGGGCTAACCCGTAGCTAGCCCCCCCTCTTTTGAAATTGCCCGTTTTTTTGATGGATTCTAATAGATATTCGTTAGATCCGGTTTGATCAGCAAAAATTAACGTTAGATCTCCTTTCGTTCCCGAGATATTGGGGGGGGCTAACCCGTAGCTAGCCCCCCCTCTTTTGAAATTGCCCGTTTTTTCGATGGATTCTGATAGATATTCGTTAGATCCGGTTTGATCAGCAAAAATTAACGTTAGATCTCCTTTCGTTCCCGAGATATTGGGGGTCTAAGGTGGGGGTTGGGTACGGGTTAGCCCCCTCTTTTGAAATTGCCCGTTTTTTTTCGATGGATCCTAATAGATATTCGTTAGATCCGGTTTGATCAGCAAAAATTAACGTTAGATCTCCTTTCGTTCCCGAGATATTGGGGGTCTAAGGTGGGGGGTTGGGTACGGTTTAGCACCCCCTCTCTTGAAATTGCCCGTTTTTTCGATGGATTCTGATAGATATTTGTTAGATCCGGTTTGATCAGCAAAAATTAACGTTAGATCTCCTTTCGTTCCCAAGATATTGGGGGTCTAAGGTTGGGGGTTGGGTACGGTTTAGCCCCCCCTCTTTTGAAATTGCCCGTTTTTTCGATGGATTCTGATAGATATTCGTTAGATTCGGTTTGATCAGCAAAAATTAACGTTAGATCTCCATTCGTTCCCGAGATATTGGGGGTCTAAGGTGGGGGGTTGGGTACGGGTTAGCCCCCCTCTTTTGAAATTGCCCGTTTTTTCGATGGATTCTGATAGATATTCGTTAGATTCGGTTTGATCAGCAAAAATTAACGTTAGATCTCCATTCGTTCCCGAGATATTGGGGGTTTAAGGTGGGGGGTTGGGTACGGGTTAGCCCCCCCTCTTTTGAAATTGCCCGTTGTTTCGATGGATTCTGATAGATATTCGTTAGATCAGGTTTGATCAGCAAAAATTAACGTTAGATCTCCATTCGTTCCCGAGATATTGGGGGTCTAAGGTGGGGGGTTGGGTACGGGTTAGCCCCCCCTCTTTTGAAATTGCCCGTTTTTTTCGATGGATTCTGATAGATATTCGTTAGATTCGGTTTGATCAGCAAAAATTAACGTTAGATCTCCATTCGTTCCCGAGATATTGGGGGTCTAATGTGGGGGGTTGGGTACGGGTTAGCCCCCCCTCTTTTGAAATTGCCCGTTTTTTTTTCGATGGATTCTGATAGATATTCGTTAGATCCGGTTTGATCAGCAAAAATTAACGTTAGATCTCCTTTCGTTCCCGAGATATTGGGGGTCTAAGGTGGGGGGTTGGGTACGGTTTAGCCCCCCCCTCTCTTGAAATTGCCCGTTTGTTCGATGGATTCTGATAGATATTTGTTAGATCCGGTTTGATCAGCAAAAATTAACGTTAGATCTCTTTTCGTTCCCGAGATATTGGGGGTCTCAGGTGGGGGGTTGGGTACGGCTTAGCCCCCCATCTTTTGAAATTGCCCGTTTTTTCTATGGATTCTGATAGATATTCGTTAGATCCGGTTTGATCAGCAAAAATTAACGTTAGATCTCCTTTCGTTCCCGAGATATTGGGGGTCTAAGGTGGGGGGTTGGGTACGGGTTAGCCCCCCCTCTTTTGAAATTGCCCGTTTTTTCGATGGATTCTGATAGATATTCGTTAGATCCTGTTTGATCAGCAAAAATTAATGTTAGATCTCTTTTCGTTCCCGTGATATTGGGGGTCTCAGGTGGGGGGTTGGGTACGGGTTAGCCCCCCTCTTTTGAAATTGCCCGTTTTTTTCGATGGATTCTGATAGATATCCGTTAGATCCGGTTTGAGCATTGGTCCTGAGGTGTAGATGGAGAAGAGGAGGGGTCCAAGGACAGAGGATTGGGGGGACACCAACAGAGAGAGTGAAGTGAGGAGGTGGCGAGTGAGTGGGACGATCTAAAAGTTCGGTCAGTGAGTCATTATCGTCCCCCGTGATGCCTACAGGCCCTCCTCTTCACAATCATTGCAGCACCCTGCCCCCCTTCCCCCGCCGCGACATATCGCCAATGAAGTCCTGATGCTGCCCACAATTCGCTCACGCCGAAGTCGCCGCTGCTCAAACGGATCTAGCGAATATCTGAATCCTTAAAAAAAAGGCACATTTCAAAGTGTGTGGGGGGGGGGTTGTTTTTTGCATAGCAAGTTGTATTTTTCCTTTGCACCACTTTGGGTGCATATAATGTTTTGTATAACTTTTATTTATTTTTAGGAGGGAGAATTTAAAAAAAAATTTATTACGTTAATGTTTTTTGAGTTTTATTATTAGTTAATTTCCCGTGCGGTAAAAGTAACAGAACACCTTTATTCTCTGGGTCAGGTCGGACCCATACAAAATTTATGACTTTTTTTTTTACTACTTTTACAAAGTAAAATGTTTTTTTTTAAATAATGACAGAGGATTTTGCCTCGCCGCATGCGCAGCCCCATAGCGCTTTTATTTTTCTGACTACGGAGCAGTGGGATGCCTCATTTTTTGCGGGAAGAGTTGTAGTTTTTATTCTGACCATTTTGGGGCATATTCGATTTGTTGATCGCGTTTTATGACTTCTTTTTGTGACTCAAACAGTGAAAAAAATAGAAATTCAGGCTTTTTTAATTTTTTTATGGCATTTACCCTGTGGAATAAATATTAAACTATTTCATTTTTGGAGGTTGGGATCCCAGCTGATGGTAGGACAGCTGCGATCTCACGATTGCTGACGGGGCTAGCCGAGGCTGCCATTTCCCCGCCCGACGTGAAAACTATGGCAGAGGAATAAGGCCCGGCTAACGCCGTCGTCAAAAGTCAATGATCGGTCGTCAAGGGGTTAAAAATTCCTGTACATAGACTCTCATGTTTAGGTCTCATTTTTAATCAATTTAATTATCAAAACAATAAATCTTACTTATTAGTACAGTGAAAAACACAAGTAACAGTAATACCTTCCAGAAATAGAGATTTAACAATGGAAACCTGAACGTTTAGGATGCAAAATCCCTGGAATAGAAATAGGACACGAACATTGTAACCTCTAGACAGAGTTCCTGAGTTATCGGTGTTTGACTTATACAAAAAAAGAAGAAAATTACTAATGTGACTAGATATAAATGTATTCAAATGTTTAATATCATAGAATACCAATAACAATTTACAATAAAATTTAAAACTCCCATGAGTGCAAAGTAACTCAAACAAAAGAAAGAAGAACAGTAACACCCCAACACCGACCAGTAACACCCCAACACCGACTAGTAACACCCCAACACCGATTAGTAACACCCCAACACCGACCAGTAACACCCCAACACCGATTAGTAACACCCCAACACCGGTTAGTAACACCCCAACACCGATTAGTAACACCCCAACACCGATCAGTAACACCCCAACACCGATCAGTAACACCCCAACACCGGTGTAACACCCAACCGTAAAACCCAACACTTGGGTGTTACTGTTCTTCTTCTTTCTTTTGTTTGAGTTACTTTGCACTCATGGGAGTTTTCAGTCCTCCTATTTTTTAGATACAGCCTTCATCTTTCGTGAATATTTATTGTAAATTGTTATTGGTATTCTATGATATTAAACATTTGAATACATTTATATCTAGTCACATTAGTAATTTTCTTATTTTTTTGTATAAGTCAAACACCGATAACTCAGGAACTCTGTCTAGATGTTACAATGTTCGTGTCCTATTTCTATTCCAGGGATTTTGCGTCCTAAACGTTCAGGTTTCCATTGTTAAATCTCTATTTCTGGAAGGTATTACTGTTACTTGTGTTTTTCACTGTACTAATAAGTAAGATTTATTGTTTTGATAATTAAATTAATTAAAAATGAGAACTAAACATGAGAGTCTATGTACAGGAATTTTTAACCCCTTGCCGACCGATCATTGACTTTTGACGACGGCGTTAGCCGGGCCTTATTCCTCTGCCATAGTTTCACGTCGGGCGGGGAAATGGCAGCCTCGGCTAGCCCCATCAGCAATCGTGAGATCCCAGTTGTCCTACCATCAGCTGGGATCCCAACCGCCAAAAATTAAATACCGTATATACTCGTGTATAAGCCAACCCCCCTACTTTTGCCCCCAAAATCTGGGAAAACCTATTGACTCGTGTATAAGCCGAGGGTGGACCCCAGCACAGGTATACAGCCCCCAGCAGTGTGGTATACCGGACCCCCCAGTGGTATACAGGCCTCCCCAGTGGTAGTATACAGCCCCCAGCAGTGTGGTATACAGCAGCCTCCCCAGTGGTATATACAGGCCCCAGCAGTGTTACAGCAGCCTCCCCAGTGGTATATACAGCAGCAGCCCCAGTGGTAGTATGTAGCAGCCCCAGAGGTATATACAGCAGCCCCAGAGGTAGTATACAGCAGCCCCAGAGGTATATATAGCAGCAGCCCCAGAGGTATATATAGCAGCAGCCCCAGAGGTATATATAGCCGCAGCCCCAGAGGTATATATAGAAGCAGCCCCAGAGGTATATATAGCAGCAGCCCCAGAGGTATATATAGCAGCAGCCCCAGAGGTATATATAGCAGCAGCCCGCCCGCCACCCCCATGAGTATACAGGCCCCCCCATCAGTATCCAGGGCCCCCCCCTTGCTCCGCAAACCTGTAAAGTAAGATTATACTTATCACTGTCCTGTCGCCGCTGTCCCGCCGCCGCCATCGCGCTCCTCATCCATCTTCTTCCGGCTTCCTCCTCGGCGCACAGACAATGACGTCATTGCCTGCGCCCACCAGAGGAGGAAACCGGAAGAAGACGGATGAAGCCGGACGAGCGCGATGGTGGCGGCGGGACAGTGGCGACAGGACAGTGATAAGTATAATCTTACTTTACAGGTTTGCGGAGCGATGGGGGGGGGCCTGTATACTCATGGGAGGGTGGTCGCCTGTGTACTGATAGGGGCATGACTCGCATATAAGCCGAGGGGGGGACTTTTCAGCCCAATTTTTGGGCTGAAAAACTCGGCTTATATGCGAGTGTATACGGTAGTTTAATATTTATTCCACAGGGTAAATGCCATATAAATGTTTTAAAAAAGCCTGAATTTCTATTTTTTTCACTGTTTGAGTCACAAAAAGAAGTCATAAAACGCGATCAACAAATCGAATATGCCCCAAAATGGTAAAAACTACAACTCTTCCCGCAAAAAATGAGGCATCCCACTGCTCCGTAGTAAGAAAAATAAAAGCGCTACGGGGCTGCGCATGCGGCGAGGCAACATCCTCTCTCATTATTTAAAAAAAAAAAAACGTTTTACTTTTTAAAAGTAGTAAAAAAAAATATTAATAAATTTTGTATGGGTGTGTCCGACCTGACCCGGAGAATAAAGGTGTTCTGTTACTTTTACCGCACGGGAAATTAACTAATAATAAAACTCAAAAAACATTAACGTAATAAAAAATTTTTTAAATTCTCCCTCTCCTAAAAATAAATAAAAGTTATACAAAACATTATATGCACCCAAAATGGTGCAAAGGAAAAATACAACTTGCTATAACAAAAAACAACCCCCCCCCCACACTTTGAAATGTGTCTTTTTTTTAAGGATTCAGATATTCGCTAGATCCGTTTGAGCAGCGGCGACTTTGGCGTGGGCGAATTGTGGGCAGCATCAGGACTTCATTGGCGATGTGTCGCGGCGGGGGAAGGGGGGCAGTGTGCTGCGACGATTGTGAAGAGGAGGCCTGTAGGCATCACGGGGGACGAGAATGACTCACTGACCGAACTTTTAGATTGTCCCACTCACTCGCCACCTCCTCACTTCACTTTCTCTGTTGGTGTCCCCCCAATCCTCTGTCCTTGGACCCCTCCTCTTCTCCATCTACACCTCAGGACCAATGCTCAAACCGGATCTAACGAATATCTATCAGAATCCATCGAAAAAACGGGCAATTTCAAAAGAGGGGGGGCTAACCCGTACCCAACCCCCCACTTGAGACCCCCAATATCTCGGGAACGAAAGGAGATCTAACGTTAATTTTTGCTGATCAAACCAGATCTAACGAATATCTATCAGAATCCATCGAAAAAACGGGCAATTTCAAAAGAGGGGGGCTAACCTGTTCCCAACCCCCCACCTTAGACCCCCAATATCTTGGGAACGAAAGGAGATCTAACGTTAATTTTTGCTGATCAAACCGGATCTAACGAATATCTATCAGAATCCATCGAAAAAACGGGCAATTTCAAAAGAGGGGGGGGCTAAACCGTACCCAACCCCCCACCTTAGACCCCCAATATCTCGGGAACGAAAGGAGATCTAACGTTAATTTTTGCTGATCAAACCGGATCTAACGAATATCTGTCAGAATCCATTGAAAAAAACGGGCAATTTCAAAAGAGGGGGGGCTAACCCGTACCCAACCCCCCACCTGAGACCCCCAATATCTCGGGAACGAAAGGAGATCTAACGTTAATTTTTGCTGATCAAACCAGATCTAACGAATATCTATCAGAATCCATAGAAAAAACAGGCAATTTCAAAAGAGGGGGGCTAAACCGTACCCAACCCCCCACCTTAGACCCCCAATATCTCGGGAACGAAAGGAGCTCTAATGTTAATTTTTGCTGATCAAACCGGATCTAACGAATATCTATTAGGATCCATCGAAAAAACGGGCAATTTCAAAAGAGGGGGGGCTAGCTACGGGTTAGCCCCCCCAATATCTCGGGAACGAAAGGAGATCTAACGTTAATTTTTGCTGATCAAACCGGATCTAACGAATATCTATTAGGATCCATCGAAAAAACGGGCAATTTCAAAAGAGGGGGGGCTAGCTACGGGTTAGCCCCCCCAATATCTCGGGAACGAAAGTAGATCTAACGTTAATTTTTGCTGATCAAACCGGATCTAACGAATATCTATCAGAATCCATCGAAAAAACGGGCAATTTCAAAAGAGGGGGGGCTAACCCGTACCCAACCCCCCACCTTAGACCCCCAATATCTCGGGAACGAATGGAGATCTAACGTTAATTTTTGCTGATCAAACCTGATCTAACGAATATCTATCAGAATCCATCGAAAAAAACGGGCAATTTCATAAGAGGGGGGGCTAACCCGTACCCAACCCCCCACCTTAGACCCCCAATATCTCGGGAACGAATGGAGATCTAACGTTAATTTTTGCTGATCAAACCTGATCTAACGAATATCTATCAGAATCCATCGAAAAAAACGGGCAATTTCAAAAGAGGGGGGGCTAACCCGTACCCAACCCCCCACCTGAGACCCCCAATATCTCGTGAACGAAAGGAGATCTAACGTTAATTTTTGCTGATCAAACCGGATCTAACGAATATCTATCAGAATCAATCGAAAAAACTGGCAATTTCAAAAGAGGGGGGGCTAACCTGTACCCAACCCCCACCTTAGACCCCCAATATCTCGGGAACGAAAGGAGATCTAACGTTAATTTTTGCTGATCAAACCGGATCTAACGAATATCTATCAGAATCCATCGAAAAAACGGGCAATTTCAAAAGAGGGGGGGCTAGCTACGGGTTAGCCCCCCCCAATATCTCGGGAACGAAAGGAGATCTAACGTTAATTTTTGCTGATCAAACCGGATCTAACGAATATCTATTAGAATCCATCGAAAAAAACGGGCAATTTCAAAAGAGGGGGGGCTAGCTACGGGTTATCCCCCCCAATATCTCGGGAACGAAAGGAGATCTAACGTTAATTTTTGCTGATCAAACCGGATCTAACGAATATCTATTAGAATCCATCGAAAAAACGGGCAATTTCAAAAGAGGGGGGCTAGCTACGGGTTAGCCCCCCCTGAAAAAGATCCTAAATATCTCATTTTGTAGAGGAGATCTAACGTTAGTTTTGGTTGATCAAACCGGATCTAACAAAGATCTAACGAATGGAAACATTTTATACCCAAATTCTCTATAAGGGGGGGCTAACCCGGGCTAGGTGAAGAAATGTAGGACAAGAGCAGGACTATGGATTGATGTGCAGAGTCCTGTGACGGCTCTCCAGACGCTGCCATGTCCTTCCCCTCCGTCAGTCCCGACTGCCTGTAGTGATAACAGAGAGGGAGAAAGAGCCCTGGATTGTTCACCACAGCAGACGATGCTGAAATTGGTTTCTTAGGGCGGCTTCACACTTCGGTGTGATCTGGTTCGGGGCTGTCAGGGATCAGCACACAGAACTGGAGGGCTAATTTGCCCTCCGGTCCGGTGTGCAGCCGCTGATAAGTCAGGACCGCGGCGGGAGCTGTGTGCGGCTGCACACCGGACCAGAGGGCAAATTAGCCCTCCAGTTCTGTGTGCTGATTTCTGACAGCCCCGAACCAGATCACACCGCAGTGTGAAGCCGCCATTATTCGGCAGTTTCTTTTTCGGCTATTGTTTATTTTCTAATTTTTACAGTTTTTTTTCAATAAAAAGAAAACCTTCTAAGTATATAATACTATGCAGTCATGTTCCCTGTTCTAAATACACTTAAAAACAGATACAAAAATTAGAAGACTGGTACAAAAATGTGCATCAAAGTGGACATGTATAGTATTGAAGGGGTTAAATGGCTTTGGGCCATAGAACTAACTCCTGATTTACATACCTAGTGATTCCCCACATCAAATACATGTCACTCCAGCCTGGGTTCTGGGCATCAAAGTGGGCAAACCGACACTGCAGAGGCATATGCTTTTATGAAGGGGTGAGGAAGCCCTATGCATCCATACCGGGGGCAGTGCTATGTGTGAACATATACTCAGCTTTCTATATTAGAATGCAGTGAGTCTGACATCATCATTATGTGGAGATACTAAGGCTATTTTTAGGGCTATTTGGGAGGTGAACTGTGTGTGGGGGGGGTGAGATATTTGTTGCAGGAAGCAATGTAAGGGGGTACTTATTTATTCATGCTCAGCATAGGATCTATTTATATTTCGGGGGCAGTGCAGGACCTGCCAGACTGGGAGCGAGTGTGTGTATGTATACTATACAGGGATATGTACTGAATGATCGGGGGGGTGTGGTGTGCTTGTGTACTTATAATGCACGTGTATGTACCCCATGTTTTAATCTCGTTTGCCCCAAAAAAGGACTATGTACTGTATGTGTGTCCACACATAGCCCCACGCCCTTTGTAGCCCTTTCCCCCCTTCATAATGTGCTGGTCTATGGTAATGGCCAGATATAGTCGTAATGCCCATATACGGTAACGGCCAAACCGCCCCCCCCTACAGTCCTCTAAAAATATGACCCCCCAAAACCGGAAGCCCTGCAATTAACCGCGTCCACCAGAAAAAAATTCCCCCTCCCCCTAATCTGTCTTCCTACCAAAAACAAAAACTCATTGATCACACGTGGACATTTCACCCATCCTTCTTGATGACACATGAACATGACACGGAACTTCTATTGTGACATCACAATACGAAAGGGGGCAGTGCTAATTGGAGGGGCAGAGGTATTTGCTTTTATGAAGGGGTGAGGCAGCCCTGTGCATCCATAAAGGGGGCAGTGCTATGTGTGAACATGTACTCCGCTTTCTATATTAGAATAGAATGCAGTGAGTGTGACATCACAGAATTCCCAGACAAAGCTGGGTTCTCCAGTTAGCTGCTATTCCCAGGCAAGACCCCTCCCACTAGTATACTGATGTTTTAGAGGTAGTGCAGTACCAGGGGTGAGTATGTATACTGATAACACACAGGGTGGGTAGAGCATGACTGGAGATGAGTGTGTATACCTAGACTACACAGAGGGATGTAGTGCAGGATCAGGGGTGAGTGTATTTTTCCACGCTGATTGGGGTTTAGTAGGTGTACCTAGACTCCACAGGGGTATGTAGTGCAGGACCAGGGGTGAGCATGTGTACCCATGATTCCCAGGTATGGGTACGTGGTAGGATATTTTGGAGATGAACAGTGTATCTGTGTGTGCGTGGGGATATTTTGTGCAGGGAGCACAGTGAGGGAGTCATTATTCATGCTCCGCATGGGATCCAAATTCCTTGTACCATATATTCACCTGCTCAATCAACCATACTCTCTGTTGGCTCCTCAGTAAGCCACAAGTGTTGGCGTCTATATACCATGTAGGAGAGAGCAACAGCTGTTTCAGGTTCATAGTTTGGGTGCCAGATCCTACAGCTTCCAAATAACTCACTCTGGATCCACCCCGCAAAGAGGCTGATCTGCCAGCAACCATGTAGCAGTTAGTTACCTGCACTGTGTCTCATGTACCCAGCCATGGGCTGTGGGTTCAATCCTGAGCAGTACATCATCCAAGCCATTATCTATAGGCGACACATGCTGGCCGCAGGCTATCCCCTTGGCTGGTCCAGTGCTCTTGCGACTGTCGGCCAATAGCCATTGGGTGAGAGTTTTTTTAACCCTTCTGTTGTCTTCAGTCAAAAACGACCGATTTTGAACTTTAATATTTTTTTTAAATATTCAAGATGCGGTTCTGAAACTTGTGGTTGATTGACTTTTCCTCATTTGAGGGGTTCTTACTATGCATATTGTTATATTTACTTTTTTATGTTTACTTTTTGCTCCACAATTTTTTATACACTTCTTCTCTTCGGTCAAAAAAGACCGATAGCCTTTTATAGTGATCTCCAGCCATTTTATGAGTAAAATAAAGGAGCTATAATCTCATTTTGGACTATATATTACATCTACTACCATTTATCAATTTATTTAGGTCCTTTTGGTCCATGCAGATTTACACATACATACATTTTCTCATTACAATACTGCTGATGGATTACCTTCCAGTATAGTTATGTGCCAAATATTTTTACCCTGCTGTTCCTGTAAAATAGTTCAATTCAGTTCTGCATTCGTGCTATGGAAGGAAATAGACTCAAATTGGAACAAAAATAAACTATATAAGAGAAGACTTTTTATAGAGGAGTTGGGAAAATCACTGGTTAGCCCATATATTGAAGAACGAAAGGTAACACCCAGAGCTGATGGAGCGGCAGCCATTGTCCACAGGATCCAACAGCAAGATAAAGTGAACCAACAGCTTCCACCAGCACTGCTACAATACCCACGGACGCCACCAGCAACGCAACCAGCCTAAAACGGAAACGATGCGACTTCTGTCCAACATCAAGCAATCACAAATCAAATGTGATGTTACAGATGTGAAAAATATTTATGCAAAAGACGTCAATTATACCTGTGACAATTGCAAACAGTACATTTTGCACCGTGTGACTTATTTATAATTTTACAAAAAAACTGAACTGTTAATTTTTTTTTTTTTTTGGAAAATAATATACCGTATATACTCGCGTATAAGCCGAGTTTTTCAGCCCAAAAATTGGGCTGAAAAGTACCCCCCTCGGCTTATACGCGAGTCAGTGCTGTATACCGATGTATACATCGGTACATACCGATGTATACATCGGTATACAGCAGCCCCCGCATCCCCAGTAATGCAGGGCCCCCCAGCGTCGCTCCGGTCACCTGTAAAGCAAACTATACTTATCACAGTCCCGCTGTCCGCGCCCGCCGCTGCCGACATCCGTGATCCTCCATCTTCATGCGTCTTCTTCCTGTTTCTGTGCTCGTCGCAGGCAATGACGTCATTCCCTGCGACGAGCACAGGAAACAGGAAGAAGTCGCATGAAGACGTAGGATCGCGGATGTCGGCAGCGGCGGGCTCGGACAGCGGGACTGTGATAAGTATAGTTTGCTTTACAGGTGACCAGAGTCAGGCTGGGGGGGCCCTGGATTACTGGGGATACTGTATACTACCGCTGGGGCTGCTATACACTACTACTGGGGCTGTATACACTACCACTGGGGCTGCTATATACCTCTGGGGCCCTGTATACTACCACTGGGGCTGTATAAACCACTGGGGCTGTATATACTGCTGGGGCCCTGTATACTACCACTGGGGCTGTATATACCACTGGGGCTGTATATACTACTAGGGCTGCTATATACTACCACTGGGGCTGTATATACTGCTGGGGCCCTGTATACTACCACTGGGGCTGTATATACTACCACTGGGGCTGTATATACTGCTGGGGCCCTGTATACTACCACTGGGGCTGTATATACTACCACTGGGGCTGTATATACTACCACTGGGGCTGTATATACTGCTGGGGCCCTGTATACTACCACTGGGGCTGTATATACTACTAGGGCTGCTATATACTACCACTGGGGCTGTATATACTGCTGGGGCCCTGTATACTACCACTGGGGCTGTATATACTACCACTGGGGCTGTATATACTACCACTGGGGCTGTATATACTGCTGGGGCCCTGTATACTACCACTGGGGCTGTATATACTACCACTGGGGCTGTATATACTACCACTGGGGCTGTATATACTGCTGGGGCCCTGTATACTACCACTGGGGCTGTATATACCACTGGGGCTGTATATACTACTAGGGCTGCTATATACTACCACTGGGGCTGTATATACTGCTGGGGCCCTGTATACTACCACTGGGGCTGTATATACTACCACTGGGGCTGTATATACTGCTGGGGCCCTGTATACTACCACTGGGGCTGTATATACTACCACTGGGGCTGTATATACTGCTGGGGCCCTGTATACTACCACTGGGGCTGTATATACTACTAGGGCTGCTATATACTACCACTGGGGCTGTATATACTGCTGGGGCCCTGTATACTACCACTGGGGCTGTATATACTACCACTGGGGCTGTATATACTACCACTGGGGCTGTATATACTGCTGGGGCCCTGTATACTACCACTGGGGCTGTATATACTACCACTGGGGCTGTATATACTACCACTGGGGCTGTATATACTGCTGGGGCCCTGTATACTACCACTGGGGCTGTATATACTACCACTGGGGCTGTATATACTACTAGGGCTGCGTCTATACTACCACTGGGGCTGTATATACCACTGGGGCTGTATATACCACTGGGGCTGTATATACTACTGGGGCTGCGTGTATACTACCACAGGGGCTGCTGTATCTACCTCTGGGACTGGTGTATACCACACTGCTGGGGGCTGTATACTTGTGCTAGGGTCCACCCTCGGCTTATACACGAGTCAATAGATTTTCCCAGGTTTTGGGGGCAAAAGTAGGGGGTCGGCTTATACACGGGTCGGCTTATACACGAGTATATACGGTAATTACATTTAGTTTATTGTTATTAGTTATAGTTTACAGTTGGATGAATAATTATTTTTGTATGTGCAAATATGCAATCTGCATAAATATTCCAATAAAGCCATGTTAAATGATTTGACCAAAAAAAATAAAAAGTAAGTTTTTCTTTCTATTTTTCATTTGTTTATAAACAACCAGGTTCACACACAAAATAATACTGCAAAAATTATTCTATGAAAACACTTAAATTAGCTAAAAATCAAGACTTCATTAGGTCCGGTCAAAAATGACCGGAAGATAACAAGTGTATAGTGGTAACCAGGAGAATAGCAGTGTTAAGTTATGTAACGTGAGGCAATTCCAAAATCCACAACCCCAAAAATGTTAAAAAAAAAGGTGGTGTAACTGGCCTCAGACCAGGCACCTGTCTCTTGATAGGCAGCCGTGCTAACCACTAGCCTATAGAATATATAGGGTCAACCCTTTGTAATATAGTCCTTATATCATCATTATGTGGAGATACTATGGCTTTTTTTAGGGCCATTTTAGAGCTGAGCTGTGTGTGTATACACAACAGAGACTACCACCGTATACACATTAGAGACTGCGGGCAGTATGCACATTAGAGACAGCGGGCAGTATGCACATTAGAGACTGCCGGCCGTATGCACATTAGAGACTGCCGGCCGTTTACACAATAGAGCAGTGGTCCCCAACCTTTTTTGCATCGGGGACCGGCTCCATGCAAGACCATTATTCTGTGGCCTGGCGGGGGTGGGGCTTTGGTCAAATAGGGTGGGTGTCACGTCCTACTGACGGACCCCACACGTGGACCCACTGGACCGCGTAGAGCGGATGCTGATACCGGGTGATAGAGAGGCGGACCAGTACAGTAGAGTCAACAGGTTTATTTGAACAATAATAAAACAAGAACCCACGCCCCAGGGGAGAGCCACAAGGTCGCAGCACCGGAATACCACCGAAGGAGGCCCCGGAGCGCTTAACCCCTATACAGGGATACCGCCGGTACCAACCTCGGGGGGACCAATGAAGCGGACACGAGTGTTAAACCGACCCCAGGCGACGTGGTAACAAAACAGCAACCGGGTATAAAATAGGACACGGGGAACCGGGAACACTGAGAATTCGGAGCAGGACTGGAGACAGCGCTTCAGCAGGAAAGAGGTCCGGGAAACAGACCGAGACCACTGGAGTCAGCGAGGAGCCGGCACGGGAGGAATCTGCGGGAAGGAACACAGAGTAATCAGATATCAAGCCAATTAAGGAACAACCTGACCAGACCAGGATTAGCAAGTTCACTACATAGAAATTGCCCTGGCAAAGAGTAAGAGTAAACAGGAAGCTTATATCACAGCAGGGTACTCCTGATTGGCAGAACACAGAGACATGGTGATTGGCTGAGGGGAGGAGCAAGCTCCCTGCAGTTCTCCAGCAGATACTGATTTGGAGATGGATTGTCATAGCTCAAGCAGCAGCCCCGGAAGTGAGATGAGCAGCGCTGCTCAAGCAGAGGGTGCTGGACCCCTGCGGCTGGGGACAGGTGCGCGCACCCGGGGAGCATACGGTAAGGAAGACGCTACCCGACCGACCCGCGGGCGGCGGCTGCCAGCGCCCCGGAGCTGTCGGCGGACGGTCGACACCCGGGATCCTTGAAGCCGGACAGGGGCGGTAGGAGCCGAGGGAGTAAAGGCAGCAGGCCGCGGGGCACGGGCGGCAGACCCCCGGGTGGTAACAGTGGGGCTATGGAGAAGATGTGTTATGTCCTATTTTCAGGGGAAGTCTTATTTTTCCATCCCCTTGCAGCTCCCAATATGGTATCCCCATCATTCCCTTGCAGTCCATAATATCCACATCTTCCTCTTGCAGCCCCTAATACCGTATCACCCATCCTCCTCCTCTTCCAGCCTCCATCCTCCTTTTCCAGCCCCCATCCTCCTTCTCCTCTTCCAGCCTCCATCCTCCTTCTCCTCTTCCAGCCCCCATCCTCCTTCTCCTCTTCCAGCCCCCATCCTCCTTCTTGTCTTTCTGCCCCCATCCTCCTTCTCATCACACACACGTCACCGATCCGCCGCTGCAGCATTACGTCCCCTCTCTGTTCTCTCCCTCAGCTGTGTGCAGAGATGTACATCCGAAGCCATCGGCCAATCACAGTTCAGCAGCCTCTAGCCAATCAGGGCCTGGCTGCTACACTATGATTGGCTGAGAGCATCTATGCACACAGCTAAGGAAAAGAATACAGAGAGGACGTAATGCTGTTGTGGTGGGTGGTGACATCACATCGGGAGGCAGGCATCATCCACTGCTCTGAGCCAACACAGAGCTCAGCACAGTATGTGTAGTGCTGGTCTGCGGCGGCGCGGACCGGCACACAGACACCCGGTGGTTGGGGACCCCTGCAATAGAGACTACTGCCGTATGCACATTAGAGACTGCGGGCAGTATGCGCATTGGAGACTGCGGGCAGTATGCGCATTGGAGACTGCGGGCAGTATGCGCATTGTAGACTGCGGGCAGTATGCGCATTGGAGACTGCGGGCAGTATGCGCATTGGAGACTGCGGGCAGTATGTGTCTTGGGCCACAAGGGAATGAGGTACTCAGGTCTCAGGCGGTCAGTTGCGGGGGATGTCACAGGTTGTCCATGCCCGAGCCTGTGCCCTTGGGTGACAATTAAAAGGGTGTATTTATAGGGATAGGGATTGTCAGTAGTGACGCCACCTGTAGATTCCGGTGAAGGCACCGATGCTGCTTGGGCCTCCGGGGTGATGGGCGGCAGCAAGATGGAGTGGCTCCCTACAGGAGGAGCGGAGTCACTAGGGCGTTGGAAATTAGGAATTGATGGTGGAGTACGGCAGCACAGTCGTTGCTGCACAGGGTTGGAGTAGGGGAGCGCAGTCAGTGTGGTGCAGGATGAGTGGAAGGAGGAACACACACACACTACAGTATTTTGGTACCTTTACTGATGACTGGTTACAGGTACACACGTCCGGAGTGAAGGAAAACACCTTGGGATCTCCACAGCGAGTAGGGTTGTAGACCTCCTTATTTAGCTTTCTTGTTTTGAGTCAGGCAGGCATGAAACCTAACCGGACTCTCTCCACACCCGGGATGCTGCACTCTTGGGCCACCGCTGTCTTTCTCCCCACAGTCCCTGGCTCTCAATTGTTGGTGCTACGGGTGTCCGGGAAGCTCAGCCTCCTCGGGATGCTGGTTTCTCTGCTGGGTCTATCTTCTCTGTCTCCTGCAGACTTGGGCTCCAGTGACTGGTGTTCTGGTGGGGTGAGCTGGGATAGCTCCACTGCCCCTGGTAGTGATTCTCACCTTTGCCTTCGATCCCTACTCTTCGGATCCTCCATTGACTCTGGTGAGTACTGATTTGGGCCTAGCACAGCTTCGGTGCCCGTTCAGCTCACTAGTCTCTGTGCTTCCTGCAGCTCTTCTAGCATCTGCACACTGTCTGACTCCGTCCCCAGCACTTGTATTTATAGGGGGAACTGGCTTAAGGCAACCAGTTGGGCCCCCCCTACAGGCCTGGGGTGGAAGGTGTTGGGTGCAAGTGGGTTACTCGCTGTTGGAAATACTTGTGTCCTAGGGAAGCCTGTGGCCACCTGGTACAGGGTGCCACATTCCCCCCTAGTTAACCTCAGTACTCCCGGATTGAGCAAAGCTTTTTGTGCATAAACATATAAACAATAATAATAACAAATATATACAGATTCTCAAAATTCAAAATGTACTAAAACCACTGAAAATTTTATAAAAACAGGAAAAATATGAAAAGCTGTCCATCCGCCGCAGGCTGTAAATAGTAAAGATAAATAGTTTTTAGCCACCACTAGTTCTGTGGCTGTAGTCCAGGGTTAAACAAATGGGCAAATCCAGGGAAAAGTTTTGCAGTAAAGTCTCTGATGGCTTTGAACACATGACGGGTTAACATACGTTACACTTTCCACATTTTCCCTATGGGTGTCTCTGCTTAGGAGGCCGGGTCTCACCTTCTCGCTACCATCCCCAGGGGCTTTCTATTCCCAACTTGATGTGCATGGGGCTGTGCCCAGTTCCTCCACCCTTCTATACACTATTTACTGTTATTTACATAAGTCACTATTTACTGTTGTACACTCTAGCATTTTATACCCACTTTCCGTACCTAAATGGGGCCTGTCCTTGGGTACTGCGATATGACCTACGTGGACTAGGTGTTTCTTGATGTGTACTTCTCTTGGAGTTGGTAAGGTGGGTAAAGGCCACGTCACACGCATAAATCTTATGAGCGATATTGTTAGCGATCACGTGCACGCGCGATCGCTAACGATATCGCTCACATCGCTGGTGAGCTGTCACACAGGCAGACTCATCAGCGATGTTGAGCAGCGAGATCGCTGGTAACTATGGTAAACGTCGGGTTACTAGGCGCCGCGCGGCGCTTAGTAGCCCGACGTTTACCATAGATACCATCTCCCAGCATAGGCTCTGCCGCTGGGAGATCGTTCATCGTGGTGTCACACACCACGATGAAGCAGATTGATCAAGCGTTTATCGCTTGATTTGAGCTCCTGCTCACAAATCTGCGATCAATCAATCAAGCGATTTTACATTGTAAAATCGCTTGATTACACGCAGCGACGCACAGACGATATCACTTAAGCGATCAAAAAAGCAGATCGTTTAAGCGATATCGCTCATAAGATTGATGCGTGTGATGTGGCCTTTACTGTCTGCGAAGCCTTGGTCTTACTGTAAGACTAGCAGGTTCACCGATTGTAGGAATCTCTGGTTCCGGTACAACAAGGCTGTAAGTCTTGTACTTAAACGGGTTCTACTGGTCTTGGTTCTGGCATTGGTTCTGGTTCTTCTACAGGTTGAACTGGAAGTTGATTTTTCCACTGGTTGATAGAATGATAGCACTGGTATTATGAATTCTCCATTGCATTGAGGCCAGTCTTCTGGGAAATCTCCTAGTTCAGTGTGAATTACTCTTTCTCTTGTTTCTGTAACTATTGTTAATGGATAAGTTACTTCTGGTTGTTTCAATTGGTCAGGGCATTTCTTGAGATGATCTCTTGATACTGTTGATGTTCTACCTTCATTTCGGCTAATTACGCAGGTTTTTGAGTTATCAAAGTTGGATTGCATAACAGTATATGGTTCAGATTCCCATTGGTCATCTAGTTTGTTGTCTCTTCATTTTCTTTTTAAAACTAGTTCACCTGGTATTAAGGGTTCACCTGAGGCATGTTTGTTGAAGTCATGGTCTTGTTTACTTCTGGTTTGCTCTAAGTTCTTTTCCACGCATTCCTGAACTTTCTTGTACTGTTGTTGACGGTGATAATTCCAGTCTTCTGAAGTATCTTGGTTTGGTTCTACAGTTCCCATCTCCAAGTCAATTGGGAGTTTTCCAGGTCTTGCTCGCATTAAGTAAGCTGGTGCATAGTTAGTAGAACTTGCAGGGATATGATTGTATATATCCACTAAGTCAGGTAGTTTTTCTGGCCACTGATTCCTTTCTTTAAGTGATAACGTTTTTAACATGTCGATGACAATGTTGTTAATTTTCTCACAAAGACCATTTGTTTGCGAATGATACGGTGTAGTCCTGATCTTCTTGCACCCATACAATCCTAGGAACTCTTGGAATAGTTGTGATTTAAAGGCAGAACCTTGATATGTTAGTACCTGGTCTGAGTACCTGTGTGGTCGACAGAAACAATTCTGGAAGGTCTTAGCTGCTACTTCTGCAATTAAGTCTTTAATTGGTGCTACTACTAAGAATCTGGAGTAGTGGTCAACCATGGTAAGAGCGTAGGTATACCCTGTTCTGCTGGGTGTTAACTTCACATGATCTAAGGTGACAATCTCTAGAGGCTTCTTAGTAACATTTGGTTGTAAAGAAGCTTTCTGGCTTTGCTGGTCTTCCCTTTTCAGGTGACATGGTCCACAGTTCTTACACCATCTTTCAATGGAACCTCTCATGCCGACCCAGTAAAAGCGATCTTTCAGCAACATCTCCAGTTTCTTCCAACAGAGTGTCCTGCATCATTGTGATAAGCTTCTAGTACCATCTGGACATCTCTTTTTTGGTACCACGATCTGCCAGATCAGTTCATGGATTTTGGGATTAAGATGACGTCTACACAGTTTACCTTGAGAAGACGAACAATTTTCCCTTTTCTTTCCATAGGCGCTTGGCATCTTGTGGAGCTCCTGGACGGACCCAGACAGGAGTGTTCTTTGGTTATCAGCTCTTTGATCAAGCTAACAGCTGGGTCACTGTCCTGGGTCTCTTTCCAGTTATGGTGAGATGACGGGTTTACTGTTTTTTCTTGACGTCTTTGGCTTGCCTCATGACATGAAGATGCATTTGGCCAGTGGAAGGCTGGTAACTCTACTTCTTCTAGCTCATCCACGTCTTCTCCCACATCTGGTAGATTAGGCATTCTGGATAGGGCATCAGCGTTGCCATTCTTATGACCTACCCGGTACTTGACAGTGAAGTCGTAATTGGATAATCTGGCCATCCAACTCTGCTCCATGGCTCCCAGCTTTGCAGTCTCTAAATGGGTTAGGGAGTTGTTGTCAGTGAAAGCTGTGAGCTGTTTGAACCGTTCTGTGATTGCCCAGACTAAGGCTAGGAACTCCAGCTTGAAAGAACTGTAATTCTCTGGATTCCTCTCTGTTGGACAGAGCTTCCTGCTGGCATAGGCAATCACTTTCTCTTTGCCTTTCTGTCTCTGTGCCAAGACAGCTCCTAAGCCCTCATTGCTGGCATCTGTGTATAACAGGAACGGTAAACTGTAGTTGGGGTAGACCAGGATCTCTTCTCCACTTAGGGCATCTTTCAGCTGCTGGAAAGACTGTTCTTGTTCTTGTCCCCACCGAAATGGGGGACCTCTGATCTTGTCCTACCAGGAGATCTTGCATGGGCGCAGCTATCTTTGTATAGCCCTTGATGAACCTCCTGTAGTACCCGACCAGTCCTAGGAATTGGCGTACTTCTCTGAAGGTAGTTGGTGCTGGCCAGTCCTTTATGACTGTGATCTTGTCCAGGTCCGGTGCTACGCCTTCTGCACTGACCACATACCCAAGGTAATGAACTTTGGGTTTTAACAGGTGACATTTTGAAGGTTTCAACTTCATACCATACTTGGACAATGATTCAAACACTTCACTCAGGTGTTGCAGGTGGTCTTCATAGGTTTTGGAGTACACTATGACATCATCCAGGTATAGCAATACAGTCTCGAAGTTTCTGTGGCCTAGGCAACACTCTATTAGCCGCTGGAATGTTCCTGGTGCATTGCATAACCCGAATGGCATGGTGTTGAACTCCCATAACCCCATCGGTGTCATGAAGGCTGTCTTCTCACGGTCTTCTTCTGCAACGGAGACCTGCCAGTACCCACTAGTAAGATCTAAGGTTGAGAAGTAATTGGCAGACTTTAATGCAACAAGTGACTCTTCTATACGGGGTAATGTGTATGCATCCTTGTTTTACTTTATTGATTTGCCTATAATCTACACACATCCTCATACCAGGGGCGGAACTACACTGGTGCAGCTGGTGCAGCTGCACCAGGGCCCCGACCGGCTGGAGACCCCTTCAAGCCTGGAGGGGGGCCCCCAGCCGACCCCCGCAAGCCGCTGCCAGAGGAGAGGAGGGTCAGGCAAGGGAAGCAGAGAGCTTCCTGCTTCCCTTGCCTGATCCCGCCCCTCCTCTCCTCTGCTCCTCCGGCCCCTAGCATACATCCGGCGTAGCTCCCAGGTAGGAGAGCATCACACCTGCGGCTCCCAGCAGCTCCCAGCGGCTCCCAGCGGCTCCCAGCAGCACCCCTCCCCCCCGGGCCGCGCCAACGGCCAGTAGCCCCGCCCCCCCCGGTCCTCTCCTGCACCAGGGCCCCCGGGGGTGATGGTCCGCCCCTGCCTCATACTACTATCTTTCTTTTTAACCAGGACCAGTGGTGCTGCCCAGGGGCTACAACTATCTCTAATAACCCCTGCAGTCTTCATGTCCTGTAGCATTTCTTTTGCTTTTTGGTAGTGTGGTGGTGGTATAGGCCTGTATCTTTTTTCATGGGTGGATGGTTTCCTGTGGGTATGTGATGTTGTACCCCTTTATTTCTCCCAAAATGAAGTGGATGCTTGCTAAACACTTGTTCGTATTCCTGAACTACCCGATTAAACTCCGTGTTTCTGGTGAGAAGATGTGTTGTCAGTTACTACATGGAGGGAGCTCCTGACATCATTTTCTGGTCGTCATAATGGGAGACCCAGACAATGGGGTTTAGGGCTCTGCCCTCCGGAGGTCACACTAGGTACTACAAGTTTGTAGACACCGCCTCCTCCGCTTATAAACCCCCACCGTAGGAGACATCCTCAGTTTTAAACTTAGTGTGCTCGGAGGATCACGCTTTGCTTGCACTTCACTGCATTCTCACAGCTTACGTGATGGCGTATGAAGACAAGGTAAAATGGTCCCGCTCGGGACCTTCGACAGCCTCCCCGCTCACCCTCTGCGGAACACGCTGGTGGAGGTACCGGAGGGCTTTTAGCCTGGACACTTCAGTGTTCTCCCGGTACGCTGTCGCGCTCCTTCCTTTCCATCCCTCCATGGAGGCTCTGGTAAGGGGAGCCTGGAGCCTTGCACAGCTCCGCTCCGTCCGAGGCCTCCCTAAATGGTGCTTACAGACCGGACGGAGCCAGCCCAGTCCGAGGCCTCCCTAAATGGTGCTTACACTCCGGACTGGTGCTGTACCCCCGTCCGAGGCCTCCCTAAAGGTGCTTACAGACCGGACCGGCACTGAGGCACCTGGTGTGTCTCCTGTGTGCCTGGGGGTAGTGTCTGTCACTTGGTGTCATGACACTCAGACCGCGCGGTTACCCTCGGGTCCGCGGTTCTGGCGGTGACCCTGTGCTGGGGTCTCCCTGGCTGACCGCCCTGTGTTTCACAGGGGCTGAGGCTGTAGACTGCGGGTGTTTTGTGTGTACATGCAGTCTGAGTGTGTGTATGGTGATATGTCACACTTTTTTTCCCGCGCTGCGGGCTCCGGCACCTCCATTACTGAGGCAGCCTGGAGGAGGAGGAGGCAGCCCTTGTGGTGACATCACGCTGGGCGTGTTGTGTGTTCTTCCCGCGTGTTCCAGGCTCCGCCCACATCTTCACTGTCGGCGGCCATCTTCTCCCTCACTTCCCGGCTGGGATCTGACGGCAGCGCGTGTCTGCACTTACAAGGGAGACCGGAACTCGCGGAGGTCACACACACACACACCGCTTCCTCCTACCGCTTTACTGCGGTCGGTAAGCCACCGGGATTCCCGGTTTGTTTGTGAACTTTGGCTTATATTCCCCTCACTGTGGAGATGTCCTCAGTTGGGAAGCATGCTGCTAAGGCAGCGGTGGTCACCATTGCCTGTACTACATGCAACGGGACACTGGTGGAGGGGTCCTGCAATAACTGCGGACGCCCAGAGGCCCGGTCTGCTACTACTGAGTCTGCAAATCCGGGATTATACCCTGAGGTTCAGGTGATCCCAGGGCCATGGGAAACGCAGAATAAGATCAATGAATCTCTGCTGTCCCAGATGTCCTCCATGTCGCAAACCCTGGAGGCACTGCATAGGAGACTGGAGAACCCAGCTACTCCTCCTAGTTACCCCCGGGTGTCTCTTACTTCTGCTGTAAGACCCCCTAAGCGAGCCCGTGAGGCTTCTCCTGAGCTCCAGACTCTCTCTGAGGAGGAGCGTTCCTCTGATGGTGAGGAAGATGATGGGGGTTCTACTCTCGGGTCTATGTCTGAACCTCCAGATGGGGTGGAGGATCTGGTGTCCTCCATCAATGAGACATTGCGTCTTGTCACTCCTCCTGAGGAGGTGACTGTACACCCCAAGGAGGTCTATCAATGGCTGCGGCCAGAGGCTAGACCAAGTGGCTCCTTCATGGACCACACTAATTTTGGAAGGGTGATTAAAGCTCCCAGGTTACATCCTGGGCGGCGTTATGTCCGTAAAACTAAGGACAATCGCTTTCCCTTTCCCCAGGAGGCGCTCCAGGAATGGTCGCAGTCTCCCAAGGTGGATGCTTCCATGACTAGGATTGCTGCGCGCTCCTTGTTTTCTGCCTCTGATAGCTCCTCGTTGAAGGATGCTACTGATAGACAGGTCGAGCAACTCGCCAAGTCTTCCTATGAGGCTGTGGGGGCTTCGTTTGCCCCTAATTTTGCCGCGGTCTGGACCCTACAAGCGATTACTATCTGTTTGGATGGTATCACTGATCTAGCTAGGTCCAGTCCAGAGGTCCTGGCGCTCACTGAGAGAGCAAGGGCCTATGCGGACTATGCCAGGACGGCATCTTTGGAAACTGCCGCTCGCTCAGCTGTGGCCTCGGCCAATGCAATTGCGATCCGCAGGCTGTTGTGGCTGCGTCTTTGGGACTCAGATGCCACATCTAAGAAGATTTTACAAAATCTTCCGTTCGCTGGTGACAGGCTTTTTGGCACCGAACTGGACAAATTGATAAAGGATTCTGCTGAGTCTAAGATCCCGCAGAATAAGCCTAAGCCACGGTACACCGTGAAAAGGAACCCAAAACAGTGGTCCTTTCGCTCCGGTTCACAGTCATCAACGACGTCCACTCGCTCAGACCGAGGGGGCAAGCCTGCTACTCAGTGGCGTTCCAAGAGTCGTCAAAAGAAGCCGGCGGGGGCAGCGGCTGCCACCCCCAAGCCCGCCTCGACATGACTCGCTCTCTCATCCTGCCTCCCCACAGGTGGGGGCCGCCTGTCTCGCTTTCAGGACAAGTGGCTTCTTCACATTCAAGATCAGTGGGTTCGAGACGTAGTCTCCAGAGGTTACAGGATAGAGCTGACGTCACAACCAATACCCCGATTCCATCGGTCGGTTCCATCTCCAGAAAAGGCTCAGGCTTTTCACCTGGTGTTGGAGGGGCTCCGCAGAGACGGAGTGGTGGTCCCTGTGCCCACGGAAGAGAGGTTCAGGGGTTTTTACTCCAACCTCTTTATTGTCCCAAAGAAGGACGGCTCTTTTCGCCCGGTTTTGGACCTCAAGTTGTTCAACCGTCACGTGTTGGTTCGGAAGTTCCGCATGGAATCCCTGCGCTCAGTGATCGCGGCTGTGTCACAGGGAGACTTCCTAGCGTCCATCGATATCAGGGACGCTTACCTTCACGTTCCCATTGCACCAGCTCATCAGCGCTGGTTGAGATTCGCAGTGGGGGAAGAGCACTTCCAATTTGTGGCACTGCCATTCGGGCTAGCCTCGGCACCACGGGTGTTCACAAAGGTGATGGCCTCCATGATGGCTCTCCTGCATGCGCAGGGACACGCCGTCATACCCTATTTGGACGACCTGTTGGTCAGGGCGCCATCGGAAGACCTTTGTTGGGTGAGCCTGGAGGTGACCATGAAGTCTCTGGAACGGTTCGGGTGGCTTATCAACATTCAAAAGTCGACCCTGGTTCCGACCCAGTCATTGACATATCTGGGCATGGACTTCCACACGGACTCGGCCCTGGTGTCCCTACCTCAAGCCAAGCAGCTTGCGATCCAATCAGGAGTGCAGAATGTCCTCCTGTCGCCACAGTCATCCCTACGGGTATTGATGAGACTGGTGGGTCGCATGGTAGCGGCGATAGAGGCGGTGCCGTTCGCACAGTTTCGCCTCCGTCCTCTCCAGCTGGAGATTCTTCGCAGATGGGACAAGAGGACGATCTCGCTGATTCGGCTGGTGACGCTGTCACAACCAACCAGGGACTCTCTACAGTGGTGGCTCCAGCCACATCACCTGTCACGGGGCCGGTCCTTCCTAAAACCGTCATGGTTAGTGGTGACCACCGACGCCAGTCTGAAGGGCTGGGGTGCGGTGTTCTTGCACCACAGGGCTCAAGGCCTCTGGACTCAGTCGGAGTCGGCGTTGCAGATCAACGTGCTGGAGATCAAGGCGGTCTATCTGGCGCTACTGGCGTTTCAGAAATTCCTGTCAGGACAACCCATTCGGGTACAGTCCGACAATGCGACGGCCGTCGCCTACATAAATCATCAGGGAGGGACCAGAAGTGCTCAGGCCCTCGCCGAAGTCCACCGCATTCTACTCTGGGTGGAGGAAAACGGCTGCCTGATCTCCGCAGTTCACATCCCAGGGGTCGAGAACTGGGAGGCCGACTATCTGAGCCGACAGGGGATGGACGCCGGAGAGTGGTCCCTACATCCAGACGTCTTCCGGGACATCTGCAGCAGATGGGGCACTCCGGACGTGGATCTGATGGCCTCACGACTAAATCATCAGGTGCCCCAATACATGGCGAGATCTTGGGATCCCCAGTCTCTGGGGGCGGATGCCCTGATCCTGAGTTGGTCCAGCTTCCATCTACCGTATGTGTTCCCACCTCTGGCTCTGATTCCCAGGGTCCTGTGGAAGATCAGGACAGAATGCAGAGTGGCCATTCTAGTGGCTCCAGATTGGCCCAGGAGGTCTTGGTACCCGGACCTGTGGCAACTGTCAGGCGGACACCGGTGGGCTCTTCCAGAACGCGCAGATCTACTCGCGCAAGGCCCGTTCTTCCACCTCAATTCCAGGGCCCTCAGATTGACTGCATGGCTCTTGAGGCCTGGCTGCTAACATCCAGAGGTTTCTCCCCTACAGTGGTTGCCACTATGAATCGGGCGAGGAAACCTGTTTCCAGGAAGATATACCACAGAACGTGGAAAATCTTTTTTACCTGGTGTGCCTCTGGTGGCCGCTCACCGTGGCCTTTGTCTATCCCGACATTGTTGGCCTTCCTACAGTCGGGGTTGGAGTTGGGATTATCCCTTGGCTCTCTGAAAGGTCAAGTATCAGCACTTTCAGTGCTGTTTGACAGGCGCTTGGCGCTCCTCCCGAAGGTACGTCAATTTCTGCAGGGGGTGTCTCGGGTGGTTCCGCCTTACAGACGACCTCTGGACCCTTGGGACCTCAACATGGTCCTGGCGACATTGCAGAAACCGCCGTTTGAGCCACTGAGAGAAGTCTCTCTCTCTCGTCTGTCCCAGAAGGTGGTCTTTCTGGTGGCGATTACGTCTCTGAGACGGGTCTCAGAATTGGCTGCACTTTCGTGCAAGTCTCCTTTTCTGGTGGTTCACCAAGACAAGGTGGTGTTACGCCCACGGCCCGAATTTCTGCCAAAGGTGGTTTCAACTTTTCACCTAAACCAGGAGATTGTTCTCCCATCATTTTGCCCCGCTCCCGTTCATCAGGTTGAGCGCGACCTCCATACTTTGGATCTCGTGAGAGCTGTACGCATTTATGTGTCCAGGACCGCCTCCTTTAGGAGTTCGGATTCCTTATTTGTCCTCACGATGGGTCGCTGTAAGGGGTCCGCGGCTTCGAAGTCGACCTTGGCCAGATGGATCAAGGCTCCCATTCAGGAGGCGTACCGATCTTCTGGTTTGCCTCTCCCGGTGGGTTTGAAGGCACACTCTACGAGAGCTGTAGGTGCCTCCTGGGCCTTGCGACATCGAGCTTCTGCTCTACAGGTGTGTCAGGCGGCCACTTGGTCCAGCCTGCACACTTTCTCTAAGCACTATGTGGTGCATGCCCATGCCTCTGCGGATGCGAGTTTGGGCAGGCGGGTTCTCCAGGGCGGGGGTTGCCCACCTTTAGAGGGAACCATGTGTTATCCGTCTTGTTGAGGAACTCTTCCCGCCCTGGGGTATTGCTTTAGGACATCCCCATTGTCTGGGTCTCCCATTATGACGACCAGAAAAAAGAGAATTTTGTTTACGTACCGTAAATTCTTTTTTCTTTAGTCATCAATGGGAGACCCAGCACCCACCCAGTTGTTCCGTTGCATATTTTGCACTTGTTCTGTTCTCTGTTGAGACAGTGTTTGCCGGGTTGTTGAACCGTCTGTGCACGGCATTCTTCCCGATGTTTCGGGTGTGGTTTAATTTCTCCTCGCAGCTTATGGACTAAACTGAGGATGTCTCCTACGGTGGGGGTTTATAAGCGGAGGAGGCGGTGTCTACAAACTTGTAGTACCTAGTGTGACCTCCGGAGGGCAGAGCCCTAAACCCCATTGTCTGGGTCTCCCATTGATGACTAAAGAAAAAAGAATTTACGGTACGTAAACAAAATTCTCTTTTTCTCTAGCTGTTTCTTGGAATCGTGAGGCTCATCTGACACTGAGCTAGTGATTCAGCTTTGTATAAGCAGTTGTTATCCACATGGTACAGTTTAGCAACAATGGAATACCTTGGTAGCTTTATTTCATCATCGCCATAGTTTAATATACGTACAGATACCCTTGCTTTGCGTACATCAACCACCCCCTGGCTGTCAGGAGTGTAGGACTACTGTCAGACACCACCGGCTCCACTACTGCCTGGTAGTCCTGCCCTCTGAGGCCTACTACTGCCCGACACCAGATCATCATTTCACTTCTTGGTGTCACTACAATAGGAATTGAATCTGTTACACGTACGCTACCAATTTCACCCCTTGTTAGTGTTACCTGTTGCTGGTACACGAGAGCTCGGATCTCTTTCTGAAGAACCCTCCTCTCTCCTGGAGTAGCAGTATCTGCACTCTGTTGAAGCAAAAACAGCACTTCATCTAGACAGTTAACCATCACTTTGGTACCCAATATCACATGTGGATCCCGCTCGTTTGGTTTGTCCTCAACTACAATGAGTCCTTGATTCTTTAATTCCACCGTCCCCACCTTTTACCTATTGGTTGCTATTATGTTGAAGTCAGGGTTTGGAGGTTCAAGTTCTAGTTCAGACCAGAACCGTTTGTAAAGGATACTCAGGATGGTGGTCACCTGGGATCCAGTGTCTACCAATGCAGTGGTAGCAATGCCATCTATGATGATGGACAGGTACGGACGATCTCCCGTGTACCTGCGCAGCCAATTGGATGGGCCTGGACAGTCTACTCCTGGGTTGGGCCCCAGGGTTGCTCGTTTAACGGGCAAAACCGGTAGATGCGACCTTCTTTGTTGCACTAGCCACAGATGGGTTGTCCACTGGAACTGTAGCGATCCATGATCCTCCCTCGAAGCGTTAGTGTCCTCTTCTTTATCCATGGAACGTCGTCCGGGCTGTCAGCGAGCTGGATCTTTGTTGGTGGCTGTGTCTCTGTCTTGGGTTGCCTAGCACCTAGGAGCTTAGCCATCTCTCTGCTCAGCTGGCACACTTCGGAGCACAGGCTGTCAAACCGGTCAGGGGTCACAGCCTGCATGCTGGTCTCTGCTGCAGGGGATAAAGAAGGTGCTTTTAACCCATCGCGGCTGTGGGGTTAAGTCTGGCAGTGCTGGGAGCTGCTGTCCCTTAACGGCTCAAGAGTTTGCTACCCTAAAACAACTATCAAGGTTTTGGAGAGCCCACCAGAGTGCTTGCTTACTGTAATCTGGTAACTTGAGGCCCCTTACAAATTGTTTAATGAGCATTTTATTTTCATCACGGATGCCATTGGGATCAACTTGTTTAAGTAGTCTCAGCGCCTCCTGCAGGCATAAGGAGTAATCTAGGACATTGTTTAAGTAGTCTCAGCGCCTCCTGCAGGCATAAGGAGTAATCTAGGACACTTTCTTGTGCCCCTTGTTTGCAATGGTAAAACAACAGTCTTAATTCGCTCTCAGTATGACGCTCAAAAACTCTCTTTAACTTTTCAAAGATTTGCACAACAGACCCCTGATCTTCCTCAGACCAGTTTCGTGTTTCCAGCTCTGCTGCACCTGTTAACTGTCCCATCACTACTAAGTCTCTCTGCTTACCGGTCATCGCATACATGTCCAGTACATTACAAATCTTCCTCTGGAATGCGTCCAGGGTGCCTGGCTGGCCGTCATACTTGGGCAACCAGACTGCATTGGGGACGTATGGCAGCGAGATCGGCATTATCGGGGCTACTGGTGCAGATGCCGGTAACGGTATTGCGCCGCCGGGTGGACTGGCGACTGCTGGCTGTCTGCTCGGGGCTCCGTTAGCTGCGGCGGGCTGGTTCACGATCAGGACCGCTGCATTGTTTGGGCCCGGGCACTCATTCTCGCTCCCCCCCTAGTGAATTGCTGTCAGTCTCCAAAAAATAAAAGTCAGGAGTTGGCTCGGCGGGCGGGGAGTGGAGCACCTCGAGTATTCCGGATCTCAGCAGTTCTCGTCAGAGCGTGGGGTGGGGCCTATCTTTGCATCCTTGCACTGGAACGCCCCTTTTCTTTCCTGCTCTGTGGCGCAGCGATGGCGGCCCAGATCAATAGTTCACAAGCACAGTCTATATACAGCACACAGTACCCTGTTACACCGGGCATGGGATCCTGTTTGTGAAGCCACAGTTGTCTGGGACCACAAGGGACTGGGGTAGTCAGGTTTCGGGTTGTCAGTTGCAGGGATGTCACGGGTGATCGGTGCCCGAGCCTGTGCCCTTGGGTGACAATAAAAAGGGGAATATTTACAGGGAATTAGGGTTGTTGGTTGTGACGCCACCTGTAGGTTCCGGTGATGGCAGCGGCGCTGTTTGGGCCTCCGGGGTGATGGGCGGCAGCCAGATGGAGTAGCTCCCTACAGGAGGAGCGGGATCCCCGGGGCTAGGAGTGGTGATAGTGTAAGGCAGCACAGTCATTGCTGCATAGGGTTGGAGTAGGGGAGCATCTTTTGGTACCTTTACTGATGACCGGTTGCTGGTACACACGTCCGGAGTGAAGGAAAACACCTTGGATCTCCACAGCGAGTAGAGTTGCAAACCTCCTTAGTCTGTGCTTTGTTTTGAATCTGGCAGGTATGGAGCCTAACCAGACCGTTATTTCTCTCTCCACACCAGTGTTGCTGCACTGAGAACTCTCTCATGGGCCACAGCCGTCTATCTCCCCACGGTCCCTGGCTCTCAATTGTTGGTGCTGCGGGTGTCCAGGAAGCTAAGCCTCCTCGGAATGCTGGTATCTCTGCTGGGTCTATTTAATCTGTCCCCTGCAGACTCGGCTCCAGTAACCGGTGCTCTGGTGGGGTGAGCCGGTATGGCACTTCTGCCCCCGGTAAATTGTTCCTTGCCTTCAACTTCGATCCCAACTCTTCGGGTCCTCACACTGACTTTCATCATCACCCCCACCCGCCATTGAGGGTCCAGGGCATGGAACCGGGAACCGACCTGCCGTGATCCCCACTGAAGTAACAAACTGTCCCTGTATCAGAGTACCCTCTACCCTGTCGATCGACTCATTTCTGGCATCACATAACAGGATCCTGTGCCCGGTAAAACCGGGTACTTTGTGCTTAACCTAGACTTTATTGACTGTTTTGTGAATTCTAAATTGGGCTGCCATTACTGCGCCACAGAAATTAAACTGCGTCACAGAGCTGCTGGAAAAGAGCGTGAAGATAAGCCCCGCCCCTCCACTCTGCAAAGGATTGACGAAGTGCAGTGGCTGGTTCCAGAAATACCCGAGGTGCTCCACTTCCCCTGTAGAGCCGCCGACTACCGAAAAAGTTTAATTCAGAGGCTGGCAGCGGTTAACTAGGGGGGCACCGCCATGAGTGAAGCAGACGATGCACAGGTCCATGACAAAGGGGATGTCCGGAACACAGCATCAACCCGGTCCCGCAGCCAGTGTGGGAACCGCAGCACCCGGAGCAGTGGCCCCAATAATGCCGATAGCCTTGCCATACATACCGGGAGCAAAATGGTTACCAACCTACGAAGGTAAGCCTTAGCAGCCTTCAAACAAAAAATGTGTGCAGTATTGGACATGTATACAATGACAGGAAAGTAGCGAGCTGCCGTTGTGCTGGGACAATTAACAGGCGCAGCGAAGCTAGAGGTCGAGTCTTGGGCAATGCTGAAAGAGACTCTGTGGAAAATGAATTTGACAAGCTCAAAGCTGCTTTTGAAAAACGCACACAGTCTAAACTAAGGATGATATTCTACCAATGCAAACAGAGACCGCAAAATACCATCAGAGACTTTGGCCTACGTTTACAAGGGGCACTCCAGTCCTTAAAACAGGTAGACCCAGAAAGTGTGCTAGAAGAAGATAAACTGCTTGCAGAACAATTTATGGATGGATTGAGGTCAGACTACCACCGCCAGCAGGTACACTTGTGGGTCTTAGATCATCCTGATGTGAACTTTAATGCTTTAAAATATTGTGCTATAACTGTACTACACGACTCATTGCCTGCAGAACCTGCAACTCCATCCTGGCAGGTTGATACCTCTCCCATAGATTTTGAACCTACCTCCAAAGACCCTGCAAAGGCGGTAGGACAAGCTGTAGCACCCAGCTCTGCTGATGACATACGTAACCAGGTGCTGCATCTGACCAAAAGTATGGACTATATGTTAAAACTCTTGCAAGCCAGACCGGGGGCACAACCACCAAGCAGAATCCAGCTAGCTGATCGCCTTGAGGATGTCACGTGGATGATTAGGAAGCCCATGTCACCCATGGAGGAGACCAACAAGTCACCCGTTCAGGGACCAACGTACCATTCCAATGCAGAGCTATCGACCACACGGATTCTTCAGGACAACCCGTCTGCCTTCGCTGCAACAAACCAGGCCACTTCACAAGAGGATGACCTTTAAACCCGAGATTCCTGGGTCCGAGGGCAAATCCCCAGGAGTAAGACGACAGGGCCCATATGACTGGCGTAGTCGGTACATGGGAGGCCATTTGTACCTCAACATTACTCTAGAAGGAATCCCCACATCGGCCCTACTGGACACCGGGTCACAGGTTACCACCATCCCACATATCCTTTACAAACAATTTTGGTGTGATACTGATCTTAGACCCCCAGACTTTAGCTTTGTTATTCTTGGAGCTAATGGACAACCACTGAATCAGGTGGGGTTTAGAGAAGTGGCAATAAAGCTGGGGAGGGTGGTATTAAAAGGGTTATGTGTTGTAGAAGATGACCCTAATGAAAAATACCCATACATGGTAATTGGTACTAATGTGATGAAAACTGCCTTGGAGAAGTGTTGTTTTTATGTCAACAAATTGCTGTGACTGCTGGTCATGGGCGGAAGAGAGTCCTACAAAGAGAAATACGAGCCCTCATCCACAAGCAACAGGTAAATCTGTCTGAGGGAGAGATTGGCAGTGTACAGGTAACAGACCCGTTTCCTATTGTGTTGCCACCGAAAAATGAAATGATGATATGGTGTCGAGCAGCTATAGGTCTCAGAGGAAAGGAATACCAGGCATTTTTAGAGCCAGTATATTCAGAGCATAGACCTACACTACTAGCAGCCAGACAGGTGGTGCATGTACGCAAGGAAAGAGTACCAATCCATGTATTAAATTGTGGGGAAGAAGAAGCAAAACTACCCCGGTATGCTACTGTAGCAAAGCTGAACACTTTCTGTGACAACATACAGACAGTGGAGCCCTTTTCCCCATCAAACCAGGTGGAGGATAACAACTCCAAAGGACAGCTAGAGGAGTGGTGTCAGCAGTTGCATGTAGGAACTGATTCCATCCCTTCCCACCAGAAGCACGGAGTCTACCGGGTAGCACAAGTTTGAACATGTATTCAGTAAGCATCCATTATATTTTGGGAGGATTAAAGGGGTACACCATCACATACTCACAGGAGATCATCCCCAATTAAATTGAGACAGAGACCCATTCCACCAAACCACTACCAGTGTACCAAAGAGATGCTGCAGGACATGAAGGAAGCCGGGGTTATAAGAGATAGCTATAGTCCCTGGTCAGCCCCCTTAGTCCTAGTGTCGAGCCCAGGCTTTGGGGTACTCGGGTATCAGGTTTCAGGGGTAGCGTTGCTGTGTCACTGGGAGTGGTAGCCGCGCCTGATCCCTTGTCCTGGAGTAGAGCTGTAGATTGGGAGTGATGGAGCAGTCTATGAGGGGCACCGGGAATGGAGAGGAATGACACACGCACACTGCAGAAGTCTCTCTTAACTTTTTACTGGTGGTACGCAGGTAAAGACGTCCAGGGCACTGACAGATGACCATGACCAGGTTGCACAGTGGGTCCCCACAGCAAGTGGATATAAGGCCTTCTCTGTTCCTCTGTGGTGCTTGAAGCCCAGTCTGCATGCAGCCAGCCTGGCCTCCTCTCTCTTTCTGTCTCTGATATCTGTTCTCTTCTCCTGTGTGGTCCACGGGTTACACTCTCTGATCACTGCGGTGGAACACTGCTGTGTCTGGCTCCCTCTCTTTGACCCACAGGGGGACCGGGTGGCTGAACCCTCCACGGTGTGACGCCACTAGTTCCTCACTCCCTTTGGGCTGTCTGCTCCTTGCCTTCTGTCCCCACTTAAGCTTGTGGGACGTCAGAAGGGCCACTCCGGGTCACTGGCTCGGGCCTAACCACGGGACTGACCACCAGGACGTCTTCGCAGCTCTCCTACCGTCTGCACACTCTGACTAACTCCTCCCCCAGCAGCAGTATTTATAAGGGATCTTGGCTAAGGGCAGCAAGTTGGGCTCCCCCTACTGTGCCGGGGTGGAAGATTTTGCATGTAGTAGGTACCTGCTGTGTAAACCCATCTGTGCATTAGAGAAGTCTGTGGCTACCTGCGTGAGCAGGGCGCCACATATCCACATAGGTAATTTCAGTACCCTTGGACTAAGCATTTTTGTTAAAAAAAAAAAGGAATAACAATTATCAACAATTATTAATAATATATTTACAAGTCTTAAAATATAAAAATTTACAAAACTCACTGAATAAGATCTGAAAAATGGGAAAACAGGTAAGTCCATACGGTGCTAGTCCATTCACCGCAGCCTTTTGAAAAAGAAGTAGTTTATGGCTACATCAGTCCTGTAAACTGTAGTCCTTTTAATTGTAAAAAGTGAAAAGTTCAATAAGGCTTTAAAGGTAAAGTGCTATGTAGGCTCAACAGTTAAAAATACACAACAACGGGTGTTTTCGGCGTAGGAGTCCTAGGTACTATGGGGGCTTCTAACGGTCATAAGTGCTGTAGGCCTCCTGGCCCTGGGGTCACCTTTTGGCCAAGTTTTTACTTTCCCTAGACAGCTCCTTATGCCAACTCCCCTCTTTTGTTGTTGTGTACCTGGCTTTTGGCCTACTCTTTACCTTTTGAACACTATTTACATTCTTACTTTACAATGACTATTTACAAGTTACGTTTTAGTGTGTTCTACCTCTGACTTTACTGTGCCCACTCTCCATACCTAGACGGGGGTTGACCTTGTGTGCTTCTTTGTGATTTACGCACTACAGGTTTCACTGTCTCAGGTTATGTTTACAGTGAAGGGCTTGGTGCAGGTATGTCAGGTAAGCGTCTGCGTTGCCTTAGTGTCACTACAGGGCTAGCAGGTGTACCGATTGCAGCATCCTCAGATTCTCTAGCAACGGGTATTTCTTCCTGATTCCTTTGTACCATCTCTTCTTGGGGCTGGTAGAAATTCATTAAAGGCACGAGGATGGCTCCATCTTGTTGAGGCCAATCTTCTGGGAAATCTAAGATAGTTGAGATTACCTTCTCCTTTGGTTCTTCATTTGAACTTTGTTCTTAAACTGGTTCTGTTTCTTGGATTGGTTGAGTAGGGAAATTTTGGTTTTCCCAATCTGTTGGACACTTTTTGATGTGGTTTCTGTATACAGTTGGAGTGCTTTTTCCACCGTTCTTGCTGACAAGACATATACTTTACTCTTGTCATGTCCAGAGTCTAGTAGAACGTAGGGTTCTTGTTCACACTGATCATCCAACTTGTGTTTGGTTCTTTTCCTCTTCAGGACAATATTACCAGGTGTTATTGGTTCTGCTGGAGCATGTTTGTTATAGTCCCTTTCTTGTTTTTCACAGGATTTCTCCAGGTTATCTTCTACACAGGCTTGAACCATTCTTTATTGTTCAAGGCGATGGGCATTCCAATTGGGAATTGTATTTTCTAATTTAGGGTCTACTACACTGAGTTCCAAGTCTACGGGTAACTTTCCTGTATGGGCTCTCATCAGGTAAGCTGGTGTACAGTTGGTAGAACTTACTGGAATGTGGTTGTACATATCAACCAACTCAGGTAGTTTCTCCGGCCATTGGTTTCTTTCTTGTAAGGGTAAGATCTTCAGCATATCAATGATGATGCCATTCATCTTCTCACAGAGTCCGTTGGCTTGAGGATGATATGGGGTTGTTCTGATCTTTTTGCAACCATACATGTGGCAGAACTCTTGGAAGATTTCCGCTTCGAAGGTTGATCCTTGGTCTGTGTGGACCTGTTCAGGGTATCCCAATGGTCTTGTCACGGGTGGCACGGATGACAGGGTAGAGGCCACGCGCAGACGGTCCCAGCGTTTGGCCAATCAGCCATAATGTTTGAGGACGGTCCGTCTTTCAGGGGCATTTACCTTCTGTGTAGATAGAGAGAAGGTATGATAAGATCTCCCTATCATGGGGAGACGGCTGGGAAGGTCTTGTGCTCGATCTGGTTTCTACACCAGTATGCTGGGTCACTAGGACCCAGCAGGTTCTTCCCACCTTTATAAGGAGTTTCATTGCCCTCCCTCGGTGCAGGTGATATTTCCTTGTGCACTCATTATCCTTGCTCCAGCAGAAGCTGAGGTTGTGGAGGTTGCTGTGCTCTGCTGCAAGATAAGTGTTTTCTTTCCCCATTGTCTGTTTTTCCTTGTGTTTGTCTTTAGTTGTTAGTGGAGGGGTCTAGTGAACCTCTCCATCTGATCCTTAGATAAGGTAGTGCTAGGATCAGAGAGGGACGAGGTTCGTGGTCGGCGACAGTTGAGGAAACTGTATAGGGACGTCAGGGCAGACAGGGTCAGCCCCAGTAAGACTAGGGGTCACCCTCTCCCTCTTGTGCCCATAGCTTTAGGGACTCCTTATTCCCCCCCCCGTCGTTGTCCTACGCTGAGTGTCTCTCCCGCTCCCAGCGTGACATTATCACCTGCCAATACTGTAACTGAAGGACAGGGGAGGAACCGATTTTTCTTCCTTTCCTTATGGATCCTGTGTCTGCTTTGGCCCAGCAGCTGCAGTCACTGTCTTTGGAGGTTGCGGACCTTCGGTCGGCTTTACAGGGCCCGCAACCGCAAAATGGTGTCTTGGGGAATCAAGCATTGGGTCAGGCCAGACCTGAACCTAAGGTTGCCCTCCCTGACAGGTTTTCAGGAGGTAGAGATAAGTTTACTGTGTTCAAAGAGGCCTGTAAATTATATTTTAGGCTTAGGCCTTATTCCACTGGTGATGAGCAGCAGCGTGTAGGAATTATTATGTCGCTACTGCAGGGAGATCCCCAGTCCTGGGCTTTCTCTCTGCCACAGGACTCTACTTGTCTCCGCTCTGTGGATGAATTTTTTGACGCACTGGGCCTCATATATGATGACCCTGACCGTGTCTCTTTGGCTGAATCCAGGTTACGCCATCTCCGCCAGGGGACTCGGTCGGCGGAATCGTATTGTTCTGAGTTCCGCAGGTGGGCTACGGACACGAAGTGGAACGATCCGGCGCTCAGGAGTCACTTTTGTCAGGGTCTTTCGGAGAGGCTGAAGGATGCTCTGGCGGTTTATGAGACCCCTCCGTCCCTGGAGGCGGCTATGTCGTTAGCTATTCGTATGGATAGACGCCTCCAGGAGCGGAGGGGTAGACCTCCTGTTACTGGGAGCCATTCTCGTGGTGATTCCTGGTTACCGGGAGGTCACGCGGAGGGTGAGTCGTTCCTCCCGAGTGCGGAGGAACCTATGCAGCTAGGAGGAGCGGCGGCCTCGAGGTTCTCCTCCGGTACCTCCCGGGGCAAGGGGAAGGGGGTCTGTTTTTTTTGTGGGAAAGGGGACCATTTTATTGGGGCCTGTCCCTACACTCCTAAACGGACTGGGGTGCCTGGACCTTATGTGACTATGGGGGGTGTGGAGGTGGTCGAGCAAGAGGTGTGTGTATCCTCCATTTGTACTTCCCGTTTCCTCCTAAGTGCGGAGGTGACGCTGGAGGGCAAAACGGAGGGTATTTCTGTGTTTGTGGATAGTGGTGCGGGGGTCAGCATGGTGGATGCTCATTTTGTAGACGCTCATGGGCTTAACTGCTGTTTATTGTCTCGCCCCATCCGTATCTATGCCATCGACTCAGCACCTCTTGCTCAAGGTAGTCTCACACATATCGTACATGACATTAAGTTGACGGTTGGATCCCAACATCAAGAGACGATATCTTGCTATGTTCTAGACGGTCTCCCCGCTCCCATTGTCCTGGGCTTGCCATGGTTGATTAAACATAATCCCGTAGTGGATTGGCAGTCCCGGGACATTGTGGAATGGAGTGATTTTTGTTCTGAGAATTGTTTGGTTACCTCGTTTTCGGTGGTGTCTGCTGTATCTCTGCCCCCGTTCCTATCGGAGTATGAGGATGTGTTCTCAGAGAAGGGGTGCCAAGACCTGCCCCCTCATCGGGCGTATGATTGCCCGATCAACCTCGTTCCCGGAGCTAAACTGCCCAAAGCTAGGATGTTTACTATATCGGGTCCGGAAAGACAGGCGATGAAGGATTTCATTTCCGAGAGTCTGCAGACGGGTCACATCAGGCCCTCAACTTCGCCGGTTGCGGCTGGTTTCTTTTTTGTTAAGAAAAAAGATGGGGGCCTCCGTCCTTGCTTGGATTTCCGGGAGTTGAATCGGATTACTGTCCGTGATCCGTACCCCCTCCCTCTGATTCCTGATTTATTCAGTCAGGTAGTGGGTGCTAAATGGTTCTCCAAGTTGGATTTGAGGGGGGCCTACAACCTGATTAGGGTCAGAGAGGGGGATGAATGGAAGACGGCATTTAATACCCCGGACGGCCATTTTGAAAGTCTCGTAATGCCGTTCGGGCTCACTAATGCCCCTGCGGTTTTCCAACACTTTGTCAATGACATATTCCATCATTTGGTGGGTAGATTTGTGGTTGTTTACTTGGATGATATCTTGATCTATTCCCCCGATATGGAGACGCATCAGTCCCATGTCAAGCAGGTGTTACAGGTCTTACAGAACAATAAGCTGTATGCTAAACTCGAGAAATGTGTCTTCGCCGTTCAGGAGGTACGTTTTTTGGGGTACCTCCTGTCGCCGTTGGGTTTTCGGATGGATCCGGAAAAAGTCCGGGCGGTGCTGGACTGGGAACAACCGGACAATCTACGGGCATTGCAACGTTTTTTGGGGTTTACCAACTTTTACCGTAAATTTATTAGGAACTATTCGGTGCTGGTGACGCCTCTTACGGACATGACTAGGAAGGGGACAGATTTTTCCAAATGGTCGGAGTCTGCTCGCCAGGCTTTCTCCTCCCTAAAGCGTTGTTTTGTTTCCGCACCTATTCTCCGTCAGCCTGATCTTTCTCAGCCCTTCGTTGTGGAGGTGGATGCGTCTGAGGTGGGGGTGGGGGCTGTATTGTCGCAAGGCCCTTCGCCTGGGAGATGGGTGCCCTGCGCGTTCTTCTCCAAGAAGTTGTCGTCGGCCGAGAGGAATTATGATGTTGGTAATAGGGAGCTGTTGGCTATTAAGTTGGCTTTTGAGGAATGGCGTCACTGGCTGGAGGGGGCTGTCCATCCCATCACGGTTATTACCGACCACAAGAACCTGTCTTACCTTGAGTCCGCCAAGCGTCTCAATCCCCGGCAGGCTCGGTGGTCCTTGTTTTTCACGAGATTTAATTTTACCGTCACTTACCGTCCGGGGGTTGAGAACGTGAAGGCTGATGCGTTGTCGCGTAGTTTCCCGGGTGGTAGTGCTCATGAAAGTCCCGTTCCCATCTTACAGGAGGGGGTGGTTGTTTCTGCTCTTTGCCCTGATCTGGAGGGGGAGGTGTTGAAGGTCCAGGGGGGCGCCCCTGCCTCCTGTCCTTCTGGGAGACTTTTTGTGCCATCATCTTTGCGTCTCAGTGTGCTGTCGGAGCATCACGACTCCGTGTTGGCAGGGCATCCCGGCAGTAGGGCCACCTTCGATCTTTTATCTCGCCGCTTTTGGTGGCCGGGGTTGCGGAAGGACGTAGCGGAATTCGTATCTGCCTGTAGTGTGTGTGCACGGGCTAAGGTCCCACATACCCGTCCGGCTGGTTCTCTCTTGCCATTGTCTATTCCTGAGAGGCCATGGACACATGTGTCAATGGATTTTATCACCGATCTTCCGGCGTCTGCAGGCAAGACGGTAGTGCTGGTAGTGGTTGATAGATTCAGTAAGATGGTTCGCTTTGTGGCACTGCCCGCACTTCCTAATGCTCGGACACTGGCACAGGTGTTTGTAAGTGAGATTGTGAAGCTTCATGGAGTTCCCTCCGAGGTGGTTTCTGATCGTGGTACTCAGTTTGTCTCCAAGTTTTGGAAGGCTTTTTGTGCACGTTTAGGAATTGCTTTGTCCTTCTCTTCTGCTTTTCATCCTCAGTCTAATGGGCAGACCGAACGTATGAATCAGAATTTGGAGACTTATCTGAGGTGTTTTGTCTCTGACAATCAGGAGGCTTGGGCGAGTTATCTGCCCTTGGCCGAATTTGCCCTTAATAATCGTCTTCAGGAGTCCACTGGCAAGTCACCGTTCTTCGGTGCATATGGGTTTCATCCTCAGTTTGGTACTTTTAGTGGTACTAGTCCTTCCGGAGTTCCTGAGGAGGACCGATTTACCTCATCCCTCTCCTCGGTTTGGCGGGGGGTACAGAGTAGCTTGAAGCTCTTAGGCGACAGGTACAAACGTATGGCTGACAGGAAGCGTGCGCCAGGTCCGGACCTGTGTGTGAATGACTACGTGTGGTTGTCTACCAAGAATGTGAAGTTGAAGGTGCCCTCTTGGAAGTTGGGGCCCAGGTTTATTGGCCCTTATCAGATAACCGCCGTTATCAATCCCGTGGCGTTTCGTCTTGCGTTACCTCCCGCTCTTAAGATCCACAATGTATTTCATAGGTCGCTCCTCAAACCGTATGTGCCGTCATCTAACCCGTCTCCTTTGCCCCCGGAGCCCATCTGCGTGGCGGGGAATTTGGAATTTGAGATCTCAAAGGTGGTTGATTCTCGCAGGTTGCGCCGTTCTCTTCAGTATTTGGTGCACTGGAGGGGATACGGTCCTGAGGAGCGGATGTGGGTGCCGGCGTCGGAAGTCTCCGCCGCTAGGCTGGTCCGCGCTTTTCACCGTTCCCATCCGGATAAGCCTGGTCCTGAGTGTCCGGGGGCCACTCGTGGACGGGGGGGTACTGTCACGGGTGGCACGGATGACAGGGTAGAGGCCACGCGCAGACGGTCCTAGCGTTTGGCCAATCAGCCATAATGTTTGAGGACGGTCCGTCTTTCAGGGGCATTTACCTTCTGTGTAGATAGAGAGAAGGTATGATAAGATCTCCCTATCATGGGGAGACGGCTGGGAAGGTCTTGTGCTCGATCTGGTTTCTACACCAGTATGCTGGGTCACTAGGACCCAGCAGGTTTTTCCCACCTTTATAAGGAGTTTCATTGCCCTCCCTCGGTGCAGGTGATATTTCCTTGTGCACTCATTATCCTTGCTCCAGCAGAAGCTGAGGTTGTGGAGGTTGCTGTGCTCTGCTGCAAGATAAGTGTTTTCTTTCCCCATTGTCTGTTTTTCCTTGTGTTTGTCTTTAGTTGTTAGTGGAGGGGTCTAGTGAACCTCTCCATCTGATCCTTAGATAAGGTAGTGCTAGGATCAGAGAGGGACGAGGTTCGTGGTCGGCGACAGTTGAGGAAACTGTATAGGGACGTCAGGGCAGACAGGGTCAGCCCCAGTAAGACTAGGGGTCACCCTCTCCCTCTTGTGCCCATAGCTTTAGGGACTCCTTATTCCCCCCCCCGTCGTTGTCCTACGCTGAGTGTCTCTCCCGCTCCCAGCGTGACAGGTCTGCAGAAGACATTTTGGAATGTTTTAGCAGCTGTTGCAGCTGTCAGGTCTTTTACGGGGGCAACCATTAAGAATCTCGAGTAATGGTCTACCACGGTCAATGCGTAAGTGTATCCGGATCCACTTGGAATCAGTTTTACGTGGTCCAAGGCTACTATTTCCAGAGGTTGCTTTGTCACGATGGGATGGAGCTGTGCTTTCTGGCTCCGTAAGTCCTTTCTTCTTTTCTGCAGGGTTTACAGTTTTTACACCATCTTTCAATGAATGTCCGCATGTCAACCCAAAAGAACCTATCCCTCAGTAGCATCTCTAGCTTCTTCCACCTGAAGTGACCTGTCTGGTTGTGATAGGCGTTCAAGACCACATGGATTTCTGATTTTGGCACGATGATTTGCCAGACCATCTCGTCTGTTCTTGGGTTGATGTACCTCCGACAAAGCTTCCCCTGGTATATGAACAGCTCGCTCCGCTTGCTCCATAGATGTTTCAGGCTGGGGATTTTCAGGCAGTTTCGCTGACTCCTGGGTTATCAGTTGTTTGATCAAACTGACAGCCGGGTTATTGTCTTGTACCTCTTTCCAACCGAAGTGTGGCAACGGGTTCACCATTCTTGCAGGAGGGTCTTGACGGGTTTACTAGCACTGGGTTACTCTTAGTTGATGGAAGGCAGGTAACTCCACTTCTTGCAGCTCTTCTTCATCTACACCCTCTTCTGACAGGTGATGCATTCTGGAAAAGGCATCCGCATTTCCATTCTGGTTCCCAGCCCGGTATTTGATGGTGAACTGGTAGTTGGACAATCTGGCCATCCATCTCTGCTCCATGGCTCGCCAACTTCGCAGTCTCCAGGTGGGTCAGTGGATTGTTATCCGTGTAGGCTGTAAACTTGCTAGAGGCGAGAGTGTTTGAACCTCTCGGTGACGGCCCAGACCAAGGCCAGGAATTCCAGCTTGAAGGAACTGTAGTTCTCTGGGTTCCACTCAGTGGGGCGCTGCTTCCTACTGGCATAGGCGATCCCCCTTTCTTTACCATGTTGCTTTTGGGAAAGGACGGCTTCGAGTCCCACATTGCATCTTTGTACAGCAGGAATGGCAGGTAGTAGTCCGGGTAAGCAAGGATTTCTTCTCCTGTCAGGGCTTCTTTCATCACTTGGAACGCTTCCTCTTGTTCCTTGCCCCACTTCCATAGAGAATCCTTAGGTTCCGGGTGCATTACATAGTCCGAAAGGCATGCAGTTGAATTCACATAGGCCCATAGATGTGGTGAATGCCGTCTTCTCATGGTCTTCCTCGGCTATGGACACCTGCCAATACCCACTAGTGAGATCTAAGGTAGAGAAGTAATTGTCAGACTTCAACTCAGCTAAAGATTCCTCTATGCGAGGTAACGGGTAAGCATCCTTGTGTGTTATGCGGTTTATATGCCTATAGTCTACACACATTCTCATACTGCCATCCTAACTTTTCCTTACTAGGACCAATGGGGCTGCCCTGGGACTACAGCTATCTCGTATAACCCCTGCGTCCTTCATGTTCTGTAACATTTCCTTGGCTTTTTGATAATGTGCAGGTGGAATAGGCCTGTACTGCTCCTTGATTGGTGGATGTGTACCTGTGGGGATGTGATGTTGTACCCCTTTTATCCTACCAAAGTCAAATGGATGCTTACTAAAGACTTGTTCAAATTCTTGAACTACCCGGTAAACACCTTGCTTTTCGTACACAGGAGTGGTGTCAGTTCCGACATGGAGCTGCTGGCACCAGTCCTCCAGTGGCCCTGGTTTTGCCACTTTAGTATAGGGTACGGGTCCCACTGTTTGGATCTTGTTGTTGTTGACTGTGTACAATTTAGCAACAGTTGTATACCTGGGTAATTTAACCTCCTCACTGACACAATTTAAGATGCAAACAGGTACTCTCCCATTGTGTACGTCCACTATCCCCCTGGCTGTCAACAGTGTAAGTCTGTGTTCGGTGCTGATGGGCTCCACTAATGCCTGATAGTCCTGCCCTCTCAGACCTATAGCTGCTCGACACCAAATCATCATTTAACTCATTGGGGAATCGCAATAAGTAACGGGTCTGTCAACCGTGCAGTACCAATTTGGCCACCTGTAATTGTTACCTGTTGATGGTGCAGGATGGCTCTGATTTCACGTTGGAGGACCTTCCTTTGACCAGGTCTGGCAGGGTCTGCAATCTGTTGAAGCAAAGACAAGACTTCCTCCATGCAATTGCTAACAACATTATTGCCTAGTATTATATATGGGTCATTAGCATTACTGGCTTCTGCTACAACTATGACCCCCTGCTTCTGCAATTCCACCCTCCCCACCTTTATTGGTGCTTCCTTAACCCCCATTACGGTATTTGGTTCACCGTTAGATGCTTTAAGGGTAAAGTCTAGATCAGGATGTTTCAGTTCTGCATCAGCCCAATACTTCTTATAAAGGATATAAGTGATGGTGGTCATCTGTGACCCGATGTCCAGCAGAGCAGGTGTCGGGATGCCATCTAGTACAATCGACAGAAACGGCCTCTGTCCAGGTGGCTGGGCCCTGTTGATCTAGTCCTGAGGTTTGGCCCCGGCCCCAGGGACTGCCCGTTTAAAGGACAGCTCCTGGCTATGTAGCTGGTGCGGTTACAGCAGCGGCAGATGGGCTCCCCAGTGGAGCTGAAGCGGTCGGTGGGTCTTCCCCGGTACGCTGTGGCTTGCTTCCCTCGCATCCAGGGTACATCCTCCAGACTGTCGGCAAGTTGGATCAGTGATTGAGGTCGGGGTTGGGGTCTTAGCGCTGGCTGTTTGCTTTGCTGCAGCTGCAGAGCGTCCATCAGTTTAGTTATGTTTTTGTTCATTTGGCACTTCTCAGCACGCTTCTCAGCTCGCAGAGAATCATACTTGTCGGGCTGAGCAGATTGAACATTGTGCATGACTTTAGACTCGGGTAATGACTTCGGGGCAGCCTGCACCTCACCACTGCACCACCATTTAATAGCAGCTTCATGGGTCTCTACCGGCCGTAACCCTTTGATGGCCATCTCCTTCAGGGTATTAAAGTCAGCTTCAGGATTGCTCAATGACCACCAAAGTACAGTCTTACTGTCCTCATGGGATAGCAGTCCCTGGGTGAACTGTTCAATTAGGAGCTTATTGTCATCGGGTACACTGGCGGGGCTTACATATTTAAGGGTGTGCAATGCTTCTTCCAGACGCCAGGCATAAGCTCTTATATCATCTCCCAGCCTCTGGTAGCAGTGATGGAAGCGCATGCGTATATCAGCCTCATTGCACTCCTCGAAAGTAGCTCTCAGTTTATTAAATATTGTGGCCACTGATCTCCATTCAGTGGCAGACCAGGACACACTTTCTTTTCTCCTGCGCCAGTTAACTGTCCAAGTACTACTGCGGCACGCTGCTGACCGGTTATCGCATACATATCTAGGATGCCGGTGATTTTTCTCTTGAAATCATCCAGCGTATCAGGGCGTCCATCATACTGGGGCAACCACTTGGCCCCCGGCATGTATAGGAGTGAGATCGGTATTATTGGGGCGATAGCGCCTATTGCGCCGGTGGCGCTGGCGGTACTACTGGTGCCAGCCATGGTGGCTTCCGGGTAATTGCTAGGGTCAACAAATGCACTTTTGTCGTCGCTGGCGGAGGCCGACATGTTGGAGGCCCCCCTAGTGAATTACAGCCAGTTCTTAAAGAGTTAAACAGTTTGTGAGCTTCCGTACTAGGCTGCTGCGCTCAGGAATGCTCGGCTGAGCGAGGGGCGGGTTTCAGTTTCGCACTCTACAGGCCTGCACGCCCCCTTTCTTCCCGCTTTTCGGTGCAGTAATGGCGGCGTAGTTTTAACAGTCACTCAATACAGTCAAAAACACAGTACCCGGTAATAAAGGGCACGGGATCCTGTTTGTGACGCCAGACAAGATATGTCGAGCCCAGGCTTTGGGGTACTCGGGTATCAGGCTTCAGGGGGTAGCATTGGTGTGTCACGGGGAGTGGTGGCCGCGCCTGATCCCGTGTTCTGGATGATTCTTCAAAAAGGGGAATTATTTACAGGGGAATTCTATGTACAGTTATCGTGATGCCACCTGTAGTTTTTGGTGATGAGTCACCAGCGCCGCCACAGTCCGTCGGAGGTGGATGGTAATGCGGCTAGTTGGTAAAGTCCCCTACAGGTAGGGCTGGACCTCCGGGGCAGCGTAGTGTAAAGGGGCAGCTTGGAGTGGAGCTGTAGGTTGGGATGGCGAGTCATGGAGCAGTCTATGAGGGGCACCAGGAACAGAGAGGAATGACACGCACAGTGCAGAAGTCTTTTACCTTTTTACTGGTGGTACGCAGATAAAGACGTTCAGGGCAGTGACAGATGACCAGGTTGCACAGTGGGTCCCCACAGCAAGTGGGTAAAAGCTCTCCTCTGTTCCTTTGTGGTGCTTGAAGCCCAGTCTGCATGCAGCCAGCCTGGCCTCCTCTCTCTTCCTGTCTCTGATATCTGTTCTCTCCTCCTGTGTGGTCCACGGGCTACCCTCTCTGATCACTGCGGTGGAACACTGCTGTGTCTGGCTCCCTCTCTTTGACCCACAGGGGGACCGGGTGGCTGAAGCCTCCACGGTGTGACGGGGTTTTCTGTGGTCCTGGAGAATCCATTTTCTTACCCAGCAGAGTCAGGTCAGACAACCATTACACTTAGTGCTGTGTGCAGCTCTGCCCAGGTTATAACTGAAGGCATTATGAATGCAAGACACCAGCCCCAATCACTAACAACCTCCTTTTTCACAGAGGGAGTGACCACTGGTTGTCCTGCAAACACAATGGGTTTCATATAGGGCGCAGTTCACACAGGCTTGCACAGTGTATGCCCAGCCTCTTACATTAACCCCCATCTCAGTAGGCGGGCTGTTACGGCATTTAACACCGCCACCTGCGCTGGAACAAACGCACCCACATGACCCAGCCACACACAGCAACAAAAGAGTGCAAAAAAAGCACCACAATGACAAGTGCTGAAATTGTGGAAAAACTAGTTAGTTTTAAAATATAGCAAATTGTGGGGTATTGGTTTGTCTTTTGGTCCAAAACACGTAAGCTTGTGAGCCCCTACACGGCTCCCCACGGATCACAAGTCCTATCCACTAAATTCTCATTTAAAGCGAAAAAAGGACACAAATAGAAAATACATTTTCTTACCCAGCAGATTCAGGTCAGACGACCATTACACTCAGTGCTGTGTGCAGCTCTGCCCAGGTTATAACTGAATGCATTATGAATGCAAGACACCAGCCCCAATCACTAACAACCTCCTTTTTCACAGAGGGAGTGACCACTGGTTGTCCTGCAAACACAATGGGTTTCATATAGGGCGCAGTTCACACAGGCTTGCACAGTGTATGCCCAGCCTCTTACATTAACCCCCATCTCAGTAGGCGGGCTGTTACGGCATTCAACACCGCCACCTGCGCCGGAACAAACGCACCCACATGACCCAGCCACACACAGCAACAAAAGAGTGCAAAAAAAGCACCACAATGACAAGTGCTGAAATTGTGGAACACTAGTTTGTTTTAAAATATAGCAAATTGTGGGGTATTGGTTTGTCTTTTGGTCCAACACACGTAAGCTTGTGAGCCCCTACACGGCTCCCCACGGATCACAAGTTCTATCCACTAAATTCTCATTTAAAGCGAAAAAAGGACACAAATAGAAAATACATTTTCTTACCCAGCAGATTCAGGTCAGACGACCATTACACTCAGTGCTGTGTGCAGCTCTGCCCAGGTTATAACTGAAGGCATTATGAATGCAAGACACCAGCCCCAATCACTAACAGCCTCCTTTTTCACAGAGGGAGTGACCACTGGTTGTCCTGCAAACACAATGGGTTTCATATAGGGCGCAGTTCCTGGAGAATTCCATAGGTGCGGATCCCCGATGTCCGGTACGTCTTAGGGAACCTTTACACGCGGTAACTTTTTTAGGAATTTCACTTGCAACTTACTGGTTGCAGTGAAATCATGGACACATTGTTCTATCTTGTTGCTGTGTACAAATGGAACAATGTATCCATGATTTCACTGCAACCAGTAAGTTGCCAGTGAAATTCCTAGAAAAGTTGCCGTGTGTAAAGGTACCTTTAGGGCGAACTCCCACTAGTTCCTCACTCCCTTTGGGCTGTCTGCTCCTTGCCTTCTATCCCCACTTAGGCTTGTGGGACATCAGGGCCACTCTGGGTCACTGGCTCGAGCCTAACGGCGGCACCGACCACCTAAGGGCAGCATGTTGGGCTCCCCCTACTGTGCCGGGGTGGAAGATGTTGCATGTAGTAGTTACCTGCTGTGGAAACCCATCTGTGCATTAGAGAAGTCTGTGGCTACCTGCGTGTCCAGGGTCCACACTAATCAGAAAGAAGGATGGCACTATGAGGATGTGTGTGGATTAGAGGGAAATCAATAAGATCACTCACAAAGATGCTTACCCGTTACCCCGAATAGAGGAGTCTCTTGCTGCATTAAAGACTGCTAATTATTTCTCTACGTTAGATCTCACTAGCGGATATTGGCAGGTCTCCGTTGCAGAAGAAGACTGGGAGAAGACAGCATTCACAACACCAGTGGGCCTATGCAAATTCAACAGCATGCCATTCGGGTTATGCAATGCACTGGGAATGTTTCAAAGACTCGTAGAATGTTGCCTGGGACACCGGAACTTCGAGACGGTACTCTTATACCTGGACGACGTTATTGTGTATTCCAAAACCTATGAAGAACATCTGGATCACCTGGTCGAGGTATTTACAGCTCTATCAAAGTACGGAATGAAGCTCAAACCATCTAAATGTCACCTGCTGAAGCCAAAAGTCCAATACCTCGGACATGTGGTCAGCGCAGATGGAGTAGCACCAGACCCGGACAAAGTGACAGCTATCCAGGACTGGCAGAGGCCAACCACCATGGGAGAGGTACGACAATTTTTAGGTTAGGTTGGGTACTACAGAAGATTCATTAAGGGCTATACAAAGATGGCAGCGCCCCTACAAGATCTGGTAGGCCAAACTAAGAAGAAAAGGTCTTCAGAGACACCATTGGAATGAGGGAAAGGAACAAGAAGACTCCTTTCAGCAGAAGAAGTGGGCTCTGATCAGTGAGGAAATCCTGGCTTACCCCGATTATAACCTACCATTCGTCCTCTACACGACTCAAGCACTGTAGGCCTGGGAGCAGTACTATCTCAGATACAAGATTGCAAGGAAAGAGTAATTGCCTATGCCAGCAGAAAACTTCGACCCACTGAGAGGAACCCGGAAAGCTACAGTTCTTTTAGGTTGGAGATCTTGGTCTTGGTCTGGGCTATAACAGAGCGGTTCAAGCATTACCTGGCTGCTTCAAAATTTACCGTCCTCATGGTCAACAATCTGACTCACCGTAGACGGGTTCTGCATGTCGCAAGCGTTTCCTTCTCCGTGTCACGAAACCGCCCCTGCGGCTGTGGGGCCCGGTAGTCCAGATCAATAAGGTTGGCTGAACAGATAAGGGGTTACTTCTTGTTGTGACGCCACCTGCGGGAATTCTGGTGATTTCATGGGCTCAGCCTGGGCCTCCGGGGGATGGATTGCAGCAAGATGGGATGCTCCCCACAGGACGAGCGGAAGTCCCCGGAGCCAGAAGCTGCACTGGATGTTATGAGGCAGCTTAGTTACTCTTAGTATGCGGAGTTAAATAGTTCTGAAGAGACACGATCACCAATAGTCTCTGCAACGGGTCTTTTACTGTAACCAGCAGGTGATACATGGTATACATGTAACGGACTGGGTGGACTTAGCAATGACCGGTGTTGTCTCAGAGCTCCGCGGTGTTCCTCCATTCTAAACTTGTTCTAGGTGAGTTGCCGATGTCGCCTTAGTGTGCCAAGTTCGGGTACAAGGGGCTACTTAAAATTCCCTGCCGGTGTGTATGTTCCGGTGTGAGAGGAGCCTGGGTCCTTTTGGCTTAGTCAGAGAATATTGCATCTGTAATCTGGGCTGCAATACCCTCCTGTGACGCACTCGGTGCGGGGCGCCACAAATCCATTAACACACTTGGATAACGTGAAGCTTGGTGCATTGGAGAAACTCTGGATGGCCCGACTATCAAACTATGACTTTACCATCAAGTACCAGGCACCCCGTGTAAATGCAAATGCTGATGCCCTCTCCAGAAACCCTCAAGTACATTTCCAAGGACTTAAAGAAGAGGCGGATGACTTGGAGGAAGTAGAACTCCCAGCTTTCTATAAAAGTAGCAAATAGAAAATAACAGAAACCCATATCTACCAGAACCATCAGAATATTGCACTAAACCCGCTGCCTTACTATGGATGGAAAGAGATACAAGACCGTGATCTGGCAGTGAGCCTAGTGAAGAGGCTGGTAACCCAACTGGATTCCCAACTTGAAAGGAATGCTCCAGCAGATGCCCAATACCTGTGGAAAGAAAGAAGCAGGTTATTCATCTATTAAGGTCAATTGTGCCGGGTGTTCAACCCCAGAATGTGACGACCATCCACCGTGAGGCCGAGCTGCTGGTAGGCAGCACCCCGAGAAACCCCGAGACCCTTAACCCCTATACAGGGATCTGGAATTATAGCGGAGCCCAGGGGGTAGCTGCCTATATGAGCAACAGAGGCGGGGAGGTCGCCAGGGGAAAATCAAGACCCGAAAAACGAAGTCAGAAGTCCGAGTCAAAAACCGAGAGGGCAGCGAAGGTACAAAATCGTCAGGCAGTAGCAGAGTCAAAAATCCAGGCAAATGTCAAGGGCAAAAACCAAGAGGGCAGCTGAGGTACAAAATCAATAGGCAGAGGCAGAGTCAGAAATCCAGGCAAGGTCAGACACGAAACTAAACACACTATCACTGGGGAACCAAAACTATATCTGGCGGCCTGCAAGCCAGGCTCCAATGTACTTGAAGGGCACGGCTACCTCCCATAGGCTGGAGCTCACAACCTGATGACCTCATCCGGACTGCCCCTAGATCCAGGCCAGATGGAGATGCACGACTGGCTCCACCCACGCCACCTCTGACAGAAGAATGCAGGCTGCGCCTAACGGACACCTCTGCAGGGCCCTTTCCTCTGCGACCAACACCACCCAGAGGGGAAACACAGCGGCGCTTAGCGACAGAGGCAGACGTCACGGGAGCAGTTCCATATGAGGACAAGGCCTTCCTATCACCGGCGCCACCAGCCGAAGGAATCCGGCTCCTCCCAGCGGCCGAGGCAGGAACACCAGCCACCGAGTCCAATGGCGATGTGACACAGAACACATGAAATGGTGTGGCAAATTGTGGTTCCAAGGAGAGCCATCCAAATGGTGTTTGAAGTGTACCATAATGGAGCAGGACACTTTGGATGGAGAAAACTGGTAATATTGTTACGTTAGAGATTCTATTGGATCGGCATGAGGTCTATCATAGAGAAATGGTGTAAAAATTGTTGACCATGCTCATTAAGAAGAAAACACTGTAACAGCCAGAAAGCACCACTACAGTTGGTAGCCTTAGATCACGTCAAACTCACACCCAGCAGATCGGGCTATAACTATGCTCTTACCATGGTGGACCACTATTCCAGATTCCTACGGTCAAAGACTTAACAGCTCAGACAGCCGCAAGAATCTTTCAAGCCTTTTTCTGGAGGCCACACGGGTATCCAGAACAGGCATTCACAGACCAAGGTCCTATCTTTGTGGCTGAAGTATTTCAAGAGTTCTGTAACTTGTACGAATGCAAGAAAATTCGTACCACGCCTTACCATCCCCAAACCAATGGAATGTGCGAAAAGATGAATCACGTGGTAATAGAATTGTTGAAAACTCTGCCCTTAGAAGAGCGAAACAGATGGCCAGAGAAGTTACCAGACCTTGTTGACATCTACAACAACCAGTAAGCTCAACAAATTGTACCCCTGCATAGCTCATGAGAGCAAGACCAGGAAGATTGCCAGCAGACTTTGAAATGGGCATTGTAGTTCCTGAAGACACCTCTGATGCAGATTGGGATACCAGAAGAACAGAACAGTACAAAAAATACAGGAATGTGTTGAGAGAAGTCTGGCAAATCCAAGAGAAAAGCAAGGAACAAATTTTAACAAAAGCGCACAAGGAACACCCTTAACACCAGGTGAAATGGTTTTGAAAAGGAAAAGGACACTCCACAAGTTAGATGATCAATGAGAATCAGAACCATACACTGTTTTACCATCAAACTTTGACAACCAGAAGACCTGTCTGATCAGTAAAGACAATGGAGAAACAACAGCAACAGAGTCCAGAGATCATTTAAAGAAGTGCCCTCAACCGTTACAACCAAAAGAAGATGTCCCTTATCCAGAGCCACAAGAAGAGGAGCCAAAGACAGTCAAGACAATCCTAGGAGATTTACCTGCAGATTGGCCCCAAATAGAAGGTGTATACCTATTACCCATGTTGACATTCCCACAACCAGCAAAAGTTCAGCTCCTGGCAGAACTTACCCCAATTACCGCACACACTAACAGAGGAGGCTTCACAACTCTCCAAGGTGGACGTCCCAAACTGCACCGATAACCTGGTTACCCTCCTGGACTGTGCCTGTTATGGAACATCAGTAAAAAGATACTGAAACAGAGACTATTGTGTGTGTGCCTGCTTCACCGCCGCCGCCTGCAGCGTTCACAGCAGAACCGCTACTACTCCCTTCATCCACCCCGCTGCCCTGAGGTAAAGCTCCACCTGTGGGGAGCTGTACTACCAAAGCTGCATTTCCATCACCTCAGCGGCCGGCTGCAGCGCTGGTAACCCTATTACCAGGTACCACAGGTGGCATCACGTTACAATTCCCCTCATAATCACCCCCACCCGCCATTGAGGGTCCAGGGCACGGAATCGGGAACCGACCAGCCGTGGTCCCCACTGAAGTAACCAACTATCCCGGTATCCGAGTACCCCCTACCCTGTCGACCGACTCACATAACTAGAGGGAATGCTAATAAGGCTAGTGCCACACTGACGTTTTACCCTATTCTAACGCAATCCGCTTAAAACTTTGAAGTTCTCCCAGAAGTGCATAGCGGTAAAGCTATGCGGTTCGGGAGAACGCTGCCCGTAGTTTCCCCATGTGTACCATAGTTACCAGCCACACACAAAGCCGCATGGACTGCGCTTTAGTTTAGTGCACTAAAACGTTGCAGACAACGTTTTCTGTTCACTCAGCTAAAGCGCAGTCCATGCGACTTTGTGTGTGGCTGGTAACTATGGTACACATCGGGTAACTAGGGGCAGTGTTGTCCCAAACCGCATAGCGTTACCGCTATGCGCTTCTGGGAGAACTTCAAAGTTTTCAGCGGATTAAGCGGATTGCGTTAGAATAGGGTAAAAATGGCAGTGGGGCCCTAGCCTAAGGGACAATGTGGCGCCCCACTATGTAGGTGCCACAGAGGGGTACTGCACCCATAAGAGGTGTAGTCATCCCAGCTGCAAATTAGATTTCAGGATGGTAGGCGGAACCCTAAACCCACACCCCACACTATGTCACATGGTGGGAGGGAACCCGGGAGGGTATATAGTCACCTCCAGGGGGAGAAAGGAGGTCTTTTGTCCATGGCCGTAGGCCTTTTAGGCTTTAGGCCCATCACTGCCTTCGGGTTGGAGAGTTAGTGAAGTTCCAGGCAGGGAGCCTGCGGCAGAAAGGAGGGTCTCCTCGGCTGAGGGACCCAAGGACAAAGAGAACAGATCCCAGACAGAGGAGAGAAGGGAGCAAGAAGCTCGGAGGGAGTTCGCTGTAGGATAGAAACCGGGTACCGGAGCCCGCACCTGTAGGAACCTTTACGGCCTGCAGAAAATCCACAGCACGGGGGTATCTCTAGATACGGCCCTGATTCCCAAGTGACCATTAGAGGGGACCAGACAGAGCTGGCAATCCACTGTGCAAGGAGCCGCAGTGTTCAATAGAAGGTTACCCGACAGGAGCAAGGGAAAGAAAGATAGACAGCAGGTCGTCAGGTCTACTCTTTATGAGGTCAGGTTTCACATAGCTACTGGGAAGCAAGCAAGAAAAGGAACAAGAAAGGCACACAAAGGGGGTTCCGTCTATCTACCCGAGATCCGCTTGCAGCCACCCGTAGCCACTTGTCATTTTAACACCTAACTGCACTGAGGACTGTAATGACTCTGCAAAAGTTCCAGTAAAGTACCCGGTGAAGTGACTTTGACTCTGCTACATCTTTCTTTCCACAAACTCATTTCCTCCACAGGAATCGCTGCCCCGGAGAACCAGTCCTGCCTGCGGAGGACTACATAATCACAGCCGCAATACCATCGACCTCCAGAGGACTGTAGCGGCGCTGGTGACATCTCACCAGGTACTGCAAGTGGCGTCACGACAAACTATAAACTTGTACATAATCCTTGTAAATAAATCCCCCTTTTAAAGATAGGCCCAGGACACGGGATCAGGCACGGCCGCCATTCCCCGTAACACAGCAGTTAACCCATTGCCGCCTGACACCCGAGTACCCCATACCCTGGGTGCGACAACAGTGCTATACATAACAAAGAGAAAACTATGTAATTAAGAATGACGCTTTACAACATCAGTGTGTACACTAAATACTACTGGACTATACATACTGAGGCTACAGTCCTGTATCATGTGCAGTGTCGGTGTGCTAACTGACGTTTTTCTCGGACAGCACACAGGCCCATTGAGTATGTCCTACTCCTCAGTCTGATCAGAATAGTACATGCTCAGAGTCTTGCAGATCTCATTCTCGGATCCGTATTTTTCACAGATATGAGAATAGATCTATGAAACTAAGTCTGTGTGATGTCCGATAAAAAACTCAGGTCACATTCGTGTAATGTGTCTGTGTGCTGCCAAAGAGCTAACAAATAACAGCATTACTCCAAGTCATCCAGTACAGAATAAATATTGGTATTCAGTAACTTACCACTGACATACTTCTGATTAGTTTTCTGTTGTTTGTACTCCACCTTGTCCGACCTTTATGGTGACTTCTTCCATCCACGACTTTACTTCTCACACTGATCAACCGCAGCACTTAAAATAACAAGGTCATATATATATAAGTACACATTTGCCACCTAAATATCAAATCCTCCACACTGTGCCCCTAAATATAAATATGTACCCCATTATACTGTATATAATATACAATTAACCGCTCACCATTTTCAATCTAAAGTGATAAATAAGCTGGCATTGTGCACCCATTAAGGTACCTTTACACGCCGCGACGGCAGGCTGGATACATCCCGCTACTTCACGTGCACGAGCACGCTCAAACGGTTACAAACGGTCAACGCATCACCTTTACACGCCGCCACAAGATGCGCTACGCCACGCTACATCTATAGCTAGCTACATCGCCGGGTGTCTCAAGTAGCCAGCTGTAGCTCATTTACACACCGCTATAACCAGCTACTATGGGCGTACCTGGTGCAGCAGGGCCAGCACATAGGCGTGCTACAATTGTGGATTACGAGCCGTCCGTACGCTGACAGGACGAAGCAATAACATCCTGATTGGGCAGGCAACGTAGGAGGCTGAGTAATACAGCACGCTCGAGCAATTGTGTAGTGTGACTCGTCAGCTCCTTTAAATATGCCTCCCTATGCAGCGACTACCAATCGTCATGCAGCAGCTTCCACCAATGATCGCACATGGGGCGCGGTAACACGGAGCCAGGGTCACACCTTAGCTACATTGCAGCTACATCGCAGGCTGTCCCGAGTTCCCTTCCGTTGCCTCTTTACACGCCGATACAGCTCGCTACCATCGGCGTTGTAGCCATCAGTTTTCGAGCAGACCTAGGAAACAGATGTATCTGTTGCCGGCTGTAGCGTCACGTCTTCAGACACCGCTACGACGGGCTACATTGGCGCTACAAGCTACATTTGTAGCCTGTAGCGGGATGTATCCAGCCTGCCGTCGCGGCGTGTAAAGGTACCATTAACGATAATTTCTGCCGCCCAATATACATACCGTATATACTCGTGTATAAGCCGAGTTTTTCAGCCCAAAAATTGGGCTGAAAAGTTCCCCCCTCGGCTTATACACGGGTCAATACGGTATGTGGTGTGTGGGGGCTGTGTCTGGGTGCTGGGGAGGCTGGAGGAGGCGGGGGGAGGCTGCTGACAGAGCTGCCCGTCACATGGGGCCGCTCATTAGATATGCACGGCTCCCCCCGCCCATCACAGCGAAAGGGGGATCCGTGCATACAGTCCCCATATGTATACAGGCCCCCAGTGGGGGTATACAGCAGGCCCCCAGTGGCACTCGCCCCCCCACACTGTGCAGAGTTCCCCCTCCCGCTGCATTATCTTACCATCCAGCGTCTTCATCACTGCCGGTCCTCCCGTCCATCCTCGCGCGCTGTGTTCAGGTCTCACGTGACGCGGCGCGATGACGTCATCCGACTGCGACCGCCGGGTCACATGAGACTGGGAACGCAGCGCGCGAGGATGGATGGGAGGACCGACGGTGATGAAGACGCTGGATGGTAAGTTAATGCAGCGGGAGGGGGGCTCTGCACAGTGTGGGGGCCTGTATACCTCTGGGGGCCCCCTGTATACCTCTGGGGGCTGCCTGTATACCTCTGGGGGCCCCCTGTATACCTCTGGGGGCCCCCTGTATACCTCTGGGGGCCCCCTGTATACCTCTGTATACCTGCTGTATACCATACTGCTGGGGCCTGTATACCACTGGGGGGGGGCTGTATACCACTGGGGGGACCTGTATACCTTACTGCTGGTGGCTGTATACCTGTCCTGGTGGCTGTATACCTCACTGCTGGGGGTTGTATACCTGTGCTGGGGGTCCACCCTCGACTTATACGCGAGTCAATAAGTTTTCCCAGTTTTTGGGGGCAAAAGTAGGAGGGTTAGCTTATACACGGGTCGGCTTATACACGAGTATATACGGTAAATGAATCAGTCTCTGTGAATCTCCCCCAATTAACTCTATGGCTATGTGCACATGTTGTGTTTTTGTAGCAGAAAATATGCAGTGACTTACACTATAAGTGGAGGGAGTCAGACTCTTGAAGTCTCATGCACTTGTTGCTTATTTTTTTCTTTGCAGATTCCGATCTTCAGATGTCAATTCTTGCAACTGCTTTTCAGCATATTTCACCCATACTAATTAGTGGGGAAAAATATGCAACAAAAATGCAAGTAAAAAAAGCGTATTTTATGCAGCGTTCTTCCTGCCAATACATCACGATTTAGAGCAAAAAATTCTGCTGCAAATTCTGAACGTGTGCAAATTGTGTTAGTCCTTGTCCTGTGTACCCCCCCAATTCAATTTATATTCCTGATAGCATCCTCTCACCCCACAATTCTTTCTTAAGCTATCAGGGCCATATGATTAATTATGGTGTGGGGAGACGCTACCAGGGTCACGTGATGAATTGTCGGGCGGGGGCACCGTCGGGCAAGGGCACTAATAGGGCCATATGATGAATTGTGGGGTGGGGGGATGCTATCAGGGCCATATAATGAATTGTCAAGGGATCGCTTTCAGGGCCATATGACATTGTCATATAAAATAAAATTATTTAATTAGGGGTGCAGCATAGGATATATTTTTATTTAGGGGCAGAATAATGATTCTTGTATTTCTAAGAGAATTACCGTATATACTCGTGTATAAACCGACCCGTGTATAAGCCGACCCCCCTACTTTTGCCCCCAAAACCTGGGAAAACCTATTGACTCGTGTATAAGCCGAGAGTGGACCCCAGCACAGGTATACAGCCCCCAGCAGTGTGGTATACAGGCCCCCTCAGTGGTATACAGCAGCCTCCCCAGTGGTAGTATACAGCAGCCTCCCCAGTGGTAGTATACAGTAGCCTCCCCAGTGGTATATACAGCAGCCCCAGAGGGGTATACAGCAGCCCCAGAGCTGTATACAGCAGCCCCAGAGCTGTATACAGCAGCCCCAGAGGGGTATACAGCAGCCCGAGAGGGGTATATAGCAGCCCCAGAGGGGTATATAGCAGCCCCAGAGCTGTATACAGCAGCCCCAGAGCTGTATACAGCAGCCCCAGAGGGGTATACAGCAGCCCCAGAGGGGTATATAGCAGCCCCAGAGGGGTATATAGCAGCCCCAGAGGGGTATACAGCAGCCCTAGAGCTGTATACAGCAGCCCCAGAGCTGTATACAGCAGCCCCAGAGCTGTATACAGCAGCCCCAGAGGGGTATACAGCAGCCCCAGAGGGGTATACAGCAGCCCCAGAGCTGTATACAGCAGCCCCAGAGGGGTATACAGCAGCCCCAGAGGGGTATATAGCAGCCCCAGAGGGGTATACAGCAGCCCCAGAGCTGTATACAGCAGCCCCAGAGCTGTATACAGCAGCCCCAGAGGGGTATACAGCAGCCCCAGAGGGGTATATAGCAGCCCCGAGAGGTATATAGCAGCCCCAGAGGGGTATACAGCAGCCCCAGAGGGGTATACAGCAGCCCCAGAGGGGTATACAGCAGCCCCAGAGGGGTATATAGCAGCCCCAGAGGGGTATACAGCAGCCCCAGAGGGGTATACAGCAGCCCCAGAGCTGTATACAGCAGCCCCAGAGCTGTATACAGCAGCCCCAGAGCTGTATACAGCAGCCCCAGAGCTGTATACAGCAGCCCCAGAGGGGTATATAGCAGCCCCAGAGGGGTATACAGCAGCCCCAGAGGGGTATTTAGCAGCCCCAGAGGGGTATACAGCAGCCCCCGCTGTATACAGCAGCTCCCGCTGTATACAGCGGTACCCGGCTGTATACAGCCCTCCCCCCTGATATACCGGGCCCCCCCCTGTGGCAACCTGTAAAGGAAGCGATGATTATACTTATCGGGTCGCTGTCGCCGACGCCGACGCCGCCGCTCTGTCACCGTCCGTCACCGCGCTCCTTCCCGTCTTCATGCTTCCTTCACCGGCGCACAGAAAATGACGTCATTTCCTGTGCGACGGTGAAGGAAGCATGAAGACCAGGAGGAGCGCGGTGACGGACGGTGACAGAGCGTCGGCGTCGGCGACAGCGACCCGATAAGTATAATCATCGCTTCCTTTACAGGTTGCCACAGGGGGGGCCCGGTATACCACGGGGGGGGGGGCGCTGTATACAGCCGGGTATATATATTTTTTTTTTTATTATTACCGTATATACTCGTGAATAAGCCGAGGGGGGACTTTTCAGCACATTTTTTGTGCTGAAAAACTCGGCTTATACACGAGTATATGCGGTAATTTATAAGTACAGCTGAAGGTGGAGAAGTGGGAAGTCTGCAGAGATGAGCTGTAGATGTGAAATCTCATCATGACATCTGTACTACATGGAGACAAAAGGGATGTGAACGACTACAATCAAAGAAGATATCTTCTATAAAGAACCTGGAGGCAAATGTTTATTTGTGACTAGATGGTGGCCCGATTCTAATGCATCGGGTATTCTACAGTATTTATGCAGTTTATTTATGAAGATTTAAGAATAATGCAAAGCGAAGCTGGGTTTAAATACTGCACCAATGTCGCTGATTGGTTGCGCCCGGCCGGTTGCCAGCAATCAGCGAAGTGTGGTTGAAATCCCGCGCCAATTTGCTGGCGGACTGTCCCTGTTGCCCATTATTTGTGGGCGGCTGGCCTGACCAATCAGCGACGCAGGATTTGCATTACAGACAAACAGACAGAAGTAGACAATTATATAGTAGATACATACAGCAGTACCGGTGTGCAGCGGTGCCAGTGTGCGGCGGTGCCGGAGTCCAGGAGGGGACAGTGGGCGGGTGCGGTCAGGAGGATGCCGGGGGACAGCGGGCAGGAGGGGGCTGGGTAAGAACGGCCAGGTGTGGGCAGGAGGGGGCCGGGTGCGGGCAGGAGTGGGCAGGGGGCCCTCCTGCCCGCACCCGGTCACTGTTCCCCGGCCCCCTACTGCCCACAGCAGAGTGCTTAGCAGAGTATACGGCAGCTCAGTGGTTAGCAGAGTTTACAGTGGCTCAGTGGTTAGCAGAGTTTACAGTGACTCAGTGGTTAGCAGAGTATATGGGTGCTCAGTGGTTAGCAGACTTTATGGCAGCTCAGTGGTTAGCAGAGTATACGGCAGCTCAGTGGTTAGCAGAGTATATAGGGGCTCAGTGGTTAGCAGAGTATACGGCGGCTCAGTTGTTACCACAGTATACGCTGGCTCAGTAGTTAGCACTGTATACGGAGCCTAAGTGGTTAGCACTCTATGGTGGCTCAGTGGTTGGCACTTTATATGGTGGCTCTATAATTAGAACAGTAATGTGGCTCAGTGGTTAGCACTGTATACGGCTAATCAGTGGGTAGCACTGTGTACGGTGACTCAGTGATTAGCACTCTATGGTTGCTCAGTGGTTGGCACTATATATGGTGGCTCAGTGGTTAGCACAGTATGGTGGCTCAGTGGTTAGCACTGTATATGGTGGCTCAGTGGTTAGCACTGTATATGGTGGCTCAGTGGTTAGCATTGTACGGTGGCTAAGTGGCTAGCACAGTATGGTGTCTCAATAGTTAGCAGTGTATACGGTGACTCAGTGATTAGCACTCTATGGTGGCTCAGTGGTTGGCACTGTATATGGTGGCTCAGTGGTTAGCACAGTATGGTGGCTCAGTGGTTAGCACAGTACGGTGGCTCAGTGGTAAGCACAGTACGGTGGCTCAGTGGTTAGCACAGTATGGTAGCTCAGTGGTTAGCACTGCGCGGTGGCTCAGTGGTCAGCACAGGATGGAGGCAGAGTGGTCAGCGTAGGATGGAGGCAGAGTTGTCAGCACAGGATGGAGGCTCAGTGGTCAGCGCAGGATTGAGGCAGAGTGGTCAGCGCAGGCTGGAGGGCCAGTGGTCAGCAGAGGATGGAGGCTCTGTGGTCAGCAGAGGATGGAGGCTCAGTGGTCAGCGCAGGATTCGAGAGCCAGTGGTCAGCGCAGGTTGGAGGGCCAGTGGTCAGTGCAGGATGGCGCACAGTGGTCAGCAGAAGATGGAACTCAGTGGTCAGCGCAGGATGGAGGACCAGTGGTCAGCACACATCCATCCCCCCTCCCATCCGCTCAGGTCTCACCCGCACCCGGTGTTTACATCACCCCCGGAAGCTACAGCAGGTAATGAGCGGTCATGTGATAGACGGGCTGAAGTGACGTGCACAGAACCTGTCACATGATCGCTCATTACCTGCTGTAGTTTCCAGCGGCGATGTAAACACTGGGTGCGGGTGAGACCGGAGCGGCCGGGGAAATGGAGCGAGGGGGCGGGAATGGAGCGAGGGGGTGGGAATGGAGTGAGGTGATGGGAATGGAGCGAGGGGGGGGGGTGGAGCGGTGGGTGGCAGCAGCGGCCAAGAGGGGGCCGGAGGTGGGCGCACCCGCTCCAGTGGGCGGATGCGACCAGGAGGAGGCTGACAGTGTGGTGTCTGTGAGGCCGAAATTGCACGTCGCTGATTGGATCACGGCCATAAAGTATAGCCATTTTACTGTCAAGGTAGCTCTACAACCCCATAGCATACTATTAATAACATTCATCAGGTCAGCTCCTGGAATTTCCTATAATGAACACCTGTTTATTACCTCATCAAGAGTTCATCTGTGAAATCATTAACCTTTAGAAAGTGTTTGCGGGTATAAGATGTGTTTTGCAGGATACACA